>OZ000480.1:19388437-20602500 GCA_963922655.1 Cardamine chenopodiifolia | reverse complement strand
CTAAACCCTAAACCCTAAACCCTAAACCCTAAACCCTAAACCCTAAACCCTAAACCCTAAACCCTAAACCCTAAACCCTAAACCCTAAACCCTAAACCCTAAACCCTAAACCCTAAACCCTAAACCCTAAACCCTAAACCCTAAACCCTAAACCCTAAACCCTAAACCCTAAACCCTAAACCCTAAACCCTAAACCCTAAACCCTAAACCCTAAACCCTAAACCCTAAACCCTAAACCCTAAACCCTAAACCCTAAACCCTAAACCCTAAACCCTAAACCCTAAACCCTAAACCCTAAACCCTAAACCCTAAACCCTAAACCCTAAACCCTAAACCCTAAACCCTAAACCCTAAACCCTAAACCCTAAACCCTAAACCCTAAACCCTAAACCCTAAACCCTAAACCCTAAACCCTAAACCCTAAACCCTAAACCCTAAACCCTAAACCCTAAACCCTAAACCCTAAACCCTAAACCCTAAACCCTAAACCCTAAACCCTAAACCCTAAACCCTAAACCCTAAACCCTAAACCCTAAACCCTAAACCCTAAACCCTAAACCCTAAACCCTAAACCCTAAACCCTAAACCCTAAACCCTAAACCCTAAACCCTAAACCCTAAACCCTAAACCCTAAACCCTAAACCCTAAACCCTAAACCCTAAACCCTAAACCCTAAACCCTAAACCCTAAACCCTAAACCCTAAACCCTAAACCCTAAACCCTAAACCCTAAACCCTAAACCCTAAACCCTAAACCCTAAACCCTAAACCCTAAACCCTAAACCCTAAACCCTAAACCCTAAACCCTAAACCCTAAACCCTAAACCCTAAACCCTAAACCCTAAACCCTAAACCCTAAACCCTAAACCCTAAACCCTAAACCCTAAACCCTAAACCCTAAACCCTAAACCCTAAACCCTAAACCCTAAACCCTAAACCCTAAACCCTAAACCCTAAACCCTAAACCCTAAACCCTAAACCCTAAACCCTAAACCCTAAACCCTAAACCCTAAACCCTAAACCCTAAACCCTAAACCCTAAACCCTAAACCCTAAACCCTAAACCCTAAACCCTAAACCCTAAACCCTAAACCCTAAACCCTAAACCCTAAACCCTAAACCCTAAACCCTAAACCCTAAACCCTAAACCCTAAACCCTAAACCCTAAACCCTAAACCCTAAACCCTAAACCCTAAACCCTAAACCCTAAACCCTAAACCCTAAACCCTAAACCCTAAACCCTAAACCCTAAACCCTAAACCCTAAACCCTAAACCCTAAACCCTAAACCCTAAACCCTAAACCCTAAACCCTAAACCCTAAACCCTAAACCCTAAACCCTAAACCCTAAACCCTAAACCCTAAACCCTAAACCCTAAACCCTAAACCCTAAACCCTAAACCCTAAACCCTAAACCCTAAACCCTAAACCCTAAACCCTAAACCCTAAACCCTAAACCCTAAACCCTAAACCCTAAACCCTAAACCCTAAACCCTAAACCCTAAACCCTAAACCCTAAACCCTAAACCCTAAACCCTAAACCCTAAACCCTAAACCCTAAACCCTAAACCCTAAACCCTAAACCCTAAACCCTAAACCCTAAACCCTAAACCCTAAACCCTAAACCCTAAACCCTAAACCCTAAACCCTAAACCCTAAACCCTAAACCCTAAACCCTAAACCCTAAACCCTAAACCCTAAACCCTAAACCCTAAACCCTAAACCCTAAACCCTAAACCCTAAACCCTAAACCCTAAACCCTAAACCCTAAACCCTAAACCCTAAACCCTAAACCCAGGGTTCAGGATTAAGGGTTCAACGATATCAAAATAAACGAAGGGATATCGTTGAACCCTTAACCTTGAACCCTTAATCCTGAACCTTGAACCCTAACCATGAACCCTGAACCTATATCCCTTCGTCTTGTGCTTTTTGTATCAAACCTATCGGCTCCAATCAGTCTTTTCAAAGACTAGTTGATTTTCTGCTTTCCAAGCATACCATAAGATCCATGGTATAGCATTAGTAGATGATGTAGATTAGCTAAAACAAAGTTCATTGACCACCCTTGCCTTGGGCATGTAACCCCAGTGTCCTTCCACAGTTGTGTCGTCTGTCATCAGTTGGTTTCTTGTTCTCTACCACAAGACGCACATATAAGGTCAACTAGGATACCTCTTGTTTGTAATCTCATCTTCACCGCAAGCACTCCAGAAAACGCCTTCCATATGAAGTGTTTTTCTTTGGCGTTGTTTGTAACTTCAGTAATTTTTTCCATATTTTCTTCTCCATCATCGTAAATTGTTGTCTCTCATGTTTGCGCTGCAAGTCTTCATCCAACTAATATCCACTCTTTGTGTTATATACCTCTGTTTTCGACATGCTCCACACAAACGTATCTTCCAAGTTATATGTGATTTTGAGCTTCTGAGATCTGCATCATGGTCATTAAACATCCCCTTATCATAGCTTCATTCTATTCACAGAGATTAGGATCCCATAAATTTGACACCATAATCGTCATATCTAGTACCCCAGAAGAACTTACCGGAGCTCGTGGCATACTATCCATTAACCATTTATCTTCCCATACTCTAGTAGTTATTCCATCCCCTAGAATTTTCAGCATTCCGTTTATCAACAGATTTCGTCCAAACAGGATGTTTCGCCGTGCATAGGAGGGTCTTTTTCCTTTACCCACTCCAAAATGTTTGATTTCCCGAAGTAACGATGTTTTAGAAATGTCAATATTTAGATTATGAAGTTTAACATTATCTCTACTATATTATTTATATTTATCAACAATCTTCTAGATATTTCTTGATCTCAGTTTGGTCAATCTCGATTCGATTTGGTCGAGAGCTAGCAGGAATTGTGGCTGGTCCCATATTCTTGACGCTTGTTTACTGAGTAATGTCTGGTTAAATCTTCCTATATCTCGAAACCCCAACCTTCCCTCTTTCTTTTGTCTACAAAGCTTATTCCATGCAATCCATGGTATTTTTCTATTCTTTTTGCCACTGCTCCACCAAATCTGCGTCATAACTCATGTTATCTTCTTATAAATTTTTTGTGGTAATTTGAAATATGATATCGGATTTAATTAGTACTTCTTTATACAGTATTCCGATAACCCATGTCCAAAAATTTAGTTTTACGCTATATTACATGTTAACCCATTCAATTATACAGTATTCCGATAATTTTCTCAATTTTTTTGGAATAATGAAAGATTTTTGTAATTAATAATTAAGTTTTTAAGTCTGTTTGTACAACCAAATCATATTTTTATTTTATTTTGATGAGCTGGCTAATACTATCTTTTTATGTTTTGGTGTTCTTGAACTCGTCTTCCTTGTCCATATGGTCTTTGCCTTCCATTGTTGTAAAGTCGGAGGATTCTCTCCATCAACAGTGTAAAATATACTGGACACTCAAATAGTAAAAACACCTAATTTGCTCGAGTTTGCAAAATAAAAAAATAAAAAAACCATTGTAGTCTCTTGTCATATTGAAACTCTTAAGACTCGAAATATTTTTTATAGATTTTGTAAATGGTGGAAAATTTAAATACTAATGGGAAAATTATCATATGCTATATTATGACCACGAAACTCTAATATCATATGCTTTTACTGTGTCGTCTACAATTTGTTGTTCATGTAATGATCATCTCATCAGAAGAAATAAAGTTCGAGACATAACATTGCTCTCAACAGACTCTAATTCTAAGGAGTGATGTTGCATTCTCTAAGATAGACGTGCTCATAGTCTACATGCTTTGACCAGAAACCTCGGTATCTTGGAATCCCAATCTCTAGCCATGGTTTGAGGTTGCCATTATAGTGTATCACGGCTGCCCCCTCAATATCCCTCTGGTTTACACTCGGGTTGTATCCAAGCCCCAGAATGTGCCACCTCCGCTCTAGCGGATATGTTTGTCTCCAAAATGTTATGAGACCAGGAGGCAATGTCCCTAGCTTCCACAATTCTCGGTCTTGATTCTGCAGTCCAAAATAGTTCGTGTATGAAGTTAGCAAGCATTCTTGAAATCAAGCCACAAGCAACTCAACCATAAGTAAATATATATTTTCTGCATACCAGATCCTGCCATCGATGATAAACCTCTGTGATGTTTTGCTTCTTCCATTCGTCCAAATCAAAAACATTCATACCATATGCCCAACCACAAGCTCGAGGGTCAAAGTTCTTGGAGATGAGTGGATTTGAGAAGTTGAGATAACGGTCAAAGCGATGAAAGCTTTCCCCACAAGTCTCTACAGCACCGTTGACATTACCTTTCAGATCAACTGACCAAAGACCAGAAAGGTCCTTCTGCACAACTATATCATCATCCAAGAAGACCACCTTGCTGAGCTTCGGAAAGATCTCAGGCAAGTAAAAACGAAGATGATTAAGGATGGATAAGTATTTTGGATTCCGGAACTTCAAGTTTGTGTCTGAATTTGTATGTTGGGCCCTGAAGTAATAGTCTATCATGGATCGAGAACTAAGCTGTTTCAGAACGGGACTGTAGCTTGAATTCAGCCATGTAAATTCTTCAACATTCTGAACCTGGATGGTGGCTTTGCCTGGTGGGTTGTCCAGGAACCACATTCTCATTGCCGCATAGTTGAGCCTGTCTGTGACGATGTGAAAGACATGCTTTGCGGGATGCTGCCAATAAATCATTAAGCCCGTGAATTTAACAGAGAGAAACACATTTAAATGTTTAAACAAAAGAATAAAATTACTTGTTACCTTAGCATTGGTTATGGTAGAGTTAACAACAACTGATGTAGCCAAAACATTATCAGAGAAAAGAGCATAGTGATAGAGCTGAGTATCTTCTAGTTTCTCCTGATTTGGGAATTGTTGTTGAGATGAATTTAAAGCATAATAATCGGTAGTGAGGCGTAGAGGGAGGCAGTGAAGGCCTTTTGGGATCGTCTTAGCAGTCAATTGTGTCAAGAACATGGTTTGCTTCTTATGGACCCGTAGCTGCTCCTCTGCCGAGTGGAGCATTGCACGTAGCTTCTTTACCACAGTGGAACAGTCATCTTGGATCTGCTTGCCTTTGGCTAATGTTTGTTCCATTGCTTTAAGTTTTTCTATAGCACTGAGTTTTTTTTTTTTAAATGGCAGAGAAATTAATCAGAGGAAGAAAGAAACTTGTTTTCAACAGGCCATAACTAGAATTTCCAAGAGGGGACTTACGTCTTTGGCAGATCTGAATCCTTGGAGGCATCTGCAAGTGCCCGTTGAACTTCTTTTACACGGAGTCTAAGCTCTCTCACAAAATGTGCATTGGCCTTTGCAGCTGGAAGTGAAAGATAAACCTTTGCCCTAATCAGCTGATCTTTAAGATGCCTCACCTGAGCATCAGGCATCAACACATTTCCTCTCTCTTTCTCAGCTCCAAAAGCATTAGGCTTTTGCTCATCAACTTTTCCAGAGGTTTGATGGGTAAATTGAACCTACAAGATGATGAGATTAGTGAGAGTAGAGAGATCATTTTGGCACAACACCACCCAGGGCCATATAGGAGACAAGCAAACAAGGTGGTCTAATCAGGATAATTACATTAGCAGCCGCTACAACTTGGGACAAAATTATGTAAAACATAGCCAATTCTGGTGTAGAATTCATATAGAAAACATACCCTGTTCTGGGAATGTTGCATCTCTGAAACATCAGTGACTTGTTTGATGGGATTGTGAGTTTGTTGAGACTGAGTATCATCGTCAGAAGCGGAAAGAACTCGAGCAGACAATTGGTCTCGAGCTTCTAAAAATGGAAACCTTATGTCAAAGTAAAGGAAGAAACAAAACAAGAAACAAGAGAAAGATAAGGGAATTGATGAAGAACCTTGCTTTCGTGAAGTCTTTTGGGAGTAGACTACACCAACGACTCCTCTAACAACTGCTGTAGATTCCTATAGTATACATTTGAACAAGAATTGAAGAAAGAAACGAAGCTAAGAGATCAAATTAACTTGAAACCAGGGCAAATTTTAAAGTACCCGAGGAAGCAGATTCAAACGATTCCTCTCGGAATTGAAACTCTGAAACAAAGAAACAATTAAGAAACCTCGAAAACTCAACAATGGAGGAAGAAAATGGGAGAGAATAATACAGACCAGTGCGGTTACGTCGTCGAGGAAATCTCGATTAGCTACAGAATCAAAGAAGAAGATAAAAAAAAGCAAAAAAAAAAAAAAAAAACAAATCCGAGATTGAGAGGGAGAGATATGAACTGACAAGAAGGGGTCTTGAAGGGATCGGTGTAGAGAAAGATAGGAGCAGCGACAGTGAGGAGCATGAAGAAAAGAACAAGATTGCGAAGCTTCACCATCATCGTCGTCGTCACGAGTCTGAGAGATTAAGCATCAGATCAAGAGAGATAGAGAGCAATCACTCTTATTCTTTTGTGTTTTTGCTTTTTTAGTAGAAAGAAGCAAGTGAAAACAAATCACTTTGCTGGTGCCAGAGGATATATAATAAGACCATTTTACCCTTTTCTGATCAGAGATTATTCATTATTTGAGCCATTTATTAAGGAAATTATCTTGACTATGGTAGTAGTATTAAGGAGGCTGAATTTGTGTGGTCCAGATTCAACATACACAGCGCACTGATCAAAATGAATCAACAAAATATTAGTTGGCATATATATATATATATATTATATACACTCTTCGGTTGAGAGTATCAAAACCAATTTATAGCGTTTTGAAGCCCTGTTGGGTTCTAACGTCGTCTTGAATGCTTTTAAATTTGACCAATTCTTTCCAAAAAAATCCAACATACTTGGCTCAACTCTCACCGACACTCCATATTGAAGTGGAAATAAAAATGAAAAACACTCAAGCTGGCTTAAATGTAACTTTGATGCAAGGTTTAATATCCAAACAGTGGAATCAAAAGCTGGATGGTTCGTGATGATAATGGTATTTATTTCATAGCAGATGTTAATTCGGCTCTGGAAGCATGCTTGGTTTAAAGGATTTACGAAAGTTATTTTTTTCTTTGTTTGAATTCTTTTTTCTATGTTACTAGACCCTTATCTGATGTTCTACAGCATAAACTCTGTAATGGATCGTTCAAGTCAAATAAAATAGCTCATGTTAATAAAAAAAACATGAAAAACTTGAGAGGAGGTGGCACAGACCAAGAATGAAGTAAACACTAGTGACCACAAGTGGGCATGGGTACACTCAGTTACAAACCAACCTGATTTTGAAAAGACTTTTTAAGGGGCAAACACCGTGAGACCCTTGAGAAGATTATCAAGGGTGAAGCAAAGATCTTGTAAGCGAGTAATAATAATAATCTCAAGTAAACAATGCAGCTATCAAGGAAATCTTAGTTTGCATTATCCAATGGTATATATATTTATGTCTTTATCTAAATAACAATAATCATCAACAAGGGAGTAAACTCAAGGACATTTCAGGTGAGAAATAGGAAAAATCTGAAACAAAGATGGGACCTCTCTATTATTTATCCTTAAGCACACCACTACGTATTATTCCATGGCTCATGCATGTTGCAGAATCGCAATCTTAAGTATATAAGCAAGAACAGTTGAGTATGAGCTTGAGCTCTGCACTGTATTAATACAGATTATGCCATTGGGTTTACATTGGCCATCTACAATCATCATCAATTCTTTTTAGAAAGGAAAAAAAAAAGAACCAGAAATCTGGTGAGTGCAAACAAGAAACTGAATTTATGTGGCTTAACACGTTTAGTCCACTACCTGTTTCTACTTATATGGTGCTTATACTCTGACCCTGTTCCTTTCCGAACTATCTTCTTGGGTTCTGTACTGGATCTGATTTTCTCTTCTCCTGTTTTGCCTCCTCCCTCAAGTACATACTTAGCTTTCCCTAAAGAAGCTGTTTCAGCTGGACCTAGGTGAAGCTAGTGCATCATGACGTGTTCATCCATGGGCATCTCTTTACCTCTTGAGACCAGTTCTTGGCTTTCTGATCGACTTGGTGCTCCCTTGGAACTGCTCTCTCGGTCGAAGAAGAGAGCTTGGACGACCGTTCTTAATGGCATCCTCTCATTTTTCACAGCGTGTGCACGTACCTCTGCAGACAATTTCTGGCAGTCAAGACTTCGGCATAGTCTTTTTTTCTCTTCTTTGCTTATCTCGGGATGCACCTGCAATGTAACCAATGTTTTTTAGTTCCAAGTTCTATGCATAAAATGGATGATTACTAAAAGTAGACTGATGTGACTCTCAACTATAGCTAGTTGCCTTTATGAAGGCTAGAGCATCTGATACCTTGAGATATATGTTGATCGCTTTGTAAAGTCTGTCATGGCTCTCGCGTGCAATGTCAAGCACTGCCTCAGCAAGAGACACGAATTTGGGTACTGGCATATGAACATCTTGTGCAACTGCCTGAAGATAGGAGTCAATAAGCTTTGCCACCTTCCTGATTGAATGTAGCAACTGACTGTTGTTACTAGAAAGATGCGCAGAAGACTGTCTTCTCCAGAGCATTAAAAAACTCTCAAGAACTGCAGCAACCAAGTTGGTATCATAGCAATGGAGATGAGAGGATGAGTGTGTAGGCAACAAGAGGTCTTTAAGAGTTGCCTCCTCGAGTTGCAGACCAGCTTTTCTAATCAACTCAGTCTTTGTTGTGAGAGAAGCTCCTACATAACTCGCTATGCTAACAAGTCTCAGAAGAAACCCTCGGAAACAGAATGATATTCACAATTGTGTTAACAACACGCCGATGCCTTTCCAGTGCTGCTTCGTTTTCCTTAACAGAGAAACCTGAAGGGCTATTTGATTTGAAGTATGGTAACCAACGGCAGATGTATACATGCAAAGCTTCACCAATGAGCTGAGGCGGCAGCGTGAAGGTTGACCTGGCTGCTGTGATAACACAGCGGAATAAGTCCAAGTCAAGGTCTGATATGTCCTCCGTCCACCAGTCTCTTGGAACAGAGTGGTGCTTTCTCTTTGCATAGCCTGGTCTGGTGTATGTATGAGACCAGGAAACCTGCAAAAAGAAAAGAAATATCAAATGGATATGCAAGAACATTATCTGGACTCAAAAGTGAAACAATGAACAAACCTCTGCAGTGGGAGTGAGGATCTTCTCCACAATTGAATCTATACACTTTCTGATGATTCCAAGATTCTCACACCATTCTGGCAATTTGGCAGTGGACTGCAAAGTGACAATGGAGTCCTTCCAGCCTTGGAGAACACATGAGTTGAAAAAAGATTCAAGCTTTGGTAAAAGATTTTCCTTCTCAACAGAATCAGACATCCGAAGAAACTTGGAGGCACAGAGGGCATTCACAAGGTTATGAGCACTGATGTTGATGGTGATGCCGTAGCAGAACTTAGCACACAGCTCAAAAGCATCGGCTCCCCCAGGTATGTCATTCAGCTCTATGGTAACACTATCAGACTCTTCTAAATCAGTGCAAAGAGAATACTGCAGACAAAGATGGAAACCACTATAAACATGTATAATATATTCATATATGTATATGCTGCTAGGAGAATAAAATCAATCGAGATATACTCTGTGGAGATGATAAGTGGTGTTGTTGATTCTAGTAACAAGATCGTTGGGTGTGTCTGTTATCAAAATCCTGCAGTGTAAAATAGTTTATCAGAGAGATGCAATTTGGGAACTTAGAGGTACAGAGATGGAGGAACAACCTTGAAGCCTCTTGAGTGTGGAAAGTATCAGCCTTTGTCTCGATCTTCATGAACTTCATCTTAGACTTCTCTGCGTTCAAGAGGAGTATATGATGAGAAAGTGATTAAACTTTAGGTAAAAAGGTGGAAAAAGGGAAGAGAATTAAATATTCGGGCTGAAAGTTTAGTCATCTGAATTGCTAAATCATAAAATCGCACCTATAGTTTATGATACAATTCTGAAAACCAAAAGAAAAAAAGGATGATTGATTTACCATAAAACTGGTGTGCTCAAAGGTTGATGATATGTGAAAGGAAGAAGAAGAAGAAGAAGAAAAAGAAGAAGAAGAAGAAGAAGAAGGAGAAGAGAGAAAGAGATAAAGAGATAAAGAGATAAAGAGATAAAGAGAGATATGTGAAAGTGGTAATGATCAAATTGGCATAAAGTGTTGGTGAAATTAAATCCAAAGAGAGAGAGAGGGGAGAGGGAGTTGAATGGCAACAAGGGTCCCGGCCTCGTCACTTGTTGCTCCCCGCATGGACTCAGTTTCCAAATGGTGTCTGATATGTATTTCCTTCATACTGGTTTTGGTTTGAAGATGAAAAAACCAGAAAAGTTGGCTCACAAATTTTCCTGTCATCAAAAGTGGAAAGGGTAGGGTTATAGAGCGTTACCAGCATAGCTACTAGCTATAAGTTGGAGTTTGTGACTATAAAGAGAAAATTAAGAAGAAAGAGATGACTGGAGGTAGATTGAGTGGTACTAAAGGGTTGAGGTGGGTAAGTATATCAAAATAGCATCCACAACCAAAATTAAAAAAGCTAGACACAAGTGTCCTTCATGCATTCCATGTTTTGCATAAGGAAAACAACTTCTCACCAAGCAGAAAGAAAATGGAAAAACAAAAGTGGGTCTTCCACCTTACCCTACTAGAATTAATTACAAGCGAGTTTACTCTAATGCTAAATACAATGGACCACACTAGGAGTAGGAGTAGGAGTAGGAGTTGGATAGGCTAAACTCAAAAAAGGTTTTTAATTTGGCTTGAGCACATTTAGCTTCTTTCTTCTTTATGTTATCTGTCATAAAGCAAAGATGAATGGATCCCCAGACTATACCTTCCTTCTTCCCTCACAACTTTAAAACATTTTTACAAGTGTTTTACTTGTTTTCCATTTCCCCTGTGGAATCTCAGTTTTGTGGGGGAAGGGGAAGTCAACCCACATCATTAGTGTGCTATTTTAATAATGCAAAAAGGAAAAAGTGAAAAAATAATGGGAGGAGAGGTATTTGAGTACAAATGTCCTCTTCTAATGGAATTGGTCTGCCTTGGAGAATTGTAAGTTAGGAATGGTCAAATGCAATGCACTCCATTTGCATTGGCCCTACTCAATACCCTCCACACTATTTATAATGACTATCAATGTATCTCTTGTTAAGACCCAACTAAATCATATCATATTTCAGGACTTGTATCCTTGTATACGATGTTAGATATAAAAAACTTATTGGCCCTGGGTGATTTTAGACCAACAAAAGTTGAATATTTTGAATTCCTCTGTTTATCTGAAGCAGTTTTTGCTTCCATGCAGGAAGACGATGAAAAAAGGGTAGAATGGAAATCAAATTGTCTCTTTGAACATGATAAAAGCGTAATGTGACCTAAGACTTCGCTTCTTTCTCCAGAAATACGATCTTAGGTTTTCTTCATCTCTTTTGTTTGAGTTTCTAATGATGTATGTTTTTCTTCATGACGTCCTATGCCAGGTGGGAGCAGTTGTGGTCGGACTAGACCCCAACATAAAATACTGTAAGCTTCAGTAAGATGGATAATTATTGCATCCAAGTCAGTTGTCTAAATCGAGTTTCTGAGATTTTAGGCTAACACAATGACGGATGTCTTCTCATTGCTACCAACCGTGATCCAGTAGGACATATGACGGATCTGCAAGAGTGGCCTGGTATGGTCATTAGACTCAAAAGGCCACAGTGCCCAAAATAGCAGTTTGGTTGTCACACCATCAAATTCTTTCTCATAATTCTAGGTGCTGGTTGTATGGTTGCAGCAATGTGTGGATCAACTGAAAAAGAACCAATAACTGTTGGGAAACCATCTACTTTCATGATGGATTTTCTGCTACAAAAGTATGTGCACGTGAAAGCGCACAACCCTGTCTCAGTTCGTAGTGTCCAGTACAAAGCATTGTGTGATAAAGAGGTGTCTTTCCTTGTGTTGCAGATTTGGGACAGAAACGTCAAGAATGTGCATGGTGGGTGATAGGCTAGATACTGATATCTTATTTGGGCAAAATGCTGGCTGCAAAACTCTCCTTGTTCTATCAGGTCATTACTGTTATTTACTGTATGATTATTGTTTGAGTTTTCCAAGTCAATAGCGATATGCGAACAATGTTTTAGTGAACTAACAAGTGATTGGCCCTGAAAAAAAACAAGGGTGACAAGTGAATCAAATCTACCAGATAAGGGCAACAAGATTGAACCAGACTATTACACAAGTTCAGTCTTTGATATCATGAAACTGATGGAGTCCCCCTCGAAAGTAAGGGCATCATCATCTTGTTTTACCCTGAAACAGTAATTTATGTCCTGTAATTGCATACGGGCCAGATGAGATTTCTGACTTTTTTGTCTTGGTTAATAATCTGATGATCCATCCATTGATCATCATCAGAAAACATTGCTTGCTAGCTTTAATAAATGGCCGAATTGAGTTCATTTGTTATGTTTCTGAATAAAGGATTTGAAGTAGATGAAGGCTTGAATGTTTGAGAGGGAACGTAATAACTAATAAGCATATAAGATTTGCATGGAAAGTCCAAAAGCACAGCCTGGTTTCATGGCATAGGCGTTATTCTTTATTATTTATAACCTTTATAGACTGTTTGGTCCAGAAACATGTGATGCGTATTGATAATAGAAACTAAATATGTAAATGGTCGTATCGAGGAACACAGATCTCTTGAGTTGAGATTTTAAAAAGGTCGCAGTCCAAACGGCATGTGGTGTGATTGTCAGCGAATATTCCGCTTCTGTTGAAACTCATCCTCAGTTTGGCTGTTTCTGCAGTGTGTCTGTAATGAAGTTGCAAAGGGCATAGGAACTTAATGAGGGGAGTGAGTACAAATTCTATTTGGCTTTTAGCATGCCTTGTTTTTCTTTTTTCTTCTCAATGTCCTTAATGCTTAACTAGACCTACTAACAACAGGTCTTAGTTGTCTGCGTTGTGAAATTAATACATAATCTATCATGATTTGCATAAAATTTGCCTTTTTTAAGAAATTCAGGAATTTACAATTTATGTAGACACGCATATTTGTGATCATTCAACTTTCTTTTTCTTTCTTTCGGCCATTTAATTACTTCTCTTTTTGGTCACACTCCCTTTAACACTTTTTTTCTCTGTATTCCGATACGGATATTGAAAATTGATGTAATTAAAGTCTTATTTTATTTTGTTCGAAAAAAGCGAAAGGTATTATCTTGTAATTTAGCTTTTAAAGTCTTTTAATTTATTTTTAATGTCTTGGCTGACTGTATTCTCCCCCCTCCGGTTTCTTGTCGTGCGTATCCGGCGAGACGAGAAGTGTGTAGAGCAACAGAGGTGAAGCTGAAGCTGAAGCTGAAGTGATTAAGTGCATGTAATTTTGTAGGAAGCGAGCTACTTTTTTTCTCTCTTCTTCGAATCTTCTCTGCGTTAATCGACACCCAAGGTATCATCTTTCCCCTCTTCTTTCTAGGGTTTCTCCTAAAGTTACTACCTTTACCTTGTTTCCAGATCTCTCTTCTCTTATTCTTCTCATTCTAGATCTTCTTCAACTTTCAATCTAGTTACAACCACGTATCTCCCATTTGGGATCTCTGCTTTTTTACATCAAAGAGATTATTTTTGTTGCTGTTTGATCTCTGTCTTTAAGGACTTGTTCTTCTTCTAACTTGTTCTCATGATCCAATTAGGATTTGAAGAGATATATCTACTAAGGAAGATGGGTCTTTCCCGTTAGAGATAAAGATAATTTCTTTTGTGTTCGATGGCGTCCACTCGTAAACCCAGTGGTCATGGAGCAGACGTGGAAGCCCAGAAGCGCTCCTCTTCAAATAGTAATACTAAGTCAGCCAAAGCTGAGATAGTTGAGCCGATGCAGTTGAACAAATCAGTAACAAATCCGGTTGCTGTTGGAGTTCCAGAGAGTAAACGGGTGCCAGAGTCATTTAGGAAGCGATCTGGTGACACAGCTGTTAGTAAACCCGATTTTAGCTCCCTCTCCACTGTTCTTGAGCATGTAGATTCATTGACTATTGATAGCAAAGACCAGGAAAAGAAAATATCAGGCTTTGGCAGCGTCAAGACTAGCTCTGCTTCTGCCAAAGTGAGTGATGGCACGAGCAGTCTTGGCAAGACAAGTGGAAGTGCTAAGCTAAGTGGTCGCCTTGATTTCATGGAGAGTGGCAAGAGCAGTATCTGCAGAGGAAGTACAAGCAGTGATGTGAGCGATGAAAGTAGTTGCAGCAGCTTTAGTAGCACTGTCAACAAACCTCACAAGGCCAATGATTTGAGATGGGAAGCAATCCAGGCAGTTAGGGCTCGGGATGGGGTTTTGGGTCTGAGCCATTTCAGGCTCCTTAAGAGGCTAGGCTGTGGGGACATCGGGAGTGTTTATCTCTCTGAGTTGAGCGGGACTAAGTGTTACTTTGCTATGAAGGTTATGGACAAGACATCTCTTGCGAGTCGGAAGAAGCTTCTTCGGGCTCAGACTGAAAGAGAGATTCTTCAGTCTTTGGATCACCCGTTTCTCCCAACCCTCTATACTCATTTTGAGACAGAGAAATTCTCGTGCCTGGTGATGGAATTCTGTCCCGGAGGAGATTTACATACTCTCAGGCAACGCCAGCCAGGGAAGCATTTTTCTGAGCAAGCGGTAAAGTGAGTCACCCTTCCTTAATCTGTCAAGATTAGTTTTTCCTTTGATTTTATCTTAGTACAGAGTATTGGATAGATGACAAAAGAAAATGTTTTTTGGGATCAAGCTATTTACTTTGTGTAAGGTATAGAAAACTCCAAAACAAAGGTTCATCTTAGCTGACTAATAGTTTTTTTTTCATTGTGTGGCAGATTTTACATAGCAGAGTCATTGCTAGCTTTGGAATACTTGCACATGTTGGGGATTGTGTATCGCGATCTTAAGCCTGAAAACATCCTAGTTCGGGAAGATGGACATATAATGCTCTCTGATTTTGACCTCTCACTCCGTTGTCTTGTCAGCCCGACTCTAGTGAAATCTG
Source organism: Cardamine chenopodiifolia (assembly GCA_963922655.1). Classification (NCBI taxonomy): domain Eukaryota; kingdom Viridiplantae; phylum Streptophyta; class Magnoliopsida; order Brassicales; family Brassicaceae; genus Cardamine; species Cardamine chenopodiifolia. The sequence goes on along the minus strand of OZ000480.1, from coordinate 20,587,523 downwards.
CTGCCATCGAGTCAGATCCATTACGAAAAAACGTTTACTGTGTGCAGCCTGCTTGCATTGAGCCCTCCTGCATCCAACCGTCTTGCACCGTCCCCACCACTTGCTTCTCCCCACGTTTGTTCTCAAGCAAATCTAAGAAAGACCGTAAACCCAAGAACGACACTGCAAATCAAGTTCGGCCATTGCCAGAGCTGGTAGCTGAGCCAACCGATGCGCGGTCCATGTCATTTGTGGGTACACACGAGTACTTGGCCCCAGAGATCATCAAAGGTGAAGGGCATGGGAGTGCAGTGGATTGGTGGACGTTTGGGATCTTCCTGTATGAGCTTCTCTTTGGGAGAACGCCTTTCAAGGGCTCAGGAAACCGACAAACACTGTTCAATGTGGTGGGTCAACCTCTGCGGTTCCCAGAAACACCCGTAGTGAGTTTTGCAGCAAGAGACCTCATCCGGGGCCTACTCATGAAGGAACCGCAGCAGAGGCTGGGGTTCAAACGGGGAGCCACTGAGGTTAAGCAGCACCTGTTCTTCGAAGGTGTGAACTGGGCTTTGATTCGGTGTGCGACTCCACCAGAAATTCCAAAGCCAGTTGAGCTGGAAAAGGGATCTGTTAATGTTGCAGAGGCCCCATCGAGCCAGAAGACAGCAGCCGGTTTGGTTCTGAATGCTCAGAAAGGGTCTGATAACTATTTGGAATTTGATTTCTTCTAGTATTACGGTTACACATATGGTACTCTATTCTTCCTTAAAAGACCATGTGGTGAACGATGATCAAATGTTGTTTCAATCTTTATAGATTGCCATGAATTGCTTGTTTTCACTATGTATGCATAAGCTGCTGTAGTTTATATATAATGTTGTAACTCTTTCTGATAACCTTATTAGTTTTTATTAGATTTCCTTCTTACTCGCTCTATCCAAACACAAAACATAACATAAAATGTATTGTGCTCTGCATCTTGATCTCTCATTCCTTTAACTGTTAGTTTTGGGCTTACTGATAAAGCAAATGCAAGCAAAAGGGTCAACGGGTTGATCTTTCTTCTGCCCCTGCACTATTGGGGACTTAGATGGGCTCCTCTCCATCATCACCTCCTCCATCTTTATCTCTTTTCCTTGGCATATGACTTTAACCTCACACATGTCTGCTGCGGAGCTCCTCATTATCTGTTCAGGAACACTGTTTCCTTTCATCGACGTTGCTTTCCTACAAGAAAGCCAAGAAGTTATCTGACAACTGAAAGGGTTGTGGGGCTCATCTTGTGTATATATACCTTGCATTGGACTTGTCGATCCCAAGAACAAGCTTCTTAATGTTAAGAATGGTAATGAGGTCTTGTATAGCCTTAGCCACCGAGTCACTCTCAACCAGTATTGTCTCCACCTTCACCTGTTCCTCACTTACTCTCTCAGATGTTAGTTTACTATCTTGATCCACTCTTAATCATCCAAACAACACCAAGAGACAGAAAGAGAGATTGGGACCTTAGAAGCAGAGCAGGCTTGAAGAAACTTGAGCAACAGAGTTCTTCTTTTCTCCCTTTCCTGAGACATAAAGCTTTCCACTTGTTCTTGACTCGCTTTCTCCCTCGTCAGCTTCCCCACTACACACACCAATCATACATAACACTTGAGTGCCAACACATTTTGATCAAAGATAACAAAGTGGACGACAAGGATATATACAGACAAGGGTAAGGAATGAAGCGAGTCTCAGGGAAAACATGGATGAGGAAAAGAAGAGTAGAAGAAGAAGTGATAAGATTGTCAATAGCCCAACGCAATGCCTCCATGCTTGAGTCTCCTTTCCCAACTCCAACATAAACGTTGTCATCTCCGTTCATCGACACTGTTCCACTGCTTCTCCCTTCAAGCTGACTCTCTCTCACAGTCTCTAGTCCTCTCCTTACATCTTCTTCTTCCTCCTCCTCTATCTCATTGCTCCTCCGTTGCATATCTCAAGTTTTCTTCTCGTTGACTTTTTTTGCTCTTCTTTTGCCCTCTCTACCCCATCAAATAATCTTTCCTTTCCTTGAATATATATGCAAATCTAATACATTTGCTTGTGGGAATGTATGACTTGATTCTGGTGTTATTTGCGTGTGAGTTTTGTGAAAGCCTGAACATTTCAAGACATTTAACCTTTAACATATCATGACGATTTCCATATACATTTTTTATCTACCCACGGATGTGTCAATTTAGAATTAAATAAAGTCCGTGAAGATAACGAATTTGATCATACACTAGGATAGAAAGAAAACATAATTGAATTTGCATCATCCAAGTTTAGATTAATATATAGTTTTTCTGTGGTCAAAGGATTTGAAACACTAAATGGGTCAACGTGCTTTGCTCGCTGTTTATTGGCAACTGTTTAAGCTTAAACAATTAAGTTTGCGTATGTCATATGTGTTCAAGGTCGAATATCCGAATCTCAAGCAAGAATCTTTATATTTAATTAAAGTCAAAACACATAACTTTCTTAGCAATTCCAAAAAGAGCAAAACTTACACATCAGCAGCTATTAAACTTTGATGGTTTCTCTCTGAGATTCATGAATCCTTTACATGTTTAAATGTTTGGCCTAGAAGATAAAAGTCCTTGTACTGTAGATCATTTTGGTTAAAGTTTTTGACTATTTATGTGCTGCTCTTAGTTTTAGGCCCAAATTTAAACCTCGACAGAAGTGGGCCACACAGTTTGTTTCGCTTTGTCCATGATTCAATGCCCAACTAGCACAAAGATCGATGAAAGAAGCAGGGCAAAGAGCCAAAGACCAAAGTTGTTTGTGTCTTGATTCTTGGCTTTTGAGTTGCAAATCAGAAGAAATACTTTTTGTGTGATAGGTATGTTTTACCATACAAGGATATTGACCTTTGAATAACCAATAAGCAACCTCTCAATCTCAATGCTATCTCCGGCCCCTAAAACTTCTAATACGCCACAAATTTGCTCTTTTTTATATAGTAATTAACCACTTGAAAAGTAATTAAAAAACGTTTCTAAAAAGACAACTTTGAATTTTTGACCCAAAAAGACGTAAAAAGAAAGAGACCAACTTTGAATACCATTATCCATCTTTTGATCTTTCTTTTCCCAGTGAAAGACAAAGTCACAAAGCTCAACAAGTCCTCTACGAGTTCATACTTTGATAACATATAATAGCATGGTACAAAGCTTTTACAACTTCTCGAAATTTACCCACAACTACTATTTCACACTTTGAATCTTCCTGTTCTTTTCCGTTGGTTCATTGAGAAAAAAAAAAATCATACTTCAAACGTGTACCATTGACCAAGAACCACAAGAGGAGGGGGAAATCAAATGGGTTTTGGGAATTGGATTGATTGATTATTCAACATATATCACAGAAGAAACCAGAAGCTGCTTTTTAATTGTTGTTAGGACCAGTCTTAATCAAAGTAGTTCGTCTCTTAAAAACGAGTTTTCTACTTGTAATTAAAAGTGTATATTTCTGTTGGGAGTTTCTAGTCTCCTACCACCTCTTTGACCTTTAATGATGGACTTATAGTTTGGTGCAAGGTGACAAAAAGGAGAAAAAAAAGTCGATCTTGGAGATTTATTGTTTCTGGGCAACTCTGTTTGGTTGCAGAGGTGAAAGTAAGCGAAAACAATGGGGATCGTTTCTGAAGAAGCCATTGATGAATTTCAGGAGCTAATGGATCAAGGTCTGACCTTTTTCATCTACATCTATCTCTCTGTTTCTACTTTGAGTTTTAATTTACGACTTACTAAATCGAGTAAATTCGTTGCCAGTTGAGGAGCCATTGAAGAAAACATTTGAGGTATGTTCGTTTTTTGTTAGAACTGTTCTTTGGAAAATAGATCAAACCCCATTCAACTAAGTAGATCACAGATGCATTAAACTCTCCATAAAGTTCTCATTTTTAAGTTTAGGTGGTGAAGCAAATCGTTACTTATAGTTGATCTGAGTTTGATTCTATGACTAGTTTGAGTAAAGCAATGTATTTTACGAATCTGCAGAGAGTTCATCAGGGATATCTAAGGGAGAATTTGAGTCGTTTTCTGAAAGCACGAGACTGGAACGTATGCAAAGCTCACACAATGGTATGTTTTTGAAACTCTTATGTGATTTTGAGCAACTCCAGAGTCTGTCTTGTCTGATTACAGCGATTTTAACTCACTTTCAGCTGGTTGAGTGTTTGCGTTGGAGGGTGGATAATGAAATTGACAGTATCCTATCCGTGAGTTATTCATATTCCCTCTTTACTTAGTGGTCTGTTCTTGTTTGAGAGCTGAGATTTTGATCTTCATGTTTTTGGTTTCGTACAGAAACCCATTGTTCCTATTGAGTTGTATAGAGACGTACGAGACTCTCAACTTATAGGAATGTCAGGTTACACCAAAGAGGTAGTCTCCTATTTCCTTTTAGATCAAAAACAGGTTCTCTCTTCTTAATTGCTTCTGCCTTTTGATGTTTAGGGCTTGCCTGTCTTTGCTATTGGTGTTGGCCTCAGCACATTCGACAAAGCTTCTGTAAGAGATACTTCATTGTTTTTTCGCATTTTTAACAATCAGATGAGAAACAAAAATGAAAGTGCTACTTATCTTCCACATACAGGTTCACTACTATGTCCAATCCCATATCCAAATCAATGAATACAGAGACCGTGTATTACTGGTGAGAAAATGGCAGATGGCTACTCTTTTTTGAAATTTTGGTTTCTTTCTTTCTCTTATGAGTAATACACTGTTACAGCCTTCTATGTCTAAGAAGAATGGGCGGCCAATCACCACCTGCGTCAAGGTTCTAGACATGACAGGGTTGAAACTTTCAGCGCTAAGCCAAATCAAGGTATGATAGTCCATGTCTGTGGACAAAGTTGCTTCATGAATAATGATACTGCAAGTTGTTGAATTCATTTTTGTACCTTTTTTTTAATAAATTTTGTGTGTTAACATTTTGATGCAGCTAGTGACTATCATATCGACTATCGATGATCTTAACTATCCAGAGAAGACACACACGTACTATGTTGTGAATGCTCCATATATATTTTCCGCATGTTGGAAGGTAAGCCTCTTTGATTCTCTTTCTTTGTAACTCATGGTGTTAGCTACTGAGCACGTATGTGTATTTCATTGAGCCCCTAGCAGGTTGTAAAACCTCTTTTACAAGAGAGGACGAGGCAAAAAGTTCATGTCTTATCTGGTAGCGGAAAGGATGAACTATTGAAGGTATATGTAGATGCATTTCCTTTCTTATGATCTTGCTCTGAAATGCAAACTTGTCTAAATCTTATGGTTCTTGTAGATTATGGACTTCGCATCACTCCCACATTTCTGTAGAAGAGGAAGCTCTGGGTCATCTCACCACACTCAGGGTGCAAATTGTTTCTCTATTGATCATCCCTTCCATCAACAGCTATACAACTATGTGAAGCACCATTATGAAACTCAGGGACAAGCCGAACCTGCAAAGCAAGGATCATTCCACGTCAGTTTTCCTGAGCCAGAAGCTGAACGTGCTGAGATAGCCAGAACCATAGAATCAAAACTTCACAAGTTTGAGAACTGCAGCGGTCTGGATAGGCCCATTGATGACAGAAAAGCCAGTCATGAAACACTGGAAGATGGTGAACGCTGAATGCTCCTGAGGAAGTCCTTTCAGTGCCTCCACAATTAAGATATATATTTTACGGGTGAGCTAGCAAATCAAATGACTGAGCTGTGTTCTCTCCCTAGCCATGCAAATGTAAAGCAAAAAGAAGAGAATAAATCTTGAACTGAATGCACTCCTGGCTTCATGTATAGTGTTATTTGATCATCATTTATTTGTGGGAAATCTACCTCTCATTTTCTAACCATCTGGGTAACTGCTGTAATTCTTTTGGTCTTTGATCTCCTCCTTGGCTGAACAACACCTTTAGGCTTCTTGATTATGCTCAACTTAGCTGATTCCTCTTAGTTTCCTTTAAGTCCTCAAAACTCTTGTTAAGTGTATCTTTTTATTTGTTGTTCAATGTAAACATCATTGACTTCAACAATTCACTTCAGCGTGCATCAATCTACTTCAGACATTACATCTCAAATTCCAACAGACTTTTATTGCATCTCTCTCAAGTACAAAGTTAACCAAGTCTAGTGACACCCAAACTTATAACCATATAAATACGCTTTGCATCCTAAAACATCATCTCCTGGCTTCAGAGTGCCGAATATCCTATTGTCTTCTCCGATCTGGTAAAAAGTCAACAAGTTGAAGTTACAATTAGTGTGTTGGGAAGCATTAATTGACATAATCTCTTGCTTGTGCTAATGCTTCTGCTTACCAGAGCTAAAGAGGGAGCTTACATGAACTCAAGGACAAGGGCTGATGCTCCTCCTCCTCCATTGCATACTGATGCCACTCCATACTTTCCCTTTTTTGCTCTCAACACCTAAATGAGAGGATTCGACCACGGTTTCAGGGTGGATTCAATTCAACACCATTGTTGCCTGCTCTTACGACTTACCCCCAATAATGTGACCAAGATACGAGCACCGCTGCATCCCAGTGGATGTCCCAGTGAAACAGCACCTCCATGAGCATTCAGCCGTTCCTGTTTTTAAATACATCATCAGAGACACTGAAAATTAAGACTGCAACAATTACAATTGTACTTGTTTCATGACTCACAGGATCTAATCCCAGCAGTTTCTGATTGGCCAGAGCTACAACCTGTGGGAAAACAAGCCAAAACAGTCATACCTCTCAACACATACCCAACAGCTTTAAAACACTAAGAGCTCAGTAAGTGAGATTACAGAAAAGGCTTCGTTTATTTCGTAGTAATCCACTTGAGATGCATCTAAACCAGCACGCTTTATAACTTTAGGAATAGCAAGAGCCGGCGTGGTTGTGAACCACTCAGGTGCCTGAGCAGCATCAGCATATCCTCTAATCTTAGCGATAACATGCAGTCCAAGCTCAAGAGCCTTCTCTCCACTCACTAGCACTAACGATGCCGCACCATCACTGTCCACCAGCGTAAAGAAGAGCTATTAAGTGGCGGTTTGATGTAAACAACACAAACTGCACTAATGAAGAAAAATAAGAAACAAAGTTAAGAGAGAATAGAGGACCTTATACTTGATGCATTTCCAGCAGTGACTGATCCCCCATCCTCCTTGAAGCTTGGTCTAAGCTTCTTTAACTTGGCAGCATCAAACTGGTTCATGCGAATAAAAGTTAAGACCAACCAAGGCTAGCCTAAGATAAGCAGCTGTTCTTAAACTATTTACCTTCCCCAGTCCTTCATCCTTGTCAATAACTACCGAAGGCCTCCCTCTTCCAGTGGAAACTTCGACCTGTCAATATGAGCGTATGAACAATATTCCATAACCATGTCATAAAAGTGAATTCCTGGAATGCACGGAAAGGAGAGACGTACTGGAACAATTTCCCAAGCGAACAACCGTGTGTTTTGCGCAGCAATACCACGCTCAAAGCTCTGGATAGCATAAGCATCCTACCAAAAACAAACGATAATCAGCAAGACAGTCTCATCATCATATCAGTGGTGAGTCCACGGGAACAAACTGGAAAGACAGATCAAGGATGATCATTAGTGACCTGTTCTTCTCTTGTAATGCGGTACTGGTCAGCGCATATTTCTCCACAAACTCCCATACCAAAGTCATTATACACATCCCACAGTCCGTCTTTCATCATACCGTCAACAACAGTATCATTGCCTAATCGAGAACCCCTTCTGCTCACAGAAATCGGAGTAAAGAATAAACAAGGAATCTTGTCGAGATGAGAAAACAGAGCGAATCTGCCTCTCTTGGGTTTCTCTCAACAAATTGGAAGTTGGGAAACTCAAAAAGCACCTTGCGTCCGGGAGATACTTAGGTACATTAGACATGCTCTCCATTCCACCAGCCACAACAACATCATTCAAGCCAAGCTGGATACTTTGAGCCGCTAGCATTACAGCTGAGATTACAGATGAAGTAAAAGCAGTGGTGTGTCAATGATCATCTGGAACCAAAGAAGTGTAATAAAAGGTTAAGGAGTTACCTTTCATTCCTGCAGCACAGACTTTGTTGACAGTGGTGCATATCACTGAATAGGGAATCCCAGCACCAAGTGCAGCTTGTCTTGCTGGTGCTTGACCAAGATTGGCGGTTAAAACATTGCCGAAGAAGACCTCTTCCACAAGGGCTGGATCAACATTTGCTCTTTTAAGTGCAGCTATGAGAGGGATGTGAAGCAGTTAGAGAATGTAAAAACTTGGCTGAATCAGAGAGAGATAGTGATATAACTACCTTCAATTGCTATGGACCCAAGGCGTGGGGCAGTCAAAGAAGAGAGGGAGCCAAGGAAGTCTCCAATAGGAGTTCGCGCCACACCCACAACACAAACATCTGCACTCACCAGAATTCAATTGTCATGATCCAACCAGAAACAAAAGCCTTAGAACAGAACAACAGGCGCGAGGGATTCGTAAAGAAGGAGAAAGAGACAGAACCTCGAGGCTGTACGGAATCACGAGAGAGAGGAGGGGCCATGGAAGTCACTGAAGAGATTATGTCTTAATGCGTACGGCCTGCCAATTCAGACAAAACCAGAAAAGAGAATCAAAAGAAAGATCACAATTTTGAGTTCTGGGTTAGAAAAAACACATCACCTAATTGGTTTGGTGGCAAATGCGGACGATCAGGCTCGTGTTAAGATTACGAGGAAACGTGAGAAAGAGAAAGAGATCGATCATAATTGACAAAAAGGGAAAAGGTAGAAATTGAGATTAGAACAAGTGTCTGACGTAAGATACCAATATCACTGTCGGTTAAACCACTGCCTTGATATGCGTGATTTTATCCATTTCTTCCAAGTTTTTATTAGGAATGTATAGATGTGAGAATCGGCCATTGATGTTAGTTTACCTTAAGTTTCCATCAAACACTCAGAATATACACATAAGGAAGAACCTATGAGAACAGTACAATGTATTTCATAGATTCCTAAACAAGTTTATAAATTGGTGAGTTGTCACAAGGCACAGAAAGCAAAGCTTTAAAAGCCTTAAAGCCGTTTCACATTCACATAAAAACAAGACCATACATGTTGCAATTATACTAGACAAACGTGTTGCTTGCTACAAACTACATACCGCACATCAGCGTTCACAAAGTCCTAATGCCTACTTCTTTGTTCCAGGAGGATCAATCAACTTGATCTTCAACTCAATCTCACCCGATTCAACAGCACACAACCTCAGCCACACGCTTTGAACCACCTCTCCATCTATGCAACTTATTGTGCTCTCCCGAGATACACAGTTCTCTGGATCTGGTAACACTTTCCTAAGTGTTGTCTCACCAGAAGACACACGGACTATATGCCTTAGTCTGGCAACTGAGATGAGCGGTTGAAGGCTAAGAGAGGCATGACCCATCTTGTCATCTGCCTTGAACCTATCTTTATCAAACACTTCCTGCAACCCATTAACAATCTCAGCATCATCATCATAATGGTCAAGAAAGGAAAGATTCATGAAGATTTTAGACATACCAACACGAGAACTGCTGCAGGATCTTTCAGTGTAAAGCTCAGTTCCTCATCCCACACAGGATTCAGGCAATTGTTAATCACTTTGGTCTTGGCTGACTGGTTTTCAAGAAAGTAAAACATCACATCAACCAGAAACACAAAACACTAGTAGTAACTGCCAAGAACAATGAACACTATTGACCAAACTTACCTCATTTCCCAATTTGACAATCACATAAGGATCACTTGACTTGAAATCTCGGATAACCAATTTCTTTCCTTGAATAACAGTCACCTGAAGCAGTCCTAGTGGGTCGCCCATCTCAGATCTTACAAACACAAGCTACCAACGTTAGAATTTCGTACTCACTCCTCGTGAATAACAGATGTAAAGCAACTGTCTTTACTAGACAATCAAATGAATATGACAACCAAGACACAGATAGAGAAGTAATCATGAGTAAACCAACATTAAAATCTCAAGTAAACATACAAGCAACCACACAGAAAGCCCAAATTTTGAAGGGAAATCACTTAGTTGGGAGCTTCTTGATATACAAAACTCAATTCTGGGAAAGATTCACACTTTATCTGGAAACAATAAAGTAACCCAAAGACACCAAATGCTAGCAATCTACAGACACATGTATCTAGTGAGTAAGGTACAGAAAGATACCTAAATCAGAACTTGATCAAGACTCAAGAGAGAAACCAAGAAACACAGAGGATTCTACAAATGCTACAAATCGATGAAATTAGAGGCTCAAACTTTATGGGTTGAAACAGAAACTCAAGTATACAAATTGAAACCCTAAAGAATGAGTAAAGCAGGGAAGAATGGTACGAACTGAAAAGGAAGTTTCACTGAGAAATTTGCCAACTTTAGGGAAAAAACCAATAATTAAGAAACGGCCAAGAAACAGAAAATTACGAAACAACTTTACCAGTTTGGAAACAAAATACAAATCGTTCTTGTGGCTGTGAGAACGAGTAAAGACAAAAGGCTTCGTTTCGTCTTCTTGAGACTAACTCAGCTACTTACTTTGTAGAGGAGACAGGTCTGCGTGAAGATGCAAATTGAGTCACTGTATCATTCTCATACTTCTTTACAAATGTTTGTCTTAAAAGACAACTCCCATGGTCTCGACTCGACTCTCGAGGTTGCGAAAGAATGTTGACCAAAGCGTCAAACATTTCAGTTTGGGTAAATAATTTGGTAGAAATATTATAATAAAGAAAATTAAAATTTTATATGGTTTAGGTGCAATGTCTAAAATGTTTTTCTGACTCACATAATTTTTCTAATTTATGAAATATTCTATCATCCGTTTATTAGTGAAATATACACGGATTGTTGATTCTAAATTCTTCTAGGTTGTATGCTTAAATCCGTAAAAAGCCATCTTAAAACTCGAAATTATTTAGCTAGTAAGAAAACAAAATTAGTTATCTAATTAATGAGCATACAACCATTATCTAATGCATTTACCCTTTGATTCTTGAACAACGTAGCTGTAACGGTTATCAACTAATTACTGCAAAAGTTAGGTAAACCTAATCCTCGTTATAAATTAATCAAATCTTTGTACGGCCCTTTACCAAAAAAAGGAAAGAAAAAAAAAACTCTTTTATAATCAGAGATGGCATCTGACACACTTTGACTCGGTCTAACCATTAAAACTACAATGCCCATTTAATCGAGGCCCCATATGACCATGTGAATTTAAAATTCTATCTAAACTTTTATTTTTAATTAATATATCATTTAAGGTAAAACTAAATTGAATAAGAATAACACAAATATAAAATTCTTATAATATATGTATAAGTAGATTAATATAAGTGTTTGAAACAATAGAAATAATGTGAGAAACTATATTATTATAAATAAAAATAATAAATTAATAGAAAAGATAATGATATGTAATAATCTTAAATTGAGATGACTAAAAACAGAAAAATACTTATCACAAAATTACAAACAATATATATTTTAATTAATTGGAATAATGATATTTTTCTATGGATTAAAAGAAAATAGAATACTATATATGATAGAAAACATTGAATAGTTTATTTGTAATAGAAAATGCAAAATTGTAAGAAGTCATACTTGAAATTAAAAAACATATTTTATGATAAATTTACAGTTAGATATGTATTTTTTGAAACTTACTAAAATGAAAAAAAAAGAGATAAAACAAACATATAATATATAAAAATGAATAACTATTGAAAAACTTAAAAATAACGTTTAAAAATTGCCAAAAAATATTAATAAACTTTATAGACTAAAAATAGGAAACAGTTTATTATGAAATATAAATAAATAAAACTTTTCACTACGATGAGAAAATTTAAATTTAAATTTAGGATGGACAAAAATAAATAAAATTGTAAATGCAAGGCTAAAAGACAATTCATGTTTCAAGGAGAGAAATACAATAGGTTTTAAAAAAATAATTTTCTATGAATGTAATTTTGAAACAATATATAAATGCATATGAAAGTTATTACTAAACCATATAGGACGAAAGAAAATTAACATGTATAATAAAACTAGGTTATAATATAGTTTAATTTTTAAAATAGTTTAAAACAAGTAAAATTTTTTATTATAGTGTTTATAACTTATATATATGTATTTATAGTTATTATATAAATAACTCATATATTTATTTTTAGTCTATAAATAACTCATATACTGTTTTAGAATTAAAATGATTGTATATAACTCATATATTTATTTTTACAAAGCTCTATTACATTTTGACATTTACAGGGTTTTAAAATTGAAATTTTGTGCAACACACGGGTATATTTTCTAGTTAATATAGTGAATAATCATTTCACATAGACGACGAAAATATTTCTATAGTAGAGAGACATCGTCTTTTTTTTTCATTATACATTATGTGCAAAACAAAACAAAAATATTTCCCGGAAATGTATATTAGTTGGATATCAATTTGTATAACTATTCTATCTTTTTAGTGCAAATCAATGGAGGGGTCAACATTACGTTAGATTTGCTCTCTATCATCTTACTCAGACCCGGTCCTCGAGTAAAGCCCATAAAGCAAAGGCTTTAGACGCGAAACTATGTTACAAAATTTAGGTGCATCATTTCATATATATTAATTGTGGTATAGTGGTTTCGGTAGTGTTTACTTTGCTTCCTATGCCATGGGTTCGAGACCAACTAATGCAATTTTTGTTATATTTTTTTAACATGTTTTTTAATGGATTAAAATAATTTTTTTGCTTTATGCCCATTAACATCACGGGCCGGCCCTGGTCTTACTTGTTCGTCGTATGCATGAATGTGGTCCTGGTCCTTATTTGTTCAAATGAGCAGCTTTCACATATTATAATATCATCCGAAATTTGGATTATTAATTTTTTGATGACAAATCTTTTTGGATATGGTGGTGAGATCGATTGAGGATGTGGTGAAGGTTTTTGTAAGGTTTGCTAAGATAGTTTTGCTCCGTATAAGTTTGGAAAAGTCTGATCACTTTCTTAGCAGAGGTGCAGAAACATTCTTGAAACATAATTGTTAGCAGATTCTCTTTCTCTTTCGCCATTTGATCAAATCAAAGTATGAGCACGCTTTAAAAATATAGATAATCTTGGACCAACGATAATGTGATCTGCAAACGTAATAAAAAAGGGATGAAGAAGAAAGTAGCAAAGTATACTTGAGTTCAAAGAGAATGGCACTTTGGGTTAACAAATGTAAGTTTAAATGTTACAGAACGAAACATGAAACAACCCTACAAAAACACACAAAAGACTACAATACATGACCACATAAGCTTCTGAAGGAGTTTCTTTTGCCTATTTTTCATTCCATCATGGTGGTTAGAACAAGTATGTATAACTAACCCTACAAATCTCACATTTTTACCACATATACACCACAGCAGTCTAGAGACCACCAATACTTGAGGACAAATACCGCAATTTCTTTGCGGGCATTTCTTCAACATTATGGCATACGACACACCTACATTGCTTTCCTCGAGCTTGACTTACCCACTTTACTTTTCCACGCTCCCTGCATACGCATTAAAAGTAAACACATATCAGAACTCTCTACTCATCTTTCGTCTGTGCTGCTTGTAAGATTTTAGAAAAAGGTAGGTAAATACAAGAGTCTCATTGTCAGAAATCTCAGCATCCCCAGCATTGTCTTCAGCTTCTGTCTCCGTTTCATTGTTTTCTTGTTTCCCCTCGGGATCTGAGTTGTCAAGTTCAGTTTCTTTCCCGTCATCATCCCCACTCAACTCTGTTTTTGCCTCCTGTAAATCCTCTTCCTTGTTGACAACTTCCTCATCACCGTCACCTTCTTTTGACAATTTTCCTTCAGACTCTGATTTCTCTTCGTCAGCCTCCCCACTATATTCCGGGCCCTCTGCCATCGGCTCTGTGCCTGATTTCATTTTGTTTTCATTTTTTCTTTCATAAACTTCACCTACTGAATCATTTCAAAATAGAATAACTCAGAAACAAAAAATATTGCATTGTATAATAAGATTAACGTCATTGTTGTATGTATATGTGCATGAAAGTACATAGGTTGAAAGGATGTAGAAACAGTGGGAAAAGCAACAAAATTGGACATAGCATTGAACCTGGCGTGGCAGAAGATCGATTTTTCTTGTTTCTGCTCTCTAGTATCTCATGTTCTAAAGAGAGACTTCTTGGCGTGCCTTCTGGGTGTTTAGGTTTCAGGTATTTCTTTGGAGTTCTTTTCCCTTTTGGCCTATAAAAGACAGCAGTCCCGGAAAAAACAAAAGGTTTAACGCAAATGCAGAAGATACACAATAAATAAAAAGAAATGAAAAGCAGAAGAATGACTTGTATTTGGATTTCTAAAGATAGAATTCACTTACGTAGTAGCAATTGGGTCTTCACCCCTCTGTAGGCAATCTGAATTCTTATTCTTACTTTCAGAAGATCTAAAAGAAACAAAAGAATAAGATTGATATGTCATATAAGACTAAAGAAGAATACGAGGCCAACTGGAATACAGAAAGATGCATTATCTTCAGTTGCAGAGAGTAAGTATTACCTTTTCTTATAAGAACTGCCCTTTGATGCACTGGACTTTTTCTACAGAAGGTACGAATACTGTAAGGATATTTATTAAGCTAAAAGGAATGAACTCGGCAGATGACTAGATATAGTGAAGATAGATTAACAACAGAATCCAAAAAGCAGAAAATCTCAGAACCTTTGTGGACTTTCCACCCGTGTCTATGAGCTCCCACCGTTCTTTATCTAGGTTAAGTACTTCAACATCTCCATCCTCATAAAGTATCTGCGATATCATATGGATAGAGTACAAAGCTGGATGGACCAACTAACCCAAGAAAAAAGACAAAGAAGAAGCAAAGTGCTGAAAGCTTACCACATGTCTCTGTTTGGTGGAATCATAAGATTTTACTGTGCCTTCATAAAACCTATTGTTTTCACCAACATGCAACTTCTGGTGAGATAAATTCAGAAAAAAATATGAAATGTGACTAAGAATAGGAACAAAACAAATCAACTCCTCCTTCACATAGTAGGTTTGCATGGATGTCAGAATTATAAACCACTCACGAAAGAAAAACAAAACAAAAAACTCCCAACTCCAAGGGAATAACTATAATAAGATAACACTTGCACTGTCAATCCAATGAAAATCGCTCAAAAAATGCTTACCGTTTATCCATAGGCCACCAAACATCTATTCTGCAACCGATCAGTTCATCATTAGCCAATTTATTTTCGGTTGTGGAGCACTGGACAATAAATCAGGTCAGACAAGAAAATATTTGTTGGCATAATGTTCAATTAGCACAAAAGTGACACTGATAAACATCAATGGAAGGTAAAGCTCCGCACCTTAGCCAGTCCTGAGATGCTTTTTCTTTTTCGATTCTTCATTGATCCAGAGGCAGACTTCAATTTGTTATCACCACTTTCTGCTGACCTACTCTGCTTCTGTTTGAGTAGAATATATTGGATATTGACTGAATATTAATAAAGTGAACTACAGTAAAATGAAACAAAAGATACGATGCTATTAGTGATTTTTACCCTCTTACTAAGGTTGCCACCTTCGCTTTGATGTTCCAGATCAGTGAGACCCCAATCAGATTCTGTGTTCTTTAATTTTAATGAGAAGCTTTTCTTTTTCTTCAGGGGATAAATGCTTTCTAATCTTTTCTCTCGGTCTGAATTTTCATAGTTCGAGTCTGAGGAGACATTTTTGTCCATGTCTTTCTCTTGATTCAACTCTTCTTCAGAAGCTTTCAATGAAACTTTAGAATCACTATTTGAGAACTTGAAAGGGCTATGGCCAGAAGATGATCTCCGGCGCTTAGGGACTGAAACTGCTGATGTTTCATCACCAGAATTCCTTTTGTTAGCCTTCACATCTCTTTGAAATGTGTCAGCTCTCTCACCAGGGGAATGTTTGTGTCCATTACTGGATTCAAATTTATCCAGCATTCGCAAATGATCCAGATTTATCTCCCTCACCATTTTTAAAACATCAACATCATTTTTACCATTCTCATCTTCAGCTGCTACAGATTTATTCTTTTTGCCCTTTCTAGTCTTGGTTCCCTGAGCTCTCAAACGTTCTACAATTTTACCCAGAGAAATTTCATTCCCATCACTTTCCCCATCAATCAAAACCTCATTTTCTGAAGTTTGGGGTATCACCTGAAAGGAAAAATATCAATAAATACAGAACACTAGGTGTTGCAGCTCAGGTTTTCAAGTTGAGTAACATACAGATCCATCAGCATGACTCTCCAACTTGAGAGCCCTGAAGTGTGCCAGGACAGTCTCATCAGCTAGCCACAATTTCTCTTCACCAACCTGTTGAAACAAAATGTTATGGGTTAGCAAACACAAACCAGGACAATATATGAGGTCATACACAGCAAATCTATAAACAAACATGACAGACAGCTCATATTGCCAAAGATTACTTGAAGCAAGCTCATCATAAAAATCTGCACCCACGACCATGAAAACGTTCTGGGTTCTTACCTGAGACTTGTAATCTTCAATTTTTTCAGAAGGCTTGTACAGCGTTGGAGGCAGCGATACGGGTGTGATTTCCCCTTGTAGACCAGGCTCTTTCTGAGATAAGTGATTGATTATTGACAGCCCAAGCTCACAGATCGCATGTGAGTTCTGTTAATATAAGTTATGAGATGTCAGCTCCATGGCCCCACAACAGCGGTAAGTAGAGTGATTACATATACCAGTATGGTTAGAGTGATTACATATATGGGCATGCTTAGAATGATGATCAAAAGTAGTCATGACATGGCTGTTGTAAAACAGAACAAGCTTAAGAAATTTTTTTACCAACCTTTGACTTTGTTGCATCAGTGACATCTTCCGACTGTTTTATACTATGGAAGATAAATATAATGGTGGGAACGCACTCCTGTTCCTTATCAATATCTTCAGCCTTCCCGTCTTCCTCTTTATGGAGCAACATAGAAATGATCAAGTATAATTGGCTGAAATAAACAATCGGAAATAGTAAGTATAAAATATCAACAAAAAAAAAACAAATAACCGGAATCGCTAATTTCATAGTTAAAGAAAGAGTAAAGCTTGGCAAATAGAGGTAAACCGGAAAATAAATTACCGATATATCATTTCATATTCCTTTACGTCTTTGCATTTCTCAACGTCAGGACAAGAATGATGCGCAAGTGCATGAACCAGATAAGGAAGCATATGATAAGGGTAGAGAGCAACTGAATTTGCATCAGTCTGAGTAGAAATTTTCCGCACTTTTGTTTGGTAAGAATGTTGAATTATATCAGCTAGGTTCTGTTTCTCCTGTACGCCAATCGAGACACATAGTTTATACCCAGATTGTTAACATTCTACTTAGAAACATCATATATGTGTTTTCAAGTGAAGGGCAATGACATACCTCCTCTGATTCGAGAACATTTGATTCAGTGATATCAAATAAGAATGAACAGGCATACTTTGTCTCCAAAACCCGATCCTTTACATACTGGTGAACTTTCCCGAGGAATATTTTCTTAGCTGTAGGAAATGGTATCTACAGGAGAGGTTAAGGAAAAAATGTTAAAAGTTAAGACAACCCAGATCAGATGTAAAATTGAATGGGAGGTGCGAATGGAAAACCAAATTGAAGGAAGGTACCTCAGGGGTTTTTAATGTTAAATGGAAGACATCAATCGGTATTTTATCGTCCCAGTGCCTAGAAAGGCGGAGGACTGCCTTTGCTGCAGCAAGTCTCAAATGGGCCTTGTCAATAGAACTGTGGAGAGGTTGAGCATGAGTGCCTTCAAATTTTACAGAAATCGACCTCTTAGCATAAATTAGCACTAATGTCTACCAACCTTGATTCTAGATCTTCAGATACTTCCCCAAAGGAAAGAAAGTTTTTTAGTAATCCAAGAAGTTCATCAACAGCCGCACGAAGATGAGCATCCTTGAAAGGCAAATAGCTCTTTACCAACGTCTTGATCCCGTATATCTATTAAGAAAAGGAAGAGTTTTGAAACTAATTGGACAAGAGAGAAATTACTTGATCACTGTAATATAAGGTGAAACAAACATCCGCAACTGTATAAGTAAAATGAGTTATAAGAAAAACTTTGTCAGGTACCAACCTTCAGTTGACAGATTTCACTTTTGTCATCCCAGGATAATTTTTTGTCATCTACAGCTTCCTGCAAAGAGGTTTTTGTGTCTTCCAATAAAAAATGAAAAGAAATCTGGAAACCAGTGAAAGACAGATGGTGAAGTTTTGAAGAAAACAAAATATTAGTAATACATACACTTTTGAGCTTGAGGATTTTGCTTCGAATAAACTCAACTATTTCTGTTTCTCTGGTCTCAAAGACTGGCATCGCAATCTGCGCTATGCATCCAAGACACTGAAGAACAGCAGGCTGATGTCTTTTGTCCTCCAGCATGTCCACAAGTCTCTATAAATCAAGAATAAAACCAGATTTTCCACAAACTAATTATCAACTATAGATAGTGATATTTTTAAGCAAAATATCCATGAGAAAACAGAATTGCCACCTTGTATAAAACAGAGAGCGACTTCAGGCCATCATCCTTCGTTATCGATGCTAGTGCAAGCACAGCATACTTAGCCTGCTTACGGTTACCTTCTACACAGATCCTCTCCAATAACAGGTCCACAGAACTTTATGAGGACAATGAAGAAACAATAGAAATCAGAAAGACAGGTAAGAAATGAAAGAAAGAAAGCTCATGCTTGATGATAAAGATAAATACATATATCAAAGGAGTTGAGAATTTCACCTGGCTAAAACAATGAGATTCTCCCGGATCGTACCACCTGCTTTTGCCAGAATTTTTAAAGTGCCTTCCTTTATCATTTCATCATCATCTTTAAGGAAACCCATCAGCTCTTCTTCAGCCCCATCAAACAATGATGGACAGAAACATGCAAGAAGCTAAAAAAGCAATGCCCGAGCATCAAATATGGTGGAGTTTGTAATCAGTAAAAGAAAAGAAGTTCATGAGCATGGGATATAATCAGCAACAATAAATGCTAAAAAAAATTCCTGACGGAAAGGTACTGAATTTTAAACGATGTGTCAGATTAGTGTTTACCCCTAAGAAATCCATACAAGATTGAACGCCCAAAATATTTTTAGAAGACTTTCTAGCAGATACTTCTGCTAAAATCTCTTTCACATATTCCTTGCTGAATAGCAGATAAGAACACTTTTTGGAGAGAGTGCTGAGAAATTCATAGAGACTATGCTTCTCAGAAAGTATTTTAAGCATATCATCCTGCACATAAATTAAAACCACAAACCAGTTATACAGTTATCGAAAATAAATCTAATTGTAAATACAAACTTCTTGTTATTCTCACCCGAATCTTGGACGCTTGCATTATGCTAGTGTTGGGATCAAGCAGACTAGTCAAAATCTTCCAGATATTAGCATCTTTCAGTTGATCAAGAATTAAAAAGTTCTGCTCAGTCTTTGCTGGGTCAGAAAATGCACGTGACATAACTCTGAATCCAAATTGGGTCTTTTTCTGCATCTCAGGAGCATCAGCACTCTGCTTTCAGACAAAACATAAGGTTCCAGATAGTAAAACTAAAAAAAGAAAGAAATTCCTACCGAAAACTTTGAAAACAAAAAAAAAAAACTCTTCAACTAGGTTTGGTCGAACCTGTTGCATCTGCTTGATTGACAAATATCTTTGCATTTCTTGTTGTATCCTAAAGGTCAAGAAATTTCACCAAGGTCAATCTTCCATATCGAAAAAACGGACAGGATGATAACGCTCATATAGTTATTACGTGCCAAAAAAATAATCCATCAAATACACCTTTGTCTTTGCTCCAGTATTTTCTCAAAAGCTTTTGTCTCCACTTTGTCAAACCCGGAAAAGATTTGAATCCAATGCTTAAATTTATCTTTAACAGAAAAATCACTTGGAAACAGTGAACTGCATAGAATATATTCGATTGTATCTGATCTGCAACACAATAAACATATTTAGAATATTTTTGCCAAAGGTAATGATCATATCCAACTAAAACTAAGTTCAAAAAATTTCTAGATAGATGTCTTACCTGAAATCTTTGTCATAAAGACATCTCAAAATTTTTCCAGGAATCCAATCAAAGTCACCAGTGCCTACCTTCCCATCAGCACAGCGTAAGCAATAGACCCGGAACAACTCAGTCAACCTTTCCATTGTGTAAGTTTTAACAAGTATCTGATTTAGAATAAGAAAAACTATGAGTTCCAATGTCTTAGCGTGCAACTATCTGAGATATAAACTGAATACATAAAACGTACAGCTTTATCTCGGAGCCGTTCAGCAACTAACTTTATAGTGTCAACTGGAATCGACTTCAGTGAACTCACAGCCACATCACAAATAACAGCAACAACTTGTTTGCGGATATTCTCATCATAATCCAAGAGCCGGTCACATAGAGCAGCTACACAGGGTTTAACACTACAAGATTAGTTAATTCTAATGTATACAAATGGCATGAAAAGGAGAGACTTACATATAATTTGAGAAGCCTCAGCCCTCGAAGGATCTGAGAGCAAACAATTCCTAATATGGTCAAGAATGGCCATCCTAACTTCAACTACTCTATCAGTGAGCCTTTTCAGAAACTCCAAAAAGATTGAACTGAACTCTTCGGAGATTACATGTCCAGGCAAGGAAAACAACTCTCCAACCAATCCAACCACTTTCAAACGAGTTTCCAATTTATCAGCCTGTGTATATTAATAGCACTGCATTATGTATTGTTCAACACCAATCTACTCGAAAAGATGAGCTCATACCACTTGAAATTATTGAAACAACAAATGGATAAAAGTGACTATTCAAACAACATACACAAAAACAAAAGTACTGATGCATGATTCAAGAGCCATGATGACGTTTGACGTGCAGAATAGAGGCAAACGACCAAAATAAAAATATACCAAAAGCTCTCCAGTGAGATATGGTGCAACTCCAGATAGAGCCTGAGGAGCACAGCGGTACAAATCAAAGATAACCTCATGGTAGTCAATTTGACTGCTGGAAAATCGGCTTTCTCCAGACATTGAAGAGATAAGGAACTGCTTTATGTCAGATTCAACTTTGGGCGCACACTGCTCTATGACTTTCATAGAAAGTCTTCTAGCAACATCTCTAACATCCTGCCATCATAAATGCAGAAAGTGAGCTGTCCGCTATTCCATAAAACAACTAAAATTAGGATATCAAAAATGGCCTGAGCCAACAACGTCAGAATGCTCACACTTCTATTGCGGCCCAATTTAGAGAGTAAAATTAGTAAGAGATGCTCCTGCACATCTTCACTTTCTTCTAAAAGAACAATCATTATATTTTGCATTGATGAGAAAACAATCTCCGGATGGTCATCTCTGCACATACAGAAATAGAACAATCTTTCAGTATGAAGCCCAAAAGAAAAAACACAGACAGCATTCATAACTTGTATTACTAGCCAACAACACCAACGAAAAGCACAACTGAAAGTATGGGAATTCAAAAGTGTTCTGCAGGGAGCAAAAATAGACTTGATGCAAATCAAAGGAATTTTTAATCAATCTGAAAAGAAAGCTAGGTTAAAACTGAAACCCACCTAGCAACATCAAGAAATGTAGTAAAGACTTCTTTCACCAGATCATCACATTCAAGATCCAACATCACTACACATGACCTGTACTTTGCAACCGTTTCTAAAATGACAACCCTCCTTCCAAATGATGGACCACTGAAATCATTCAACCCAGCAAAAGCGCTCACAATCACTTGGAAAATATCCTGAAACAAGATAAGAAACCGAAGAAATCAGTACTGGACATGTCTGTGATCTCGGTAGAAGAGGAAATTCAGGACAAACAACCTTCATAATATTATCACTGTAAGGTGCTTCAGGTGCTGTAATACGAGTTATCTCAGAAACACAACTCGCAACTAGAAGCTTGACATCCTTGTCTTGATGGTTAAGAATTTCAGGTTTAACAACTGCATCAAGAAAAGGCTGAATGGACTTGAGCACTGCTGGTGGTGGAGACTGCTCCAACTCAGAAAGACAAACAGAAGCTTCCTGCATGAAGCAACACACAAGTTAACAATGACTGAGAGTATTTTAGATTGCGGCTCAAATGAGTACTACCAATTTAGTCACAGTATCAGATGGAAAACAGGATAATTTTATAAACTAACCCAACCAAGTCACCTCCAGTTATACTAATCAAAAGCAAATCATTTCCACAAAGTGGCTGATAAACATACTACTACCACTGTTATAAACAGAGATTGAAAATTGGAGTAACTATTGCATCTATCTAAAAGTTAGTGAAGCTAGTTCCGCCATGGTGAGAACTCAAGGAACCCGGATAGAAAAATACCATCCCAACCCTAAAAACATGACACTTTAACAACAGCCTTCATACAATTCAATTTCGAGACAAATTTAAGTGGCTATATATCTTCAAATCAGAATGAAGGAGACTTCATTATCTATGCGTGACCTATTTCCACAAAAACAATCTACATGAAGGGCAAGCATTAACGAAAAGATAATACAAACTAAGCCTAACGCAACTCCAGAGAGGAAAACACTAGTTCAATTAATGAACATTACCAAGAACGGAAGAGGATCTACAAAGCTGACAAATTTTTCATCGTTTCCAATTTAACAGAATTTAAACAAGGAACAAAGATGAAAAATTCCCTCCAAACGAAAAATCGAAACTTTGGTGAAATGAAGAACAAATTGCAGAAGAATAAGGGGACAAATTGCAGAAGAATAAGGGGAATTAAAGAGGGAAATTAACCTTTAAGAGTTTAAGCAAAGAATCTTTGGAAACAGGAGGTAGGTCAAGCTTCGATCCGAACTCTTTTAACAGCTCCTCCGGCTTCTGAGCCATGACTAGTGAAACGGAGAATGAACTCTTAAACGTACTGTTAGAGCCAAGCCAGCATGAACAAAGAAGAAAAAGGGACCTTGTTATATATATTTTTGTGAATTTGGTGTTTCAGAGTTACTCTGCGAAAGAAGAGAGAAGCCACATCTGATCTGAGCTCTCTCCAAACAAAAACAACAGGCCGATTTGCTGACTTACGGGTTTGCGTCTCTCATCTCTTCTGCATTTTCGTTGTTTTTATATTCATGAGCCCCTCACTTTCTCTTCTTTTTACCCATTTGCCCCATTTTAAAAAAGCCCTTCGTAAATGGGCCTTCTAACTAGGCCCATTAATGTGGACTTTGTACGAGACGACATTGTTTTGAGTGGTGTGTAACCGTTCCCCTTCCTTTGACCCTTTGATTCTCTTGCTTTCTCGCGGCAATGGCGGCGGCGACGGAAAATGACGATAACCAGCTTAAACCAGAATCTGAACTGGCTCCGGTTAACCTTTCGCCTCCGGTGGAAGAGAAACCATTGTCGAAGAATGCTCAGAAGAAGCAGCTGAGGCAGCAAAGATACGAAGCGAAGAAAGCTGAGAAGAAGGCACAAGAGAAGGAGCAGAAGAAGAAAGAAGCAGAGAGAAAGCACAAGGAATGGGAAGAAACCCTAGCGAACGTGACGGAGGAAGAAAGGCTGAAGCTAATAGAGTCAAGAAGGAGTCTTCGGAAAGAGAGAATGGAGAAGAGATCAGAGGAGAAAGAGAAGAAGATGGAGAGGCTGAATCGAGCCAAAGAAATAGGTCAAAAGATCGTTGTAGATGTTGATTTTGCTCATCTAATGTCCGAGTCTGAGATCTCCAGCCTTGTTCAGCAGGTCTATCTCTGTTTTCAACTAATTTTGTGCAAAGTTTCAAACTTTGGATGATTCTTATATGATCATTGATCTGTGAAGGTCTTGCTTGTTGTTGTTTAAATGTTCAGATAATGTATTGCTATGCGGTGAATGGGAGAAGCACTTCACCTTGTCATCTTTGGCTTACAGGAGTCCAAGGGAAGATGAGTACTGAGCTTGAAAAGCTTCCTGGTTTTGAGAAATGGTTCATTGAGAAGGAAACTCGGTGTTACATTGAGGCCATGGCTGATCAAAAAGACAATTTGGTCTACCTTACGGCGGATTCCGAAACTATTTTGGATGACCTTGACCCTAAGCATATCTACATTATCGGTGGCTTAGTTGATCGAAACCGATTTAAAGGGATCACCATGACCAAGGCACAAGTACAAGGCATTAAAACAGCTAAACTTCCCATAGGAGAGTATATGAAAATGTCAAGTTCTCAGGTAACTAAAAAGCCACTTCAATTGTCTCATTGGGCACACAAAAAAGTCCGTTCTTTTCAACACATTCAGCTCCAGTGCCGTGTTTGCTGCTGTGTTACCTATACTTTCTTAAGCAAGACCCTGTTGTGAGAGTTTGTTTTTCATTGATTTAGGTTCTCACTGTGAACCAAGTTTTGGAGATACTCGTGAAGTTTCTAGAGACCAAGGACTGGAAAACATCTTTCTTCACTGTGATTCCTCAGAGGAAAAGAACTGGACTTGATCCTGTTGATTGTTCAAAATTGGAACCTCTTTCTGAAGAGCATCAAAACAAAGAGGGTGATGCGGACGAAAGTGCAGGAAAACATGATCTTCTGGAGAGGAAAAAGGTATGCGTTGAAGTTCCTTTAGAAAGTGGTAGCTAGATGAATGAAAGATTATGTATCTTGTTTCTATTTCCTTTGAACACTCATTTCTGGAGCTGGGAATTGGAATCTAGAATGTCAAGTCCCTTTCTATGTTGAGACAAGACGCATTACGGATTTCACTGGATCACATGCATGCTGTTTGGAAACCTAATGCTTTATTAATACGCTTAACCGCAAGACAGATTAGATGAAAACACCATGTTCTTCCAAATAGAACACAAACAAAACAAAAAGCATCATCTTTTCCGCTTAAACTTGAATTCATAAACAAGACGTTACGCTACTAACAGTTATGACTTCCTCTGTCAGCTATCAACGCTATTAGCCATTGTTCTCAGTACTTGTGTTGTTGAGTCGGATATAGTTCAACTCTGGCGCCACTTGCTGCTGATGATGAACCACTCATTTTAGAGTTAGGTTCGTTACCACTGAAAACAAACCCGTTCTGATGACGATAATGGTAAGGCGCCATGTGAATCCCTGGCACAGGTCCGTAGAATCCATACTAAGCCATGCCCCCATTAGGCCTCTTGACCACCAAGCCATTGGTCATACTAACGGATTCACCACCGCAGCTAACGCCTCTTTTTCTCTCCAATTCTCTATAGCGGTGGAGATACAATGTAAGGGGTTCGATGTAATCATCAAAACCAAGCTTGCTCATTGCCCACAAGACGTCCTCAGCAGTGATGGTCTTGTGCTGTTCCCGCTGGCAACGCTCATTGGCTTCCCCTGTTATGAAGCTGATGAACTCCGAGACACACTCTTGGATCGTCTCCTTGGAGTTATCTGAGATCTTGGCGTGAGCAGGTAAGATCCTCCGCATGATCCTAATCACGTTGGCAATAGACTTGAAGCTGTCTTGCTCCCTCACTGTACACTCCTCTTCACCGCCATTACTGGTTGTGTTAGGCTGGTTGAATTCTGGGAGACGCATGCCACTATCTGCCATCAAAAACTTATCTGATAATCCCAAAAAGGAATCACGAAAGTTCAGAGTTTGTTAATTGTTTTCATTGCGAGAGTTTGTGCTTCTATGACGTCTGCATGCGCCATTTTAACACTGGTTTATGAGATTGCAAAAAGCTATTTATAACAATGGAGGGATTGCAGAAAAAAAATATCAGAGAATAGTTTCACATGCAACTGAAGGAAGAAGTCCACAAAAGAGGGATGGAGAATGGCACTACCTGGTTTAGAAGGAGTGGTGGTGTTGAGGGAGAGCTTGTGGTAGCCATGGAAGCCTCCACGTTCCATATTTCTTGTTCAAGTTCACGAGTTTGGGGTTTGTGAATATATAAATTAATGAATGCCCGAAATTAAGAGGCATTTGAAGAAAAAAAATTGAATGAGAGAGCACAAAAAAGAGAGTAATTGGAATAAACGTGAAGTTTGGCAAGTGTCGGGGTTACAATTGAAGACCTCACAAGCTCAGAAACGTGGCAGCCAAAGTCGATGTTACCAAGGATCCTTCTAGTCTCCTCTAGCCGTTACAAAATCCAAAATCACCAACGTATTTGTCTTTTTATTCGAACCTTCTAAACTCAACATCATACAAATACCGAGTCTTAAGAGTTATTAACTACAACAAAATCAAATTAAACTCAGAGAATTCATCTACAAGTTTCCGTTTTGCGAGTAAAAAAACCTAATTTAAATTCTTTCACTTGAACTCTCATTCATTCCTCCTTCGCTCCGGAAGAGTTGGTCTTGTACAAAGTACCGAGTTTCTCAAAGTATGAGCGAGTCTTGCTGTGTTCAGGCTGTTTCTTCCCACCTTCAGTCACTCTCTTGTAGTACTTGTTCATGTTCTCCCACTTCTCCTTACACTTCTTCGCAGATCGGTCATATCCTCTTTGCTTCATTCTTGCTGATATCTCATCCCAAATCGCACACTTGTTGATCCCTACCTTCTCTTCCACTTCGCTTCTGGTACTTATCAACACCTGCACTTCCTCTGGCGGCCACCTTCTGCCGCTTAAATACAACCCAAACTTTCTGTTTTCTTGTGTCTGTGCGGATTCACATTTCTCTTCTTCACACTGTTCGGGAAGAGTCTGAAGTGGTTGAGGCTGTTGAGGGGATTCATAGGGTTTAGGGATCTCGATCTCTTCACCAATAACAGTTTTGATGAAAGAGATGAGAGACAAACTGCGTGCCATCTCTTGCTTCCGTGCCTCTTCATTCTGTTTCGACCTCTTCATTTCCTGTTGCCTCCAAACTTCCTCACGGCGTATTCTCTCGCCCTCCATCTTCTCCATAACCTTAATCAACTGGTTATGCATCTTCTCTTGCCGCTTCATCATACTCCCAACCAGCTTCTCCAAGAAATGCTCCAGTTTTTCCTTCGTTTTCCGCTTTCGTTTACCCGTTACCTTGTGAACACCTGGGGAAGAGTCACTATCGCTGTTAACAGACGAGCTGCAAAACCAACAATTGTTCATACCATAAGTACATTAATTGGCAGACCTTATCAAAACTCAAAGACTCCAACACTATCTCTTATTTATAGTAGACACTAACAATCCTAAAGGTGCGACATATAAACTAATACTATAAACAACACTCAGAACTGAATTAAACCATCACTGTAAAAGCTAGTAATGACACCACACCAATCTGTTTGCTATCTGCAAAGTTTAATGTTTTAAGCTGAGATATTCAACGAAGCATCCATCAGTTAACCAATCTATAATCACATGGTACCGCAGCCACATCAAGAGAAATGAATTTAAACATACAAAGAAACGGGTAGAGAATGTGTTTAGCTCTTCCAAAATTAAACCTTTAGAACAAAAAAAAAAGTATAACTTTCCACAGTAACAGATCCAAACTTGAACAAAAAGCTCTTAAATTTAGTAGTGAATTTACCTGAGAGAGACACCATCCAAAGAAGTGCGATTTCGAGCTTGAAACTCCATTTGGAGAGGAAGATGATCATCATCTTTAGTAAACCCACGAGTCAATTGACCACTTTGCTCCACGTCAGCAATCTTCGATCCCAAAGGAGCCTCAAAGCAACCATCTCCAAGAAACCCCAACTCCGGCAACCTCTCTAGGGTTCCAGCGAGAATATCAAGAGGATGCCGATCCTCTGACGGCGGAGGCTTAACGCCACACCTAATAGGTTTCAATTTCTGAGGAGGCGAAGCCAAGTCTGCGAGTCTCGCTAAACCGTCGTCGTTTCCATGAGACTCTGATTGACGGCTATCGTACATCCACTCACAACCAACATCTGAGCTATTAAATGGGTCAACATCTTCACCAAAGTCATCGCCGACTCGTTTTCGACAGTCGCCGGCGAGAAATTCCATTTCGGAAAAGTAAAAAAAAATAAGCGGCGGCGTGAAAGGAGAGAGCGGCTAAGTAAAAGCAGTTCAAAGGGTAAAAATAAAAATAAAAACTTTGGTGCGACTCTGTAACTGTTTATTTTACCATTTTGCCCTCAAACGAACAGCATAACCTCTAATTTATCCTCACTTCAGTCGTTTTCTTACCCGTTTTAGAACCTGACCCGACCCGTAATATGTTTTGTAATTTGGATCTAGTTCCGTGTAAAGGCGAAACAGTTCTGGCCTGTGGTTCAGCGAAAGCCGCGGAAGTACCGACATTTTTTTGCCCTTTAAATCATAAAAAGGTGGGAAATAAAGAAACGCTATATCATCCATATAAAGAATTTAAGATTGAGAAGATAATTGTTGTGTCACTCTGATCTTAGAAAAATTAGAAGAAAATGTCGGAGTAATTTCTCTAAGCGTGTCATACAATTCAGAAACTATTGACCGTAATCTTTAACTTTCACAGAAAGGTTTGAAATTTTGATGTCTTTGATTAAAAAATTATATTTTTCAATCTTGACAAATTCGCTAGTATAAAAATAGATTTTTGATGGCAGAGAGTTTATTTCATATGTCAGAAAAAAGGAAATGCGTTAGTGAAAAACAGGTTTTTTTTCTACGCTCTCAATCCTTCAAACGAGTTATCCATTTTATAATTTAAGAAGTTTCATATTAGTTTCGAATTTTGCTTTTATTTACAATCCCACAGCGTTAAACGAAATTGAGAAAGTTAAAAGGCAAAAATCTTGTGTCAATTGAGTTTAAAGTTTGTGTTTCTTTTTTTGCTCGGCTGTAACGAATAATGAGTTACCGTTTGGCGAAAAGCTATGGTTTTATCAAATTGTTGACGAAGAAGCAAAGTAATGGGCGCTGTTTGCGTTTTCCGGCTGATGGGTTCTCTGCGTTTCACAGTTACTCCAGAACGAGGAACAGATCCATGTCTGCTTCTTCCTCCACAAATCCGATGTCCGGCGAGGAGCCAAACGTGCTTCCGGCTGTTGAAGACAAGTACGGTGGTGTAATGACGGAGATGACTCATCCCATGGATCCTTCTGCCTTCTCAGTACTTCTTCGAGCCTCTCTCTCTAACTGGACTCTTCAGGTTCTGTCCTTTACTTCTTTTTGTCTAGTTGTTAGATTGATCTGATTGGATAGAATCAAAATGATAACTTTCATCATCTGAATTAGGATATTCAATTCAATCGATACCAATTTGTTACATAGAATCATTGAAAAAGGTTAGGGGATGACATCGTGTTGACGTCACCATCCTCTTGAAAATTATTGTATTGTAATGCGGGCCAGAGACTCTCTGTTACTTTGCCGCAAATAAAGTGAATTTATTATTCTCTTTTCCCAGAAAGTGAATTCAACTTTCGCACTATAGTGACCATTACTCCATAGGCCGGTGAATAGGACTCTATACCCATGTAATGTGTATGATAGATTGTGTACAAACGTTCTTTGTGTACCCAGGGTAAGAAAGGAGTGTGGATCAAATTGCCAAAGCAGCTTATTGGTCTTGCTGAAACTGCTGTTAAGGTTGTTGTTACCTGATAGCTTAACCTGCAATATCAGATTTCTTCAAACCCTTTTGTTCATTGTTTGGTGACACTTTATATCATTAACTGTGTTTGATGTGTAGGAGGGATTTTGGTTTCATCACGCGGAGAAAAACTACTTGATGCTTGTGTATTGGATTCCAAAAGGAGATGATACACTTCCTGCTAATGCATCTCACCGTGTTGGTATAGGTGCCTTTGTCATTAACCAATACAAAAAGGTGTAGGATGAGATGAGTTTTCATTGTGTCGTTTAGGAACATCAGTAAGAATTAAAGTATCACATCTCGTTGTCTGTATTTGATTGAATCCATAGGTGTTGGTGGTTCAAGAGAAGACAGGAAGGTTTCGAGGTCAAGGTATCTGGAAGTTCCCCACTGGAGTAGTGAATGAGGTGCTGCTTCTTATTAAATACCATTACATGGTTGGGTTCAGGTTCAGCTCTCTGATGTGCTTTTTCTTTGGTGTTTTGATTCAGGGTGAAGACATCCATGATGGCTCGGTTAGAGAGGTTAAAGAAGAGACTGGAGTAAGCCTTCTTCTTCCTGAGTTACCTTTTCACCGTCTTTGTTACAGTTTACATGAGACAAAGAACTAATCCCACTCTTCAATGGATCATTTGCTTCTAGGTGGATACAGAATTCGTCCAAATATTGGCCTTCAGGTTACTCCAACTACAACCGGTTCATCTGCTTATGTTGCAACATAACCGACTCCTATCTGTTTTAAATTTTGGCAGACAGACACACAAAGCTTTCTTTGAAAAGTCAGATTTGTTCTTCGTGTGCATGTTAAAGCCCCTTTCTTTGGAGATCAATGCGCAGGAGTCAGAGATAGAAGCAGCTCAGGTAACATTTCTTTCATCCCCTCTTCAATGACTCTCCAGTCTCTTCCACCAAAACACTCACAAACCTCTTCTCTTTCTGAAATTGGGAACTTGGATGCAGTGGATGCCATGGGAGGAATACACAAAGCAACCATTTGTACAGAATCATGAGCTATTGAGGTATATGACAGACATTTGCTCTGCTAAAACCAATGGAGACTACGAAGGCTTCACTCCTCTCCGCGTCTCGGCACTTGATCAACAAGGCAACTTGTACTTCAACACGCGCGACTTACATTCCCGTCATTGACTTGTTTTCTCAACAAACAAAACTGTCCTTCCAGTTTATATCGAAGCTGGTTTCTTTGCTGGCTCTCTATATAAGCATTTAGACACTTGAATCTACTTAGCTCTCACCAAAACATCAAAGTATGCCAAATGATATATTTTTGCATTCAATGCGATTCAAATCCAATACAATGGCTTTAGTTTACATACAAGAAGATTAAATGAAGCAGATTCGTTAGTGAATCCTATTTGTTCAAACACACTTGATCCTCTTTACACAGCCGCAAATCGAACAGCTTAATGCACATCTGATTTTACATAACCAACACTAATGTTCTATTCCAATTTTGCATAGATCCAACCCAAAAAATACGTACCGCATGATACTTATAGATTGACATTACGAAGTTTATGGGTTGTAAAAATAGGCATGTGTATATATGTTTCGTATGTATCATTTATATACAGAGATCCACTTCACCAAACATTAAGTCCTTGTCCTACCGGAGGCAGCTCCACCTCCACCGTTGTTACCACCACCTGTGGCCCCATACATATGGTTCTGCTGGTGAAGAAACTGATGATGTTGGTGATACTGCATCCCACCACCGTAGAATCCACCGCCACCATCACCAACGGCATCTCTCTGTTGCTCTCCGGTGTCACCACCGGTTTGTGGCCTCCCCAGTCCAGTCCTCTCCCCTTCAATCTCCCTAAACCTCTGCAAGTAAACTTTCAATGGCTCAACATAATCCTCGAACCCAAGAGTGGTCATAGCCCAGAGCAAATCGTCGCCGTTGATCGTCTTCCTCTTCTCCTTTTGACACTTATCCGAAGCCTCTCCGGTGACGAAACTAATGAACTCCGAGACACACTCCTGCATCGTCTCTTTTGCATCTTTGGAGATCTTAGCGTTAGCAGGCAAGGCCTTCTTCATGATCCGGCTCACGTTTGCGATCGGCAAGAACCTGTCTTGTTCTCTGGGAGACAACGATGACTGTCCGTTTTGGTTGTTCCCGTTTTGCCCTCCACCGGAATCTCTATCGGAATCCCCCATTTCTGAAAATTACTAGAAATTGAAAAAAAGATGGAAACTTTACTTTTTCAAAAATATAGAGAAATCGTTGTCATCATGGCTTCCACCAATGATTCAAGGCTCAGTGATGGTTGACTTGACTGAAGCGAGAGATTAGGGTTTTAGGTTAAAAAAGCGTATCTAAATTGAAGTGTCGGCTGCGATTTACACAATGGTGAAGGAGTCGCCGGAGTTTATATAAAGCGAAGATGCACGACTTCTGTTCACATGACACGTGTGCTCATATAAACCGTCCATTTTCTGATAAGATTCTGACAACTGGATACGTGCTCAACAGTTGGATTGGAATGAGAGATAAACAGCCCTTTAAGACTCTGCCACGTGTTGTGACCGTTACCAGTCCACCTTTTATCAAGAGGTAACGCGCAGAAGAGGAGAGTGATCAACACGCAGAAAAGAGAAGTTAGCGCGTGGAAGACACGGTTCCGAGAGGACGGCGTTAGGGAGACAGAGGGTAACTGCCACTCAACGACCCATCGGTCATTTTTATTTTTTTTGGTTTTTTTGATATTGATGAGATTGTGTTGGATGAGGGTGTGGTGGGGTTCACTGCCATCAAACTGCATCGACCAATCAGATCAGACAGCTGTTGGAAAAAGGGGTCTAGTTTTGTCCACTTTTGACGGTCTTGATCTTGCGTCGATGGGCCCAACCAATGTCGCTTGATTAGTTAACCATAATCACTAGCTCCAACTGTATTAGGCTCTTAATGACATATTTAATGGTTGTCCAACTGGAAAACCAAATGGGCCGTAAAAATTATCAATTCTCAAACTAAATAACCCATTAAAGGTGATGAACCAGTCAATGGCTAGGCTTCTTTCGGCCCACACGCTTTTCAATGTAAAAAAGTTATTGAGAAAGTGTTGTTTGGTCAACAAAGCCCTAAACCCAAGTTACTGCCTTCTCCACTCAAAACATACCGCCACGTGGCAACGACCAAATCCACTAGAGTGAATCTTCTATGTTGTGTTTTGTGTCAAAGGTGAAATGTTAGGTGAGATTAGGCTTTGATTCTTTTGGTTCCCAATTCACTACTCAATCTATTGTTGTAGCGTAGATAAATTAATAAAGAAAAGGAGGAACGTCACAATTACACAAAAACGTTACATCAAATTTAATAAATACTTATACGAGTGAAAGAGTAGGCGCACCACTCAGTAATTTCTTCCAAGTGCCGTCTCTCTCTCTCTCTCTCGGTTTGACAGATTCATTCGGAAGATTTGAGCTCTAAAGTGACCCCATCACCTCAAAGTCAGCCATGAATTAATATTTTTTACTAAATATGTAAAATAACAATCAAAAAGAAAAATGTTATATGGTAAAAGCTAAAAAGAAAGGCTGCCGTAAGAGCTATATGACCTGAAGCCACGCAAAGGGTCTCTCTCACTCTCCTTAAGTCCTTCCTCTTCTTTAGCTTCTTGTAATATATGTATATATACTCATTCATGCTATTCCCATTTCTTTAACAAAAGCAAACATATTCATATTTAGAGAAAAAGGCAAAACAAATATATTTTCTTTGTTTTTTTTTTAAATGGGTAACTTCTACATCCTCCGTTGCTTCTTGTTATTCTTCTTCCTCTTCTTCTTCAACGGAGCATTTAGAGTTGAAGGAAAGTTGTGGAGCAGAACGGAGATGGTGGAGATGAATGGCTATGGTGAACAGAAACTCTCCTCTGTGATCATCACCGGATCTCTTCTCTCTGACACTTCACGTCCTCACCATCTCTCCATTGCTATTCCAGGTTTTTATATTTCTTTACCTTTTCTTCATGTTTTTTGTCTTTCGTTTGAGAACTTACATGATCTTCACAGGTGCAACTGTCGCCATCAAGTGCCAAACTGGATCCAAAAAGAGGTCCAAATGGATTCACGCTGTTACTGATGAATTGGGAGAGTTTGAAATCGATCTTCCCTCCCAACTCCACGCCATTCCAAACCTAGAAAACACATGTTTCATTAAGCCAGTATATGTGCCTAAGCCCTATAGATGCTATCACACTTCCACCAATACACACAAAGGTATCAAACTTGTTTCCTCTACCAATGGCTTCCGTGTCTACACCTCAGGGAAGATCATGTTATCAAGATTATAGCAAGCTCGTGGTGTTAATGACATTTCAACAAAAGATTCAAACAGAAACAGCAGATTCTTCAAAGTACTATCTTGTGAAAAGCATTTGTTGTAATTGTCCTCGTTTGTTTAGCTGGCGCTTCAGTCACACAACCGAGGTAAGTGTCTCTACATTGTTTTACCATGTCCTCGCAGTGTAAGAACATAGGCTGTTTGTATCATGTGTGATCACATTATTTTTGGTACAACAATAGTGTGATCACATTAGAATATATCCAATGAAATGTTTATAACAGTACTATGAAGCAAAGACACAAAGCATGTCTCTAAACTTGCATTAACTGAACATTGAAGACAATAACTCAGGACTCAGACGATTTGGTGTGAGTTTCAGAGAGTATGTATGCTGCAACATCACCACAACAAGTAAGCTTATCTGCTTTTTCTTCAGGGATCTCAATCGAGAACTCTTCTTCAATAGCCATAACTAACTCCACCTTATCTAAGCTGTCCAGCGACAGATCCTTCTGGAAATCAGCCTTTTCAGTAACCTGTAACTAAGCCATGTTACAAACAACCTTTTTCACTAATGCTACAACACAAAGAACAGCAACAGTTTTTACCTTAGAGGTATTGGTTTTGTCATATTTCTTCACCAGTTCAATAACTCTGCTCAAAATTTGATCTTGGCCTCCATCTGCAGCTGCTGATGTGAAATTCAATTTACCAATACTCTTGAAACCATTCTCGTTCTGAAGTTGCAAAATAGGTCTCACAGAGACTCTCCGTCTCAAATGTTGCAGGATTGAGCTCCTAATACAATGCATCTGAAACAAACATGAAGAAATCGATTTCAGTTGAAGAATTTGCTATCAAGTGTCAGATTTTAAAGAAAAATCCTAAGTATTTCCTCCAGCGAAGCCCAAAGTTTCAAGCTTTACTCATCATTGTGGGAACAACACCACTGATATGGAAAGAATCATATTTCATGATTATACAAATTGAGACTTGACACTAATGGGAGACACCAAATTTCAAAATTTAAATGGAATCCACACAGATCGAAGCCCCAACCGAGAGCTCTTATTAAACATACCTGCGACTCTGAGACTCAGAAATTTTAGGTTTTGTTCCTCTAAAGCGGGAGAATGATAGATAGCAGAGTACAGAGAGACACTGGAGAACCTATATGGGCTGAAAATATTAGTGGGCCTTTATAATATGGGTCGATAGGCCTTTTGGTATTATTTTATTGATGCGGCGTTATTTCCTTTCGATCAAATTATCAGCCCAACAAAGTTTATGGCTTTTTATACAATTCTCCTATTGCTTTTGAATTATGATTATGGCCATGTGATGTGATGCTCTTAATATAAACCTTTTATTCCCAATTTAGTAAGGCAACTTAATCATGCAACATGAGTTATTAATAGAGTAAGCAATCTTTTATGCAAGAGATAGTTGGTAACATAGGCTATAAGCCTATAAGTATTATGGTTAGTGGAGGGTATTCAATTCCATGGATCTCTACACACCTTTGATGTCCCATCTCTAATGAATCAATTGACCTTATCTATGAATACATAGTAGGTCATCAGAGTTATTAAACTCCGGACTAATGTTGGACGGCAAATAATTTAATTGGTAAAGACCAAGACAATATATTGATGTACATATATACATGTGATGCAAATTTTTATATATTATCATCGGTAGATATTTGACTAGTAAATATTAGTGAATTTCGTGAATATGTCATCTAATGGGTTTAAACTCCTATAAGGCTATAACGCATGTTGAAAAAATTATATATTTTTTAGCAAAAGAGTTAACTAACCAAATAATCGATGGACCGGCAAATTAGTGAATAAATTAATGTATAAAAAGATGAATAAAAGTAAGCGTATGAACGTTGGTAATAATTCGGATGCCTTGTGTACTTCAAACATTTTCTACTTGGTGATGTATTATTATAATACTGATCACAAAGTAATTAAATTAAAAAAGCAATAAACGGACATAAAAATTAATGGGATACCAATCTTTATCGTAGTCAACATGTTCCTGCCCACTTTGATTCCCAAAGCGTTTATAAAAAAAATCATTTTACTATAAACCACAAATATCTGAGTATCAGAAAATGATTATCTCTAAAAATCACATGAAGCGTCGTTCAGAATTAGCGGATTACCTCACCATGCTTATGATGATGTGTAAAATAAGAGTAAAATTAGAACTTTCAAAATCATTGGAAACAAAATAAGAGTTTACCATTAATGAAAGATTTTTAAACTTATGGGTAAAAAGGTGCATACATAGTAGGTACAAAGCGTCGGTTATTAATTTAATTAATTTTGATTATCAGAGATTAATAGAAAATTGACGAAAATGCCACCGTCTCTGAGAAGAGAGAAGAGAGAGAGAAAGCGAAGAGAGGAGAGCCAAACATTCCATATAAAAACAAAATTCCAGAAATTTCACCAATTTCTCATTTTAATTTTTCTCAGTCTGGTGCTGCTGCATTTCTTCCATCCATTTTTTTTTTGCCAAATTCCAAAATAAAACACTAAATTTTGGACGATAATCAGGAAAAAAAAGAGAGACGAAGAAGAAAAGGAGGGCCTCTCGCCCTCTTATTAAAGCTTTCATCTTCTCCAATCTCAAGATTTCAATCTCGTTTTTTTTTCCTCTTTCTCCGTTTCTTTATTTTCGGTAATCATAGATTCTGTCCTTCTTCTGGGTTTTTCATTCCTTGTTCACCTTTTTCATCAACCCATCTTTCATTTTTTTTTGTTTTACAGGAATCCAGGACCGTGGGTCGATCGGTTCAACGAATCCGATCAAGACCCAACTGCTCTTTTTTACAATCCTATTTACTTTTTTAAGGTTTGTTTTGATCCATTCTTGTTTTCAGTTAGATCGCAATGAACTTGTTACATGTGTTACATGTGTTACATGTGTTACATGTGTTACATGTATATGATGAACTTTGTTTTGATTCCATTAGTTTTTTGTTTTTAGTAGAATAATTGAAATGGAATCATGTAAGCTCTTCATCGGTGGGATATCTTGGGAGACTAGTGAAGATCGTCTTCGTGAGTATTTTCAGAGTTTTGGTGAGGTT
Source organism: Cardamine chenopodiifolia (assembly GCA_963922655.1). Classification (NCBI taxonomy): domain Eukaryota; kingdom Viridiplantae; phylum Streptophyta; class Magnoliopsida; order Brassicales; family Brassicaceae; genus Cardamine; species Cardamine chenopodiifolia. The sequence goes on along the minus strand of OZ000480.1, from coordinate 20,550,494 downwards.
TTAGAGGCTGTGATTATGAAGGATCGAGCCACTGCTCGTGCTCGTGGCTTTGGATTTGTTGTATTTGCTGATCCTAATGTTGCTGAGAGAGTTGTTTTGCTTAAACACATTATTGATGGCAAAGTTGTAAGTTTCCTCCTCTTAACCAACACTACTACTACATTGCTTCCAATATCATCAATCTTGCTTGATCACTTGCTTCATTTAGATGTTTTGCTGCTCCTCAAAGCAAACCTATTCTCTTTTACTCATTCCTGTTTTAGACTCTATTATAGTTTACAATCAGCGTAAGGAAGCATCAAAAGCTAAAAAGAAAGAACATGAGGTCTTGGTCTGAAGTTGTTATATACTTGGATCATTTCATGGTGCTTAATCAGTGATTTACCAATATTTACAATGAAGACCAAATTGCTTTCTTTCTCATCGGTGTGATCCTAAATTAAAATGTGTAATTTATTTAAGTGGAGTTGTGTGGTGCGTTGATTATCTCCGAGATCACAGGTTGAGGCAAAGAAGGCAGTTCCGAGAGAGGATAATGCAGTATTGAACAAAAGTAACAGCAGTCTTCAGGGATCACCTAGCCCAGCAAACACCAAAAAGATCTTTGTGGGAGGTTTGGCATCATCGGTGACAGAGGCTGCGTTCAAGAAGTATTTTTCTCAGTTTGGTGTGATCACTGATGTTGTGGTGATGTATGACCACAGAACCCAGCGGCCAAGAGGCTTTGGGTTCATCTCATTTGACTCTGAGGACGCTGTAGACAAAGTGCTGCAAAGGACATTCCACGAACTCAATGGTAAGATGGTGGAGGTCAAACTAGCCGTTCCTAAGGAAATGGCTCTGAACACAATCCGGAACCAAATCAATGTAAATAAATTTGGCAGTAGTAGAATCAGTGCGTTGCTGAATGAGTACACCCAAGGATTCAGCCCGTGTCCAATCTCTGGTTATGGAGTAAAACCTGACGTTAGGTACAGTCTAGCAGTAGGTAATAGGGGAGGATTCTCACCGTTTGGTCATCGATACGTAATCGAGCTGAATTTTGAGCCAAACCAGACTCAGAACTACGGATCTGGTTCCAGTGGAGGCTTTGGACGACCCTTTAGCCCTGGTTATGCTGCGAGTCTCAACAGGTATGGTAACCAGATGGAGTTGGGAGGAGCTAGTGTGGGAAACGGTTCTATGCTAAATGCAGCAACAAAGAACCATCTATGGGGAAATGGTGGTGGTCTAGGTTACATGTCAAACTCTCCAATATCAAGAAACAGCTTCAGTGGAAACTCTGGAATGTCTTCATTAGGCAGCATTGGAGACAACTGGGGAACATCTGCACGTGCACGTAACAACTACCGCAGTGAGGGAGGAGGCTTAGGATTAGAAGCAGTGCGAGGAGTTCATGTTGGTGGTTACAGCAGTGGCTCAAGCAGCTTGGAGACAGACTCTCTGTACAGTGACTCAATGTGGCTTTCACTGCCTCCAAAGGCAGAGGAAGGATTCGGAATGGGAGCATTGGACTTCATGTCTAGAGAACCAGCTGGATACATCAACAGACAACCAAATGGAGGTATAAATAATGAATATGAGAATCAGAACATTTGTGTTACAGGCAAAATCTTAAATGGTGTTGTTGTTACAGGAATTGTAGCTTAGAGAATTGAGAAAATCCATGCCATGGAGATCAGATGATTGCAGAAGAGAGTTTTTAGAAGAGGAAAAAATTATAAAAAAAATTATTGGTTCCAAAAGCTTAAAGCTTTTTTATTTACTATTTTGATTGTTGTTATAGCTATCTTTTCACCCTTTTCTAATTTGGGGTTTTGTTTCTTTTTATCTTAAAAGAAAAGATGTAAAACTGAGTTAATATAAAAAGACAAAGAAACAATGAAGTGTATTTTGTACTTGTCTTCTTTCTCACCTTTGCTCTCTTAATCAAGAAATTGACAAATTCAAACATGAAAACGAATTAAAAAAGAGCAATTTGCCTAGGATGCAGGCAACGTAGTGTGAAGACGACAGGTGGCAAATATGTGGATGATGATAAGCCACAGGACACAGATCAATCCATCACAATTATATCCATTTATGTGAAGTGGACCAAAAGAGAGAGAGACGTAAGAGTTACAGTCCTCAGAAACAATCCAAATTTAAGAGCTTCAAGATTTCACTGGAATCATCACCATTGTCCCCATTCTCCTCTATAAGGTCTAACCAAAGCTCACGAGACCTATCTCTCTAACCATTAAAGATGCGTTTGCTAGTAGCTGAAGTAGTAGCTTCACCATTGTCCTCTGTAACTCCAGCTTGTAATTCCCATAGTTGTAGATGGAAGCCTTATTCCAACTCTAGTGACTTCCAAGCCAACACATCTATCCTCTTAATCCTTCTCTGTTCAACTTTCATCTGTGCTCTCTCTCTTTACGTTGCAATCCGGTGCTTTCTCCGGCCTACCCTTGAGACTAACGACGAAAACAAGCCTGACCTTGAGGCAGCTACTTCATCCACTGTAACTACTCCTACTCTTGTCTACACCTCTGACCTTAAGCTTGCAGGAGCTGAAGCAGAGTGTGCTATTTGCTTGTCGGAATTTGAGCAAGGAGAGAGCATTCAAGTGTTGGAGAAATGTCAGCATGGTTTCCATGTCAAGTGTATCCATAAATGGCTCTTTTCCCACTCTTCTTGTCCCACTTGTCGAACTTCTATCTTCTCACAACACTCTGAAACTACTTCAAGCCATATCAATGCTTAGCTTTCTTTTTCTTCATCTTGTCTTTTAGAGTTGTGTCATGTTTTGCTTGAGATTTACTCTGTTTTCTGTTCTGTATTATTAGGTAGCATCACTTAACCTAAGTATTACTTACGAGCATGAATCTAATTCTACATAATGAAAGAACTCTAAGGAGTTTTTGATAAGATTTGAGGAAAATGTATCATTGTACGAGCAAACTTCTGTACCAGTGGCTTTTAATCAAATGAATCAATAGTTTTCAGTAAGAATCAAGAAAAAAACAGAGCAACTTAATAACAATGTGAAATAATTGTTGTACTAATTGGAAGGTGCATTAATGTATTTGTCACTAAGAACATACCAAATTCTATTATTCAATACCTACAATCTTCCCACTTTTGGGCTCAGTTTGGAACTAAACTAAGTGGGCTAATTACACGGCCTATAATAGGTCACTCCAAGTCCAGGCCTTTCTTCAGGTTATAGCTTTCAGACATGTTCACAAATCACAACGTTGCGTTTGAGAAATCTGATATGTTCTTCATCTGTATGTTGAAGCCATTCTCTGATAAAATCATTGTCGACGATCTTGATGTCAAAGCAGCAAAGGTAATGTCATCAAAATTTAACTAGTCATAATCAAGTGGTTTGATTCTGTAAATACTTTTATTCCATGTCATGTATGTTGTTATGTGATCATTTCTTCTGTAACAACGTCTTTTCTCTTCAGTATGTTGTAATCAAATCTCTTCTTCCTTTTTTTTCTTAAGGGTCTGTAAGAAAAAGGTTGAAATTTAACTTAGAAACAATGGCAATAATAAATAAGAAATTAATACTTTGGGGTAATACGGAAGAATCAACGTAAAAAGAGGACGCAAATTGTCTGTAGAATAAAGTTGAAGGTTTCCTTCACGCGCTGAAATTTTGCAAATCTGAAGTTGACGCGCTATCTTTGCAAGTGGGGAAGTTTTTTCACGCGCACTGTAGTTCTAGTCAAATACCATCTGGATTCCATTACATGGGCCTTAGGCCTTCGGTCTATCTCCTTTAAAATTTTATAATACCCCATATTTCTTTTAATTTCCGGCCTATTCAATGTTACTTTATTTTCAATTTGGAACTCAAATACGTAGGCCGATTACAAAACCCATTATAGGCCACTCCAAGTCCAGGCCTTTCTCCTAGCCAATTATCAACCCTCCTCTCCTCTATAAATAGAAAGTAAGACATTCCGCATAAATGCACTCTTCCTAAAGCAAGAAAAAAAAAAAAGAAACAGCGTCGTCGTTATGAGAATGAGTAGATCGACAATGAACGCAGGCAGCTCCACCGGGAACAGCTTTCCACGACGTAAGTCTTCTTCTCTCACTGTTTTCCCTCATAAAAATCAAAAAAAAAAAATTCGTATGACATAAAAATCGAATCTTTTTGTTCAAATCTCACTCTCTAGTAGATAATAACTAATTTCATCTCATTTTTGTGTTGGTAGTGAAGAACCCATTTCTAAAAAGTGGGAGCGAGACAGTGTACGAGGTGACGGAGACGAACAAAGCGATTGTGATGAGAGTCGACATTCCTGGGTGTCCTGAGTCTGACCTAAACTACTGGGTCGACGCTAGCAACGTCTACTTCTTCGCCGACGAACCACACATCCCCGAGTAACAAAAATCTGGACGCAAATACGGAGGCTCCTTGGTGTTTAACCCTGAGTGTTATGACTTCCAGTCAGATAAAGCTAAACTCATCGATGGAGTTCTCTGGGTCACTGTTCCTAAGATCCCTGGCAAAAAAGCTAACATTGATGTCATTGAGAAGGTCATCCGTTACCCGATTTAACTACATCGTACTAGGTTTGTGCCTGTCGTGTCTTGAGGTTTAGTCTCTTTTGATGCAGATGGTTTATGTTTATCTTTTATGGTTTTAAGTACGATCTTGTCTTGCTTCTATCTCTTTATCATCTATATAATGAAAAAGTTGTCCGCTTTTTTTAATTTGTTTGGTTTAATTTACATTAATTTAGCTAATCGATCAGACTATAGATCTGTGCCATGATCAAACTAAAAATATATAACTTTCATAAAAATTGAGCAATATTAATCAAAGTTAGGTTTCTTCAAGAAAGTTAGAAAAACTGGATAAACACTAAAAAGCGGTTGTAAATTTAGAAGAGGAAAGATGTTAAAAAAAAAGGAGACGTCGCGTTGTTATTTGTTTTGGAAGATTGACAGCTCATAGAGTTTTTACCCTTGAGGATTGATGAGGTCAACGTCTCCTTCAATCACTGTGAAACAAATTTGAAAAATGAAGAGTGAACAGGTTTGCTTTGGCAGCCTTTTTTGTCGATTATGCAATGAAATGAAGAAAAGGATGGGACAGCTCATACAATTGATGACCTCATCTTATACTCACTCTGCTGTAAAAAGTTTCAAAAGGGAATGCAAGTGTTTTCACATATAAATCGGTGTGGTTCAAGGTGAAGAAACCTAACTTTGATTAATATTGCTCAATATTTATCAAAGTTATATACTTTTAGTTAGGTTTTTCACATATAATGTCTCAATATATGAAAGATGGGGTTTTGGGGATCATTGTCTCAAGGTTCAAGGTGAATAAGGATCAACAGAACAACAAGTGTATTCTCACTCTGCCTCCTTTTACAGGTTTGATTCGGTCCTCTCTAAAGAGTTATCTCTGCTGTATTCATTATTGTAAAGACTCTATTTTTATTGTTGGACGTGAGATATGTCAAACCGGGAGATATGTGGAGGATCATCCGTATGAAAGGAGCATTTTCTATGGGCTCAACAGTGGACGGAGGTGTTTACTTTTGTAGTGGACATACCAGGTGTTTTTAAGGATGATGTAGAAGTGTTAGCTAATGAAAGTGAAATCAGATTTCGTGCTGAGGTTAAGAATGTGTATGAGCATAATGAGAGCGGTCGAATCTAGCTTGGAAGCATCAACAAACCTTCTTAGTCTGCTTCACCTTCAGTTTTGAGCCATACTATATCTTGGGATGCAGAGTTTGGTGTTCTCTTGATTCTTCTTAGTTCTTACACCTCCTCGCAACACCAACAACAACAACAACAACGCCTAAGGAACCGCTATTACTAATCTCTCTCTCTATACTAAATTTGCATTTTGGGACAAGTTACATTATCTAGGTTTTCTCTCTTTAAGTTTGAGACAGTTGTGTGAGAGTGAGTAGTACTTCTGCTTTTGTGTTTGCTATGTAATCAAGTGATTTATGTCATTTGTTTTCATAATTTGAACTTCTTTTCCCAAAGCTGATTGAAACATATTGGTTACGTTTGCTCAAAACCCCTTAGCTGATATTGAAAATTCCTTTTCTTCCATTGAATATCAATTTTTTATAGTTCCTTGGACATTTGATCTGTCACTCAACAGTGCCTAATCATAATTTGAATCGAAATGGCCATAGAAACGATCAGATAAGTAAAAGTTCTTACATTTCCGGTCGTCTTCAATGTGAGGTAAACAAGACCAATCGTTTCAGGTCATCCATGGAGTCAACAGTGACGAGGGAGAGAACCATTCATAGGTTCCTCGGCTGTGACAGTGACGATAATGGCGATTTGATCGACGCTGAGTTTAGCAAACCAATTCCTTCGGTTATACTCTACTGAAAACCTATTTCAAGCAAATCAATTTTAGGGCTCAATTACAACTAAACTTAACTGGGCCAATTTGTAGGCCCATAATAGATAACTCCGGCCCTTTTCTCACTGGCGTTTACAAAAGAGAAAAAAAAAAGTAAAACATCGTCGTTTTGAGAATGAATCGGAAAGTGGAGATTTCCTCCACGAAAGCAGGCAGCTCCGGCGTAAACACCTGGCTCTCGACGTCAGTTTTTTTTGTCTAGACCGAAATAATGTTGAAATGATCGGAGAATAATGTTGAAATGTTGGAATTCGTGCTCATAATTGATCAGAGAAGTCAAAGTTTGCTACTTTTCAAGTCTCTAGAATGATGTAAAACAAGACCACTCTTTTCTCACCCCCTTCCATGGAGTCAACAAGAAGAAACCTTTTTAATCAAATTACCTAAAAACAACAAATTCAGAAGAAGAGAAATCACTGATGGGTATCCTCGGTTGCGACGCCCATGGCGTATTAAACGATGCTGAGTTCAGCAAACCCATGCCTTCGATTGGTATATATGTTGCCGTAGCTTCACTCATCTGTGGTCTAGCTATGGCCGCCGATCTACTTCACGGCTTCCGACACCGAAAATTTTGGTTTCCTTGTAAGTTCTTCTCACTAAACGCCACTTCTTTGACTTTCATCGCTGTTGGAATCAAACTCTCTGTGGATCTCAACACTTCGATGCCGAGTCGTCAAGATCAGTTATCTAAACTTAGCAGCAGCGTCTTTGTGTGTACAGTAATGGGTAATTCAATGCCTTCTTTAGGTATAATGGACAATAACGATCTGCTCATGAATCTCGTGGCTTTAGGGATTCTTGTAATAACTGATGTTGTTAACATCTGTATTCAGTTGGGTACAGGTGCTATCTATGTTTTCTCGGAAGAACACTTTTTGGTGGTCCTTCTTATGCTTCTTATGCTTATGATCTTGTGTTTCTCGGCCACTACAGTCCCTACCACAAAAAGAATCTTGGAGGCTAAGTACAAGAAGAGGTATGATGTTGCGATGAAGTGTCCTTTAGCTACAGAGAGAACAGTAGCTAAGAGAATTCAGCAAGATTTGTCAAAGTTTTGGATGATGGCTCATACTAGTAGTCCTCAGTTTGTGATGGCTCGTTCTGTTACGTGCACTGCTTCTGGTTTCTTTTGTCTATTGAGTGCTATTACACTTGGTGAAGCCATGGTTAGGAGTTACTTGTTAAAACCAAGGTCTCTTGGGTTTTGCCATGGAGATTCTGATTACAAATGGTCAACCTATCTGGTTCTTGTTTGCCAGACTGTTGCTGTAGCCATAGGGACTGTTGCGCCTGCGATCAGATGGTTCACGGCTGTGAACTTCAGGTGTCCAATAAGAGGAAAGAAGTATTACAGAGATGAGTTTAGAGTAGAGAGTTATTGGACACAGTGGTTCTCCGAGAAGAAGCAACACCCCTTAGGCCTTTGGATTCTCAAAAATCGCCACAGCAGGAAGATTGCACACGATACAAAACGCTGGATATTGGATGTATGTATTGTGATACAGTATGTCATTGTGTTTTCTAGCAAAATTCTCCGTTACATCTCTGTCTACTGCGTGAGTAGAATCTTGGTGTGCTGTTATTTTGCCTTAAGGACCAGTAGTATTATTTCACACGGTGACTCAGATACATCCGGTTCAAATCCAAGCTCGAGACAGGACCTTGCGACTTTTGTCCTGCATCTTGAAGCTGAGGACGAGCTGGTGGATTTGATGGTGCGAAGCAACCGGGAGGCAACAGATCATTGGATAGAGAAAGGTAGAAAGAAACAACCGATGAATCTCATAGAGCTTTTGGAAGCAACAACACCCATTTCAAAAGGATTTGAAGGGATTGCAGAGTTTGACAGCAACAAAGTGGCTTCTCTTTCCGCAACTGGAGAGCCACCCAATTGTTGGGCTCTCCCGCTGGTAACACTCACAAGCATAGCTGTTGCTCTTCCCAATGTCCAGCCCTCCTCCCTCAAGAAGCTACTTCATGCAGTCAACGAGGCACTGGACTCTGTGAACAAGTTTGAACGCGTTCTGGATACTGGAGGCGAGTCAACTAACCTCAGGAAAACTGCCGAAGTAGTTTGGCTAGGAGTTGATCTCTATCACAAGTGGTATGATGTGGATCTTCGAAAACTATCCAAGCAACAAAAAAATCCAGAAGAAATTCTTCGGGAGCTGGTGGAAATCGCAAAGAAAGAGTTTTCAGAGTCATGGCAGATGAACCTGATGGTGTGTATGAAGCATAAGCCTTCTCATTGGCCTATCAATATTTTAGCAGCCAACTCCATGTACCGAATCTGTCAAACCATTATACTCAATTACGAATCAAGAGACCTTGGAACAGGAGAAGCTCTATTGAGAAAGCTAGAAACTACAATCTCAGACATAGTTTCAGGTTGCTTTTGCAACGTAGCACAAGTAATATCGGTGAAGTGTTTGGTAACAGCTGTAGAAGTGAGGGAAGAATCAGTGAGAGGAGCAGCTCTGCATCTGGGAAAAACAGAGAAGATTTTAGAGATTGTGGAGAGAAGATGCTTACCTGAATTGAGTTGTGAAAAGATGAAGAACATTGATGAATGGAGAGCATTCTACAAGATAAACTCTTCTGAGTGTAATAATAACAACACAGTTTCTCATGACTCAAAGGAACTGCGACTCACTGTTGAATAATTATATAATGATAAAGGTTGTAACTGTTTCTTCTTTTTGCCTCTTATGTTCAACACACTAATATACTATGATTTGGATCCCCAAGTTGGGATATATACATACAACGCAAGTCGCATTCTGTGGTCATTCACAAACACTATAACTTCGCCATAAACATGTGATACTTCTTCTCTGTAATCGGCTTGTCGTATGTTATAAAATAGTTAGACGACGAAAAAAAAATTCCAACGATGCCGTTAAGGGAGCTGGGCACTTCCAAACGACGTCGTTTAAGGGAGCTGGACACTTTCAAAACGTCGTTTAAGGGAATCGTTTCGGTAGTGTCGTCTCCTTCCTCTCTATTCTAATTCGATTGATTTTGGATCTTCTTCAAAGAGAAACCTGAAAGAATCGAAAAGAGCGAAAATGGCAGGAAGATTGAGCGGTGTAGCTTCACGAATAATGGGTGGAAGCGGCGTTGTTGCCCGATCCGGTGGTTCTTCTCTCCGCCAACGCGCCGGAATGGGTCTCCCCGTCGGCAAACACATCGTCCCCGATAAGCCGGTGACTCAAAATCTCTGTGATTTCTTCGTAAATGTCTCTGATTTCTTTCGATTTTGAAACTAAGTTCCCTTATTTTGGGTCAGCTTTCGGTTAACGACGAGCTGATGTGGGATAACGGAACTGCGTTTCCAGAACCTTGCATAGATCGAATTGCTGATACCGTCGGAAAGGTTTGGTTACGATTTCTAAATTTATGATGTTTTTTTCAGCGTAAATCAAATTGTTTTTCTGATTTGAAATTTGGGTGAATGAACAGTATGAAGCATTGGGATGGTTGTGTGGTGGTCTAGGGTTCTTTGCGACTCTTGGTCTACTCGCTGTTTTCAATGACAAAGCTTCAAAGGTTCCATTTGTAAGTCTAAATCTTTCAACTTTTCCCTAAATTGAAACTCTTTGCGTTGTCCTGAGTGTGATTTAGGGTCTCGATTCAGCAAAAATAGACAAGAAGTAGTCTTGATTGTGCTACAAAATCTGAATTTGATACATTTACTTGGCATAGCTAGGCTTATTGATATTTGAGAAACGAAATGTGGAAAGAATAGATGGATCATCCTGTCCTAAGTAGGAACGTTTGAAAGAATCACCCACAATGTTCTTGGGAACTCAATAATTTTCAAGTTTAAACACGTGTAAGTAAAACAATGATGACTCTTAGAGGTGTATCAGCAGCTAAAATCTATGAGTTAGTTCTCTTGGTGGACACTGATCAAGCCTCATAGATTTTGTACCAAAAGCTGTACTATGATGAGTCTTGTTTTGTAGGACTTCGAGTTATAGAAATTGAACAGCACAATATGGCTAAGAAGTTGCTCTCTGGCTTCTTGTCTATTGCATGAGATGAATTACTCCTCTACTTTTGCTCTATAAGTTGTTTTGTGGCATCTCATCTTTCTGTTTTGTGTTATTCCATTTCATGTTCATCTCTTACTGTGTTGTTGCAGACACCAAGAGTGTATCCGTATGACAACCTGAGAGTAGAGCTTGGAGGAGAGCCATAGAGACCCATCAAGTGAATCTGGCTCATCAAACTCAAGCGTGTTTTCGTCACTGCTTTGTTCTTCAAAATGTTTGTTGTTTCCTGCTTAGAATTTGAAGACAAAATAATAAGAAAAACTTTGGTTTCATTATATGCGTTGTCTCTGTAATTAACAAGACCAATGGAGTATTCATAAGAGAAAGACATCTGTTTCAGCAAAACCTTGAATTGTGTTTTGTAATCTTTAGAAATAAATCTGTCCGCAACTGTAACGCCATGTGTCGGACTAAGTTTGAAGAGCCTCGTACGAGTACGACTCTAAAACATAGGCTACAGGAAAAAGGACAGAAACGCAATTAACCGCATGTGGCATGGAGTGGGGCATTGAGAGAAACTTGGAACTTGTTCGTCTCCGTTTTGAGTTTGCCAAATTAATACGTATGTGGTATTCCTTTCCTCTTTGAATAATCTTAACGCATTTTTTTATATCTATCAAATTTCATCACGACAAGTAGGTTAGGAAAGAAATTTGTGTAGCTCCGTTTATATTTACCTAGGTTAAAATTCATGTCTTGAATGACTCGTAGAAAAATATGTTTTCCAGCATCAATCAAATAAATAATATTAATTTGAGTTATTTATTAATAATCAATACAAAAAATATAAATTAACATCAATTACAATAACTGATGTCACTACTAGTATTAGACATCAATTAAATAAAATTAATACTATTTTTTTTAATTTGTATCACTTAGAAAGAAAATATACAAAATAAAAATTAACATCAATTGCTTAAATGGTAGAATACTGTATCATTTTCAAATGATGCAATTTGCTTTCTTATATTTGTTCCACATCGTCAAAAAAAGTTGGGAGGAAAAAATTATTCCTCTGTAAATAAACACATTATTCTAGAATAAATTTAGTAAAATGTTAGATGAAAAAAATTCATCACCAACTAATTATTTTAACATGTTTATTTTAATTAAATACTAAATAATATGTGAGATCTTGTCAATAAATTTATATATTATTATATAAATATAATAATATTTTAATTAATCAAAATTTATTACAATAAATAAACACATTATTCTAGAATAAGTTTAGTAAGATGTTAAATAAAAAAATCATCACCAAATAATTATTTTAACATATTTATTTTAATTAAATACTAAATAATATATGAGATTTTGTCAATAAATTTATATATTATCATGTAAATATAATACTATTTTAGTTAATCAAAATTAATTAAATTAAATTATAAAATTATCTAATTTTATCATAATTAATTAAAACTGATGTAATTATAACATCAATTATAAATAAACGATGCAACTATATAATATTGTTTCTATTAATTGATACAAAATTAACATTATTTATTTGTAACTCATACAAATTTAACATCATTTATTTTAAATGATGCAAATTAACATCAATTACAAAAATTAATTCAATATTTATCTCATGCAAATATTTGAATCATTGATTTCAGAATCAATTACACGTAGGAATAAAACTTAAACAAAAACAAAAAAAAAGATAACTTAAAAGTTTTTAAATCTTCCAAGTTTTGCGATGAAGGTAAGCCACTCCGCTGGGTTCGATAGTAACAATACTAGGTCGGTATAATCTGTTATGAACGTCACATGTCTCATGGAAGATGAAATCAAACACTATATTGTTTATAGTAGATATTCGAATTCCGCATGAAGAAGGTAGACTTTTTCGACTAGCTTTGAGTCCGAGCATGTCGATCTTGCCCTCTGGTATTACTATAAACAAATATAAAAAAAAGCTAATTTTGAAATTTGATTAGTGTGGGATAATGAATTGGATTTGACTTGTAATATGGAGACCAAATAGACTGCACCTCAGCTGATTAAAACTAGTTGATAAATATCATTTGAATATAATCTAAGGACTAAAACTTTTGAAGAGGTGGAATCAAAGACAGAGACATGATTTCTTTCAACCTTTCAAATATTCCATTGAGTAATTATATTGCTTCATGATCCAAATCATCAATGTGATCTGCCTAGCTACGTGTCATCTTCCTACTGGCTTTTTTCTCCCTGATTGTTTGGACCCCTTCAAATAAAATTAGTATTCGTACCACACCTCTCTCTTTCTCTCTTATTGTGTTATATGATATCTTATATGCAATTATTTAAGGGAATAGTACTTAGTCTTACTTCTTTTTAGCTTAATGGATGAAGTAAAACTCATCGTACGTAAGTAAATACATGCATGTATATATGTGCTTATCTTTAGACCAAGTACATATGCATCTCTTAGACAGATTTCATTTGATAGACAAGGAAAAAAAGATTGGTTACCCTTCAGATACATGTCCATTCTTGAATATTTCTTCATTGTCTTGTACATACATACATATAATCATATAAATGGAGAAAAAGGACAAAAAAAGAGGAAGGTATGGACCAGGGAAGTTGGGCTCTGGAGAGTACCAAAGGCCGCATTCATAAATCATAACGTGTCTCACTCTCTCCCTTTACTCTTGCCAACTGTTTGGCTCTCCTTGCTCTTCATTGATTTTTTTTTTATTTAAACATTTCTAAAACATCTTAACCTTATAAAAAGCCTCACATTATAATACATTATAACATCAATTAATTGTACTTTTTGTTTTTGACCAAACACATTATAATAATAAAAAATAAATTAATTTATAAAAAGCCTCATTTCCCATCTTTAGTTCTTACATTTCTCTATTTATTTATCTCCTCCTTCAATTCAAAACGTGTTGAGTTTTTGAGTTCGATTATATCTTAGGTTTATTTTGGTTTATGCTTTGTTATGTTAACCAAGAACAAAAAATTAACGAGTTCCTCTCAAACTAGAAAGTACATCTCGAGTAAGCCTTGCTTACTAACTCTACTAAAACGTTTTTGTTGTTTACACTTTGATCTCTTTGGTCTCTCACTCACTCACACTAACTCTCTTGCTCTTTTGATGAAAGGTACCTCACCAAGAAGAGTTCTAATGTGATGTTGTGCTTAAGAGATACGACACCTATCCCTAACCCCGACCCCAAGACAAAGAACAACAAGAACCCCAAGAAGAATCACTCACCAAAGACTCCTAAAGACTAAACCCTCTTTACCGAATGCTTAGATCTTTCTTCTAGTCTTCTATTCTTCTCTCTCTCTCTGTGGATGATTTATTGTGAAGACCTTGTGCCTCTATTTATAGTGTGTGTTGTAGACTTCCATTCCTATCTTGAATTGGTTTTGCCTCTTGTAATCCTATTAGAAATAGGATTACTTCTGATCAAAGAAACACACAAAATACACTTACCATTAAGTGTTAACGGGTCTATGTGTTTATGCCGAAGCCCACACAAATTCAGCTTCTTAGCGTCTTCGTCTTCATGGCCCATCAATGGCCCAGGAGGAGGAGAGACGAGAGCCATTGGTGACTTCACGCGACTTGGCACATCTCACAATCTCCATCTTGCCGAGATGCGTGTCAGCTTGCTTCTCTCCTTGTTCCAAGAAAACAACTTTTCACCTTCCCAAAGCTTTCTCTCTCTTTTCCCGAAAGCTCTCTCTTCTCTCTTGCGAAGCCTTCCTCTCTCTTTCTTCACTCTGACGCTTATCTTCATCTTTTGACGTTTTTCTCCTTTCCTTTCTGGCGTAAGCTTTCATTTCCGACCATCTGTCTTCGTTTTCCATCACCTTCTTTCTTTCCGAAGATGTTTCGCCTTCTTCGACGCATTCTCGCCTTCTTCGATGGACGCCCGTGGCTCTTCTAAGAAATCTTCAATCTCCGAGTACAATATACTCGAGACGGTATGTCGGAACGCTGCCGCTACTCAAGGAATAGGTAACGCCACGTCTTTCCTTGTCTCTGTAACCGAGACGGTTCCGATTCTTCAGAATCCTCACATTCTTTCTTCTTTCTTTCGAACATTGACATGTTCGTCTTCTTCTTTTTCAGGTGAAGTGGAGCCCCGAGACTTTGACGTTTTGCCACTTTGCGAGAAGTAAGCTCTTCTTCTCTTTTCGAATCTTTCCGATTTCAATCTTGACCGCTTTGAAATCTCGAGTCTAACCTTTTGTCGATTCATATTCCAAGAAATCTCCGATACTAACCCCTTTCTCTTTCTTTGTCCGATGCATGCCATCGACAGGACCATCTCAGACTACGCGCTCGCCAAGTCAGGCGAGGACTTTCAACTTTACGGTGAAACCCTCGAACGTATTTCTAGGTAACCCTTTTGTCATCATATCTGTTGGGTTTTGGGTAGTATGAATCTTGATGATATCAACTAAACCGTCTTCAACTAAATCACGAATAAAATGATATTTAGTCGCAATGTGTTTAGTTCTGTTATGATGAACCGGGTTCTTAGCTAGATGAGTTACGCTTTGTGAATCACACCTTAATGTAAAACACTTAGAACCAATACTCAATTCATCACAAATTTTCTGCAGCCAAATTCCTTCCTTAGCCGCTTCTGTGAGAGCGATGTACTCAGCCTCTGTGGTCGATAAAGCTACCACATGCTGCAGGCTTGCTCTCCAGCTTACCGTGTTTCCACCAATTTGGAACACGTATCCTGTGACTGATCTTCTTTTGTCAAGATCGGTTGCATAGTCCGAGTCACAATACCCTTCAATGTCTAAGTGTCCTGCCTTAGTAAAAGTTAGACTTAAGTCCGTAGAACCTTTTACATACCTTAGGATCCATTTTACCGCATTCCAATGAATCCTTCCTGGATTGGCCATGTATCGGCTTACCAAGCATATTGCATAAGCAAGATCTGGTCTTGAACCGATCATGGCATACATTAGGCTGCCTACTGCGCTTGCATAAGGCATGTCTTCCATAATCAACCTTTCTTTGATCAGTTCTTCTTGTGTCAAACTTTTTAACTTGAGCTGTGTGTTGACGAATGACACCACAGCCCTACAATCAATCATATTAAATGATCTTAACACTTGTCTTAGGTATCTACCTTGTGATAGCTTTAGGATTTCATTCTTTCGATCTCTTATGATTTCCATGCCTAGTATTCTCTTAGCTGATCCTAAGTCCTTCATCTCAAATTCTGTATTTAAGCTTTTCTTTAAGATGTTTATCTTCTTTAGATCCTTAGCTATTACTAGCATGTCATCGACATAGAGTAGGAGGAATACTTGATCATCAATGTTAGTTCCCTTGAAGTAGACACAAGGATCATTGATGCTTCTTTGGAATCCTTGTGATTTCATGAAGTCGTTAAACTTGTGGTTCCATTGCCTAAGGGATTGTTTCAATCCATAGAGTGACTTATTCAATAGGCAAACCTTTTTTTCTTTTCCTTTTTCAATGAACTCTTCCGGTTGATCCATGTAGATCACTTCATCTAGTGTACCATGCAAAAAAGCGGTTTTAATGTCCAGTTGCTCTAGCTCTAAGTCGAAATTCACCACAACTGACAACATGATCCTTATGGATACATGTTTCACTACCGGTGAGAAAATCTCATTGTAATCTATTTCTTCTACTTGTGTGAATCCTTTTGCGACTAATCTAGCTTTACGTCTTGATTTTTCAACCCCGGGGATTCCTTCTTTCAACTTGAAAACCCACTTGCATCCTACTGTCTTTTGCTTTTCCAATTTAGAGACTATATCCCATGTCTCATTCTTGTATAGTGAGTTCATTTCTTCCTCCATAGCTAGTCTCCATTTCTTCCATTCCCTACTTCTCTTAGCTTCTCCTAGAGTTTTAGGTTCGTCTAGCTCTAGGTCTTCAGCACACGCAAGTGCATAAGCTACATAATGCGATGAATCACCATACCTTTGAGGAGGTTGAATGTTTCCTCTTCTGGTCCTATCTCTTGCCAATAGATATTCATCTAATGACTCAGTTTCCTCATCTTCCTTTTCTTCAGACACCTCTTTCTCCTCTAATTCTTCTTCCTCTTCATTTCTGGTTTCTGAAGATACTCCACCTTGATCAGTGTTGTCCCGAGTATCTTCTTCTTCTTTATTTGTGTCGCTTTGGACTGAAGAGTCTTGGACCATGACATTGTTGTCTGGTCCTTGAATTAGCTCTGTTCTGAAAGTGACATTTTTAGGCTTAGCTTTAGGTTGACTTTCTTCTTTGTCTTCCTTGTAGACTTTGTCTTCATCAAATACCACATTCCGGCTAATAGTGCATTTTCTTTCTTCGGGTAACCATATCCTATAACCTTTAGTTCCTTGAGGATATCCCATAAAGAAACCTTTTATAGCCCTAGGACTTAGCTTATCTTGTTGAATGTGTACATAAGCTACACATCCAAACCTCTTTAAGTGGCTGTAATTAGCCTTAGCTCTTGTCCATATCTCTTCTGGTATTTTGAAGTTTAGTGAAGCATTAGGTGTCCTATTGATTAGGTAGACGGCTGTGGCAGCTGCTTCTGTCCAGAACTTCTTTTCCAAACTGGTTTCTGCTAGCATACATCTGATCTTGTCGGTTATTGTTCGATTCATCCTCTCGGATAATCTATTTTGCTGTGGAGTGTAGACGCAAGTTTGATGCCTTTTTACTCTTGTTTCCTTGCATAAGTTGTCCATTTGCTGATTGCAAAATTCTAGTCCATTGTCCGTTCTTAAACATTTTAGAGTTCTCCTTGTTTGATTTTCTACTAAAGTCTTCCATTCGGAGAAGTTTTCAAACACCTCATCTTTTGTCTTTAAGAACCTAATCCAAAATTTCTTAGAGTAGTCATCTATAAAAGTTAGGAAATACTTGCATCCCGAGAGACTAGACTCATTTGAAACCGAGCCCCATAAGTCACTGTGAACATAGTCAAGAATATTTCTTGATGTATGTTTAGCATCCGGAAAGCTTTGCTTGTGAGACTTTCCAAGTACACACTCTTCACAGAAATCAAGAGTGCGTATTTCCTTAGAGTTAAGGTAGCCTTCCTTTACCAGAACATTCATGTTCTTCAAGCTCATATGACCGAGCCTTGAGTGCCATCTTTTTTCTAAGTTTGTCTCAACCCTTGCTATTGACACTTCTCCTTGCAACACAGATCCTTGTAGGTAGTACAGTCCATCTTGATACTTTTCCGTGAGCACTTGTCTTTTATCCTTGTAGAATTTCACAATAAAATCTCCACCTGAATACTTACAACCACTTTTCTCTAGCTGGCCGTATGAAATAAGATTTTTTCCCATGTCTGCCATGTATCTTACTTCTGTTAGTGTCACTATAGTTCCATCAAAGTTCGGTATTTTTAAGTTACCTATTCCATTGATCTCACTTTGTGTGTTGTTTTCCATTAGTACTTTGCCTCCATCGATTTCTTTAAAATCAAATAGTACCTCCTTGTTTGGTGTGATGTGAAAAGTGCATCCTGAGTCCATCACCCATTCGTCTTTAGTGTCTTGTAAGCTGACTGTTAGCACCATAGGCAGCTCAATATTTTTAGCTATGTTAGCCGCATTGTTAGTTTTTCTTTCAGGGCACTCTGCTTTGAAGTGTCCCCACAAATCCAGCATTCCCTCTTCTTTGTAGTTGGTCTCTGTCTTGACTTTGACCTTCTATCTCTACTTTTGAAATGATTTCCTTTGTTGTAGCTCCTATTCTCGTTTCTTCCTCTGCTCACAAAGAGTCATTCTGAATGGTTCCTAGTTTTTAACAAACCATTTTCCTTTAGTTCAATCTCTTTGGAATAAGCTGCACTAGCGACATCGTCCATGCTTAATGTTTGAGTCTTACCGGCTCCATACTTAAGTGTGTCTCTTAGTGCCTTGTAGGGATCTGGCAATGCTGTCAGGATTTGTATAGCTTGGTCTTCATCCGATATGTTAATGTTCAAGCTAGCCAAATCGTTAATTAGTTTCAAGAACATATCCATATTGTAATCTATACTTTTATGTTCTTCAAACTTAAAACTTGAGAACTTTTGTTTCAAGTAGATGAGATTGGCTTGAGACTTTGATTGATAGTCTCTCGAGAGAGCTTGCCATATCGCCAAAGCAGTCTTTTCTTTCATGATTTTCCGGAGAACTACATCTCCTAAGCTCATGCATATTGTATTCTAGGCTCTTTTCTCTTTTTCTTGTTGTGTCGGGTCTACTTCTATTTTCACTTCCGGTAAGGTCTCCGAGATTTTCTTCCCTTTTCCTATGGGATCTCCCTCGCCTGATGAAGATGGATTTGTTTCTTTTAAACATGAATCCAAACCGAGTAGTTCTAGCTGGCACAACATCTTGTACTTCAATAAACCAAAGTCTCCTTTCCCATCAAACTTTTCCACATCATACCTTATTGAAGTTGCCTCCATGATTCCTTAGTTTCAAGTCCTGAAACGATTGATCACTAATAATTTCTAATCCGTACGATATTAGGAACTTGCAGAACTTGGAATAACTCACGCTTCTGCTTGTCCTTAGCTCTGATACCACTTGTTGAGTTTTTGAGTTCGATTATAGCTTAGGTTTGTTTTGGTTTATGCGTTGTTATGTTAACCAAGAACAAAAAATTAACGAGTTCCTCTCAAACTAGAAAGTACGTCTCGAGTAAGCCTTGCTTACTAACTCCACTAAAACGCTTTTGTTGTTTACACTTTGATCTCTTTGGTCTCTCACTCACTCACACTAACTCTCTTGCTCTTTTGATGAAAGGTACCTCACCAAGAAGAGCTCTAATGTGATGTTGTGCTTAGTATATATGGCATTTATCCCTAATCCCGACCCCAAGACAAAGAACAACAAGAACCCCAAGAAGAATCACTCACCAAAGACTCCTAAAGATTAAACCCTCTTTACCGAATGCTTAGATCTTTCTTCTAGTCTTCTATTTTTCTTTCTCTCTCTTTGTGGATGATTTATTGTGAAAACCTTGTGCCTCTATTTATAGTGTGTGTTATAGATTTCCATTCCTATCTTGAATTGGTTTTGCCTCTTGTAATCCTATTAGAAATAGGATTACTTATGATCCAAAAAACACACAAAATAAGTGTTAACGGGTCTATATGTTTATGCCGAAGCCCACACATATTCAGCTTCTTAGCGTCTTCGTCTTCATGGCCCATCAATAGCCCAGGAGGAGAGACGAGAGCCGTTGGTGACTTCACGCGACTCGGCACATCTCACAAAACGGAATTACCAGAATGAACGGTGGTCATGTCCCCGTCGATGAGTCCGACGATCTGAAATCTTCATTCTTACCGGTCGTCCATAACGACGAACCAATCGAACGGCAAACTGTGGGACAACATCTCCTTACAATATTCACGCCGAAGAATTGTTACATTGCTCTTGGTCCTCTTCTTTGCACCGTCGTGTGTCTATGCGCACGTATCGGCGGAGAGGAAACAACGACGGCGAAGAACATGCTCGGCGTTCTGGTTTGGATCTTTGCGTGGTGGTTAACAGAGGCCGTTCCTATGCCGATCACCTCTATGTCACCGCTTTTCTTATTCCCTCTCTTTGGAATCGCGACGGCAGATGACGTGGCAGGTTCTTACATGGATGACGTCATTGCCCTTGTTCTTGGTAACTTCATCTTCGCTCTCGCTGTCGAACACTACAACATCCATCGCCGGCTCGCCCTTAACGTCAGTCTTATTATTTTTATTTTTTTTCATCAACGTCAGTCTTATTTTGTCTCTTTATCTCCTTTTTCTTCGTTTTTCCGCATATTTATTCATTTAACTACGATTATTATTTTTAACTAATGAAAGTTTTTTTTTCACCTTCTAGGGTTAGAAAAATAACGAACTTTTAAAAATTATATTTGAAGGTTTGATGCGGTGCAAATATTGAAGTAACAATAAGATCTAGGGACTCTAGTTCTAGGAATTGTAAGTAATAATAAGATGGTTTTGTGCCGGTCCACGGGTGAATTAATTACAACTATGATTGTTAACTATGTGGAGAGATTCATGTTGAATACCCACTTATAAAATTATAAATTTATACTAACATAACAATGGGTAGTGGTCCATGTGTCTACCTGGAGATGCATTCCAGATTTATTTTTATTTTTTCAATATTCACATATTTATTCAATCAATTGTGCCTAAACCGTCTATATAATTTTTTTTGTTCTAGAAAGTTGAAAGTCTGATAAATTGAACGTATATGCCAGAAAATCATAAAATTTAAGAGTCCCTTTTTAGTTTTGAAAAAAATATATTTATCTGTTATTTCTTATTTATTTGTTTAGTTATACTATGTACTATGTATGATAGATATAATAGATGGGAAATGGGAAGTAATCACATCGCTAGGACAATCTATAATTTCATTTATAAGACGACCAAAAACATAGATGAGAGACACGTACATACTCTATTGATTATTCAAAAAGCGATGAGTGTGATTTGATTTGTGCCGGCTCCACGTCAATAATTTGCTTACAACTATGACCATTACCAGTTTGAGATATCCTAAGTAAGTGGGGCACACCAAGTATCTTATTATTATAATATTTTTTACCATGTATCTAATTACGATTAGTTGATAACATAACAATGATAATCTATTCGTGAAGATAACGTTGGTATTCTGCGTGGAGCCGCTAAATGCACCGCTTCTCCTGCTTGGCATCTGCGCCACAACAGCGTTCGTGAGCATGTGGGTGCACAACGTGGCTGCTGCAGTCATGATGATGCCAGTCGCTACAGGGATACTTCAGCGGCTTCCTTCATCATCATCATCGGAAGTGGCGCCTCCAGCAGTGGGGAGGTTTTGTAGGGCAGTGGTGCTCGGTGTAATATACTCGGCAGCAGTTGGTGGAATGAGCACACTCACTGGAACAGGTGTGAATCTGATACTTGTTGGAATGTGGAAAAGTTATTTCCCAGAGGCTGATCCAATCAGTTTTAGCCAATGGTTTTTCTTTGGTTTTCCATTGGGATTGTCCATATTCGTGGTGCTTTGGGGTATTCTATGTGTATTGTATTGTCCTAAAGGATCAGGAAAAACTCTTTCTCCTTATCTTCATAGATCTCATCTCAGGAGAGAGCTTGATCATTTAGGACCAATGATTTTTGCTGAGAAGATGGTCTTAGCCGTGTTTGGTGGGTTGGTTGTGTTGTGGATGACGAGAAATATAACTGATGATATTCCCGGCTGGGGTAGGATCTTCAACGGCCGAGCTGGAGATGGAACAGTGAGTGTGATGATGGCAACATTGTTGTTTATAATCCCAAACAAGATTAAAAAAGGAGAGAATCTAATGGATTAGAGCAAATATAAGAAACTTCCATGGAACATAGTGTTGTTATTGGGAGCTGGATTTGCTATAGCTGATGGAGTGCGTACAAGTGGCTTAGCTGAAGTCTTATCTAAATGACTTGTCTTTCTTGAAACAGCTCCTTATTGGGCCATTGCTCCAACCGTTTGTCTCATTGCTGCTACTGTCACCGAGTTCACCTCAAACAATGCAACCACTACATTGCTGATTCCGTTACTCATCGAGATTGCAAAGACAATGCGAATCCATCCTTTGCTCTTGATGGTTCCAGGTGCTATTGGGGCTCAGTTGACTTTCTTGCTTCCCACGGGAACACCCTCTAACGTCGTTGGGTTCACGACAGGACATATTGAGATCAAATACATGATTAAGACCGGCTCACCTCTCAAAATCGTCGGAACCGCCTTTCTATCCATCTTGATGCCTGTTAGAATATTTGCGGAATAGAGAATAGAGAGAATATGGAGAAGAAATAGAGATGAAAATGTTTCTTCTTATTTGATACTTTGAATGGTTCAATACTACACATATATATAGGAGTACAAATCAAAATATAGAATAGATGCATGAACAACATAGGGAATTGTGCTTCTTTGCATGTGCTTGCATGATCTTGTATATGCTTGCATGTGCTTGCATGAAGGAGAGTGGCTTGCATGTGCTTGCATGAAGGAGAGTGGCTTGCATGTGCTTGCATGAAGGAGAGTGGTTTGTATGTGCTTGCATGAAGGAGAGAGATAATTATGATAATTATGGATCAATACTCCCCCTCAAGCTTAGCCGTAAAGATACCCAAGGCTAAGCTTGGAACCCCGTGAAGCATCACCTCATTAAAAACCTTATCAAGAAAAACCCATTGGGACAAAACTTTGATAAGGGAAAAAGAGTATGATGGCCACAGGAAGAGGATAACCAATCATGGACGGGAAAGATCAATAAGTCCAAGCTTGCTGTGAATGTGAGAGCAAACTTTAAGACTTGCAGCCTTTGTGAAGATGTCTGCTAATTGATCTTCACTTCGAGTATAACAGGGTAGGATTAAGCCTTCTTCAATCTTTTCTCGAACCTTGTGACAATCCACTTCGATAAGCTTGGTCCTTTCGTGAAAGACAGAATTTGTTGCGATGTGAATAGCCGCTTGGTTGTCACAATGAAATGTGATAGGACTTGAAGACTCAATGCCAAAATCTTTAAGAATGGCTTTGAGCCATGTAAATTCATTTGTAAGCTTCCTCATAGCTCGGTATTCGGCTTCTGCGCTTGAACAAGATACCGCCTTTTGTTTCTTTGATTTCCAAGTAACCAAGTTTTCTCCGATGAAGGTGCAATAGCCGGTTGTTGATTTCCTATCCAAAGTATCCCCGGCATAATCCGCATCACAATACCCCATAATTTCTGTACTACCATTTCGTCCCATCCAAAGACCTTGACTTGGGCTTCCTTTGAGATATCGAAGGATTCGCTCCACCATGCTCCAATGATATTTTGTGAGAGATTTCATGTATTGACTGACCTGATTCACAACAAAACAAAGGTCAGGTCTAGTGATTGTTAGATAGATTAACTTACCAACAAGTCGACGGTATTGTGCCGGTTTTTCATATGGCTTATCTTCTTTTTCCTCTTCGGCATTCTCCCCATTTTGCTTGACCTTGTAGCCATCAATAAGTGGAATCTTGGCCGGTTTTGCTCTAAGTTTACCTATCTTTACAGCTTCCCAATCCTTTTTGTCATGATACCCTTGATTTTCAATAAATTTCACATCTCGAGACACATAGATGCGGTTGTTAATGAGATCATGGCATTTGTACCCCTTTTGAGTTGTCGAATAGCTTAGGAACATACACTTCTTACTCTTAGCATCTAGTTTGTTCATTTGTTCACCTGGTACAAACACAAAACAAACGCACCCAAATACCCGTAAGTGATCAATTGACGGTTTGGTTTTGTTAAGTACCTCAAATGGTGACACGTCTTTTAGGACTTTGGTCGGAATCCGGTTAATGAGGTAGCATGCAACCATAACTGCATCTCCTCAAAATATTTTTGGTACATTGGCGTGGAACATCATCGATCTTGCAATCTCCATAAGGTGTCGATTCTTTCTTTCCGCCACTCCATTTTGTTGTGGTGTATAAGGACAACTTATTTGGTGAATAATGCCGTGTTTTGCCAAATGTTCTTTGAATCGATGACTTATATATTCTCCCCCATTGTCTGACCTAAGTACCTTAAGTTTAGCATTAAAATGATTAGTCACATAGTTTTGGAAGTTAAGGAATGCATCAAACACGCAATCTTTAGATGTAAGCAATGTGATCCAAGTATATTTTGATTTTTCATCTATGAAAGTCACAAAATACTTGTTATTATCTCTAGAAACGCATGGAGATGTCCAAACATCCAAGTGAACTAAATCAAAACAATTTTCATAAATAGTAGATGACTTAGGAAAAACAGTCTTGCAATGTTTGCCAAGAATACATGCCTCACAACTAGAATAATCAAAAGATACATTAGGCAATAATAACTCAAGAGCACGAGAATGAGGATGGCCTAGTCTAGCATGCCACATAGCATTATTATCAAAATAGGAATTAAAAGAAAACAAGTAGAAGTGCTTGGTGAGGTCTCCTCAAGAACATAAAGATCTCCTTTGGTATTCCTTTCTCCAAGAACTTTACCGGTATCAATATCTTGAAAATGAACGCTGTTAGGCCCAAATATGGTATAGCAATTAAGATCACAAGTTGTCTTTTTAACCGACAAAAGATTAGAGGTAAAACTAGGCATAAAGAATGCCTTTGAATTTTTATCAAATAATTTCAAATTTCCTATTCTTTTTATAGGAATCATATCACCATTAGCAATAGTAACACTACCACTTGCCGGTTTTATATTGTCTATAAGATTTGAGTTACTAATCATATGGTGAGTAGCACCTGAATCTATGACAAGAGATTTACTAGGTTTACTAGCAAAGAAAGTAGTACCAGATTCTTTTAAGGAGACAATAGATTTGATGAGAGCCTCTAGGTCATACTTCCTCACAACGTCGTTAGCTACTTCTTCTCTTTGTTTTGATGAACCACCATGTCCTTGATTTTCCATGACACTAAGATTGGCTTTTGGATCCTTGTTGAATTTACTTGGCTTGAGGTGAGGATGGAGGAGCCAACATTTATCTTTGAGATGACCCTTCCTTTTGCAATAGTGACAAAACCTTTCCTCCTGCTTATACACTCCTTTGTTTGCCATAAGGAGTTCACTTCTTCCACTAAAGAGACCAAGAGAGCCTTGCTCCCTTTGGATTTGAGAACACACATCTTTAAGACTCGGGAGCTTGTCGGCCCTTAGGAGATGTTTGATGAGGTCATTAAAGACTGGGTTCAAAGTGAGCAAAAGACCAAAAACTTTGTCTTGCTCTCATCTTTCATTGAGAATAACCGGATCCACAGTATTTGGCTGTAGCATCTCGAGTTCGGCCCATAGGGACCTAAACTTTCCAAAATGCTTAGTGAACTCCATATCTTCTTGGCATAGATTATTGATAGCCTTCTTCACCTCGAACACACGGGTGAGATTTGAAATATTTCCATACACATTCTTAAGAGTATGCCATAATTCCTTCGAAGTTTCACAATAAGAGTAAGCTTCAAGGATAGAGGCTTCAAGAGAGTTTTGGAGAAGTCCGATAATGGTTTAATCTTCTTGAAACCACTTGGATTCTTGTAGAGCCGCCTCCTCTTCTCCATTAACAATGTCTTTTTCATCTCTTTTGGTGGCTTCTTTTGGGGCAAAACCAGTTTCCACATGGCTCCAAAGTCCGCGGCCACAAAGCGCGGTCCTTATGGTCCTAGACCATAACAAATAATTTTCTCCTTTGAGAACAACCCGGAATCACCATAGTCTTTAAGTTTTCCATGATGAGAATATATTTGAGAGAGAGAGAGATTGCAGAAATAGAACCACGATTCTAGCCTTTTTCACAACTCAAAATCAATGATTTCAAGGACAAAGTCTCAGAGTGAAAACGGCTAATAAAGTGATTTAGAAAAGATGGAGAGAATCTAAAATCATTTAGGATCTTGCTCTGATACCATGTTAGAATATTTGCGGAATAGAGAATAGAGAGAATATGGAGAAGAAATAGAGATGATAATGTTTTTTCTTATTTGATACTTTGAATGATTCAATACTACACATATATATAGGAGTACAAATCAAAATATAGAATAGATGCATGAACAACATAGAGAATTGTGCTTCTTTGCATATGCTTGCATGATCTTGTATATGCTTGCATGTGCTTGCATGAAGGAGAGTGGCTTGCATGAAGGAGAGTGTCTTGCATGAAGGAGAAAGATAATTATGATAATTATTGATTAATAATTGCCACTTGGTATACCTAATTTTACACAAAATATTTAAATTTATAACTCATTTTTTCAACAGACGACTATTTTGTTACTCAAGTTTGATCATAACTCATTTGTATTCCAGTTTGCTTATATAAATATATCATATGGCAGGGGCTTACGTTTTTGCATCAAAGGGAGGAGCTTAGTTTTGTGGGCGAAGCACAAAGACCACGGATTACACTATTGATTCATTGTATTATATGTACATATGGTTCATGGATGGTCGTGGAATGGGAAATTTAGATATGGTCAAAATTCACAAACCGGCCCATTTTTGTAACCCGCCAGATTACATTTTCCTGTACGATTGCTTTGTTTTGTGCTTCCAAGTACCGGTAAGTTTGGTCCTGTTTATGTGTATAGAATCAAGGGTTAAATAGCAATATAAAATATACTTGTGTTTGTTGTTGTCACCATTAAAACAATTACAAAATATAAGTTCTTGAGATTTTTACAAAACCAATATATATGTTGTGCCGCCATTAGATTACGAAATACTAATGTCAATCCAAATAAATATATTTTTGTACTACTAGTTGCCTAGTTGGAGATATCGTAGCTACTAGTGTCAATCTAGCGGTCCTACTTGTCCATACCATATCCCACCTCTTTTCAAGATTCCGCCACGTCACTATCCAGCGTGTCTTCTTCTGTTTTCGTTTTTTTTTTGCCAACAGTTTTCGATTTTCATTTTCTACATGCACAAAAAAGGAAAGAAAAAAACAAACGTCTTCAATGCATTATACATTGTTTCCTTTCAATTGTCATTGTCTTTTGACTTTTCTTTTGGTCTGTTACACTCATTTATGTGTTTCTTTGTCCTTTGCTATATTTATTTATTTAATCATACTTATAATGATTATTTATGAATGGTCGAAATCAATCTTTAGGGTAATTATTTTTGTAGATAGCAGTTGGCCAATGCAAAATACATAAATGAAATCCAATTATAACAGAGGATAGACCTCAATAATTTGTCTATATTATACATATATATATATATATAACCTATAGTTATTGTCCCGCATAATCCTTTTTCAAGAAATTTATGAGTTTCAATTATTTACCCAAACCATTATATATTTTGAAATACAAAGCAAAAAAGTCAAATAAATATTATTAAGCATTTTGCCTAACTTATGCCATGTATTATTAATATATAAGAAAATAATAATCTGCAAGTAATCTATAAATCCGGGCCACGTCAAGCAACGTGGCGAATCTCTAGTATAAAAGAGCCCTTAAAACCTATCGTTGCCATAATCAATTTTGTTGAAACAACGTGTACAGAGCAAAATGAATAACAGAATCATCTTCCTTCTCGTCCTCTCCCTCGTCGTGCTCCTCCCTCTCCACGCGTTTGCGGCGGCGCGTGTCGGCGGTTGGAGTCCCATCAGCGACGTCACAGACCCTCATGTCGTAGAGCTCGGTGAATACGCGGTCTCCGAATACAACAATCAGAGCAAAGCGAAACTCAAGTTCGAGACGGTTGTTAGCGGCGAGACTCAGGTGGTTGCTGGCACGAATTACCGGCTTACAGTGGAGGCTAATGAAGGCGGCGGAGCAAGCAAGAACTACGTGGCGATTGTATGGGAAAAGCCATGGATGAAATTCAGAAATCTCACTTCCTTCAAACCAGCCAATCATCGTCGCTTCCTCTGAGTTCTTTTTTTACATATGTAACCAGCCGATCTTTAAGAAAATTGCAGAAAAAAAATAAACAAAGGCAATGAATGTCTTATTTTACGTATTAACTGGTTTTTCATGTTGCATGTATGGGCAAAACTGAAGAAATGAAAATTGAACGAGTTTTGGACATCCGCTAAGTATGCCGGATAATCTGGTGTCTAGATTGTGGGTCACGAGACTGGTGAGAGATGTATATATAAATAAATAAATTTGTCAAATACAAGGAGACAGGAGAAAACATGTGAGGGGAAGTATATGGTGTAAAGTGAACATGTCAATTGTCTTGGTCTATACAAGCTGATTACATGTGACATCTGTCTCTCCAACTACCTTCTTCATATTTTCTTCATTCTCATTATTTCTATCTATTACTAACAAATACGAGATTTTCTATGCAATAATGTATTTACAGAGTGTCTGAATTATGAAAAAATACTTGTCTGATTCGTGATTAACGATTCGATTTTTTCAGTAACGCCTAAGAACAATTGATTATACCATAATTAAATCGACCAAAAAACAAAAAAAATATAAATTAGTTACAAAAATCCAAGGGAAGAAAGAGATAGGAGCAAAAATAGCGTTGTCTCTCTCTCTCTCTCTCTCATTGCTACTAAAAATGGAGGCCGTGAGAGAAAGATGGTGAAAGACGAGAAGATATAGGAGGGAATCCATTCAGACACAAAAAAAAAAAAAACTTCAATTTTTGCGAAATTGTCTGTGTTGTCTGAAAAAAAAAGAGGAAGACAAAGGCTTAAGGATAGGGTCGTGCGTATCAACGAGAGGTGCTGGACGTGAAGCCTCAACGAGGAGGCTTCCGTCACAGCAACTCAGCGGAAGCTTGAGTTCTTCTTCAGCTGCTGGCTACGGTGGAGAACTGTCCGATCAATCTGATCTCGGCGGTGCTAAAATGAAAGGCCTTTTTAAGTCTAAACCACGAACTCCTCTTGACCTCGTCCGACAAACGCGCGATCTCCTTCGTTATGCTGATCGATCTAACTCTTTACCTGACCTTAAAGAATCCAAACGCGAAGAAAAGGTTTCAATTTTCTCATTCTGTAACCCTAAAAACTGATTCTTTAATGTGTTTAATTGTTAAATAATGTCCAATTTGGTTCCATGGATTGTTGAATTGTTGATATGTGTGGTTACAGATGGCGGAATTAAGCCGGAATATTCGTGATATGAAGTCGATTCTTTATGGAAATAGTGAGGCTGAGCCTGTAGCTGAAGCTTGTGCTCAATTGACTCAAGAATTTTTTAAAGAGGATACTTTACGTCTTTTGATTACATGTCTTCCTAAACTCAGTTTGGAGGTAATATTTTCTAGATTTCTCAATTGGAAGAATGCATTTTTGAAGATAATTTTGATGATTGAATTGTGAAATTTGTGTTTTTTTTATAATATATATTAGGCTAGGAAAGATGCTACACAAGTTGTTGCTAATCTACAGAGACAACAAGTTAATTCACGTTTGATTGCTTCTGATTATCTTGAAGCCAGTATTGATCTTATGGATGTTTTGATTGAAGGGTGAGTGTTGGTATTATTAGTGGGATCAAATCATATCATTGAAGACTGTTGCATTAAGCAATTAGTTAATAGTTTTCGAATTAAGAGATTTTCCTCATTTTACCATTTATATAGCTTTCCATGTTTCATGTCAGATTCGAGAACACAGATATGGCTTTACACTATGGTGCTATGTTTAGGGAGTGCATCCGCCATCAGATTGTTGCCAAGTGAGCAAATCATTTCATTTTCTTCAGTTTTCAACCTGTGAAATAATAATGGGTTCAGAGAATAACCACAATGGGTTTTACTAACACAATTTCCTTGGATTTAGATATGTTTTGGAGTCTGCGCATGTAAAGAAGTTCTTCGATTACATACAGCTTCCTAATTTCGACATTGCTGCCGATGCTGCTGCTGCTTTTAAGGTGCCTAAATACTGCCAAAAACACTATCAAATGTCAAACTTGCAATCATAAATGTAATTTTATTTTCACAGGAACTGCTGACAAGACATAAGTCTACTGTTGCCGAGTTTCTGACCAAGAATGAAGACTGGGTAAGTTTTTCTAACAACGCTAAGATCTGTGCTCTGAAGGTCCTGCGTTAGACTTGTATAATCTCAAACGTTTTGGTTTGCAGTTTTTTGCAGACTATAACTCAAAGCTTCTTGAATCAAGTAATTATATAACCAGACGGCAAGCTATTAAGGTGGGTTAACTTACACAAGAGTTTAAAACATTAAAACAATATTAGTGGCTGATCAATCTGATGAATTGTATTGTGTAACTTTTAAACAGTTGTTGGGTGATATATTATTGGATCGATCAAATTCAGCTGTGATGACGAAATATGTGAGCTCAAGGGATAACTTAAGGATTCTCATGAATCTTCTAAGAGTATGATGTTTTTACCCTCCTTAATCTTTATGTTCTTGATTATAATAGTTTGGGAAATTAACCCAATCCCTTTGAATTACAGGAATCAAGCAAGAGTATCCAAATTGAAGCATTCCATGTTTTCAAGGTACATAGTTTTTCTACCTTAAAGAAATGTTACTTATTGGTGAATGTCACTTGTTATAGTCCAATGTGATTGTACTGAGATTATCGTCGGTGTTGAACAGCTGTTTGCAGCGAACCAAAACAAGCCTGCAGATATAGTCAACATTCTGGTGGCAAACAGAAGCAAGCTTCTGAGATTGTTGGCTGATTTGAAACCAGACAAAGGTATGAAATTGATCCTTGTTAAGTGATGAGTTTGTTTCCGATTCTTTTCCTCCTTAATAATGCTTTGTTTGGTCTATTTTGGTGGCAGAGGATGAGAGGTTTGAAGCAGACAAAAGCCAGGTTTTGAGAGAAATCGTAGCTCTTGAGCCACAAGATCTTGCTTGAAGTTGAACAAATCAACGCAAATTATCCTTCTCTTCCCTTTTAAAACACTCCAAAAGACATTTTTGAAGCTTCTTGCTGTTTTTGTTTATTAGGTAACCCATCTCTACCTTTCACTTTCACACACACACACACACAGACAAGATATTTATTCGAGTATCTTTTCACATGTACACTCCTTCACTGTTGATGAAATAAAATGGCTTTATTAAGCATATAGCTAGCGTTCCTTAGTCTCAATCACAGACCTTTTTCCATTTTAGGTGAACGAGGGTTAATACTTCACATGTATCGTGAATGTTGTAAAAGAGCACAAGAGTCGAGGCTTCAACAACTATTAAACATCAAATGTATTTATTTAATCTAGAAACACATGTAGAGACCCAAAAGCAAAGCAAAAATTAACCATCAGAACAGAAAGTTTTACTCTAATCTTAACACAAAGGCTATGCGTATTGATACCTACCATCGTTGCCTACTTGGTGACCCGTTTTTGGCTGATTCATCTCCTTTGCCTCTCTTGATGACTACATACCAAGTAAACACTTCGAGCACGGCTGCAACAATGCCGAGTACTACGATTATAGCGGTGTAAGCGTTTCTCCACTGCTTCTCAGGGCTCAATATGTCTAGTCCTTTGAAAACGTTCACCACTGCAAGGATGATCACGATGTAGCCAATGGTGTGGTGATAGATGTTCCAGTAGAGTCTATACTTGTGCTCTGGTTTAGGTCTTAGAAACATAGCAAACACCTAACGTGTGACACAAGCAACTGAGTTATACATCATTTTTAATGAGAAATCAAACACTTACTGTACTGTTAATTCAAACCTACCTGAATTGTTGCGAGGCAGAAGAGAGCGATCCCTATAGCACGGTGAGTGCTAAACTGAATCCCGGCTGATTCGCTGCCAAGTTTCAGACCAGTGGCCCAACCGGAGACACCGATGATGTAAGCAGAAGATTGACAGAACAGATGAAGGTAGAACCAAGCAGGGTCTGCTGATTTGGCCACTCTCAAGTAGCGAGCAATGATTGCTCCAACTGGCATCATTATTCCCCAGCTCACTCCATTCAATATTCCATGTATCTAGAAATTAACAAAGATTGGATTGGTTCTTCTCATTTTCATATGTGAGATTCCTAACAAACATGAAAATGAAGAAATTGATGAAACTATCAACTCACGTTGCGTTTTCGAAGCTTGGAGTCTCCTCCTCCGGTGGAAGTAGATCCAGATGTACCGGAGACAAGAATAAGAGTAGAAACAGAGCGAACATTGTCGCCAGAAGTTTGATGAGGCAGAGGATTGTTCCCTGAGAGAGATCCATCTTGCCACAAAGTGTTAATGATTCCATTATTCGTAAGTGGAAGATTCAGAGTTGCAAAGATGATCATCTCGTTGTTTTTGTAAGTGGCAGAGATCTCAGCGACGTTGAAACTCAGGTCACCTTCTTGAAGACTCGTTCGGTAGCTACTGATGGGTGAAGTGTAAGCCATAACGGTGCCGTCTGATTGTGGATAAGCGACAATGGCTTGAGCTCCAACCATGCCTGTGGATGTGGGATTCACGGCCCATGCCACCCATTTCCCGGAGGTGAGCTTTGTGTGGCGATAAGCGATTTGGAGATTGCCGGAAGAAGAATCATAAGTGTAGTGGAGGAAGGAATCAAGAACAGAGAGGTCGTTGCAAGAGTTAAAGAGACGGTTGTTGGAGAATTTGTAGTTGGAACATGTCTGAGCCAAGGTGGCTTCAGTGATGGTGAAGATGAAATTAGAGAAACATAGGAGAAGATTTGAGGATTTGGCCATGGAAACAGAATCTGAGAGTCAAGACTGTAGGAAGAAGCATGATATTATGTATGAAGGGAAAGAGAGAATGAGGTTAAGTATGAATAGAAAGTGGGACAAGTTGGATTAGGTTTGTTAGTTAATCTGTCTTTATAAAGAATCTCACAATTCTAATTGTCTTCATCATACTTTGTCCTTTTTTCTCTCCTTTCTTCATAATTTTTTTTTCCCTTTTCTGGTTTTCTTGTTTATATATCAATTTCAATGTTTTACCTTAGAGTAACCTAAAGAAAAATTATAAATGAAGTGTTCATTTCCCAAAAAGTTTTGACGTGTAATGTATTCTTCCTTAAGAGTCTTTAACTCTCTTAAGCAAAAAACCAATAAAAAGAAAGGATAATAGAATGTGACAAATAGCAATTGGTTAAAAAATAAATATACGAATGGGTCATCTTCACGTTCAAAAACCAGTTCACGCCTCCTTGACCAACTTTATTATGAACTCAGTTCTCGTGTTTTGTTTTCTTTGTTCTTCACAATTTTTTTCCATTGATATATTCACAACATTTCGGCCCTATTGGTTAGACCATATGCTAAATTTGGGATGATAAAATTATGGAGCATACTAAAATATAAAGTGTCATATGTGTATTTTGATTGTCAAAACGTGTTGTTAAACCCTAGGGATGGTTCAAAGACGAAACTACAACAAATAAGTAAATTACATATCAGGGGCCAAAATATCATAAGTTTAGTGGCGTAATTTTAGGTTTTAAATTGATAAAGTAGACTAGGGAGGGAATTATTTTGGCGTAATAAAGAGCAAAACATATTCAACTACTAAAGTTGTGCATGTGCCCTAATTCAATTTTATTGTTGTATTTTAATTCAAACATCAACCACACCACATAAAGAATCTTCTTTATGAGTTTGGATCGGACCCGAAGCCAAGCTTGTGAGAAATCCAACTGAAGTGGTTGTGTTTAGCTGTTTAGGGGTTAGCTTATATTTGGGTCACGACCAAAATCTCAACTGCTGATCACGTGGATGTGTGATAGTGCCCTTCTCGGTCAACGCTATTACCTGCCACATTAGCAATAGTCCTAACACTAGAGTCTAATATGTAGGTAAATTTTCAATAAAAAGTGATTTGTTTTAATCATCAGCAATATTGAATTCAATCCTATTACAAATAATGATTTTATGATAAACATTTCTACAAATAATTTCACGACGTGCAACTTTTTTTTTTGCAATATTCAGATCTTCTAACTGACAATTTTATATGTGTACTAGCTTACCCCAACACACAGGACCAAGACATATGGTATATGGATCTGCTTTCGATATTCTGAAATTTCTGAAACTTTGCTTTTATTAAAGAAGTGTATTTTCTAAACATCAAACCTAAACCTGGTATAAAAAGTTCTTAGACTCTTGACATGTGCTTCCACAAAAATTGATTTGTTTTGACTGAAATCATAAAACCATGAACCCAGTAACATACAAAATTGCAAAATATGAACAAAATAATCATTAAAGTTCTTCAACCAATACCTTTTAGTTACTACTAATAATACTATTTAAAGATAGTAATTGTTAAACGGAAAAATTCCACTAAAATACACCAACTATTTATCAATTTCAATAAAAATACACGAATTTTATGGATATCCAAAAAAATACATAAATTAATTTTTTTTTCCATTATAATACACAAAATTTTAAATTGTATCCATTTAACCTCTAGGGTTTGACAAAAAGTAAAATCTATTTTCAATTAAAATAAAAAATATTCTGAAAAAATATTTTATAAAATCTAAAAAACCCAATAAGATTCAAAAAATTGTAAAAAAAACTAAAATAAGTCTTAAAATAAAAATTAAACTTTTAAAATTTAGAATTCAAAAAATAAAAAAAAATCCAAAAACAAATAAAACTCTTAGTATTTAAAAAATTAAAAATTAAAATATAAATCTTTAAATGCATAAAATTTCAGTAATAAAGTTACCATTATTTTTTGAAAATAAAATCCTGAAATTTTGTGTGAATATTTTTATATAACTATTTTTTGTATTTATTTATGATTTGGGTAATTTCTGATGTAAACAATATAATATATATAAATATATGATTTAAAATTTTTTGATATATGCTATTTAACTTATATATGGTAATAATTTTTTTGTAACGTATTTGAATATTTAATGAATTAAAATTTTCGTAAAAGGTATACTATATGAAAATATTTTTTATATAATATAAATGTTAAAGATTTAAATAATTTAAGGAAATATTTTAGTTTTTCTAAATTTTATAATTTAGTATTTTAATTTCTGAAATTTTAAAGAACTTTTTCAGATTTGAAAGGAATTTTAAGGATTATTTTTCGAATTTTATAAAATAATTAGTTATTTAAATATTATTTTTATTAAAACAATAAGAAAATAAATATATTTTATGTTAAATGGATACAATTTAAAAGTTTTTTTTTATAATATAAAAAAAAATTAATTCATGTATTTTTTTGGATATTTACAAAATTCGTGTATTTTTTTGAAAATTAATAAATAATTCGTGTATTTTAAAGGATTTTTTCCATAAAACCATAACGACGGTAAAAGAAAAGTCATGGCTATGATAAAATAGGTAAAGAGGGTCCATTTAGGGCCCAATATAGTTTTATTTCTCAGCCCATTATTACAAATCCGAACCGAAATAGAAAATCTCCGGTCTGTCTGTCTCTCTCTCTCTCTCTCTGCCAGAGTTACTGCGTGTCTTTGATTTCCCAGAAAGAAGCGTTGAATCCCTTCGTTTTCCGATTCCTTTTAGGGATCCTCTTTCGATCCATTTCTTCATTTACCCAATTTCTTATATCGTTGTTTCTTCAACAAGGTAATTCTGTTTTCCTCAGCAATTCCTTCATTTTCCCGAGAAAAATGAACTTTTCCCCCCATTTTCACCATATGATTATGTCTGTAAATGTGGGTTTTTGTTTTATTTTGTAAAATGGGTCTGCAAAAATTGCGAATTTGTGATCATCAGCTTTTTTATTTGTCTTACATTTGATGGAAATGTATTGTGATCTCTCCTGTAACTTTAGAATTCTGTTTTACTCAATTTCTATCAACAACGCTCTGTTTAAAAATCTCACAATCTCTCTTGATTTTTCCTTCTCTTCAGAGAAAAGGTTTCTTGCTTGTGTTTAGTTTCTTATGTAAAATTTCGATTTTTTTTGTTGATTGGTGTTTATAACTCTCTGTTACAAATGTCTCATCATCTTTTTAGAATAATGTGGCCTACCCTCATTATCTTATTACGTTTTTGAAGATTTCATATTTCACGCAGAAGTGATATCTGCAACAATCATTAACTTAATTCATCTTTAAT
This sequence comes from Cardamine chenopodiifolia, assembly GCA_963922655.1. Classification (NCBI taxonomy): domain Eukaryota; kingdom Viridiplantae; phylum Streptophyta; class Magnoliopsida; order Brassicales; family Brassicaceae; genus Cardamine; species Cardamine chenopodiifolia. The sequence goes on along the minus strand of OZ000480.1, from coordinate 20,514,487 downwards.
GTGATCCCTAAGGACAAGACTGATAATTTCTATCTGTGTTTTAGTTTTCACTTTGTGTGATCAACTGATGACTAGTGTTTGTTGCATTGGGCCCGCGCTTGTCTTTTCTGTCTAAACTCTGTTTATTCTTTATGATAGAGAGAATATTTCTCTGCTTTCTTATTGGAGGCTTTCATGTTATGTGAATAGTTTAGTATCTACCGACCTTACTTGTTGTATACAGGCCAAGTGAGCTTGTGTGACAAGTTTTTGTTGGAGGTGGTGAAGAGCCAGATCCAGCTTTCGGAAAAGGTAACTTGTATTTAGGCCTTATGTTTAGATCCAAAATGCGTTTATGTGCTGAATCCTTTGCTTGTTATAGATTTTCTTAGGGTGGTTGAGAGCTTAAAAAGTTTGGAAATTTAGTCAACTTTGTTCCTTCAGAACCTTCTAGGAAGCTACCTCAAGTAGACAGGTGATTTAAAAAGATTCTCTTGTTTCTTCTTTTCTTAACTATTAGATCTCAGTCTTTCCTATTTCTGAAGTTTCCTTTGCCAACTCAACTTATTCATGTCTTCCCTCTTCCTCAGGTAAGAAGATGATGTAAAGACTTACTCGAAATCTCACTTGTTCTTAGCTTTTGTAGACGTGCTACAAGCCAGTGGTAAAGACATGGTTCTGTAGAAGGGGTAATCTTGAGCATAAAAAGGAGATGGCTTTCTATTCGGAGGATGACAAGAGTGAAGACTACCTTTTTAAGATTGTTCTAATTGGTGATTCTGCAGTAGGGAAATCTAATTTGCTTGCAAGATTTGCGAGGGATGAGTTCTATCCCAATTCAAAGTCGACGATTGGAGTGGAGTTTCAGACGCAGAAGATGGATATTAATGGAAAGGAGATCAAAGCACAGATATGGGATACAGCAGGTCAAGAACGTTTCAGAGCAGTTACTTCTGCGTATTACCGAGGTGCAGTTGGAGCTCTTCTGGTTTACGATATCAGCAGACGGCAGACTTTTCACAGCATTGGTAGATGGCTCAACGAGCTACACAGTAAGAAACCGCACACACAAAAGCTCATATCTTTCTTTTTTATCATCTACTAAACAATCTCCCAATATGAAATGGCTATTATGAAACTGTTGCAGCACACTCTGATATGAACGTTGTTACCATCCTGGTGGGGAACAAGTCGGATCTGAAGGACTTGAGAGAAGTGTCAACAGCAGAAGGGAAAGCTTTGGCGGAAGCGCAAGGTCTTTTCTTTATGGAGACATCGGCTCTGGACTCGTCAAACGTGGCAGCAGCATTTGAGACGGTTGTGAAGGAGATATACAACATACTGAGCAGGAAAGTGATGAGCTCACAGGAGCTAAACAAGCAGGATCCTGCTTCACTCAGCAATGGCAAGAAAGTTGTGATTCCATCAGAGGCGCAGGGAGAGTCCAAGAAAGGTGGATGTTGTTCCTCTTGATAGGTACTGGCTGCAACTGTAGAAAAGCTTAAAAAAGGAAGATTATTTTTCATCTGTTTGATTGTTTGTGTTGTCCACGTTGCCATGAATGTTGAAATTTAAGATGTGATGTGGAAATGTTTAGGTGTAGCAATCTGTAAATTTTCCATTACAGAAGCTTTATGAAACTCAGTCTTCTCTATAAAGTTTGCATCTTTTCTTCTTGTTCAAATCAATGTCAATGATGTTATTGTCACTTCTTGTAGAATCACTGTCAAATCTTGATATTTTATGATTGTGTAACATAGGTCTTTTTTTACTAAAAATGATTTGAATGTAAATAAAATAGTAATATGAAATGAATATAGTTATTCCAATGAAGCATTAGTCATCGGGAAGAGAATCAAATCGAGTTGTGGAATTAGAGTAATAAAAAATAGAGAAATAAATGTGAGAGATGAAAGTTGAAGTGCTGAGATCACACGTGCAGTTGCATGTGAGACAGATTGGCTCCACACATGATTGCATTTATCACCGTAGTACGGATTCTGCACATCATCACCATTATCAGCTTATCAAACCGGACATTTTCTTAACTATAGGCTTACGCTCTAAACCGGTTTGCATTTGATTCGGTTTAACGGCCTCAATGATCTCCGCGAGTCCATTCAAGACCTGAAAATACGAGAAAGACCATTGACTCTTAAGCCGTTAAGCGTATACAAGTAAAATTGTAACTCAAAGCTCAATGCTGTGTAGCCATTAGCTTCTTATGTCTCTCTTTCACCTTTTTTGTTTCATGAAGTGAGATCTCCAACATTTCAATCCTCTGAAGAACCAACCACACAAATCCGGCAAAAGATTCTTAGATTCATGAAACTATAATATATTCTATGATGGTAGCTGAAATGTGTATATACACAAAATTTTCACCTGCTGGTTTCTTTAATAGCAGCTTTCAGGGAAGCATACTTGTTCAGTTTTATCTGAACCCTCCTGCATTCCGTTTATATATTAATCAGATTCAATATTTTGAATTCAAGAATTCAAGTTTCATTTACACTATCCTCTATACTTTTTGATCGGCTGGAGCATTTTCTGAGACTCTATCCATAGTTTGCCCCTCAGAATCAGCATCTCCTACTGTGGAATTCTCCTAAATATATAAAAAAAACAATCCAATTTTACTGGAAATAAGATAACTGTGTATACATGATTTGTTTTCAATGGGAGTTCATTGGTTCTGGCATAAACCTGAATCTTTTCCTTGATTTCTGGATCATTCCAAGGTTCTTGATCGCTGAAAAGACACCCTCCATGATCTGAACAAGTGCAATTTCCTCCAAGAAATGTCGGTAAGTTGCTGTGTTATGACATCAAACACAAACAATGCTGAGATTCCAACGCAATTTCTCATATATGAAACAAATCAGAAAATGGTTGTTAGACCTTGGATCTATTGCTTCAAGTAGCTCTCCAAGGTAGTTGGGTCCTAGCACCTTCAACAACTATAATTCTGGTAAAATATTTCTTTGTGACTTAACCAGCAAACAAGAATCAAGTGTCATATTCTTACCTGAACTTTGGCCAATGTTCGAGCATCGAGAAAGGTCTTGAGTGCAAGCCACAACATCTGGAATCCAGGATTGGCATTGACAACGAAGAGGCGATGCAAAGTCTAGAGCCAAACCAATCAGAATTACAAGCATTGTTCATAAAAGCTGGTAATGAATCTGAAAATCCACTTACCTCAGGGTAGTAGTTGCTGTCTATCTTCTGAATTTCCATGAAGAGGGATCTCGCAGTTTTTGAGAAGTTTGACATTCCCTTTTTCAAGAACAGTGGATTAGCCATACAAAAAAAAAATATAACCAAGAAAGTCATACCAAAAGGCTGAAAAATGTCTTTATCGACCTTCGCTTACCACTCCAGAGACATCTAAACTCGTCGTGGTTGATGAAACATGTTTCTCTGAAGCAATTGAACACGCCGGATATCTCAAGCTTAGCGTTTTCTCTTGTTCCCTAATATGATACTTCACATATCTCTCAATGGTGGTTGCTTTCAGAAACGCTGTCAAGTCAACCATCCCGATTCTCTCAATGTAAAATTGGTCTACCATTTTTATCTACCTTACGAAATCCATGAGGGTAGTGTTTCCTCACTTCACCATATTCCTCAAACTTAAAAATCTGTCAGATATTTCGTGGAACAGACTGTGAGTGAGCTGATCTAGTTAACCAAAAATAAATTGAAAAGTTCTCTCATTTCTTTTTACCTTAGAGATCATATCCAGTTTAGAAGCCACCCGCCACTTCAAATAATTGAGAAACGCATCTTTGGATTTCTCCAGATCAAAGTCACTCATTTTTAGAAACCTAATATTAAATTAAAACAATTTGAGAAGAAAACTCAACCAAGAATTTTGGGTATTATAGTATAATTTTGACATTACCTGAGAAGTGTGTTATGATCTGCATGCTTTGAAGGTAAGTGGCCATGGAGGAGAAGCAACTTACCAAACGCTTCAACCATTTTTTCATTATTTGAGCTATGTTCTTCATTAAAGGAATCAGATTGCATAGAATAATCTTCAGCATCACCACCAGAGATGTGTATATCTCTGTAACCAACTTCTGTTTCTTGGATTTCCAACAATCATGAGCTCTGTTTTCAGAATTCAAAAAGGAGAAGAATTTATCAATAGCTTCATTGACATACAGAGCAAAAAAAGAAAAGTTAGTGGGAATCGAATTCTCAATATGGAATATTTGATTTTCTCTCAGCGCGGGAGAGAATAACGGTTTTTATTGTTACCTTTTCAGCCTGGTGATTGGTTCCATTACTTACGGCGTCGTTTCGGGGGGAAAGACGTTTGTGATTTGAAATTAGGAAGGCCCACTTACGATTTAATAAGATAAAGTGGGCCTACTATAATTATGTTATGATTAGCTGAGCATCTGTGAATTATACAGGTTTATGTATTCTCTTTACATCTTTTTTCAATGGACAAGAAAATGTCAAAAGCAACTTGAAGTATACATTTATACTGCTTATTTATGTACGTCAATAATGTCATTTTATGTAATGAAAGATTCCGAACTTATTCTTTTGGCTGTTTGAGAGGTATTTTTATAAGAAAATAAAATGTTATTTATGAATTTTTTGTTTGTTTTTTTAAATAAATCATCAACTTTTCTATTTTTTTATAAAAAATATTTCATGCAAAATTTTTATAAATCAATTTTATCAATTTCAAAATCATCCGCGATATGATTGACGTAGCAACTAATGGCTGTTAGAAAACTAACATAATTCTTAAAACGGCGTTGTTTTGAGTGAATAGCTATATGAGAATTAGAAAAGAGAAAAAGAGACAGAGAAGAGAGACGACGACGCAGGAGACCAGGCTCATCATCGGTGGATGCCAAAGCTGGGGAGTTTCCATCATTGAGCTCATTGTCTTTGAGTTCTCTTTCTTCTACAGAGAGATTTGAGAATCCAAATATTTTGATTTGTGATTGAAGACCCACGACTAAAAATAAGAAAATTTTAATTTTTTTTTTGTTTTACTTAATAAATATCATGTTGTTTAGTTAACAAAAATCATGTAGTTTTTCATTCGATATCGTTTTAAGAATTCTGTTAGTTTTCTAACAGCAACTAATGTAGTCATGTCGACAGTATGCGAAATGGCTATATTGCAGAAGATTTTGGAATTATATAATTTACTTGCACAATTTTCCAGTGAATATTTTTTTTACAAAAAAATAAAAAAAGTTAATGATTTAGTTACAAAAAAACCTAATATTTTTCTTTGACATCTGTTCATTTAAATATCTATTTTTAAAATCTTTATTTTCTTAGTATGTAATGTATTACTCAATGCATAATTAACATTTTCATAAGTCTCTAATCGCATATATATATAGGTTATTTTTTCAACTCACATATAGGTTATCTTTGCAATTTAAGAAGTTGTGATTTGGTCTGTTCAAAATAAATATGGCTAGTAAGGCACCAGATCGGATATCAAAGAGCCTATGGTCCCCTCTGCTTCGGATTTACACGGAAGCTTTGGAACAATCTCCAACGTTCAGAAAATTATAGGTTTGATAGGTTATGTGGATTGATGATGAGTCGTATTTTTCAAGGAGGGGACCCAATCGGATTCACGTGACGCTTATAAGCAGTGTGTCCGCACTATCATAAATTTTCACGTACTATTATTTTCATTTTTCACCATTCTTCTTTCCCTCTTATTTTTCCATTTTGCTTTAGCGTTTTAACTTTCAATTTCAGTTTTTTTTCCTCACTACGACCGTCTTATTGTCCATGTGATATACCCATTTTACATTCAAAATTATTTATAATAAACAAATATCAAAAGATCGTGACGACAAAGAAACAAAAAAGGGACAAATATCAAAAGATCTAGTGTAGGCATATATGTAAATATTTATACCCGAGAGAGAGAGAGAGAGAGTGGGTTCCTCATGCTAAATTGTGGATTTAACTTAGCATGCTGTCAATAATATTATCATGAATATGGGCGTTCCAATATATGTATAATATATGGCAGCTATAGACTATTAAAAAAAAATTAACCACAGTAAAATAATAAATCATGGGATCCTATTTATAATTAACAATACCTATACTATTGGCCGAATCTGAAATAAAGACAAACCCTAAACTCAAAATTTGAAAGAATTAGCCAAACACTTAATTCCAAATAGAAAAAAATAACGACCTAACACCACAAAATAACAGGCAGCTACTTGTATATAATACATTAAAAAATATAAGGACTTCATTTCTTGGTTTTGACAATAAAAGATAACACATATGAAGACAAAACATATATATATATATATAGACATTTGTTTTATCCAAAAAAAAGAAAAAAGAAAAAAAAAACATCTTGACACTTGGTTCTTTGCTTATGTTGCTTCACTCCACCACAAAATATGACAGTTGAGACTCAAACATGCAAGGACCACCTTGTTACAAGTACATATATAAAACCCAGCGATCCTCCATCGTTGTTTACTTACTCCGACCGTTTCCTTTCCCACACACCAATGGCGCAACTTACTAATTCCCTTACTTATCTCTTTACTGTTTCTCTCTTACTATTCGTATTATTCCACTGCTTATGTTTTCGTTTTTCATTGGTTGCAGCGTGTTCAAACTCCACCGAAGATCAACAAATTCAACACCATCACCACCGGAAATGGGTAGGTCCCTCAGGGTACAAAGTCATCACCGTCTCACTTAACGGCCACGCTCAGTTTCTCTCCGTCCAAGACGCTGTGGATTCCATACCAAAGAACAATAACATGAGTATCGTAATTAAGATTGCTCCCGGATTTTACCGGTATATATAATCTCTAATTGATTCGTTCTCCCTTTTTATTTTTTCTTGCACATATACATTGTCACCATGTGTGCAGAGAAAAAGTGGTAGTTCCAGCTACAAAACCGTACATAACGTTCAAAGGAGCAGGTCGGGACGTGACGGCTATAGAGTGGCACGACCGTGCGTCGGACCGTGGCCCTGATGGTCAACAGTTACGTACTTATCAAACCGCTTCCGTCACCGTCTACGCTAATTATTTCTCCGCTAGAAACATTAGCTTCACGGTACTCTATCTCTAACGCAATAAAAGGAAAAATTTAATAAGAATGTGAGTCTTAATTTTTTTTTTTTTTTGCAATGTTAAGAATACTGCGCCGGCTCCAATGCCTGGAATGCGAGGATGGCAAGCGGTGGCGTTTAGGATCTCCGGCGACAAAGCTTTCTTTTCCGGCTGCGGATTTTACGGTGCACAAGACACTTTATGCGATGATGCTGGGCGTCATTACTTCAAGGAATGTTACATTGAAGGCTCTATAGACTTTATTTTCGGTAACGGCCGCTCCATGTATAAAGTAAGCTTACTCCTAAATAATATATACCATTATTTATGAATAATTGAATACTGTATCTTACTTTTTATGACCGGAATATCTAAGACCAAACCAGATATTAAGTTTTGGGACTTGTGAAATAAATGCATCAATGAGTATGATTTTTGTCATGACTTATATATAAAAGATTTTAACTAATTAACGTGTATGTGTCGCTTGTTGGTGAAGGATTGTGAGTTGCATTCGATAGCGTCAAGATTCGGGTCTATAGTGGCGCACGGGAGAACATGTCCAGAGGAGAAAACGGGTTTCGCGTTCGTGGGTTGTCGGGTAACGGGTACGGGTCCGTTATACGTGGGTCGGGCCATGGGCCAATACTCACGTATCGTCTACGCTTACACCTACTTCGATGCTCTCGTCGCTCACGGTGGCTGGGACGATTGGGACCACAAATCCAATAAAAGCAAGTACGTAAACTATTTACACTCATACTGAATTCAAAATTATATGAATTGAGTTAATTCGAAGAAATAAGTGACTGAAAAAAATTCGAAAATTATTAGGACGGCCTTTTTTGGAGTGTACAATTGCTATGGGCCAGGAGCAGCAGCGACGAGAGGCGTGTCGTGGGCTAGAACATTGGACTATGACTCGGCTCATTCGTTTATAGCTAAGAGCTTTGTCAATGGGAGACATTGGATTGCTCCTCGAGATGCTTAACCAACTTCAAACTTCGCGTCGTTTTTGTTTCCATTTACATACCCGCCACTACACTACACGTCGTTTTCCTTCTTTTTCCATCATTCGTTTATTTATTTTTTCCGATTTAATTGTTTTTTTTGGGGTCAAACACATTCATTCATTCATTCATTAAAGAAAGAGTAGTAAGGAATTATACCCTCAAGATTACAAAAGAGACCTCTTAGCCATAGCATCTGCCACATGGTTAGCTAATCGAGGAATAAAACAGAAAGAAATTGCTCTGAAACCGAGCATAAGTTGCCTAATGTCCGAAATTACTCCGTGGATTTCGTTAAGAGAGTTTAAAACAGAGATGAGAGACTTTGAATCCGATAGGAAAGTTATCTCCAGCCGGTCTAAAACCAGCGCATGTTGCATTGCAAGACGGAGGGCCCAAGCTTCCGCGACTAGAGGTGATGGAGTCACCAGTAAAGGGTTCCATCTCACTTCCTTGTGCCTCACGGTAAACCCAAGCGAAGCCTCCTTGAGCTGATTGTCTCCTCCAGGCTGCATCGACGAAAAGTAGTAACCTGTTTCAATGTTTGGAATTGTCGATTGGTTGTTGTCCAGTCCGCTTGTTCTTCTTAGAGGGCGGATCAGTTCCAGTTGTGCGTGCTCCCAAGCACGAGCTTCCAAGATTGCCCTTGTAATAATCTCTATTTCAGAGTAAGTGTGATCATCAAAGATCAATTTGTTTCGTGCCGTCCAGATCAGCCAACATATCCATGCGTACATATCGATTTTCATAATCCCAGATGGTGGAAGAGCTCTAACCTGTTTAGCTTTACGAAGGAAGTCCTCAACAGAGCTTCCTATCGGAACAGAGCAGTCTTTAATTTGGGCTAATTGCCAAACTCTTCTCGCGAACTCAAAATGTAGTAACATGTGTGTAGTTGATTTTCTGGGGCTCCACAGCGTTTGCATGCCATATCCTGGGATATTTCTCTTCCCACTAGCTGAATGCCAACTGGAAGTGCATCTACCGCTGCTTTCCAAAGGAAGTTGTGGATCTTAGGTACTGTAATTTTGTTAAGCTGCTGCAACCTCCTGGACCGATGACAGACCATAACCTGATCTCGATGTATACTCTCCAGACTTGACTGGTAACCATACTTGTCTATCCTCTCCCCTTGTTGATCCCTAAGGGAGTTGTCTGATTACGTCCTCATACTGAGGTAAAAACAACCTTATTGCATTCCACTCCCACTGATTTGACTTAGGAAGAAGGTCTGAAACTAGCTGTCCTTGTTGGGCTTCCGGGACTGGTCCATAAGGTCTTAATGGAATATTTGTTGACAGCCATGGGTCATCCTATACCTTAACGTTTTCACCATTTGCAATTGGCCAGCCTAATCCTTGCTTGAGGATCTCACGTGCCGCCATGATTCCCCTCCACCCGTGTGACGGTAAAGAATGTGGAGGACATTCCATAAAGGATGAATTTTGGCAATATTTACCCATCAACATTATAGCAAGTAGTGATTCCAGGTTTTTCATAATTCTCCAACCAATTTTGCTAGAAGGGTATCATTAAATCTCTCGATATCTCGAAAGCCGAGTCCTCTTGCATTCTTGGGATGGGATAACTTCTTCCAAGATACCCAACTTATTTTCCTTTGGTCTTGCTTTTGATCCCACCAAAATCGAGTTTGTAGAGACTGATTCTTCTTGCATGAAGCCACCGGGATTACAAAACACGACATAGTATATGATGGCATGGATAATAATACCAACTTCAACATGACTTGCTTACCGGCTGGTGATAGTAATCGAGACTCCCAGCTGTGAGACTTCAATCCTATCAGTCAAAGTGGTGAAGATTTCACTTTTCTTGCGCCCAAAGCTTTATGGTAAGCCAAAGTATTTACCTCCTCCTCCTTTTTCTATTCCCAACTTTTTCTTGACTCTAGCTTTACTTACCACAAATGATTGATGATTTTTGGCTATTGATTGCTTGGCGAGACGCTTTTCCATACTTTGATAGTATCTCCATTAATTTATCGATACAGCTTTGGTTTGTCTTGGTGAAGAATATCGTATCGTCGACAAACAATAAGTGAGTGACTTTGGGACCTTTCTGAGAGACGCTCAGTCCCTGTAAAGTGTTTGCAACTTGTGCTTTACAGCACATAACGGATTAAACCTCGGTACATAGCACAAAGAGACATGGTGACAAAAGGTCGCTTTGGCGCAAACCCTATGATGGCTTAACTTGTCTCTGTGGTGTACCGTTGATTAGAAATGAGTAAGAAACTGTGGTTACACACTCAAGTATCCAACCAATGCACATAGTGTGGAAGCCAAGCTTGCGAAGAACCTCCCATAGAAATCCCCATTCTACGCGATCATAGACTTTTCTCATGTCGGTCTTTATTGCCACCGCGCTTCTATTTGTAGCCATAGAGATTCGAAGAAAGTGCATGATTTCATGAGTGATTAACACGTTATCGGTTATTGCTCTATCTTGAACAATGGCTGATTAGTTACTCGAGACAATCTTTGGAAGTATCGGTTGCATCCTTCTTGTGATTATCTTGGCTATCACTTTATAGAATACATTACAGACCACTATTGGTCTATAGTCTCAAACCTTCCTTGGAGTATAGACTTTATGGATCAATCTGATATGAGTCTCATTGAGTCTCTCTGGGAAAGAGCTTGTCATGAAGAAAAATTGGACTTCCTTGCATATGTCTGGTCCAATAACGGTCCAAAAGGAAGGGAAAAATCTCGATGAAAAACCATCCAGACCTGGGGCCTTGTTGACATTAATATTGAAGACTGCAGCATTGATTTCCTCTGTATCCATTATAAAAATCAGATCATGATTGTTTTTTTTTGAAACTATGTTCTCTAACGCCTTTTTCACTATTGAAAAATTACCATTAGAGGTGAAAGAGAATATATTCTGAAAGTGATCTGGGATGAACTTAGTTATTTGAGCCTCTTCATGAAAATCTGTGCCTTCCTCTAATTCAATGACCGTGAACCTTTTATGCTTTCTTCTGTTCCAGGTTGCATCATGGAAAAAAGTTGTGTTGCGATCCCCACTATGAAGCCACTACACCCTGCTGCGTTGTTTCCAGAAGGTCTCTTCTGCTTTGTATGATTGCTGAAGCGTTACTGTGAGTGTGCCTATTATTTCTAGATTTGGGAGGTCTTTAGACAATGCTTATTCGAGGGCCTATTGGGTCTCCATAATTAGGGTAGCCGAGTTTTTTAAAACTCTTTTGTCCATTTGATCAATTAATTTATGACTATATTGATCTCAAACTGTACCGACCCAGCATCCTCAGATTCCCAAATATGCTCAATGAGTGAGTAAATCTCTTCCTTGTCCCGTAAGAAATTATCAAATCGAAAGACGTATTTCCGCTTTTTTTTCGTGTCATCCACGTAAACCACTATCAATCTATTGTTCGTACCTTCGAAACGAAGGTACTCTGATCTACCTGCAGGGAACGTTTCCAGCCATGAGTTATTTGAAATGGCTTTATCCAATTGAACTCTCACCAAGTGATCATGTCTCATTCCGCGCCAAGATAGTGGATTCCCGGAGTGGTTAACATCCCACAATCCAATATTTGATTAAAAATTCTTGAAATCAATAAAAGAGCTTTGTGATCTAGGTGGTCTTCCTCTTTTCTCTATGTTGTCTAAAAGCTCGTTAAAGTCTCCAACTACTAGCCATGGTAGCTCTCTATTTTCTCATATCTCTGAGATTCCGCTCTATACTTGTTGTCTTTTATGTACAGCTGGTTCTCTGTATACTTGTGTGAAGAAGAAAAACTTGGACATGACTATGACTTTAGTGTCAATGTAGTTTGGTGAGGAGCTGAGCACCGTTAGGTCAACATCATGTTTCTAGAATAAGGCCAATCCTCCGCTCAGTCCTGATGGAGACTAAAAATTGGTTATCATAACCTATCCATCCAAATACACGGAGTACAAATTCAGCTTGGTTTTTTTGTCTCCGAGAGGAACATTACATCAGAGAATAACTTGAGCCTCAATTCCCTTAGTCCAAGAAGTTCCCTAGACCTTGATAAATTCCAAGCCACTATTGCTAAGGAAGATGAAGAGGTGGAAATTGAAAATTACCTTCTGGAGAGGTCCGTTTGATATCCCAAAACTGTTCGGCAACAGTCGGACAAATCCACCGTCTTCTTGCACCTTGGAGGTATTATGTTAAATGCTATAAGGGTTATAATAGTGCCAAAGGTCTCTGCTAGTGCTGGAGTTGCATTATCCCCACATTGTTTCTTCTTTGGAGATACTTTACCTCTTATTGGATTGTGTTTCCTGGAACACGTACCTTTCAGTGGGCTGACACTTATCCTTGGGTTGGCAGTTGGTTTTGGGGGGACTTTTCTCCCTTTCTTCTATTACGCAGAGGTTGATATTCAAACTTGAACTTGTTATTGTGGTCCCAGCCTAAGAGATGCATGAACTCTGGTTGCTGGGGATGACTGTAGTTCAACCTCAAGGATGGGAGTTAATACCAGATTCATAAGGGAAATGTCCTTAGTAAAGTGAGGGATATTTTGGGTAACTGATGTGGCTGACACAAAAGAAAGAATATGAGGGATAAACCGAGGTGGTGGACCCAAGCGTGGTGAACTCAAGAAGGCAAACCGAAGTTGTAGTCAATGAGATTGACTCAACATTGATTAACAAAGATGCAAAAGTGTGCAATCACATCATCCCAAGCTTGATATCTTGGTTCCCACCGATCAAACTTAAGGGAGAATGTTAAAATATGGTCATTGGTACTTCATGGCAAGATCGTCTTTCGTCATACCCCAGCCAATCTTGCGAGGGGGGGGGAGGGGGAGGGGATAATGAGATTTAGTCCATCATGACTAACTGAAGTGGTGAATCCAAGAAGAAGAACCCAAGGGATAAACCGAGGTGGTAGACCCAAACGTGGTGAACTCAAGAGGAAGACCGAGGTAGTTGCCAATTTGACTGAATCAACAAATCCTTTAAGATTTAATTTGAAAAATTCTTAACCGGCCATCAACAAAGAAGCACAAAGGCTACTTTTTAAACTTTCATTTCTCTAATTTGCAAGCTCAATTATAATTTAAAAACTTTCTTATCCCTCATGACAATTACTTTAAAATTTTAAATCTCTTGTTGTTAAAGGTTTAAAGAAGTAAGTTCGTGATAAATTTTCTAAGAAGTATTAGATGAAGAGAAGAGTATTGGGAAAGAAGAGTCAAGGAGGATCTAGGAACAAGTGCTTAATACATTAAAAAGGGGTAAGGGAAAGGAAGTTTGGTTGAATGGAGCCGAACTCAATAAAAGCGGATCAGTTCATGGTGGTGACCGAAAAGGGGAGTTCCTCAAACGGATACACATACGGGGGATTGGGGCTGAAAGAGTCGGACTCAATAAAAGGTGAACCATGTCAATAAAGGAGTTCTCAAATTTATAACCTTGATCTCATGTCCTATCTCCGTGGACATCATACTTTTTTTTCTTTACCAAGGTTTTGTTCTAATGGGTTTTCCTTGTTAAAGTTTTTAATGAGGTGATGTTTCACGGGGTTCCAAACTTAACATCGGGTGTTTTTGTGGTTACAATTGAGAGAAAGTATTAAAATATTAATGAGAGGATTAATATTGGTTAGGTAAAGATGAGTTATTGTCTTGTTACATGAAAGAGTGACGTGGTTTTAATGCTCAACTTCTTATCTATGGTTTTTATGCAAGTCATATTATGTTTAAAATGTATTTTTATATATTTGTATTTTGTTGTACAATTCAAAATAAAAAAAATTGAACTGAAAGCATGAGTGACCTAAGTCCCTTGCCGTAACTTTGCAGTCCTGGCTCCAATACTGGACCATAAACTCAACCATAAAGTAGGTGAGATCTACTTCTTCAAAAAACCTATGCAGAGAATAGAAGCTTCCAAATCCTTGCGTGGGAGAGTTTTTTTCAATCGTACGGATGGAACGATCTAGTACTTTTGGACGACCTTACCTATGAATATATATTTTTCCGATTATTTATACTCTGTCACTGTAACACCACAAAGTATTGTATCTTCTTCATTTGTGTCCATTTCAGTTGACGTTTGTGCTTATTATATGCTTTCTATACACATGAGACAATTTAATACATGTCCGAGGTTTTTGTCATATAAAATCTTACATTTACAAAGAAATCGTTCATACGTCTTAAGGATTTGACATGGCTGATTCTGCAAATCTCGAATCTCTAAGCGACTAAGCATCAAAATATCACCCAAGTTGAAAAATTAGTATGTGAAAATCATCTGACATCTGCAATTTGTGATTACAGGAGCCATTAAATCCTGAACCTTCATTTTCAAATTTCTTCTTTTTTCTTTTTTTTTTCTTTTTCTTAGGGGTCTGTAAAAAAAGAGTTGAAATTTTAAATTAGAAACAATGGCAATAAAATAAATAAGAAATTACACTTTCGCAAAGACTTTTCTTCACGCGCTGAAATTTTGCAATTTTGGAAAATCAGCCGATTTGCCATACTATATATATAGACCACGGAAATTGACGGAATTTAAGCGAGCTGATAGCACGCGCTACCTATGCGAGTGGGGAAGTTTGTTCACGCACTGTACTGGTTTACCACCAGATGAGTTCCGCTGACTATTAAGTGTGCATGGGCCTTGGGCCTTTGGTTTATTTATTTAAAATTTTTGTAATAATCCATATTGTTTTTATTCACCGACCCATTTAGAATTTGATCTCATTGGTTTGGTCAATTACCATATGACTTTCGCTGACTTTTAAGTGTGCATGAGCTTGGGCCTTTGGTTTACTTCTTTTAATTTTGTAATAGCCCATATGTTTTCTTTCACCGGGCTATTTATACTTTGATCTTATTGGTTCACTGTTATTTCTTCATTTCCAGTTCCACTACTACCCGTTAGTTCGCTTTTTCTTACAGTTTTTTAATTTATTTCAATAAAATTTTCTCATTTTCTCCAATCTATATTGTTAAAAAAATTCAAGTCTGAAAGCGAAAAAGCATAAAAACATTAAAAAAACTTGAAAGATTTAACGATCTTAGATCCGAAGACTTACATTTGCAAAGAAATCGTTCATGCTACAATTTATGTGTTTATTATTACAGTCCCGACCATTTTCATCTACAGATGTTATACATTCCGAAAAAGTTAAAGCAGAGGTTACAAAAGATGGATTTAGTTAACGTAGACATTATTTTGATACAAAAATTTATATTCTGGTTCCATCCTCTTCTTTACAAAATGCATAATCTAAATAAACTCTGAATCCGGATGACCATAATCAAAACGGATTATTACACCCCTTACTCATGAACGAATATTAATGTGTATTATTATTGTGTAACTCTGAAGTCTTGTGCTAACAAAGAAAAATTAATGAATTTTATAATTTAGAAAAAAACAAAAAACAAAATACAAACTACATAATACATATTGCCCCTATCATTGACAGAAGAAGAGATTCTGGGTAACTCATGGATTAACATTTGATTGATTGATCTATCTGTGACAGTGAGCAAAACTTTTTTGTGATATTACAGATTTCAACTTACAGTTCCACTTCCTGAAGCTCTTCTCCTAAGCTGCTGCTGCTACTGTTGAGTGGGCTCGGTTTGAATGTTGATGCACTCGTTGGAGACATAAATGAGCTGTTCACGCTTCCGCTCCATGAAGCTGTTCTTCTGGAACCTGAAGGAGGAAGATCACTACCATTAATGCTTATTCCTGATCCACTTCTTTTGATGTTGTCTAGACTTGGAAATCTCTGCATTGTCATTGCAGATGGTGTCGGGGACTGGAATGAAGACTGGTGACTTGGTGGTGGAGCACCTGCTGAGGATACTACTACTTCATCTGCTGAGTTCTCCTGTCTGGTTTCAGCACCAACTGATTCTATTACCTGGTCATTTGAAAACGATGCAGGTGCTGCTGGGACGAAGAATTTTGCTTTTGTGGGCATTGGTGGTTTAGCAAATTGTTGGGGAGGTGACTGAAACATGGTCTGGGAGTTTCCACGGCCTGGGTTATAAGTGTCAACGTATCTGCCCCCAGAAAAGAGTAAAATGATCAGTTCTAAGCACGCACATTATCTACAGTAAACAAACTAACAAGGGAACATTTGATTTAGCAGCTCTTTTGATAGTCAATCAGACAAATTATAACAAAAAGTTGCACAACTGGAAGCTAGAATCAAGAAAAATATGTCCATCTCACACCGGAAGCTCTTTTATACCTTTTGTACTAGTAAATCAATGGTGGCTTATATTCCTCCCTTAATCCTATTCTACTGTGACACTACAATTGCGCTCATGATTTAGGATCCAGGATAGTATTCACATATGAGTATTTCTATAGTGTCTCAAGTGGTCTTTTTACCTTGCACGCACACCCATACGTCCACGAGCTGAAAATTGGTTTGAACCCTGTGAGGTTGGTGGGATTCCCAAAGAATTCTCTGACGGAGTTGGGCTGCCACTACTCCAGCTCCCACTAGACGGAGACATCTCGTTTTTCATATCAGATTTGTTTTCAAAACCCAATGAGTTGTTTTGGAATGCGCCTAATGTTGGAGGGGGAGGCAGTGCAGCTTCCTCAGCTGGAGGTTCCACACCTCTCTCCACCCACCTCTTTAGTTTATCGTCATAATAGAATTGATTCTCCTCGCCCAGTTTTGCCTACTTCCCACAGCATGACCAAAAAAATTAGAATAAATTCATGAAGACTCATCACGACCTAAACATTTAGCAAGGTTCACCTCTTTAGATGACCGAGATTGTAAGACCCTCCCTACAGTGCTCTTCAATATGCCAATACCAAAGCGGCTAAACCGCGAACTTGTCACACTCCCAGTTGATTTCACCTGTGTCACCCCATCAGCAGCTTTGTCTTTTGAGGAGTCAGCCTGATCCTATTAGAAAAAGGCAAACCTTTAAGCAGTAAGCAATGATTTATAAACCCGTATTGGTTGGTGCAGTTGGAAAGCCTCCTTAGGACTACTCAGGTACAGAGATTTATCTGAGGGTAGGCTTGGGGGAAATTTCATACTGAGGGGACCTCCTTACCCGCAGGCTTAATCAAGCACTACGGCAAAACAGACATCTGGTGCTAATAGAAAAAGAGAAAGGAATGGTTTTTTAGAGATATAGACCTGTATTGGCGTCCTACCAAAATCTGGCTCTGATACGCTTCTAGAATGTGCTGCCATCGTCCTCCCGTTCCCACCCCACTCATGTACGGGTTCGATTGAAGCAGGTGGCATCAATGATAACATTGTATTAGCTGACTGACTATATGGCAACTTATTCGCTTCCACCTGTTGATGTTGATACTCATTTACCTGTAGGTTTCCTGTTGTTGAATGTGGTGCAGGTGGTGGCATGCCCCCAACAACACGATGCGCCGTACTATCAAAAAAGTTCAGCAGTTTTCCAACAAGTTTTGCTGGGGCCAAATTCGCAGTATACCCACCCTGAAAGAGGAATGGCCAATTAGGTTGGATCATAAGTTCTAAAAAAAAGCTTTAAATTGTTCCTAGCTTTATGGATGTCCATTAGGCTTGAGTTTCTTTTTTCACATATTTACAGATGTAAATCTTTTTCATATTTCCATTTAAAGTAAAACACAGCTAACAGATGTAAACCTGTAAACCCACGGGAAAAATCAACAGTTCTATGTAATTCTATTGGAACCAGAAGTTGTGTGGGTTGTACCTGTTGGTGGATACGGATTCTCTCTTCAAGAGTTACAACATACTGTTTCCATGTTTCTACTTCAGGTGATCTGCCAGTCTTGAGGCATTTTAATACTGCTTGACAGTACCTGATTCAGCCACAGCACCACAACATCAAGAACACATCTACAGTCTAACCTAGGAGTAGATGATGGCAAGTAAATTTTCTTACTTCTGTGCAGCCGAAAGTTTACCAACTTCAGCCAGCATATGTGCATATATGACTTTATATGGTTGAAACGGTAACAGGATATACTGAGAGTTTCCAAGCGTCTTAGAGTATTCATATAACTCTGTTCTCTGCCCATGCAAAGATCAACCAACAAGTCAAGAATATATCAAACAAGTAATAAAAACAATGGCGTCCTCCATGATTTTTTTCAGAGTTTCTAGACAAAACATATTTGAGGAACATGGAAGGTATTTATGATATGCTCAAAATAGAATCTCCCGACAGGTATGATGATAACTAAAACCACAGTGATAAGAAAATCACCTGTATAGCCTCTGGACTTGCGTATGTTCGAGGACATTTCCAATGGTCTGCTCCGACAAGGCAGAGTCTGGCACTTTCTGAGTATGGGTCAAAGTTCTTATCCGCAATTAGATAGCAAATATGCGCCGCAATTATCTGATTCATAACAGTAGTTCAAATGTCATGATACAGTCTTCCATTAAGTAAAACAATACAACAAGGCAGAGAACCACCTCACTCCTTTCTTTCCACAAGCAATCTCCAAGATGAGTAATCACAAGCTCATCATCTGTGGTTCTGTTAGCAGTTATTATACCCAAATTCTCTTCCCAATTGTCAAGCATGCTACTACTTCCACACTGAAATTCAAGGAAACATAGATACATTATGAGCAAGCCCTCGTGGCAGAGCTGCAGAAGGACATATGTCCTTTGAAATCGAAGAGCGAACTAGTTCCCTGTGGTAGATAATTGTCTCTACATTTTCTGTCAACATATTTCAAATTTTTTCTCTCTCTTTAAACTATCACATTGTCTGACAGAGAAGAAATAGATGGGTAATGTATTACCTGGGGTTGTTGTTGAGGCATATTTACAGAACCAGGAAAATGGATATCGCTTGTACTTCCAGTGGTGAACACTTCAGCTGGTTGTCCTGCAACCAGCAGGCACAATGTCCGTAAAGGTGACCCTGGTATCAGCTGGCGAAGGGCCATCTGTTTCACAGTCTCTACATAGAACTGCAATTTAAGACATCGGCCATGTCAGTCAAACAACCACAAGATCTAGATGTACAGCAATTAAGGGAAAGAAACCTGATCCCCAAGTTGTGCTGCAATAACAAGTGCTGGTCCCCATAAATGGCCTTCTTGTGCACATTGTAGAGCCTCCATTTTGCTACCAGAAGCCAGAAGATTCTGCACCTCTGAAGCAGTTACCTGGGGAATTCTTCCAAATGAGTTAATCAGCGAAAACAAAACTTCCTAGAAAGAGAATATGGGATATGATGGCTAATACTCACTTGCATTTGTGATTCCGGTGGTAAATGCTGCAAGCATTGGCTAAAAGGAGCATAACTACCATTTTGACTACCATCTTTCTTGGCAAATGCAAAAAGTTTAGCAACTGCTGCTTCTGCAGTATCTGCTTCCTGTTTGCAGTGTAAATGCAAGATGAGGAAATTGCAACTTATAAAAAAAATTCCTTAAGAAAAGACCTGACAAGACATCTCATGCATGGCTCACCTTTTGCGATGCATCAGCGCCAAAAGGAGATCGGAGTTTCCCATAATACTGACAAGATATTCTGAGCAAAGAAAGAAGCATCTTTAAGAGTTTCCCTCGAGAAAATTCCATATTGGAAGATTCACAATCCAAAAGTCTCTCATCAATCCACTTATTCAAGTCTTTACTTCCAACATTTCCTCCAACCAAGGGACCTGGAAGAGATTGTTGATGCAGACAACGAAAGTAGCTCAAAGAGTCTTCCCCGAGACTTGAATAAGAAGAGGCACTCCCAGAAATAACATCTGCCAAGTTTAAGACAGAGATGGAACTTCCCCCAGTTCCCTTTAAAATCAGATAGAAAAAGATCAGCAGTTACACAAGAATAAAATTCACTTTTTGAGGGTATAATAGGAGAATATATTTCATACATGTTCAATGATAAGCATTAAAAATTAGTGATAGCTCTACAATAGTTTGCAGAAACTTCCCAGGGAATAAAATAAACTAATGAAAAATTACACTTAAGGACTAACCTGACTCGCAAATGATGAATTCTGCAGAGAACCACTATTATCCTTCATAACAATGAGCTTCCCACCAAATCCAAAACTGAAAAGTGCATGTGGTGGACGCCCATCAGATGATCTTCCTGCACTTGGGGAGAAAAGCTGATTGCTCTGAAATGACTGATCTACAGATTTCTGTTTATTATAGAAATCGTTTGAGATACTCAATTGCCCATTCTGCGTGACACTAGCCATATTCATATGCTGAGGGATGAAGCTCTGAGCTCCAATTGCATTTGGCTTAAATTGCTCAATCACAGGTTCTGTACTGTACAAATTATTTACTTGCAGGTTTCCCCCTAAGCTTGCATTTTCTGATTGCCAGGTGTTTGTAGCCGGCTGATTGTTGGCGTAGTAAGATTGGTCCCAACTTCCATGTTGGCTCTGGATATCAAATTCTTCTGCTTCGAATGTCTGGTTTTTTTTGTTAACATCATACATGCTACTCTCGCTATTACTAGGATACGTAGCTGTAACAGTATGACCATTCTGAACTTGCTGATCATGAGCTTGACCAGTTCCATTTGTTTGAGAAGCCTGGTTGCAGCTGTCCACAGAGCGCCATTCCTGAGCAATTGTGTCAAAGTACCATCCCGGATACTGCGGATCAAAGACCATATGTTCTGGATACCCATTGCCCACTTGTGAAACCTCGTTCCAAGTAGACACACTCTCAGCTGTGCCAACCACTGCAGATGTTGTACTCTGTTTCAGATAAGTAACATCCGAGTTATCAGTAGCAACGCTTTCCCAGTTACTCGTTGAATTTATATAGCTCTCCTGAGAATTCACACTTGTATCATGACCATCAACTTGATACCATTGGCCAGTACTTGCATCAAATTTCCATCCAGGATAGAGATTTTCCCAAGATTGACTGTTATCCACGTACTGGCCACTCGCAGAATCATGATGCACTTGACCCTGATCTTGCTCAAACCCTGCTGAATTATGCTCAAACCCTGCTAAATTATCTAAACCAACACTAAAGTTCTTTGCATCATTGGATTCCAAATTTCCTCCAGAGGCCACAGCTACCTCCGCCTTTCCCTGTAAATTTCCTGCAGTTCCATCCAACTCAGTGAAGAAATCAGAGTATGAACCAAACCCACGACCGTCATTTACAGATGAATCTGCATAAAACGAGCCCCAGTCAACCTCCTTAACCACAGGACTCCCAGATCCATCGATTATATTGCTTTCTTTTACTGTTTCAGATACTGGCACATCATCCCCCTCCCATCTCACCACATCAGCATCCCTTAACTTATTTTCATTACTGTTAACAAATTGAACAGCTTCCACCGCAATAGATGAAGATTCATCTTTTCCCACCGAACTACTACTTTTACCCTCGATTGCAACATCGGTCCTCGGGCCTGCTTCATTCAATGCACCGCTATCTCCATCACCTACAAAATCGTCAACGACGGAGAGATTCGCAAAAGCTCTAGCGTCGTCGGAATCACTACCGTCGTCGAATTTCAGCTGCTTAGCAGAGGATGAAGCGTTAGCTTCGGTGGGAGTAAAGGAATCATCTACAAGTTTATCGAAGAAATCCTCGTCGGTTTGATCATCCAGCAGAAAATCAGCAGTCGAAGCCATCAATCAACAATCGAAATCGAAATTAAAACCCTAACCCTAAACCCCCACAAAATCACAGATTGAAATCGACGGATCTGCAAGCTTCGCGAGAGGATCAATTGCAAAACGAAGTAAAATTTATAGAAAATCAAGATTAAATGGAGTAGAGTGACATAACCCGATCCAAAAACCACAAAGGATTCGTCGGTGAATAACCGGATCCAATCTCCGATTCAGACTCCGATTAGTCGGTGAAATCTCCGAGATCGAACGAGAGAGAGACTTTTTGATTTTGATTTTTATTTTGCACTCCCTTTTCCGAATTTACCCTTATATGTAATATTGAATGAGTATCCAATCCAGAAGATTATATGTCATATGGGACCATTAGAGCCCATAATGAATCCACTTCTTTTATTTTGGTAACGTAATTAATTACTATTATGGTAACGTTATATATATATGTAATATATGTTTTTTTTAATAACGTTATATATAATATATATAATTTAGGTTATAGCCTAATGATTTATATTAGTATCATAGTTTTTTCACCATACATATTCAAATCCGAATGAACGTATGTTGTTATCAAATAAAATTGATAAACAGAAGTGATAAAATAGTAAATCTACCTTTTAATTTGTTCTTATATATTGCTATTAAATAGTGTTAATACAACAAGGTTTCGAGAGTTTTCGTTTAGAGCCTGTAAAACAAATTGGCTTCTAAAAGTCTATCGAAGGTGAAGAAGACGAAGCTCAAGTCTGAGTTGTTAAGATCGGTGAGCCAAAATCAGATTTTTTTTTAGCTGAATCTGATTTGATCTTAGTTAGTTACAACAGTTTCCGATCCTCTATAAATATGAGTGATTGTTTTCTATTTCTTATCATCGGTTATCTTAGAGAAATAGAGAAGATAGATAAGAAAAGAGAGAAAATTATATGCTATGGAAAGAAAAATTGATTGCGCATCTGGAGTTACTGGGCTTCTCAAATGCTCAAACTATAGAAGGTCAACAACCAATGACTTCGGATGAGAAAAAGCCAGGGATCGAGGATCCAAACGTCGAAGGTCAATCTACTGCAGCCAAGAATCTTCTTGAAAAGCAAAGGAAGGCAAGGATCACGATCATTCTCAATGTAGTTGATCATGTCTTGCGAAAAATAATCAAGGAGCTGGGTCACATGAAGACGCAGTGTCCTGCAAGGGGAAATGAGTCCAAAACATGAAGGCTATTGACACATAAACTGAGCTCGAGTCAAAATGGGTTATTGACACTAGTTTCTCGTTTCACATGACATGGAGAAGGAATTTGTTCATGGATCTAAATGAGGCTGCAACAGGAGCAATAAGAATGGAAAATGGCACAATGTCATTTGTGAAGGGTATTGGTTCGATCAAGATTCTTAATGAGGATGATTTAATGGTTATACTAACCAAAGTCAGATATACCTGACATGAGGAGAAATCTGATTTCTCCTGGTACTCTTGAAGCACAGGGTTGCAGTTTCAGATCAAAGAATGGATGTATGGAGATCTTGAGAAATGAAAGAGTGGTGTTGCGAGGTCAGAGACAAGGCACATTGTATTTCCTAAGAGAAAAACAGATTGGTTTTGCAATGGAAGTTCAACCAACCAAAAGCAAAACTGATGATACTCACATGTGACACAGCAAATTGTGTCATATGAGTCAGAAAGGGATGGACATACTGGTGCAAAAGGGCATGTTAGACAAAAGTAAGGTATAATCTCGTAGCTTTTGTGAAGACTGCATATTTGGTAAGACTCATAGGCTGAAATTCAACTGGTAAGCATACATATGAAAAACCTTTGGATTATTTACATGCTGACCTTTGGGGCTCCTCATATATCCCAAAATCTTTGGGTAACTGTTAATATTTTCTGAGTATTATTGATGATTTCAGTAGGAAGGTCTGGATACATTTTCTCAAGACCAAAGATGAAGCATTCATCAAGTTTGATGAATGGAGGATCCTGGTAGAAAATCAAACAGGAATGAAGATCAAGAAATTGAGAACTAACAACGGACTGGAGTTCTGTAACCTTCTGTTTGATACTATGTGCATGGAAAATGGAATTGTGAGACACAAGACAATTGCTTATACTCCACAGCAAAATGGAGCGACTGAGCGCATAAATAAAATAATTCTGGAAAAAGTACGAAGTATGTTAAGTGAGTCTGGACTACCAAAAGAGTTTTGGGCAGAAGCAGCTTTAACAGCTATTCATGCAATAAACAAGTCTCCATCTACATCAATCAACTATGAAATACCAGATAAGAAATGGTATAAAAATGATCAAGATTATTCTTATTTGAAAAGATTTGGTTGTATTGCTTACATACACATATATGATGGAAAAAAGTATTCATGGGTTATCCAGTGGGAGTCAAGGACTAGAGAATATGGCTATTGGGTGACAAGAAGTATGTGGTCAACATAAACATTATTCCAAGGAAGATCAATTGTACAAGGATGTTAAGAAAGCATCATCAAATGACGATGAAAGTTATGGTAAAAACAAGGTGGAACTCGAAGTGAATCTAGGAGTTGAGTGGACTGCATGGACCTCAGATCAAGATGTATCAGACACTGAAAGTGAAACAGTTGAAGATCCTGCTGAAGATGAATTAGAGAGTCTGCCCAATCTACAGGATTACATGTTGGCCAAAGATAGAGTAAGAAGACCAATAAGGGCACCATCCAGGTTCGGGGAGGGTCAGCTAGTGGAACATTGTTTCATAGCTACAGAGGATGGTGATGCTCCAGAACCTTATGACTACTAAGATGCACTTAGAGACAAAAAATGGCAGCAGTAGAATGATGCGATGGGCGAAGAAATCGCATCAGTGGCCAAGAATGAGACATGGGAGTTGGTAGAGAAACCTTCAAAAGTGAAGGACATCGTATATATATGGGTTTACAAAAGGAAGGATTGTATTCCAGGTGTAGAAGAACCTTGATTCAAGGCCAGGTTAGTAGCTAAAGGTTTACCACAGAGAGAGGGTATTGATTATAACAAAATCTTTGCCCCTGTTGTTAAACATGTCTCTATTAGAATTTGTTGGAGATAGTTGCATATGAAGACTTGGAGTTAGAGCAGCTGGATATTAAGACAGCTTTGTTGCATGGTGAGCTGGAAGAAGAAATATTCATGAGGCAGCCTCAAGGTTACACAGTGAAAGGAAAAGAAGACTGGGTTTTTCTGCTAAAGAAATCTCTTTATAGACTAAAGCAAAGTCCAAGACAGTGGAACAGAAATTTCAACCAATTTATGAAGCAAAGTTCACTAGAAGTGACTATGATAGCTGCGTGAATGTGAAGATGAATGCAGATGGTTCTCACATATATCTACTCCTTTATGTAGATGATATGTTGGTGGCTTCAAAGAACAAGCAGGAAATCGACAGCTTGAAGAAGAAGTTGAATACAGTATTTGAAATGAAAGACTTGGGATGTGCTAAGAAGATTATTGGCATGGAAATCAAGAGAGAAAGATCAAACTTTACACTTGAACTGTCCCAGAAGGGTTATGTGAAAAGTCCTAATAATTGTTTCAAGTGGATCAAGCTAAGGCGGTAAAGGCTTCACTTGGTGCTCATTTGAAGCTAAAATCAGCGACAGAAGATGAGCTGGAGGAACAAGCTGAATTCACGAGGTTAGTTCCTTATGCTAATGTTGTAGGTAGTATTATGTATATGATGATTGGAACCAGGCCTGATTTAGCGTATCCGGTTGGAGTAGTAAGTAGGTTTATGGCAAACCCGATTAAAGAATACTGGCTTGCGGTTAAATGGGTATCGAGATATTTGAGAGAAACATCAGATGTGAAATTGGTGTTCAAGAAAAGAAAAAAAACTGGAACTGTGTGGTTTTTATGCCTCAGATTTTGCGACAAATATGGATAGACGAAGGTCTATTACGGGGTTTGTTTTCTCTTTTGGTGGTACATCCATTAGTTGGAAGTCAGGTTTACAGAAAGTGGTGGCTCTTTCAACAACAGAGTCGGAGTATATTTCTTTAACTGAAGTAGTAAAAGAAGGTACTTGGTTGAGAGCATTGATTGGTGATTTTGGATATCATCAAAAGCAGGTGGAGATATTTTGCGATTCACAGAGTGCAATAGACTTGTCCAAGAATAATGTGTATCACGAGAGGATAAAACATATTGATGTGAAGTTTCATTTTATCAGAGAGAAGATTAAAGAGGGTCTTGTGCAGGTCACAAAGATCTCAACTCTCATAAATCATGCATATATCTTTACGAAGGTGTTGCATGTAAACAAGGTGGTTGAGGCATTGAAGATGCTTCAGGTTTGCTCTGAGTAATAAGATTCAAGGTTCCGGAATCGTGTGAGAAGCTAAAGTCATAGAAGATAGAAGCAATGACTACGCAGAGTGGAAGAGTTGTGTTGAAGCCATTTGATGGAGTTTTGTTATTAAATGGTCTTAATACAACAAGATTTCGAGAGTTTCTGTTTTGGGCCCGTAAGACAAACTGGCCCATGACCTTATTGCTTCTAGAAATATATCGAAGGTGAAGAAGATGAATCTCAAGTCTGAACTGTTAAGATTGGTGAAACAAAATTGGAATCCCTCTACTCACCAAATTAATCTTTATATCATCGATACATTTCTGTATAAGATTTTTAACTATCTGAGCTAATCGTGTTTTTTTATATTATTTACAAGTATAACTATAAATACTTAAATTTCTCAAATAGTTATATAAAGTTGTATCTAGTTGAACTAATTGCACCACAAATAGCAGATTCGAATTTTGCGTGTGCGCTATTGGTTTAAATCATTTGAGATACCATGTTTTTTTTTGTATCACTTGCAATTATAAGTATATAACTCGATTTGATCGACCTAATCATTCAATTAAAAGTAAAATCATAATTTTATTATTTTTAATTAAAATAAAAAATAAAAAATAGAAAAGAAATATAATAGATATTTTTTATCTCGAAAGGTATATGAGAAATTGATCCAACAAATATAAGTGATTGTTTTTTGTTTTTTTTAGCATTGGTTATTTTAGAAAAAAGAGAGAAGAGAGATAAAAAAAGAGAGAAAGAGAGCTTTGTAATCTGTTTTAATTTCTTCGTTGGAGTTAGTGGATTCCGGGAACGATCCCGGCGTGAGTAAGCTGCTTTCATATCGAGAGTAGAGGCTGAACACGTTAAAACTTTTTGTGTTCTTATTTTTCTGCACTTTATTTTTTTATTTTCTCACTTACACAAAAGCAAACACGTTTTTTTTGTTGAGTTTGATGAGTTCTTGGTGTTGTGAATTCGATTCACTGCCTTCTTTTATAGCATATATTTTATGATAAAAGAGATCATTAGTATCACTAATATTATTATGTTAAAAATTGGCAGAAAATCATATTTTAAAATTATGTATCAAGTAATCTCACGTTATTTTAAAATTTAAAATTATTTAATTGTATTTAAAAGTTCTAAACTCACTAACTTCCTACAAAAAAAAATATTTTTGACATTCCCAAAAACAACTTTAAATCAATTAATTTTAAAAAAATTCACAACATTACCAAAATTTTTAACTACATTATTTAATAAACTATAAATATTAGTATGTGAAGATAACTTCGATATAATAATTGATCTAAGGATTACAGCTTCGTATTTGACATATTAACATGATATTACCTAAATTGTAATCTTTTATAGACTTCTAAGATGATTGATCTGGCGTAAAAAAAAAAAAAGATGATTGATCTATATATCTAACTCAAGAAAAAGTATATATTATGCAACAAATTTGTAATTGTTATTCGATACGATTTGTGAGTCTGTAACTTCATCCATCATTTTCTATTAATGGTCTGCGAAAAACTAACACGGGATAGATACAGATTACATTTTCTCCGTTTAAAATGTTAACAGTATAAATTGAGACTAAAACTATATATTCAATTTTCGACTATATTTTTCCTCATATTGATATAAGATGACGAACAAACATAAAAAAATCAAGATAAAAGAGGCTTCTTAGTGTCGAACTCACTGTCAAAATCTTCAATTTGTGAGAACCCTTCTTTTCCTTTAGCCCATAATACAAGGTATAGTCCTACGAACATCAACACCATCCCTCCCAAACTGCAATTTTTATGTTAATCATTTCATTAAAATAAAGAAAAATCAAATATAACCTTTGCAACGATAATATATTGGAGTAAATATATAATTCTGAAAGTTTCATCAATCATCGAAATTTAGCGATTCCGAGTGACAAGAATCAAATCTATTTTATCACCATAGTTTCTTTTTTCTTTTTAAATCAAGAAGTGATTATTGACTGTTTTCCCAAAGTTTCTGATAACTTTTTAATAATACATTTGACCGTAACACAAACGTAAATCATGTTTTTCCAGAACTAGATTAAAATTCGAATCGGTAACAGGGAACATATGTTTAGATGTTAACTGAACCGCGTATGAGTAACTTAACCATTGTATTTTTTCCTACTAATTTAATGGTTTTGTTAGGAGTTGTGTTAATGGTTTACCTTCCAAGGCTAACGGACTCTCCTAATGTCAAAACGGAGAAAACAACCGAAATAACGGTAGCGAAAGGACTAAACATTGAAACCAAAACGGGTCCACGTTTCTTCATGGCCCATCCATTAAAGCTAACACATGCTCCACTCACTGTCCCTCCCTACCATTCAAAAAAACTATATATTATAACCATAAACCAAATCTAATTATGTTATGTATATACGAAAGATTAATTCCAACTTACCAGAATAGAATAACCAACGAGATTACCGAAACTAAGTAATGAACTGGTAAGTACTTTTGGTTTATGGTCTTGTAATAGTAATACCACCGTTGTTATCAACACTCCTAGTAATGCCGTTATTGCACTTAACGATATTGGTGCAGGAAACTCTACTAATGTCGATGCCTGCAATAATCGAATTTAGACAGTGCATAACCAAATTGGTTTATAATAAACCGGGTGGTACGTACCTGAAGAACAACGTTCGTGGATAAAACAAAGACGGCTCCAAGAAGGTAGATACATCCAACGACTCTGTCTCGATCAAACACGAATACTGAAGCATTATTTTCTTCGTTGTGTCTTATTGAATGCATTAGGCTCATAGTTAAAGCGCCGAATACGCAGAGCAATGTTCCTAAGATCTTCAATTTGCTGTGCATACATTTCAGATCTATCTTCTCTAACCTAACGATCCACGCGATGAAGAAAATAAGACCAGGAGCAAGATTAGGCATTGCCGTTGCCATTGCTGGTGATGTCAATCTGATTCCTTCCAGAAACAGAGACTGAAACAGAGTAACCCTGTTTTTTTATTCAAATACAGAAGAAAGAAATTGTGTAAAATTTAACAAAGTTTTAAACAAAAAGAAAAGAAAATGGAGGATGATACTTACCCTGCAAAGGAGATTAAAACTAGCTTACCCATAAGCCTCAAACTAAGCTCATTTGGCCATTGCTTCCTTTAGAACAACAAAACATCAGACAAGTTTGGTATTTTTTTGGGGTATGTGAAGAAGTTATAAGACAGACCTTTCGAAGAGAATGGCGAAAGGGGAGAGGATTAGAAAAGTAGCAAAGGTAGTGAAGATAACAATGGTGAAAGGGCCTAAACCGAGTGACATCAAATAACTCATGAGCAAAGAATTGCCTGCGTATACAAATTGAACCATAACTAAACCTCCTACTATCACCATCTCTTCTATCGACTCTTTCTTCAACCTCTCCTCTTGGAGATTCAGCACTGTTCGATAGATATCTACACACAAGAACTGCATTGCAGGAAATTTCATTATAAGCAACAATGAGTTTGGATAAGATTGCAATAGAGATTAGAACAAATGAGAATTACTTGCTATTTACCTTCATCCAGAAAATATCTCTGGAATCACCATTTTTTTTCTTTCTTTTTTAGTCTTTCATTATATTCCTCAAGTTTTGTTTCTGTAAAAAACAGACCTTCCATTGTTATTCCACCTATATTTGCTACTTTCCAAATTACTTTGTTTGTTTTCTATTTTAAGCCATTTTTATCCTAACCTTCAATCTCACCAAACTGTTCTGCGATCTTCCCAAAAATAAATATTCATTTTTTTACCAAAATTTTTGAATTTTGATTATATATTAAACCATTATGGACCCATCTGTTTAAAAGGGTAAAATCAAATGCTAAGATATTTCTCGAATAAAGTTACAGTTTTTCCTACAAGGAGCTATTTTGGTTCCTCTGCTTCTTCGAACTCATGGACTATCATCGTCCCTGCTCTGGCTCGGTTCGATTCCATTGACGCATTACGAGCTACCGCTGAGTTGTTTAATGAAGGCGAAAAGCCAGATGCTTCTCCACTTGTTCACTTCCTCCGCGTCTCTGGTAACCATGGCTACATTTCTTTGTGCCAGCAGCTTCATGGTTACACTATAAAACATGGGTTTGCTTCAGATACGCGTCTTTCTAATTCGCTGATGAGGTTTTACAAGAGAAGCGACTCGCTGGAAGATGCTCACAAAGTGTTTGATGAAATGCCTGACCCAGATGTTATCTCATGGAACTCATTAGTTTCTGGTTACGTTCAATCAGGAAGGTTCCAGGAAGGACTTTGTTTGTTTCTCGAGCTTCACATATCTGGTGTCTTCCCTAACGAGTTCTCTTTTACAGCTGCTTTAGCTTCTTGCGCACGACTGTATCTCTTACAACTCGGAGCCTGCATCCATTCCAAGATTGTGAAACTTGGCATGGAGAAAGACAATGTCATTGTGGGTAATTGTCTAATCGACATGCACGGCAAATGTGGTTCTATGGATGATGCAGTTTTGGTATTCCAACACATGGAAGAAAAGGACACAGTTTCTTGGAATGCCATTGTTGCTTCCTGTTCACGGAACGATAAGCTCGAGCTGGGACTTTGGTTTTTCCACCAAATGCCAAATCCAGACACTGTAACATACAATGAGCTCATTGATGCTTTTGTCAAGTCCGGGGATTTCAACAATGCATTTCAGATTCTATCAAGTATGCCAAATCCTAATTCATCTTCATGGAACACAATATAGACAGGCTATGTCAACAGTGATCAATCAAGAGAAGCTACTGAGTTGTTCACCAAAATGCATTTGTCGGGAGTCAGATTTGATGAGTACAGCTTGTCAATAGTTCTGGCTGCCATTGCTGCTCTCGCTGTGGTGCCATGGGGGAGTCTCATCCATTCCTGTGCTCTCAAGCTTGGCCTAGACTCTCGAGTTGTTGTTGCGAGTGCTCTGATAGATGTGTATTCAAAATGTGGAATGTTGAAGCAAGCTGAGATGATGTTTTGGACAATGCCTAGAAAGAATCTGATTGCATGGAACGCAATGTTCTCTGGATATGCTCGTAACGGTGATTCAACCGAGGCAATGAAGCTCTTTAACCAGCTTAAACAAGAAAGATTCCTGAAACCTGATCGGTTCACATTCTTAAATCTCTTAGCTGTGTGTTCTCATTGTGAAGTTCCAATGGAGGACACGCTTGGCTACTTTGAGACAATGATCAACGAGTATGGGATCAAACCAAGCGTAGAACATTGCTGTTCTCTTATCAGAGCTATGGGGCAGAGAGGAGAGGTTGGGCAAGCGAAAAAGGTGATTCAAGAATTCGGTTTTGGGTATGATGGTGTGGCTTGGAGAGCGTTGCTTGGTGTTTGTAGTGCTCGAAAGGATCTGAAAGCTGCGAAAACTGTGGCTGCAAAGATGGTAGAGTTAGGGGAAGCTGATGAAGATGAGTATGTATACCTAGTGATGTCGAAGAGTATGTATACCTAGTGATGTCGAATCTCTATGCTTACCATAAGAGATGGAGAGAAGTTAGTCAAATTAGGAAGATAATGAGAGATAAAGGGGTAAAGAAAGAAGTCGGGTCTAGCTGGATTCAAGAGCAAAATGTAGCAATACAGCTTTAGTATCTTTTAAGTTTTGAGCTTTTGGTTATGTAAACACAATGTCAAACTAGTCGTCATTGAATCAAACATGATACTAGAAACTGAGAGATGAATCGGGTAAAAAGGAAAAATAGTATTACATTTTTTATTCGTGAACCACAGAACATGAGTTTGGAGTCGCTAACAAAAAAATAAAACATTTTCTTGTCTCCAAGTTTGGAGAAGAAACTTGTCTCCCTCAATAGTAATACTCTTCATGAATGTTTTAAGTCACCTTGGGACTGAAAGGCCCAGCTCTGGAGTGGAAAAAAAGAAAGAAAAATAATGATTAGGGCAGAAACAGAAACTGATCTTTTATAAAGAAAGAAAGACGGATGCTTTTGGCTTATTAATCATATGGTAAGAATCTTTAGACAACGTTTTGTGAATCCGATTAACAGCAAAGTAGTCAAGCAATCTCATCTAAAATAGCTTCCTAAATCTAAATTATCACCAAAGCATTGTTGACAGAGCCCACCTTTAAAAACAACTGCAACTACGTCTCACGTGCCATCGACTCCATCTGGGACAAAGAGCACTTTTACAAATTACTACAGTATTGTTGCCACTCTTATACACTGATGATTAACTAATTTCCCTAGCACTGGCATTCATAGAAGAAAAAAGCAAGAAACACAATGACAATCTGAAGCGGCTTAACGTTTGTGTTTAACAAGTTCCCTTCAGATTCCACGTTTACAGGTCCTTTTTCCTAAAACTAGGTTTTCCAATATTTCATTTGGATTGCTAGAACTAGAAAAAGGTTCGTACTTGATAAAGATGCAAGGATCCCACATGGTAACGGTGAAATTATGTGCCTGCATGAACCAAGTACTTATAATTAGACAGACACATTGGCACTGAAGCTCAAAACTCTTTCACAACTCTAGAAAACTGATTCACTCACTCAGCCTAAATAAGTATCACTAGAGTCAACCCTCCTACTTGATAAGAGTCAAACATAACTAAATCTATAGACACTACATAATGCAACTATTTCGCCAAGCCAGAAAAGTCATTAAAGCCAAGAATTAACATAAACAAGGACAAAGCAAAGTCATAAATCAATCAGACAGCTTGCAACACTTAATATAAGCAATCAAACAATTCATCAAGCAATCAAACAATTCCTAACACCAATCTAATCTCCTCGCATGTAAAACACTTTAGAAGATTTCAGCTTTCTAATAACGAACATGAAAGAGTGCAATGACCAATACGCTATATAGCCATGAATAATGTGCAAACCATAAAGTATGAAACTTTAATGTAAGCTCAGTCATTAAGGCAGAGGAATCAAGACTTATGCAACATAGAATTACAAATTGAAAAGACTCAAAAGAAAGAAGGATCAAAGTAAAGAGTAAAGCAAAAAAGCTACTCACGAGCAAGAAAGCAGAAATTAGAATTAGAGGTCGGGAGAGGTGCAGCAAAGAGTACCCTGAGAGAGAGCTCGACTGCTTCTGGAAGTTGTGCTAAGGCACGACGTCAACCGAGCAGCCGCCACCGTGCTATGAAGCGGTAACAGAGACTGAACACAACCAAGCTCAGATGGACACCTAAATGTTATGTAAACCCACACAATTCATCAAATGAGAAACCCTAAAAACTAATGAGATCAAGAAATGGAAGCAGACCTGGAGAAGGAGAATCTGGGAAGGGGAGAAGCAGGTGGTTTAGACGGAATACGAAATCCGGCGGATGAAGCAGCCGGTGAAGATCCGGTGGCAGTGGGAGATTTTCGAAATGAAGATCTGATGGCGGATCTGAGAGATGATACGGAGGATCTGCTCATGAATCTATTGCAAGAAGAAGCCATTGAAAGAGATAGAGAGGAAGCCGGGAAAGGTTGAGATGGATCTTCTTCTGAGGTTTTTATTTTATAGGGTTCTACGACGCCGGACGGAAAATATTTTCATTGGGCTTAGTAATCTTACAAATAATTAATGGGCTTAGGTCCATATAATGGAAAGTACGTCATCCTATAATATATAGATAAAAGTAATCTCCATCAATTAAAAAATTTATATTGTTTGATAACTAATTATTAATTTGAATTTAATATGAATCATTAAAGTATAAACACTAAATCAATAAAATTCATACGCAAATGATATATACCTTAAAGCTAAGAAGAATATTACATATAACTGAAAAAAATTCAACTAATTTCATCAAAATAATGTTACATTTACATAATATATGATTAAATTTTTTCATATGAAAAAGTGAATTGATAAAAAATATATATAATCAAAACATATGTAAAATATAAAATATGGTTTAATTAGTTTTCATGCATATATTTTATTATATAATAATTAATTACTCACTATCAACCTTTAAATATATTACTAAAATCAGTTTAAATATTTATAACAAAACAAAACTACGAATACAAAAGTATATATGTGGATAGAAACTTAGTATATATATATAATGATTTTATAAATATGTCTACGACCCAGAAACAAAAGAGTGACTCTCTTTGTGATACCTCTTTCAACGAAAAATCTGTAGGCGATATGATTCCAATGAGAAAGCTATAGAGAATGAACTAGCTCCAATAACGCACAAGCAATTCACACACGATCAAGTTAATGTTGCATATACAATATGAGCAGCACATTCTTAACTCGATAATTAGAATGATTTTCAATTATAAAATCAAGTTAATGTTGCATATACAATATGAGCAGCACATTCTTAACTCGATAATTAGAATGATTTTCAATTATAAAATTTGTTACGTTACCTTCTACATTATAGATTGAAAATTTAATTCAATTTGTATCCGAGATGCTTAGTTCCTCTTTATCATTCTATTTTGAAAAAGAATAAAAGTGATTTAAGTATTATGCATATTAATTTGTGTACATGCAATTCAGTTCTGATTATTTAGGAGAAGCTGGAAATTTATAAGATCATTATATGGATAACAACAATTGTAAATTACTAAGTTTAGACTCATTTGTTGGTTTATTTGAATTGATGATCACAAAAAGATGGATTATGAGACTGCTTTTCACACTTTAAACAATATTTGTATGAACATTATGGACATAATAAGTTGTAAGTGTTATGGACAAGATAAATTGTTAGTATTTTCCAAATTTGTTCAGTCATAAATATATTTTGATACCTTGATACATGTAAGAAAATTGGCAAAATAAATTCAAACTATTATAACTTTATTAAGATAGAAGACATATAACATTGAAACTAAAATAGTTCACTAAAACGATATCAAAAAAAAAAAGTTCACTAAAACTTTATTTAAATGCAAGAAAATAAAGGAAAAGAGGAACACTAGTAAAACTTGGCTTGATTTCATAAATTGGGAAATATGGAGATGATCAACTCTATAGATTACAACAATATATATATATATATATCTATATATATGGGTTAATGGGTTTTTTCATGAGATACAATAATAAGCTTTTATAAATGATCAACTAAATCAAGCATATTTTATTTCCTCTGCTTTCCTTATTAATTTAGTGATTTTAAAGTTTACATATAAACTTAAACGTTGAAAAGACATAAAAACATTACACCAGTTCCAAAATTACCACATAGTATTTGTTATAAAAAAATTCTGATTTCGAGTGGGCGGGATTAATTTTTCTCCCAAATGTATATGTATGTAAGCAAGTTTTTAAAGATATATATATATATATATATGTATATTAATAACCTCGAACAACACAAAATCTATATTCAATCAAAGTTAGTCTTGTGAATAAGTCATCATCGAAGCAGCTAGTTAAAACTTCCTTTTCAATTTTCTTAATAATAACAAATATTCTAAATGAACCAACTCCAAACCAAAAAGAAAAAAAATCCAAAATGGATATAACTAATAATTTATGTTAAGGGTAATGAGAATGTGGAAGTGTGGAGAACGGTAATGCCACGAGACATGCAATTGAGACATACCAACGACAGCTAAACCACCTCAATTTCATGCTTGTTGGCTTCTTAGCTCTTAAGGAGAACGCCGAGGCGGTGGAAGATGGGCTTATGCCATCAATGATACCCAAAAACACATCAATGTTGGGAAGTTAACTGCTATTTTGAATCTGATTAATACACAGAATTGTCAACTCAATGAGCTTTATGCTCTTGTCGGCATGCCTAGTCTAAACCCATGCGAACTTCTGAATATGGGATGACGAATTTCCCTTGTTACTTCTAAGACATCCGAGTTTGTGATTTCACCAATTGATAAAGAAGGAAAAAGTCAACATCTATTCGTTCTATAAGCAAACCAAAGAGATCTCCAGAGATTGATCAACAGAGAAGACGATGTTGAAGACAGTGAAGAGGTTTTTGATGACGTTGAGGATGAGGATGTGGATCATGTGAAGTGTAGATGTGTGTATCCATGTTAGATTTAGTTTAAAAGTTAATGGTTTTTTTTGTTCGTTTGGCTTTTAATTAAGTTCTATTTTAATAATTCTTTTTTTCTTCTTAGCGATTTAGTGCATGAGCGATAGAGAGATCTTTATGATAATTGGCTTTTAAGGGTTCTAGGTTTTCATGGTATGCATGATTTGCGTCCACGAGATATTGTTGTTCTTTTTATTAAGACTAAAGACGAGTTGAATTTTCATATATATTTTTAAAATTAAAGTTTATATAGGATTGTTGAATAATGATCTCCGATTATGTTCTATATTTATTTGGTTATCATTTATTTATATCCGAAAAAGTTTGTTGACATGTTTTATCTGTCAAACATGTCCACAACATATATTTTACGATTTGTGATTGCATAGTTGGCATATAAAGTTTTTTATTTGATCTATAAAAAACTAGTTATAAAATGAGATTCGTCTAGCCCAAGTGAAAAATATTTTTTAGATTTTTATATATTTTTTGTATAAATATATTTTCATTATGTATAAATTTGGAGTAGAAAACTTTATATTATTTGGTGTTATCAATATGTCTATAGTATATATGCATGTTATGATCTCATATCAAACGACTCATAAATTATTCTATCCTATAATATTTGTCAATTTCTACTAATACTGTAGCACCTTCCTATCCTACTTGTCTAATCCATTACGAAATTAAAAATAACAAATACTAGTAAACATAATAAGACCATTATCATTATTGGTGTGACACATCATTACTTTAAATGCGAAATACCAAAATGCCAACAGAAGATTCTTATCCTCACAAGTTATTAAATCCCACTATAGTTGTCACTAAACATCTTTAATATTGCTAACCTTCGATTAATCAAATAAGAGGCGGTTTGGGCGGCATGCAATAATGATCTGCCACGTACAGTGGGCCTGATGGTCGTCATTTGCTCTTCGCTATATAAACAAGAGCCCATACAAGCCCATTATTAAGAGAACTAACGAAACCAGAAGCAAAAGTTTTCAAAAAATGGTGAAGATCGAAGTTGGAAGTTTGGGTGACTCATTCAGTGCAGCATCTCTAAAAGCTTACTTGTCTGAGTTTATCGCAACTCTTCTCTTCGTATTCGCTGGCGTTGGCTCTGCTCTTGCCTTTGACAAACTAACCTCTGATGGAGCCTTGGACCCCGCTGGTCTTGTAGCTATTGCGGTGGCTCATGCGTTTGCTCTGTTCGTCGGTGTTTCGATTGCGGCTAACATCTCTGGTGGTCACCTTAACCCAGCCGTAACTCTCGGTCTTGCCATCGGTGGTAACATAACACTGATTACAGGTTTCTTCTATTGGATTGCTCAGTGTCTTGGCTCCATCGTCGCTTGTCTTCTCCTCGTCTTCGTAACCAATGGCAAGGTACGTACTAGTGGCCTAAGAGTTTTTTTAGGTTACAATATTTAGTTTTTTTTGGGTTGGTTTAGGTTATTTGAGTTTTTTTTTACCGAAATATAACAGATTTTTTATGTTTGGTTTGACAACTTTTAGTTCGGTTTAATTATGTAGAAAATAACCCGAAAGATGAGGAGTTCTTTTCCGGTTCGCTTCATAAAGATGACAACATTTTTTATTTTTTTTGTTAAAGATTAATCAGAAATATTTTTTTATTATTAAATTAAAAAAAAAACTATTTCTGATTATTTTAGAACATTATTTATGTTAATCAAAATTATGAATTTCGGTTTTGTTTTTAATGTAGAATTTTTCTACCAAATCTTGTTTGGTTTATATGGTGAAACGTATATTAGTAGGATTAATATATGACAAAAAATTATTCTTACGTTGCCAAAAAAAAAACGTTTAAGGGTACAAAATTATTGATAAATTATTTTTCCCCGGTTTGCTGCAGAGCGTACCAACCCCCGGAGTCGCAGCCGGTATAGGAGCGGTAGAAGGTATCGTGATGGAAATTGTTGTGACATTTTCTTTGGTCTACACTGTTTACGCCACGGCAGCTGATCCAAAGAAAGGCTCGCTCGGAACCATCGCCCCGATCGCTATCGGTTTCATCGTTGGTGCCAACATCCTTGCTGCTGGCCCATTCAGTGGTGGCTCCATGAACCCAGCAAGGTCGTTCGGACCAGCTGTTGTTAGTGGTGATTTATCACAGATCTGGATCTATTGGGTGGGTCCACTCGTCGGTGGTGCACTCGCCGGACTTATCTATGGCGACGTGTTCATTGGTTCTTATGCTTCGGTCGAGTCTAATTAACCGGGTTTTTTTGTGATTGATTGATGTTGGCTTGTTTGGTTGGTTTGATGTTTGGTTGAGTGTGTATGCTTGATTGTTTGGTGTCCAGTTTCTTCCAAGATTGTATGTAGAGCAAAAAAGAATTGTCACGTTAATAAGAAAATGTATATATTCCACTTGGCTTTTTAAAAACGTATTTTATGGCTATTTTTTTTGGTAGTCTAGCGCGTTTTTACTTTCATTAAATTATCAAAACAGTATATCGAGAAATTAATATAAATGGATTCGATTTTTCACACCATTTTTACATTCAATATGTGAAAATTTGATGAATGTTGTAGTAAGTAAAAAATGGCAAAACCACATTTTAAAAACGTGAAAACGTTGACAAGTGTCAAGTGGTATCATTCATCTCCACTATTTTCGAAATACAAACTTTATAAAAAAGGTATTTAATTGTTTTTGTAGAACCATACAATGGACTATTGATTCTTTTAGTTACGTGACGTGATTATCCATAGATATTTAACAAATAATAATCGTAAATATAGAAAGAAAACAAACCAATAGCCGACGGCTATTCGAATTGTCCGTAACACTATTGAATTCGTGGGGAGTATCTTTATAGAAAAACCAAAAGTGATATGGTTTTGTGTGATTACAATTATAACAGAAACTGGTCGGTAGAGTCACGAACTCTGTTAAAGTTGTCAGTCAAATCTTCTCAAACTCAAAAAGACAAGACAAAAGAGCAGCTTCTGGCTCTTAAACCAATGCATATGTCCCCCACAATATCTTTATTATTTATATTACGAGTTCCATGATTTCTCTAATCTACATTTTGTGCCCATTCCATGGGACATTTCCTGAATTTATGAACTCTGCTCAAAGCACAATTACATCGATTTGTGTTCCCTCTGTCTCTTCCTATCTTTCTCCTTACTTATATCAGAACATGGACACTTCATTGATTTACTTATTATCTTCTGATTGGAAAGAACATTGCCAAAGTTAATAAATAAGGTTTTTTTCGCTTATTGGTGATCTGTTATATTCGTCTTCTTCTTCTCCTTATCTTTCACAAACTTGAGTCAACGTTCTTAATCTCGAAAATTAGGCTTTTGCAAATCTGAGGAGAAAATGGAAAGTGGATTTCATTCAGATTGGAATGATAGTTCTTCGTCGTTATTCGGATCAGAGAATCTGGAGGAAGGAATTATGAGAACTGAAGAGATTTTCTCTCGGATTCCTCAGCCTCAGACACCAAATGAGCCAATGCAGTTCTTGTCCAGATCATGGAGTCTATCTGCTTCTGAAATCTCCAAAGCTTTAGCGCAGAAACATATACAACAGCAAGATCTGTTTACCGTCTCCCAGAACAGTCCACGAGTGTTCTTCCAAGATGTTGCTGCAGATCCACTCATGGTATGATCCTTTGACAGCATTATAAAGAACAGAATAATTTTATTCAAGTCAGAGACATTCACTTATGTGGGACTGAGTTTGATGATTACTTGGTATTGCAGGCAGGGAAGATCATGAATCCAGCTGGGACACGTAGACCAGGGAAATTATCAAACTGGTTACACCACAAACACCACACCAACTCAAGCACCTTGAGGATTCCAAAGAAGAAAGATAAAGAGCGTGTAGAGAAAGCCCGTGTTCACTCAGCTGTGTCCATTGCAGCTCTGGCAGCTGGTTTAGCGTCTGTGACCTCTGAGGAAAGCTGCAGCCAAGGGTCAAGCTCCATGATGGTGCTGGCTCTAGCCTCAGCAACAGAGCTACTGGCTTCGCATTGCATTGAGATGGCTGAGCAA
Source organism: Cardamine chenopodiifolia (assembly GCA_963922655.1). Taxonomy (NCBI): domain Eukaryota; kingdom Viridiplantae; phylum Streptophyta; class Magnoliopsida; order Brassicales; family Brassicaceae; genus Cardamine; species Cardamine chenopodiifolia. The sequence goes on along the minus strand of OZ000480.1, from coordinate 20,474,363 downwards.
GTTGGGGCTGATCACACTTGTGTTGCTTCCACAGTTAGATCTTCTGTTGATATCAACAGCCCTGGCGATCTCATGACTCTCACAGCCGCGGCTGTAACTGGTAAGGATATTGTTCAAAAGTTGGTGTTTGAGGCTTTGGTTGGGTTAGTAAGATGGTATTTAATCTGGTTTTTGTGGAAAACTGAGCCAGCATTGAGAGGAGAAGCGGCTCTGAAGGTGAGGCAGCCAAAGGAAGCAAGGAAAAAAGCGACTACCACACCTTGTGAGAGGAGCTTCTCAGACTCTCAATGGCCAACAAGTTGTCATTTAAGATTGGAGGAACCCAATCTTCCTTTAGAGGGCGAACTGGTGCAATGTGTGCGAAATGGTAATACTACTATTCTCTAACTCTACCTAAGTCAAGACTGGTTCCATTAGTTAATGCTTAAACTACTGAACTTCATTAGCAGGCGTGCAGCGAACTAAGCAAGTTTGTGTCTATATCAACAAGAAGTCTCAGGTACTTGACTTGATTTACCTGGATTTAATCTGTTAGCGACATATTAATTTGCTTCCCTATATTAGATGCTTAAGCTCTATGAATTTCTCAGGTCATGATCAAACTCAAAAGCAAACACATTGGAGGGGCATTCTCCAAGAAGATAAAATGTAAGCATTTTCTCTTCTTTCAAGAGTTAAGACTTAAGAGAGATTACTTGAAACACGGAAGTCTGAAGCTTCTTGTTGCTTTTGAAGGTGTTGTTTATGAAGTCTGCGACGAGATATCTGCATGGCCTTACAGAAAAGAGTGGGAAACTTCCGAAGAAGTCTATTTTGGTCTGAAAACAGGACAGGGTCTTTTGGAGTTCAAGTGCGAGAGTAAGATTCAGAAGCAGAGATGGGTTGATGGGATTCAGTCTAATCTCCGCCAAGTAACTTGCCTTGAGGCTGCTAAATGCTCTCTGGAATCTTTGTCTCTAAGCGATCGCATGCGTTAGACTTATGTAAATACTTATTATTCAAAGTTTTTTCTGCTGCAAATGAATCATTAATCTTACAGAAATGGTATAACCTTCTCTTGAGTTGTTCATACAAAATATCAGATGAGAATCATAGTCATTGCTTTCTTAATTAGAATACAACAGTCTTGTTTGTGCCATAAGGTAATACGCGTAGTTCGCAGTATGATTTTATAGCTTTTGTAAGGCATTTTTTCTCGAGGTCCTCAGATTTCTGAACAAAGCTCCTTAGGTTGTCTCGGTGGGAAACACTCTCAACCTAAAAAGAAAGACAAATTCAGACAGATTAATTGAGAAAGCTGCTGAAGAATATTGACTATCCTCAGAAGGTACAACCAATCTTGGCAGATGAGTTACCATTTGTTCAATGATAGGCCCTGAATCAAGTTCCTCGGTAACAAAGTGACTCGTTGCTCCAATTAGTTTCACACCTGCATCAAATGCCTGCAAACAGAATCTAGAATATTAAGAGCAAAACAATACGACCAACTAAGAGATTAAGAGAAGGTAGAGCCATGGTCAAACTCAGCGACCTGTTTTGCGGGATTTCCACCCTTAAACGATGGCAAGAGACCATGGTGGATGTTGATCACATCCTTTCCATAACCTTTCAAAAAGTTACCCGATAGAATCTGCCAAAAGGAAAATGCTATGAATTCAATTTTGGTAGTGAAGCTATCCTTGGATGGAAATAGAAGAAGCAGCTAAATTGTACACAGTACTATTCATGTGACTGTTTAGTAACACGATTGCTACCAAACATTTGATCAAAGAAAGAATATAGAGATGAGGCAAGGACTAAAAATCTGATTTACCTGCATGTATCTAGCGAGAACTAGGAAGTCAGTGTCTTTAACCAATTCCAAAATCTCATCTTCTTTTTTATTCTCTTTTGTTGTTGATACATAATGATACGGAATGCCATGCCTCTCAAGAAACCGCATAACATGAGTGTTTGAAGCTCTTTCATGATTACTATTAACACAAACAAATTTCAGCATCCGAGACACTAAACATATATGCTTAGCTAATACACGTCCGATGAAAAAAGAACAATTAGCTGACCTTATCACACAGCTTATATCCACAGGGAGTTTCCCGTCTTGCCATCTATGCAACATTTCGATAAGACAATGATCCTGTATATATAATCACATACATTTAAGCACAAAATACAAAGAGTAGAAAACGTAAAAAAAGACGTTTCTAACATTCAAATACCTGTTTTGAAAGTAGAAGAGCTATCTTATACTTGGGATCTACAGAAGGCACACGCACAACAGAGTTTATAGCACCAAATGTTTGCGCAATAGTTTTAAAATCTTCATCAAGTTGGTTTCTCGGCCACTTGACCGGATCAAATATAAACTCACTGTCAAAAGAAACAATCTTGTTTTCATCACAACTAAACAAACACCAAAAACATAATCTTTCACTCGAGTCAATATCAAAGCTTAGTAATTTAACTCTATTACTTATAAAAGTTACTAAAAAGGTAAGCTTTTGAGTAAATGGAGCAAAGGGTTAATATAAATACCTTCGTGAGTAGAAGACATTGTTGTTTTCAGGAACAAAAACATCATAGCCAAGAATGTTTCCACCTTTTGCTGCAATACAATCTGATAATTTTGCTACTATTCCAACTGCATCCTATACAAATTCAACCAAAAAGAATAAAAATTTTATGTCCAATTCAATCAACAGAGCAAAAGCACAAGATTTTGAAAAGCCTGTACCTGACAATGGAAGACATGGACGCCGGGGATAAGAACAGGTGAAACGGATGAATCGAGAGACTCGCCGTGAAATCGAGACGATCGGAGAATCGAATTCTTAGCGAATCCAGAAGCTCTCTCGGAGATTCGTCGTAACATTGTCTCTCGTTCCTCTTACACGAGAGACCAACGACGGTCCCGATTCCCCAAAAGATCGCCCCCACTCACTCATCCATTGTTTATTTTCCTTTTGTCGTTCTTTATTTTTTAATTGTCTTTTATATAATTTAGCTGTAAAAATCTGAAATTTTAATTTCCGTCATCAAATTCAAATTTGTGTTTCAGCATACGCTACTCTCTTTTTCGCGTCAACAATGTACGTTACTATTGGTTGAGATTTTTTACTTCAATCTAAACTTTTTAAATTAATAATATATAAATTGATCCAAAAAAATTTAATAACGATTGAAATTATTATTTTAGAAAATAGACATTTTAGGAACTCGTTTAAAATTACGTACTGTGATTGAAATATCAAAAATCTCGGGCCTAAATAAAACGAAACACCAAAATAATTAAATATTTTAATTTATTAGGAAAAAATGTTAATAATATAAATTAAATTAGATAATTTTAATGTTTTTTTTAAGAAAGAAAAAAAATAAAACCGTGCTTTTCTTGTTTCATATTCCCACTATAAATAATATAAATGGAACATAACTCAAATTTTTGTTTGAATTATTTCTCTAACTTTTCTCTCTTTCCTTTCTCTTTTAAAACTGTTTTTCAAAAGTGATAATTCAAATTAATTTTTATTTTATTTTTCTGTAAATTCGCTAATCAACGTAAGTAATACTCTTTATAATTATATTATGTATAATTTAGAATTTATCTATAAAAAAAATTCATATATCTTTTCGTCGTGTTTTTACAACACGTCATGTCTGTTTATGTGTTTTGCTGACGATTTTTCGGATTTAGAAGTTGTTGGAAACTTGAGATTCTAGATTTAGAAATACGATGTTTAGCATGTATAAATAGTTTGGTATATTAGATTAGAGGGAGAAAATGAGTCATATTTTCTACTCTAATTTTATTTTTGTAGTTTTATGTATTTCTTTGTAGAGTTTAACTCCGGCGAAATTATTATTTGTGGTGTTTTTGATGGTTTTTTCTGTTTGTTTGTCAAAATCTATGTGAAAGACAAATTCATATAAAAACAACAACTAGTTATGAAGTTTGAAGTTCTCATGCAGTGTTATTTTGAGATTTGCTTAATTCTTATAATACGTTATAGTTTGGTGATAGTAGAAAATTGTAATGTAAAATTCGAATACAGAAAAAGAACTTAACATATTTGTTAACCTATTAGCGAATAAGTATAAAAAAATACTATCGTCAGTTTCACTTCTCCTTTACTTTTTATTTATAATATATGAATATGAATAAATTCTTCGTCAAAACGATAATAATACGATATTCAAAAAAAAAAAAATGAACATAACATAAAGAGGAGTTCTACTTAGACCAGTCAAAAAATGATTTAACCGCAGGTTCCACAGGTTTTGACTGAAAAACTTTTGCGGATTAACTGCGGGTGTGGATTAAATATTTTGTTTGCGGGACGGGTGCAAATCGTTGGTTCAAAATCCACGGATTGACAAATAACCCTCAAATGTTGTTTTTTTAAATAGATATTCGGCGGGTTGGTGGGTTGAAAAGCGGGTTGACCCGAAAAAATCGTAAATTTTTTTGAAATTTTTTAGTAAAAAAAATGGGTAGCAGGTTACCTACGGATTTTGCGGGTTTTGAGCAGGACAAATGCGAATTGATCAATTTTGATCCGCGAATTGAACGAATTGAAGATTTGCAGATAAAATTTTTAAACTAATCCGTAGATTTGACCCGCGGATCCCGCGGGTGAATCAGAGGCCTAGTCCAGTAGTCCTACTCCCTAAGATTTATTTCACTAAAGAGAGAGAGAAGAGAGGGCTCTCTGGCCAAACCCTAGATTTCAAAGATCGTTCTCTCTGGTTTCTCGTGAAGACACCCCTCAGCTCGATTTCTATGATTATTCTCTAGATCCTTATCAATCTCACCCAGATTGCATCAACGGTCTCTCGATTTCGATCTACTACAGGAATCGGTGCTTCGAGCTTGCGGATCCTATGGAGTGAGGCTAGTAGTCTGATTCTTTGCGACGGTTCTCGTTTCGTGACGGTGAAGATCTTCGGAGGAGATTTGGAGTCATCTGCGGTGCAATCACAGAGCGATCTACTCGATTTAATTCAACACGGGCCTGAATCTGTAGGAACTTCTCTTGGATTTGTAGATTTGGATTGGTTTTGCGGAAAGCGTGGAGGTTTCTTCGTCTATCAGATTCTGTGAAGTCGAATCATCGAAGTAAATATTGAATTTAGGTTTTTTCGTTTGTATTTACTTTTTGTTTTGAAAATCAATTAATCTGTGGCCTCAATTTTTATTTTAACCGGAGGCCTTGATTAGGGTTTTCAAAATAGTAGCTTTGTGTTTGAGTTAGTGTCATTCTATGATGATCTTTATAAAGTAGTAATACATATATGTATTTGTTTTATCATCAGATAAAATTTTCAATGGCAATATATTACAAGTTTAAGAGTGCAAGGGATTATGATACCATTGCCATGGATGGTCCTTTTATATCAGTTGGTATTCTCAAAGACAAAATTTTCGAAACTAAGCATTTGGGCAGTGGTAAAGACCTTGATATTGTCGTCTCCAATGCCCAAACTAACGAAGGTTTGTATTCTAACTGTTTTATAGTTTGCTACGTGAACTTTGGGTTGTTTGTTGTCAGATTCTTTTATGGGCTGTTACCAAATCAAGTGGTTTCCTTTATCTGCTTTGGTAGTAAGTGACGATATGCTTGCAGTTGTGACAAAATCAACTTAATTTTATATGCTGCTCTGTCTTTGACTTTACTATGATTATTTGGTAGGTTAGGTTTGTGTTGATTGGTTACTTTTGTGTTCTATTAGGAAAGATTTTTTAGAACCGAATCAAGTATTTTTCTGCTGTTTTGCTTTAAGCTGCTTCAATTTTAAGTGATATTATGCTTTCAGCTGTGATACAATCAATACTAGATTAAATTTGTCTTGTGAAGTAATACGATAGAGTTTTGTTGGAATCTGATTCTAGAATTTCCCATGAAGCTTGGTATACTCTGTCTAGCCAACATTTTTGCGCTCTATGCCTTTATATGTTCTCTGTTTTATAAATTTTCAGAGTATCTGGATGAAGCAATGTTAATCCCAAAGAATACATCTGTTCTTATTCGTCGCGTCCCAGGACGACCTCGCATCACAGTTATTACTGCACAAGAGTACTTTCTCAGATCTTTAGTTTCCATATTCTTGGTTCAGTTATTTTATCTTTTACTCAACAAAAGAAAAAATGGCATTTTACTGCTCCATATTTAGCTAAAAATAAGTTGAACATGGGACTAGCGGATTGAAGAAACACTGGGACCTCATGCAAATTGATGCAAATATCTTATCTATGCAGGCCTAAGATCGAGAATAAAGTGGAAAGTGTTCAGGCTGATGTCACCAATATTCCTGTTGCTGAACCATCTGCAGCGAAATATGTAAGTTGATTATGGTGATCATTTCTTGGCTTTGTTGGTGTTGATTGCACCCAATTTTCTTTAACTACAAAAGTACTAACTGTCACCCTTATTCACCTTCTAGCCTGAAGATGAGTGGGACGAGTTTGGGACTGATTTATATTCCATTTCTGATGCCCAAGATGCCCAGGATAATAATCGAGGTCATGACCTTGCACCAGCAGATGAGAAAGTAGATGAAGAAAGCAAAATTCAGGCTTTGATTGACACTCCAGCACTTGACTGGCAGAGGTAAGCATTCTTCCAGAAATGGTAGAGGTGAAATTTTCGAATCTGTGAGATGTTTTAACAACCCTCTTTATTTTTTCTCAATGTAACAGACAAGGTCCAGATACTTTTGGGGCTGGGAGAGGTTACGGACGGGGTATGACTGGAAGGATGGGTGGGCGTGGTTTTGGTAATTTATACTTTTATTCTTTGATTTTCTTTGTTTTTGGTCGAATTCGGGAATTTCTTCATTAATATTTGTCAAAGCTTTTTTCATTTTATTTTATATGCATCAAGTTGTTAGATACTGAGTTTGGTTTTGTTGACTGGGATAGGAGGAATGGAAAGGAAAACGCCACCTCCAGGATATGTTTGCCATCGTTGCAATGTCCCTGGTATGTCAGCTTTGGATATCTTTGCTTTTCTCACTTTTTGTATGGATATATCAGAGATAAAAGGTGTTAAGAGCATTTTGATTTCTGTTTCAGGACATTTTATTCAGCATTGTCCTACAAATGGTGACCCTAACTATGATGTTAAGAGAGTTAAACCACCTACTGGTATCCCCAAGTCCATGTTGATGGCAACCCCAGATGGTTCTTATTCCTTGCCAAGTGGCGCAGTTGCAGTTCTGAAACCAAATGAGTAAGTTGTGCTGAATCAGTATGGGAACGTTGCTATTTGGTACTTCTTTATATTGATTATAATGTTAATGGTTGTTACGTCCTTCAACCAATTCAGGGATGCTTTTGAGAAGGAAATGGAAGGATTGCCATCAACAACACGCTCGGTAGGAGAGCTGGCGCCTGAGCTAAAATGCCCATTATGCAAAGAAGTAATGAGAGATGCTGCGCTTACAAGCAAATGTTGTTACCAGAGCTACTGTGACAAGTGTAATTTCTTCTAATGCCTTTTGCTGTTTCACAAAAATCCCTTTTATTGACCTTTGCCAGTCTGCCTATGTATCCTTTTTTACTTCAATTATATGTAATTCAGGTATTAGAGATCACATTATCTCAAAGTCGAGGTGTGTTTGTGGAGCAACTGATGTACTTGCTGATGATCTTCTACCAAACAAGACCCTGAGGGATACTATAAGCCGTATTTTGGAAGCCGGGATCGATAGCCCCGAGAAAGCTGGCAGTGTGGGCCATATGCCAGGTCTGTCATTATCTTAGTTCATGTGCTTTTAAACCTGGTTTGATCATTTATCACTGCTAAATTGTCATGGACGTAATATAGATTTGGAGTCTGCACGCTGTCCACCTCCCAAGGTTCCATCTCCTACTACATCTGTTGCATCTAAAGGCGAGAAAAAAGTAGTAGTTAGGAACAATGACGATGCCTCAACCTTAAAACCACCAACAGAAACTGCAGAGATCGCTACTCCCCCTCAGCCATCTGGAGAAGTTAATGTGGAAAAGCCAGCCGATGCATGTGAAAGCACTCAAGGGTCCGTTACTGTGAAAGAAGCAACAGTTTCAAAGTTGAATACGCAAGCCAACCAGGAAGACGTGCCGCAACTGGTTGCTACTGGAGGAGAGCCAGGTAAAAGAAAGATTTGCAATTCTAATATTAGCTTCACTGGACATTGCGAATGACTTGTCACTGGTAGTCCAGCTCAGATTCCCTTACTGAGATTAATCAATCTGGACCTCACATGGACTTCTTTTTTAATTCAATTACTGAGGAAACTCTAGTTGCCATTACCCAATGTAATACATACTTTTTTATCTCTTTCCAGGAAAGAAGAAGAAAAAGAAACCCAGACTGCCTGGGAATGGTAAAAGCTTTATTTGCTGTGCTGAAGGCTATTCATTTTCATTTTTCAAACTCTATGTGAATCGAATGGGAGGCCTAAAAGTTTTTTTTTCTTTTTCGGTGATATGTTGCAGACATGCAATGGAATCCTGTGCCAGATCTAGCAGGCCCTGACTATATGATGCAAATGGAACCAGGTCCCCAGTACTTCAACGGCGTTCAACCTGGCTTCAACGGCGTTCAACCTGGCTTCAACTGCTTTCACCCCGGCTTCAATGGATTTGGAGGCGCTTTTCCAGGCGCGATGCCTCCCTTTATGGGTTACGGAATAAACCCGATGGACATGGGATTTGGTGGGGGTATGAATATGATTCATCCAGATCCATTCATTGCACAAGGATTTGGGTTCCCTAATATACCAACACCTCATAGGTAAAACACTCACTTAGTTCTCTACCAAAGAAGCAATAAAACTTTCTCTATAGTCTCATGATAGAAGTTTGTGCTCATACGCAGGGACCTAGCGGAAATGGGAAACCGAATGAATATCCAACGTGCCTTGATGGGCAGAGATGAAGCAGAAGCCCGGAAAGCCGAGATGTTACGAAAACGCGAGAACGAGAGACGAACGAAAGGGTAAGAAAAAAAAAACTAACTCTATTTTAACTACATGTTCAGACAATAATATGTTAAAAAAAAAACTAAACATTGGTTGTGTTTGGTTGGCTGTGCAGTGGGAAGATGCTTAGGGATGGAGAGAATGGCAGAATGATGATGAACAACGGAACTTCAGCTTCTGCATCATCCATCAACCCTAATAAATTTGTACGTCTCCTTTTCTGTGTTTACCATTGCTTAGCCCTCTTCGTTTACCATTAATTTTTTTATTTTTATTATCAGAAAATGGATTCTACTCCCTCCCTCATTTTGTTGATTTAGAATTTAGTACCACCAAAAACATTTAAAAAACTAGGGAAATTAATGGGTCCGGAAAAAATTTTGGTTTCGAACGTAATTTTCTGAATTATAAAATTTGGCTTTATCAGAAACTAGAGAATTTTGCAACTTGAATATTTTAAAAGAAAATAATTAGAATGGTAGATGGCCAAAATATCAAAAGAATTTTGGTAAGCCAATGTCAGGATCCGTAAGGTTATAATAATGATTGGGTTATAGAGCCCAATTACTAATTATTTGTAGGCCCAGTAGTCCATTATCACTTGCTCAAATTATATGTAAATGGGCTAACATTTGTTTTTGGTTTCTCAACAGCGCCAAGTTCCTCCACCTTTGAATCTCGACTACGACCGCCGCAGACGACCGGAGAGATTATCTCCCGAGCATCCACCACCGCGTAAAATCAACTCTCCGTCACGCGATTCCAAGAGAAAATTCGAGCGTTACTCCGACGAACGGGATCGGCAACGTGACCGTGAAAGGTCTTGTCACCAAGACCTAGATCGTGAACACGAACGCACTCGCGACCGTCGCGATGAAGATAGAAGCCGAGATCAGCGCCACCTCCGTGATTCGGAACGCAACCAACATCACCACCGCAAGCGATCAGAACCTCCGTTGTCGGAGCCACCGCCCGTAACAAAATCGGACATTGATAATAGTCACAAGTCAAGCGTATTCGCTCGGATAAGCTTCCCGGAGGAAGAATCTTCTAGTAAAAGAAGAAAAGTATCTTCGTCTTCTTCTGCTTCTATGACGGATCCGCCTGCCTCCGCCGCAGCCGCCGCCGTGGGAACATCAATTCACCGTCACAGTCGGAAAGAAATCGAAGTAGCAGATTATGAATCTAGTGACGAAGATCGGCATTTCAAGAGGAAGCCATCAAGGTACGAGCGATCTCCACCGGTGGTGGTTAACGATGTCAGTGAAGATAAACTCCGATACTCGAAACGCGGCAAGGGAGAGAGATCTCGAGCTTAATTTTTTAAGTGTTTCAGTTTTTAATTTTATTGTTTTCCTTGTATAATTTGCAGTAAGGCAAAATATAATAAGATTATTCTTATTTTGCCGTAACGAAGAAAAAGAGCTTTTTTGTTATCGAATCTTTGTTTTTTTCGTAGTAGAATTCGATTTTGCAAATATTTTTGTTATCGTTGTTCTTGGTTAGTATCTTATCCTATATTTGTTTATAAATAAATTAATATGTTATTTGATCTTAAAAATTAAATTTGTTCTAAAGCTTAAGTGGTGTTAAGGTATCTTTTATTGATTTTTATAATTTTATGGTTAAAGATGTTCAGTTTGATTTTGGTTAAAGATTCACGACACATTAATTAGGTACTATTGTTTACGTAATATGAATTTATTTTTCATTTGTGTTTTTAAAAATCTGATGTCATATTAATGTTTTCCACTGAAATAATTATATGAATAAATTAATTTAATTTATTTTAAAGGATAAAATAATGGATCAAAAATAATTCGGTTAACTATTATATGTTTTCAACATAAAATAGTTATATATATATTATTTAAGTGATTTAATATCAATTGCTCTATTTACTTAGTTTGAAATTATATTTTCGTTTTAAATAATTAATATATAAAAGAAAATTTAAATAAAGTTAAAAATAGTTTTCGTGAAGATTTTATTTTAAATGGATATATTTAAAACAAAAGAAGATATTATATATATGTTTGATTACATGGACAGTACTAGTAGGGTTAAGAATGTTACGGATCTACATATTCTGGATTTTTTAGAATATCTGGATTGGTATTTGTATCTGTGATATTTGGAGTTTTATTATTCGTATTCGATTTAGGTAGATCCGTGGATATTCGTATCCGAAAAAATAAATTACTAAATATCCAGGAAAAACGAATATCTGCCGAAACTTCGAAAAAAAAGAATATCCGATAAAAATTTTTTGAATCAGATACAAATATACAAATCAAAATTTCTTAGTATTTGGATTTGTATCCGTCATCTCGGATACGGATACGGATATATGATAACATGCCTAAGTAAGATAAAATAGTTTAATATAAAAAATATATTTTGTTTTTTTATATTAATGATATTTTATGTAATTTAAAAAAATTAAGTTAATTTTATAAATATATTTCCATAATATTAATATATTATCAGTAGAGAAATTAATTAGATTCTAATTTTTTTAAGTTTGTATAGCTGATATAAATGTTACAGCTATAAGGCATGGTCCACGTATCTCCAAAATTATTATAAACCGAAAACCCCCAGGCGCACTGAAAGCGCGTAGGGCGCGTTTCGTCAATTTGGCAAGGTTAATAAAGCCCACGAAAATCGGAGTATTTTAGAATATACGGGCAAATGAGAAAGGGAGGCGCGTCTAACAAATTCGACAATATGACAAACTTTAAGTGCATTGCCTTTCTAATGATCGAATATGAGCTGGGTCAATAAAATTCGCTTAGTAAAATCTATGTTAATAGGCTGAGTCCTACTGGGCCGAACTTGGTCCACCATATTGCAATTTACTTATGTTTTTGAATTTTGACGAGCTTGCTCTCTCTATTATGGGCTGAGTATTACTGGGCCAAACTTGGTCCACCATATTGTAATTTACTTATGTTTTTGAATTTGTGACGAGCTTGCTCTCTCTATTATGGGCTGAGTCCTACTGGGCCGAGCTTGGTCCACCATATGTTTTTGAATTTGTGATGAGCTTGCTCTCTCTATTATGGGCTTAGTCCTACTGGGCCAAGCTTGCTCTCTATTTGCAATTTACAAATATATCCCACCTCAAGTTTCTTTCTTCGTCTTTCAAATTCCATTTCTCTTCCCTAGATCAAAGCTCGTTGTCGTCGCTGTTCCTCACCGGGCGGCCACCGCCACACTTTAAATCTCAGCTTTCGTTGTATCAACATCTTGAGATATCAATGAGAGTTTACAGTGAGAGATAAGACTCTAGACCAAAACCATATATTGAACAAGCAAAAGGTTGATGGAAGAAGCAAAGGTAACATTGTACGCATAGACAAAATAAATAAATTTATTAAATATAGAACAAACTCTGGTAATAACAAACAGGAGCTCCAATGGATTCAGCCGAGAAACATCATCATATGATTTGGTTTGGAGGTTTTGTGTCAACAGTGTTCGACTTTGCACACCATCAAAAAACAATAACTTCTTCTTATTCTCTCCATTCAAAAGTGCCAGTGGCAAGAGGGGCCATAGTGTTGTTGGCCCTTTTGGGATATCATGCCAAATATTAGTTAAAAGCGGATCTATTGAATACATTTTGTCCCATGTCTTGTTGCTTGAATGGAACGACCACATCACTTGGTTTGGCCACTTCATCTCCGCACAAGCGATTGTTGAGGTTGCACATGACTATCACGTAAGGATGAACATTGGCAAAGCGAGCTTTAGAGACGACTTGAAAAGCTTCAGTGTGAAGATCGAAAGATAATACTTTGGTTTCTTCACACTCAGTGAACCAATGAAGCGATCCATCTAGAAACACAGGATCAGGTGTACCAACAATCCTATAAGGAGCAGCGGGAGTGACATACCTCCAAGCATTGGTAGCTTGTCAATAAAAAATTTCTAAGGATTTCATCAGATAAGGAAAATCTAAAAATGGTTCAACTTCTATTTTTATTTACGTTTTTCAGTATGGAGAGCCATATATCAGAATAACACGTGGCTAAACCAAAACTATGTGGTTTAAAAAAGAAAATGGTTTGAGCTGTGTAACATTCATTTCCATTCTATCCGAAGTCCAAAAACCCAAAAGCTAAGTGAACAATTACAACGTTAGTTTGTTGGTCTGCGAATTTTCTCTCTCTGATTTCAAACCTCCGTTAAGATCAGCGATGACAGAATCACAGCGTAGGCAAGGAACGCAAACGTCGCTATCTGTATCAACAATTTTGGATTTTCTCTCATGTTTGGTGATGTCACCGACCTGTGTCACAAAAACCACTCACACTTGTAAATCACATAGTTACACAAAAAAGAGATTTGCCTTGGTTGATTTACCTTGCGATACGCTGGGAGAGCCGATGAAATGGTAAACTTTGAATGAAGACAATGCCTGGCCCCTTTAGAGTCGCCATTACTAAATTATCACCCTTTTGGATGTTGAAACATTGCAACAGATTAGGAACAAAACAACAAAAAAACCTGAATCTTCTTCCCATTTAAACAAACTGTATGCGAGGGAGAGTTTAAATGTACCCCGAATACCGCTCGTCTCAAAGGAGCATTGTATTTGATTTGGACATCGATTGAAGGAGTGAGAGCAGCGATGCAAGACACGTCAATGGTCAGAACTTCTCCTACCTCCAGATTTTTTTGTACAACTAACATGTTTGGGATACTAATGTCAGTTTTTTTAGGAGATAAGGCGTAAACGGTAACAGCATTTTTGGTAGAGACAAAATCTCACCTGAGCCACCTGCGAGGATAAAAGTAAGACCTTGTCCAGACAGGCGTTGTCTCAGAAATCTCTGCAACAACAATTTGTGAGTAGAAGCCAGACAAGGGTTTGTGAAGTTGGATAAGAATACTATTCTAGATACTGCATCAGAAACCAATGCAAAGTATTGTCCTTCTTACCTCTGCACCAGCGGCAACAATGTTTCTTGCCCTCTGGTCAACGGAGTTGACAACCTTAACATCATGGACGGAACAAAGGAATGCATCTGGCTACAGAAAGTGAAGAAACGGTCATGCAACTCTATAGAATCTTGATCTGAATGAGGAAAAAAACTGAGAGTTACGCGTCCACATTTAGGAACAAAGACTATACCTGGCATAAGATCTCACCTCCAAAAATTGCCAAATCAATCTACAGGCAAACAAAATAACCGAAGATCACAAAAACACTCAATGATAACATTAGAAGATCACAAAACAGTAAATAATTAGATCAGGTGGTCTATTAAGGGTGATATGGAAGACGATTATGGAAACATAGAAAAGCTAAAAATCACTAACCGGGAGAATCCTAGCCAAATAAGGTGCAGCAATACCCACAAATCCATCGTTTTGCCCAGTATTCCGAAGAACTATGCTGCTTACACTCTTGCCCAAAATCCACTGCAAGACTCCAACTTCTTGTTCAGGAGTGTATGCATTTTCCATCTCGATGGACCCAGAGATGTAGCACATGGAACCTACAGCACCAAATCAAATTAGTAACCCAATCTTACAAAAGTGAATAGAGAAGTGAATTTTCAGAGAAAGTACCAGGCTTAGCAATGACTTTCTCCTCTGACTTTAACATTATCTGCCAACAGACGATAATACGAGAAGTTAAATAGAAAATGGCATATATATAACCGCAAATCAAATTAAATAGAAAATGGCATATATATAACCGCAAATTGTGAAGATGACGCTCTTATAAAAGCAATCTACCTGAACAACTTGGGATTCACCACCCAAAATCTGGAAAGGTGTAAATGTATCTTGTTGACTCTGCATCATATGATCAACCATGAGACAACAAAATACTTATATCAATGACATAATCACATCATGTCATAAAACTATAGACATGGAGAACTTTCTATATAAGCTTTAGCAATTACAACAGATACATGGAAATCTAAAAGCCGTAATTGGCCGGATCATGCGTTCTCCGTCACTACGTAAACTAATCGAAGGATACGACAACAAATCAACATGGAATTCTCAAATTTGCATTCTCCGGCAATGAAATAGTCAAATCATAGCGAGATGATCAAAGAGAGAAAGCAAACCTGGTAGACATAAGGCTGAAATGGAGTTGAAAAAAAAGGTGCGGCCATGGTGATAAAGACGACCGCGGAAGATCTGGAAGCAAAACCTCTGAGGAGCTTCAACAATTCCCCCACAGATCCAAGAAGAGAACAGAACTCTCCAGTCAATTTCGAACGTTCGCGTTAAAGAGTAGAGATCAGATCGCAAACGAAGCCGTAGAGATTCGAAATTTTCAGAGAGTAGAGGTGTTCGGAATTGGTGTAGTCGAACGACAGAAAATTGCTAATGGGTGGATCTTATTAGCTGTTGACAGGTGGAGAATTCTCGTTGGTTACAAGCAAAGACACGTCATCCATTTCCAGTCATTAACCTTGATATGTAATGTAAAGAGACCCGTAATGTAAATACAAAAAAACTCAGTCCCTGTTTCATAAAAAGGCTTTTAAACTCCTATTAAACCCTATACGCGAGTTAGAGTCTCTATTTCCTTTACTTCAACGTTGACACTCTTCAGCCAAAACTCTACCAAATCATCCTAACGACAATCCTTTTGAGTACAAGAAACAAGATATAGAGGAATACAAGTATCAGAAACTTTTTAGACGCCATGACTCGAAGATTGACTCGAACCCCATATCTTCTCATCACATGCAACACTGAACCACATACCATTACCATTCCTCGCAACAACATCCTCGCAGCATCTCCAGCTCCAGTCACATCTCTAACATCATCCACTGATATGTCTACGTATGAAACCGACTCTGAATTATCCTTTTTGTCTTTGTTGGTCTCAGATTTGTTTAGCCCAAGACGTTCATTGAGCCAGATAGAGATGTTGATTAGCAGCTTAGCCATCCATGCAACCTCGTCTTCTGACACGGGACGGGTCATCCAGTCCCCTTTGTACTTCACCTTGCCTGCTATTTGTTTCCCAGCACCACGTGGCTTGAAGAGCTCATCACGGTTTTTCTGGGGATGGTCCGGCTCTAGGGAAAAAGCGATTGGTTTTATGACATGCCCGCCAAAGAAATTTGAAACCACTGATTTTAGCGAATCTACACACTTAAGTGCCTCTGAGAGGTTTTTCTCGGACACAGTTTGCAGTTCAGCTTCTTCCCGGAGTATGAATAGCTGCAATTGCAAAGAACAAAAGCCTTCAGCAAAGTTAAACAAGTATTAATCTCAACTCGCCCCTATAAGATAAGAGATTCTAGTGTCACATCAATTAAAAAAGAGTATCGGAAACAAGAAAACATGTGTGCAGATGTATGCTCAGGGATTCTGATGGCTCATCGATACAACTAGGGTACTGAAGAAACAAATACAGAAGAACTCGTTCTGAAAGTATATATACGTGAACAATTTCTCAGAAATAGTAGTCCAAGTTAATAGCTCATAGCATGACATCACCAATGGCTGCAAATTTATCTAATTGTTAATTCAGATAGAAAGCTAAAACAAGAAAACAAGCAAATGGGAAGGTTATTCATAAGTTTTTCAAATGGATCATTCCATCATAGAGCTATTTAAGCACAGTTCCAAATATCATCCTACAAAAATTATTCTACTTTTATTCCTAACTTATCACTACAGTAGATTATTAAAGGAAGACATTTACCTGAAGAAGTTGCTGTCCGCCATCTTCACCATCACTAAAGAGTTTCAAGTCTTTGTTCCAGTTTTCATGCAAGAATGACCCATCAGCATTGCTCTCACACAGCCCATCTTCCCAATCCTGACGTTCCACAAGCAGTTAAACATGATTTTTCAACATGGTCTGACTACTTATGCGAGAGGGTTTTGTAGTATTTTGTTTACTATAAGAAAATGCTGGAAGCAAGCGCCTAACTTCTCCAAGGGTGTGAAAGCTAAATTCATTTTTTTATGATGAGACGATAGAGAAAAGGTAAAAAATGGCTTTGAGGAGAAATATAGGCATACCTTCAACTGCTCACGGAGAGATGGAGCAAATCTAGACGACTCGTTCACTGTTGAGTTTCCTGGTCCAGTTTGTTTAGAGTGAATGGCTTTATCTACATTCTTCATCAGAGCCAAAAGCTCTTTCGACGATGTCAATGTACTCATAACCTATTTAGAGAAACACAATAGAAGCATTTAATCACATTAAGATTTAAAAACAGAAGTCTTGCAATGCAAGCTCTTTTGACGATGTCAATGTACTCATACTAGATAAAACCATGAATTTATCCAAAAAAACTTAAGCCAGAGATCATACCTTCAGAACCATCTGAGTTATTATTTCTGGATCTGTGTGAAGGAACTTGTGCGCAAAGCCAATAAAATGCATAACCAGAGAACTGTAGTAGAGATAATTGGATATTACATAGCTCTGCCACAAAGGCGTGTATCCACAAACGTGTGATTCATAAGACTCTTGCTTTTTCACATCTTTAACAGATCTATTTAAAGCAGCTTCGAGATCTGAGAAATCATCCAAACTGATCATCCATGGTTCCAGGTACATAATCCAGATAGAAAATACCTGCGATGCATTCTTAATAGAGCTTCCTATGGGACAGAACAAGAAACTCCTCAATATATACCGATAAAGTGGCCTCTGTAGATGGTTATTCCAGGAAGTGAGTGGCCTCAGGCTCAAATTCGCAACATTGAATGACAATCCTGAAGTCGGTGTCTTCCACCGTGGGCTCTCGCCATACTCAATGTAGTTTTCACTCCCAACACCACTTGTAACCCAGCTCAAATTCAGATACTTCACAAGCAACTTCACTACTTCTTCTAACCCACAAGTAGGTGGAATCTCCTCCACAGCAGAACGGAAAGGAGGAGCCACACCAAAAGATTTAGCCGTAACAACAGGAAACGGTGAGAAGTCATTCTCAACAAGCCAATAATGCACAAACACATTCACCAAGAACTCAGCTCTTGTCATTACTGACCCATCATACCCATTTCCATAATGCAAAAGAGAGCTACGATAAGGCTGGTGCGCGTTTAAGTCGAAAACAGGAACAAATGCTTTCAAATAGGAGTAGAGAAGCCTAATGTAGAGATTACACTCCAATTTCTGATCTGAATCACGCTTGTTACTCCCTGGAAAACCTTTTATAAGTGTCCAATTCTCTAGCTTAAATATCTTTCTCTTTTGAATAGGAATCACAGCTGAACTCTCATTGTTTCCTCTACAAACCGGATAATAAGAGAGCCAAAACATGTAATACTCGAACACATTAAGCCGAACTTCATACAATGATCCACGAAGTGAATCTTCCTCAATTTTACCTTTCAAAAAGGGACAAAGATTAGATAACGCACTTCGATCCTTCTCACTTGAGAGCATGAATCGAGCATATTCCGGTAAACGTTCGGTAGGGAAAATGTATTTAACAAGAGATAACTTATCAACAGCAAAGATTGAGCTCATCAGTATTCCACTAGGGGATAAGAGAGAATACACTCTTTCCGCTAAATCCAAATCATTACCCGCGGAGATTACATCGATCCAACCGTTCAGCGGTAACGACGACGAAGAAGACTGTGGCGGAGGTGCCGCGGTTGCGTCGCCGAAGCCGAATAGCTTACAGATTAAACTCGGAAAGGTAATTGAGAAGAAATGGCGACATTGATCAGGCGTATGTGACTGTAGAAACGATTCAACGGAAGAGCAAGCAGCGGAGATATTTGACGGCGTGGAAGCTGCGAGTAGAGCCGAAGCTAGGTCTTGAGATTGCGAAAGCGAATCGACGGTGTACGAGTGTGGAAGCATCGCTAATTACGGCAAAGTATACGAAGCTAAAGATGAAACTAGGGTTTGTAACGAGAGAGGATTTACGCCGGAGAAGAAGGGTTTGAAATGCGAGGCGACTCAAATCGCGCCTTGTGTAAGGAAAACCAAAAGGGGACCAAAAAATCAACACGAAGAAGAAAATGAAAGCGTTACGTGCCACGTGTCATCTGCGTAAATCACCAAAGTTACTTTCGTTACTGTGGACTTTTAATCAAAGAGTTCATCGGCGAACGCGGGAACACTCTCGAGTCCTTGACTCATCGCCCGAAACGCAATGCTCCTGATTTTAACACGTCATTAAGTCCTTTGAGGCCCATTTAAGAACATTTGGCTTTGCTTAGGTGTGAAATGAAACGCTTGGAAACTTTGTTTCATTGATGTACCACAGTTTGAAAAACACTGAAGCCTTTAGCTACTCAAAGCTGCAAGTAGAATCCAAATCTGGAATCTATTTCTAGAAAAATTGAATCATTTAGCTAACTTCATCGCAATGAAATCTGAGTTCCACCACCACACACATGCATGTTTTCCGGTTTGATCCAGTTCGGCTTGATTAAATTTCCTTTTCCAGTTCGGTTGGTATGGTCTTTTATTTATTCAAAACTAATGATGTTTAGAACCTTGAACAATATTAGTACACATTAAACGAAAATTAACGCATCCTAGAGCCAAAATAAAAAGCATACAAGTACAAAGAAAAATTGTAAGTAAAAAAAATAATTTGTTTTTCTCTCTTTTTTTCTCCCTAATGATCAAAGGCAAGCTGAACTAAAACATCCTATCAAGTTAAACAACCTAATAAAGCAAATCATATTTAAGTTACTGTAACCAAGAACGAACCTGTAAACCCCAAACCATAGATAAGAGAAATTGCCATTTTAGACAGTCACTTCATCAAATCTTTAAAGCGCATGTACCACGCTTTTGATGTCCGAACTATCAGAGCTAGGGTTTGGGTGAAATGCTGATTGTCTTGACGATGACCCACCACCTAACTTGAGCGAAAGAGACTGATCGGATTCTCCATTCTTGTTGGACTCTGCAAGGCTGAGCTTAGACATACCAAGAAGCTCATCAACATTGATAGGAGCTTTTGAATGCACAGCAGTTGGTCTGAGAATCTCATGAGTTTCCTCTTTCCTGGTTGGTACTTCAGGAACATAACCAGCAGGCCATAACGGGAATGGAAACGGATAATATGGTGAGAAGTAGGTCGGATAAAGTATGGGGAATGAGCCAGGTAGTTGCGGTTGCGGTTGTGTGGTTTCTTCTAGTCTGGAAGAAGAAGAAGCAGCAACGGTTGCGGTTGGTTCCCCGGTAGGAGAGTTTGTGGAGTCCATGGATTCACATTCTTCAATTTCCAAGATAGATGGTGCTTTAAGTGAGCTAGGAGCAAGTGTCTGATGAACAGAATCAGCACTTTGCATTTCTCCTTCCACAGGAGTGTTCTCTCCTTCCGGTTCTTGCAAATCCATCGGAATATCTCCAACCTACAAGAACAAATCACAGGATTAGGAAAATAAAGAAACCATCTTGTGATCAAATGGGTCTTGGACAAGCCTTATGTCTATTCCAATGCTTAACCAGGATTGGCTGCAAAATGTTATCCTAAATCATATCCATTAGAAGGTAAACCAACTCACCTACGGATTATTCGATCTCTAAACACTCTAATATGAGAAATGTACATATGACCGATCAATGGGTGTTTGGAGAAGGAACAAACCTCATCAGGAACCATATCAAAGAGACTAGAACGTCGTTTACGACGAGACACATTGGATTGTCTGATGAAATACTTCTGAGCATGGCTAGCAACTTGTGTTGGTGTCCTTGTAGTCACATAGTTTCTTGAGATACCTCGCCAATCACCTTTTCCCAGCTTCTGTAAACCTAATAAGAACATCCTATGTTCTTCCTCTGTCCATGGAGTTCCTAAAAGACCAAAATCAAACAAACAATCACACAAATCCTTACCCAAATTGCATTACATAACCTCAAAAACTTAATTACATAGCAAGATTTCTTCAATAAATACACATCAAACAAACGATAAATCAGAATCGAAACTTGTTTACAAAAATGCAAAATAAACTCAGTTTCACGAATCATACGACTGATTAAATTGATTCTATTCTTTACAAAAATGAAATTTGATGGAAAATTTTCCCAGAAATGGAACATGAATCAAAAAAGGAGATACCTTTCTTTCTCTCACGGCTAGAGGAAGAGCCAGCAACGAAATCCTCAGAAGCATAACCATCACCAGCAACATGGTCATGAACATCACCAGGAGAACCAGGAGTATTTGACCCGGTTCCTCCATGCCCACCCGATCCAGAACCCGTATAATGGCTAAGATTACCCATACTTGCACTTTTACGGATCGAACCTTCGGTGAGTCTAACACCAAATAGCTTCACCCCACGATTAGGACAAGTTCGAGAGTTGTGACCATTGTGATTGCAGTGAGAACATCGACGAGTCATACCCGACCCGATTATCTTAATCTTAATCGGATCTGATCGGAGTAGAAACGGTCACGGATCGGATCTTAGCTGATCGCAGAAGCACAGAATCTAATTGAAGGAGAGATAGAGAGAAGGAGAGGAAGAGAGACAACAATATCAGTTTATCTGGTCGGATTTATTACATAAATTCGATTTTATCTGGCAGTATTTTTTTTTTCTTTGCTCATATGTCTTCTTTATATTATCGGAAAAATATTTGGTGTAGGTGGATTTTTCCTTTTTCAGTTTCCATATTTCATATTGACTTATAGTCAATGCAACGTCTCCACAATAGTAAATTTATTTTTGGAACATAATTTGATTTTCTTGAACTAAAGAGTCCAAATTAGCTATTACTAATAATTATTAAATTTTTTTTGTATACAAAACTGGAATTCATGTATTACAGGCTATATAAATTTTGAAAGTTTATATGCTATTAAAAACAGCTTTATTCATCTCAAATTATAAATTAATGCCACAACATAAAAGACTCTTTCTAGATAATATATACATTGATTCATAATAGACTACTTTGTAGGTTTACGACATTTATTTATCAGTTAATCCAAGCGTCATATGCTAAAAAATATGTAAGTACTAATTCATGTTACAATACTAAACCCAAAATACACGATACTAGCCATATATTTTTCTATTTATATGAGGATAGATATTAAAACAAAAACTGCAAAAGTTAAGTATTTTATCTACAAGTGTAACCCTCCACCAAAATTTTACAATTGGCTGAATATTATTAGCCACAAGAATAATCACACTATCAACATTTTACAATATTTAATAGCCCTTCACGCTTTCCATACGGAACCTTTACTAGATTTTTAGAAGTTATAAACAAAAATAATTAAATATGACATATGTTTAATAAGTTATGAGATATCATAAGAACAGTAAACAAATGCTACACCCCTCACATAAAGAATAATAGATTTTGTTTTTAAATATAGAGAGAAAACTAAGAAATTTCCAACTCCTTTGTTAAATCTAAACTATTAAAAAAGAGCCATAAGAAAAAAATATATATATTTAAGGACCCATAAGTAAGATAAGTATGTTATCTTAAGAGAAAAAATGTGATTGTGATTTCATATCTTGCTGAGATCACAAATGTCCCAGACGAGCATTTGTATTATTTGTATTAGACACCACCCTAACTCCAAATGTCATATCTTATACTAGGTTTTCTTGTCTGGTTAATGATTAAAATCTTCACCCTATACTAAGAATTTACTTCGTAGAAATAATTGTCATAGTGCCTTAATCATAAGGGTTAGCAGCAAATTTGCATCATAATTTTTGTTTATAAGTTATGACCAAAAAAAAAGGACGAACATAGATGATCACGATATAGATAATGAGTGGATGGGTTTAGTCATTTAGATTAGTAGGTCCCATGTCTCAAGGCCACGTGGACAGTAGGAGAACGACTTATCCAGAAAGGAAAATATTCATATTGTTGTGGACAGATCTTAATAGGATTCCTTGGGAAGCTTTCTCAGCCGTCCACGTGGCTTTCTCCGTCGGTGGCATATTCGCATATTTTAGACCTCATTTCTTATTACTAATTGTTATTCATCATCGTATATAAAACGTTACTCAAAACTTCACCTAATAATAGTTCTATCGATTAACATATCTATCTAGCTTTTTCGAACTTTATAATACCAATATAATCTGTCTTTTTGTATTTTTTTTTTAATTGCGGTGGAGCCACTGTTTTTTATATATAATTGAGATTGTAATTGACAGAAACCCTGAAAAAAAGT
This sequence comes from Cardamine chenopodiifolia, assembly GCA_963922655.1. NCBI lineage: Eukaryota > Viridiplantae > Streptophyta > Magnoliopsida > Brassicales > Brassicaceae > Cardamine > Cardamine chenopodiifolia. Next base: position 20,451,252 of record OZ000480.1, on the reverse strand, counting down.
TTTAATCCTAGTTGACCCAAAAAATGACCTTGGGCCAACCCAAATCTCGAGGCCCAAGTGATGTCTGCTTCCAAGAAATTATGAATTATTTTTTGGGTTTTTCGGTGGAAATTGAATTCCGAAAATATATTGTCACGATGAATATGAATGTTAACGGAATTTTCAAATTTATGAAAAAAAAACAAGAAAATGTATACCGGGACATTAAATTACCGACATCCACAACATTAACTACTGTACTCTCCCTTACATTTTGACGGGTTCCTAACAGTAATATTTATCTTGACTAGAGAAAATAATAGTATAAAAACTATTTATGATAAATTTCCAACCAATATAATATTGGATGGAAGCAATTAATTATTTAGGTTAATCATTAAATGAAAGTATTTTTATAGTTTTCAAACTCGTCTGTAATCTCAGGGAGATGGACATAGAAATTTAAAATGAGACCCCAAAAAACGAATTGAATGCAATACAACTACCAAAAAGTGAATGGAATTAAATATTTGGCAGGCAGCAAAATCTGAAAAAAAACTGGTCCCCTTTCTTCTGGGGTAAGCTACAGTTACAGTTCTCTCGTCTCTGCATTTACTTGTTCATTCTTTCTCCTCTCTGCAATTTTGAATTCACTCCTATTCTTGACCTTCTCTGATCATTATTCTTCATACCCCATTTCTCCTCATGCTCAATCTCTTATTTCAGCTGGGTTTAACATTATGACTGAGATGGGTGATTTCGATCTGAATAGAGACGATAAAAAGCAGAGAAGAAACATAGAAAAGGAAGATTCTTGGCGTTGCTCGGATTCTCATAAACATGGACGGTCCAAAAGGTACTCTCACTTCAGTAGTTTAAGCCCAATCTTTGACTATACTGAATCTATATGTTAACTCCATTAATGGGTTGTTGCTTAAACGTCTCTACTCTATGATGAAAGCTACATAGAGACTGTTATGCAAATAAATCTTTTTAGAGCTTTTTTTGTTAAACTGTTTCTTCCTCAAGCGAATTCTGGTTTATGTTCTTCCCCAGTGCATCCTCAGAGCGAGATCTTCATGTTTCTAGTAATGGACCTTCACAATCTACCAATAACTTCAATAGAATGCAAGTAAGACTGTGAAAACGTATTTCATATAATTATTATTTTCTTTTGAAGTTGATTTGTGTTTTCTGGTCTATAGACATCTTCTGTTCAAGCAACAGTAAACAAGAAACCAAAACCTTTTCAAAATCGTAAACTATACTTTAAAAAGAATGAGTCTTCTAACGATAGAGCATCCTTGGAACGCGATGTAAGCACAGCAGTTTCATGTCTCCTTGTCGTTAACATACATTAACATGTCTCATAAGTGAACTAGTTCATGTGAATGATCTTTGTAATTTGGCTAAAACAGGTTGAGCAGCTTCACCTTCGTCTGCAACAAGAGAAATCTATGAGAATGGTGTTAGAGAGAGCAATGGGACGCGCTTCGAGTACTTTATCTCCAGGGCACAGACATTTTGCTGGTCAGGTAACACTTCAATATTTATACATTTTGCTCTTTCAAATAGAAATTTTTGTGACTTTGGGTACAAATGTGATTTGGATGATTTTCATACAAAGGAACTTATCACGGAGATTGAATTGCTGGAAGCAGAGGTCATGAATCGCGAGCATCATGTGCTCTCTCTATATCGAAGTATCTTTGAGCAAACAATTAGCAGAGCATCTTCAGAGCAAAACTCAGGCATTTCTTCTCCAGCTCATAATATAAAGCAGCCACTAAGAAAACATCCAAATGTTATTTCAAATACATTTTGTTCCTCCAACCATTTCCCATTTAAGCCTTGCCATGCTCTTGTTACCTCCAAAAAGGACCAATCTTCTCAGTTCCAGAACAGAAATTTTGTTCCTTCGACAACAAGTTGTTCAACTCAACCAAAAGTAAATGAAAAAAAAAAACTAATTTCCCACTAATTTCATCATTGTTGAGACTTCTTCTAACTTTTATATGTTCTGTTGTTTCTTTCTTCTTTCAGTTCCATTCAAAGGATTCAGTGACAGAGAAATCTCCAATGCAGAGAACTCTAAAGGAACATTTGTACCAATGTCCAAGTAAGTTGTCTGAAGATATGGTCAAGTGTATGGCTTCAGTGTACTTCTGGCTCTGCAGCAGTGTCATGTCAGCAGATCCTCAGAAGAGGAGAAGATCACCAACCTTATCAAGATCATCAACTAGTAATGTGATCATCCCCAAGAACTTTATGAATGAAGACCGAGCTTGGTCTTGCAGATCCATGGTGGAAGTTTCTTGGATCTCATCAGACAAGAGAAGATTTTCTCAAGCATCATATGCTTTTAACAACTATAGGTTAGTCCAACAATAGCTGATCTCTTAAAAACGTCGAATTGATTTCGATTACAAGAACGCATGGTTTCACTTTCAGGCTCCTTGTTGAACAACTGGAGAAAGTTACTATACATCAAATGGAAGGCAATGCAAAGTTAGCATTTTGGATCAACATATACAATGCTCTCCTTATGCATGTAAGAACATATTTATCTTTTCTAATTCATGACTCTATGAGTATAAATCTTCTATATATCCTCTCTAGGCATACTTGGCATATGGTGTTCCTGCTAATTCCCTCAGAAGGTTAGCTTTGTTTCACAAGGTATTCTACTTTTATCCCAATACTACATAACATGAAAATATATTCATCTTTGAGCAGAGACTAATGGGTTTCATTGTGTAGTGCAGTCTGCTTATAATATTGGTGGACACATCATAAATGCAAACACCATTGAATACTCTATCTTCTGCTTCCGGACTCCAAGAAATGGGCGTGTAAGAGTCTTTATTCCTTATCCTATTTCAAACACAAAGAGGTAACCATTGAAATAAACCTATATTGCAGTGGCTTGAGACCATTATTTCCACTGCCTTGAGGAAGAAACCAGCCGAAGATAAAGTAAGCTCAATGGTCAGCCTTCACAAACCAGAGCCACTTGTCTGTTTTGCTCTTTGCACTGGTACTCTTTCAGATCCAGTGGTAACTTATCTGACTCTTTATTACTAATACATATTCTAAAGTTTGTCATTTTTCACATGATTGAATTGATTGCAGTTAAAAGCCTATACTGCATCAAACGTTAAAGAGGAATTAGAAGCTTCGAAAAGAGAGTTTCTTCTAGAAAACTTGGTAATAAAGATGCAGAAGAAAGTGTTGTTACCTAAGATTATAGAGAGGTTTACAAAGGAAGCTTCTCTAAGTTCTGATGATTTGATGAGATGGTTAATGGATAACACAGACGAAAAGCTTGGGGAATCGATAAATAAATGCGTACAAGGAAAGCTAAACAACAAGAAATCGTCTCAGGTTGTTGAATGGTTGTCATATAGTTCAAGGTTCCGTTATGTTTTCTCAAAGGACTTGATGGATAAAAAGCCTTGGTGGGTTTAAAAGGATATTGCTTGAGCTGTAAGAAACCTCTAGATGCCTAATTCTCTAGATCTTTGTAATGAGACAATGGAAGAGAACAAGATTTTCATTGTAAACATGAGAAATTTTGTCCCTTTCCTGACCTGGTTTGATTTTCCAAAACTAACAAAATAAACTAAGAGCCCAGAAACTAAGCTAACGGCTAACAATTGTGAAATCGTCTCAAATCCTTGAAGTCTGATAAAACGGTCAAGGGCAAGATTTAACAATTTGGACTTTTCGTTGATTGAATAGAAACAAGTGATAGAGGTTGCTCTGCTTTGTCAATGTGAGTTATTTGCAACTTTGCATCATAACCAAGAGTACACATGTACTCTGATTTTTCTTTCCATTTTTTGCATTTTCAAGGTTAATATTTCCAAAGAAGAGAGCCTAATTAAACATGGTCAGCCACATTTTCTGGAATAGATGGGACTCTCGAGTTCTGCTGGAGAAAAATTACAATATGTGAAATAGCAAAATTCAAGACAAGCATCAACGAACATCTCTTGGAACAGTAATGGGTCCTGGTCAAATGTAGAATATGTTCGAAAATGTAGATGATATTGATCTGATGCCTTGTCAAATGATATTATTTAGTTAATTGTCATTGTTCACTTAGGTATTTATATAAAAAGGGAAGTTATATGAAACATAATCCGTATTACGTGGGTGAAAGAAAATATAAACATAAAATATCGTTTTTCTTGAGAAGAAAAAGACATGGATATTTGACCGTTGACTGAACATATTTAACTGAGAATGCACGTGTGGGGGTGTCAAACACACGTGTGCTTCGCTGTAATGGGTGGTTTTGGCTCGCATAGGAATATGTGCGCCTCGTCAATTCCACATGGTAAGCCAAAAAATGAACAACACCACTCAACTTTCCATTTTTCTATTCCAATTTCGAAGCTTACTCTGAAGATTCTCCAAATCCATTTTCATTTTTTCCCCTTATAATCATTGATCAAATTATAACGTTTGAACAAAATCATTGACGAAATTTTATAATCCCTATCTTTATTTTTGGCATGGGAATCTCCATGATCATATTACCAATTGTAATAATAAGCCTGGTCAATGTAACGTCAGAAACAATCAAAATTGTCACATACGCATTTAAAAAATAAAATTGACAGCACGCATTTTTCATTATTATTTTTTGTTGATATTTATGTACTATAAAGTAATAACTAAAACTTAATTTATCTTTAAAAGTACTGTACTCCTATAAGAATCCAACAATCATGTGACGCCAAACCTCAAATTGCGAGCTTTTTTAGAATAAGAACAATTTGCCTTGTGGGATGATCATAATTATGCCTGTTGATTGATGTTTTCCCAAATCTAAAAGATAAAGGTCAAGTATGCCAGTTAACAGATCGAGTACATGTGAGAGGGCAATTAGACAAATATATAAGTCTATGTTTAGAAAATAATTGGTTAGTTAGGTTAAGAAAAAATATTAAATACAGCCAATGCTGTAAAGAACAATCAAAGCTAATATACACATGCATGAAACATACCATGATTAAGCAAAACATTAAAAATGATTACAATATATACTTTACTTTGTTATATAGTATAAGTTTTTAATATGCTATATACCTATGCTTTTACAATATAAGGTTTTTTTGTTATATAGTAAAGTATATACTTATGCTTTCTTTTGTTTGGGTGTGTGATTAAACTTTGAATTTTGGACCGGTGATGTTGGCACGCAGCTTTTTGAAGATACTAATTTTTTTCTTACAAAGCAAAGTAAAAGGAAATGGTATATTCAATTAATGAAGTGTTGTCCACCGGTTCAATTATTCACTTATCATGTAAATTGAGAACATAAGGTAAGATTATTTTTGAAGTATTCGATTATAATCAGGATTGAGTATACTATAGATTGAAAGTTGCAAAAGAAATTTTAGAGAGAAGATGAAAAGTTATTTCATTGAAAGCTATTTTGTCTTGTTGAAAAACATATTACAACTCTTGTTTTTATAGATAAAGATGTTGTTTTTACAATGATACCATCTGTTCTTGATAGCACGTGATATCACAACATCTCAAGGTGTCACAACGGTTTGTTAGCTGGATTTGTTGAGTTGTTTCCTCCATACCATCCCCATGAAGACCGCATGATTAAGCTATGTTTGCAGTTGTTTTTGAAGCAGAGAAGACAGAGCCGTTGGGCGTGGACTTGTGTGCAAAGCTGGACTTGTTTCGTTGATAGGATTCCCGTGGCCCATTCTGCTTTGTTGAGACTCGATTTGAAGTTTCTTCTCTAGACAGAGTGTTCTGTCTTACAGGCCCCCTCAAACTCGTGGCGGCAGGAGGACATACACCAAGTTTAAAACGAAGATCTGCGAATGTCTGTTGAGGTAATGACTTGGTAAAAATGTATGCTATTTGAAGTGACAATGGAATATGTTTGAGCACCAGTGACCCCAATGAAACTCTTTGTCGAACGTACTGCCAGTCAAGCTGAAAATGCTTTTATCTTGAGTGCAGAGTTGAATTTGCAGTCAGATAGATTGCAAAGAGATTATTGTAGTACATTTCAGGGGTTGTTGGTTGAGATATACTTATAGTGTCAAGCAATGAGGTGATCCAAGTGGCTTTAGACGCAACCAAAGATAAATTCATGTATTTTGCTTTAGTCGATGACTTTGACACTGTTGGGTGCCTTTTTGCATACCAAGATATTAAGTTTGTGCCAAGAAAAATGCATAACCCACTAGTGGATCTTTTTGTATTCTCCCACCCAGCCCAGCCCAATCGCTATCACTATAGATTCGTAGTGTTGAATCGATTCTGTTGGAAAGGTCAACTCCCATTTACCATGTATCTTTGATATATCTAAGTATTCTTTTCACTAGATTTAAATCTGCAACTAATGGAGTATGCATTCATTGGCATACTAGATTGACCATATATTGAATGTATGGTCTTGTTATTGTGAGATACTGAAGTTTTTCTGCCAAACTTCTGAAATAAGTTGGTTCCGGGAAGAGTTCTTCTTGATTTGTCTGCTGATTCACTTGCAATGATAGAGGAGTCGAGATTGGAGCACAATCAGCCATTCCAGCATTAATGAGTAAGTCTGCGGCATATTTTTCCTGATTTAGGAAGAGAATCCCTGCATGAAAGTGTGCCTGAACCCCGAGGAAGTAATGTAGAAGACTTATATCTTTCATTCTGAACTCATGTTTAAGACTTTCGAGTAGTTGGTTAAGCAGTTCATTGTTGATTCCTGTCAAGATTATATCATCAACATATAACATAAGATACATGAGATCGGTGCCTTTGATATAGACAAATAAGGATGGATCAAGGATACTACAGAGAAAACCATACGCAAGCAGAAAAGAGCCAAATTTGTCAAACCAAGCTCTTGGAGCTTGCTTAAGACCGTAGATACCCTTTTTGAGTCTATATAAGTAATCTGGATGTTTAGGATCCTCGAAACCAAGCGGTTGAACCATGTACACTGTTTCCTTTAAATCATCATGTAAGAAGGTATTTTTCACATCCAATTGTTTGATTTCCCATTTCTTGATTGTTGTAACATGAAGCACAGTTCTTATGGTTTCTGTGCGCATAACTAGAATATAAGTTTCCACAAAATCGATCATTTCTTCTTGTTCGTAACCCTTTGCTACTAACCTGGCTTTCAGATTGTTCAAGGAACCGTCAGACAATAACTTTGTTTTAAACACCCATTATAGTCTAATGGTTGTATTTCCTCTATTAGTGGAACTAAATCCCATGTCTCAGTCTCATGCATTGTGTTAACTTCTTCTATCATGGCAGAGTTCCAACCATGATCTTTAATGGTTGTTTTAATACTTTTTGGTTCTGGATAATTCCTTTTTACCGTAAGTAAGGCATACTTCAGATTGGGTTTCTTTAGTTCATCCTTTCCTTTTGTGATCAGTGGATGATCATTGATAGGAATTATTACAGTAGTTGTTGTTGAGTTCAATGGTGTAGAGGCTTCTATAGTTGGACTGTTGGGTTTTATATTTTCTTCGGATGATGTAGTGATGTTGCAGATGATGCAAAGGTTGAGGTATGAGTATCAAGAGATGGTTGATCGTCATAAGTTTCTTGTGCATTACCAGTGACATCAGGAATGTTGTCTCCTATAGAAGCATGATCAAAGCTAGTCGTATGCCCAATACATTCCCTAGAAGAGTCATTGTGTGTTGCTGATGATGGAGATGCAGAACTGTGATCTGATTGATACCTAAACCCATGATGCTAAGTTTGAAAGTGTTGTAGTTGGTGTTGGCAGCATATGATTGTACTCTGTAGCAAAGGGAAAGTGCTTCTCATCGAATAGTACATGTCTGCATATGTATACTTTTCCTGTAGGAGGATGAAAGCATCTATAACCTTTATATTTTTCATTATATCCTAAGAAGACGCAGAGTAATAATTTAGGATCGAACTTGTTCTTTGCATATGGTCTCAAGTATGGGTAGCAGCTACAACCAAAAACTCTCAGTGAGGTGTAGACATGAGGTTTATTCATAAGGAGTTCTAAGGGGCTCTTGCTGTCTAGAAGAGTTGAGGATTGCAGAAGATTTCCAAGAAAGGTAGTAGTGAAGAAAGCCTCAACCGAAAGACGTTGAAGAATCTTACTATGAAACATCATAGACAAGCCAAGTTCTGTAATGTGTCTATGTTTTCTTTATGTGATGCCATTTTGCGCAGGTGTGTGAGGGCAGGAAATGAGTTGTTTAATGCCACACGTAGTTAGATGAGTCAGAAACTTGTTACTGATGAACTCACCACCTCCATCACTTTGAAAGTAGTTTTTTTTGTCGAAAAACATTCTCTGTCAGTTATTGAAACATTAAGAACACAAAGTAGAATTCTGACTTGAACTTGAGAGGATAAAACCAGGTAAATCTCATAAAGTTATCAATAAAAATGATATAATAGCAAAATCCTTGAGTGGAAATAGTAGGTGAAGGTCCCTATAGATCACTGAACTTTTTCTAGGGGCCTTGTTGAAACAAAATTTGAAGAAAAAAATGGAAGTTTACAAATCTTTCCCATTTGACAAGCCTCACAGAGTTGAGAAATTGTCTTATTAATAACTATAACCTTAGTTCTTGATAAAAGCTGGAGAATACCACCATTCGGATGTCGAAGTCTCATATGCCAAATTTCATCACTTGTTGACTGTTGTCTTGAGGAGTATAAAGACTGAAAACTTGGATTCTCTAACACATATAGATCATTGTGTCTGCTTCCTCGTGTGAAGAGCTATTTGGTTCGTTTGTCCTTCATAATCACAGTGTCAAGATCAATTTTGAAGGAGTATGGGAAATCAGCAATGAGTTTCGAAACAAAGAATATCAATTTTGTAATGTTTGAACATACAAGAACTTCATTAGGAGGCAGAGATTTACCTTGGAGAGTGTTCAAGGGAATGGTTCTGATGTGTGTAATGGGTAAGAAGTCCTTATTTCCAACCATGAATGTGTCATCTTCTTCATAGGACTGAGTGTTATGAAGATTGACATAAGTGTTGGTGATATGTGCAGTTGCACCTGTGTCCGGATACCATTCTTGGCCTGAATTGTCACTTATTTTCATATCAGCCATGATATTGTGAACTTCCTCCGTTTGATAGGCATGATCAAAACACTTGTAGCATTTCAAAACCGCATGTCTATACTTTCCACAGATTTGACAAGTGGGTTTTTCTGATAAGGCTCTAGAGCTTGAACTATTTTTATTGAACTGTTGATGGTAGGCATGGAAAAAAAAACTGTACCCGTGTACCCGAACCGAACCTGACCCGAAAAGTCGTACCCAAACTCATTCTATACCCGAGCAAATTATTCCATTGCGTATGAAATCTCTAAACCCGAAAACCCGTACCCAAACCTGTTCCGAATCCAAAAACCCGAAAGCCAAAACAAAAACCCAAAAATACATAACTACCCATAAGAAAATACCATAATTCGAGGATTTAATGTGAATTTTTTATGTGTAATATACATAAATCGAGCCAAATCCAAACTGAAAAATCCAAAAATCCCAAAAACCAAGAACTTGACCTGAACCCAACTCGAAAATCCGAAAACGCGACCCAAAAATCCTGAATCCGAACCTGAACCGGATCAATACCCAAATTTTCTGGGTTTTTTCTAGGTTTAAACTCTTATACCCGAACCCGATCCAAACCCGAAAATTTTTACCCGAACTCGGAAAATTATTCCATTGGGTATGAAATTCTTAAACCCAAAAACCGAAACCAGATTGGATTTTACCCAAACCCGATTGGGTTACCCGATTGTCCATCCCTAGTTGATGGACACCTCTTCCTCTAGTTGAATAAGAACCACGACCTTTGTTATTTCCTCGTCCTCGATTACAGTAACCTCTTCCAGTGGTAAACAGAAGATGAGGTGTGATTGTTGACTGATAACTTTGTAGTTTGTTATCAAAGTTAGTGAGTCTAAAAACCACATCATCAAAGTTTGGAATAGGGTATGTATCAATAGAGTTTTTGATGTATGTGGCTATATATTCATATTCCGAACCTAGCCAAATTAAGACACCATAAATCTTTTCTTGATCAACCACATGATATCCTATAGAGTCTAGTTGGTCACATATTACTTTGACTTCTTCCAAGTATTTAACCATATTATTTCCTTGTTTTGACACAGTGGTTAATCTCCTATGTAGGTCAAACTTTCTAGATGTAGATACACGGTTTAACTTCTTACCTAGAGAAAACCATACCTCATGAGAGGAGTGAACCCTATAAAAAACTCGTAGAGATTCTTCAGAGAGAGTTCCAAAGAGCCAAGCTAAGACCATCTGATCATTTCTCACCCATTTTGTGAAATCTGGGTTTGGAACCTCGACTACATTTACTCCATTTCTAACTGTGACTGTTGAGGTAGGCCTAGGGTTGTCACCGGTGATGTACCCTAGTAGTTGCTGACTTGACAGGAACTATTCAATCTGAGTTTTCAATAGAAGATAGTTTGTAGAAGTAAGTTTCAGAGTAACACATTGCAAGATGTTTAGCGAGGAAGATGATATAACATTAGTATCACCCATGGTTCTGATACCATGAAAGTTGTAGACGAACTTTTAGAGAGAGAAAATGAAAAAATATTTGATTAAAAACTATTTTGTCTTATTGAAAAACAGATTACAACTCTTGTTTTTATTAATAAAGATGTTGCTTCTATGATGATGCCATTTGTTCTTAGTAGCACGTGTGACACAACATCTCAAGGCGTCATAACGGTTTGTTAGTTGGATTTGTTGAGTTGTCTCCTCCGTACCATCCTCACGAAAACCGCATGATTAAGCTCTGTTCGCGATTGTTTTTGAAGCAGAGAAGACAAAGCCGTTGGGCGTGAGCTTGTATGCAGAGCTAGACTTGTTTTGTTGATAGGCTTCATGTGGCCCATTCTACTTTGTTGAGACTGGATTTGAAGTCTCTTCTTCAGACATAGTATTCTGTCTTAGATAGATGATAAAACATTATTTGTTACCGACAATCACGAACATGTCGAATTATTAAGTGATAGAACTGGGTCTCATATTTTTGTTATATGAAGAATATGCTAACAAGGACACGGTTGAAACTAAATACATTGAAGTAGTTTGTATTTCAATAGTTCTTTGATTGTTTCTGAATGTATTATATAAGTTCAATGGTCCTCTTATTTAGATAAGATGTGGACTTCAATGGGTTCCACACTTTTTGGAGCCACTTTCTCCAAACTCTCAACGATCTCTCAGCTTGTGACACATTAGCCACTTGATTCAAAGGGTTGAGATCGTGACCTTGCATAAACAGCTTCCCCTTAAAATGGGAACATAATGTTTAACTACTAAAGATTATACACCGAGTTTCAGATCCGATGTATGCTTTTGTTTGGACCAAACTCAAGTTTAGGCATGTTCGAACCCCAACACCAATATTATTCAGTTTTATTTTCTATACTTTATAAATCCCGTAAATGAAACTTCACTAATCATTTCTCATCATGCTTTGTGCTCTTTTTTGATCGATATGAAATGATTAAGAAGTAAAGACATGCGCGCGTGGATTAACGCACTTGGTTAGTGCGTGTACTTCAAATCTAAGTGAACACGTGGGACAGCAGATCACACTGAAACACTACTCCGACATCTTGTCGGATTTTCTGAAAAGCACTGGGTCCCACTCACTCACCACGAAACCATCTTTTTGCTCTCAATAATTGAGGCGTATGGTTGCACATGATAAGGCACAGGCGCGTGAGGAAACAAACACAACACGCACGATCACGCGAGATGACCCACATGCTCCATGCTTTGCTGTACGCAAAGTGATTGATTATTCACACTCTTGACCAAGATACACACCACACCAATATTGCTTATATTCAAACTTAAATTTATTTTTTCAGAAAATATGTCAAATGAAACCGGAAATAAAGGAGAAAGCACAAACATTAATAGCTTTACTGACGGAGGAAAAATAAAAGTAAGTAGCTTGAAAATGTCATAGTTAATGAAAGTAGAAACCATGATGATGGTATTTCGATGTAAATATTCTCATCTCAAACGTATATGATTGGTTTATAACCTTTTGATTGGCCCACAACTTTGAAGAAGTTTAGATTCATTTGGATTGTGTTTTGTACCAACTACTCGAATCAGTCAATTTTCGATTATATCCAACCACAAATACTATTTTCCTTTCTTTTTTCACTATATGTTCAATAATTGGCTACAGTATTTGACATTTTACCTAGCTCCATATGCCGTAGGCCCGTAACGTAACTAATCAAGATATTTTATATACTTTTTTCGTGACGTTTACGAAATACATTAAATTTGATTTTTATTACGTACTTGATTAAGACAAAACGAAGTACTAAATATAATATTCATCAACCTCTAGACACTACATGTACATGATCTAAGTTACAAGAATAAAAACAAGGTACAAATTGTGTTATCTATATACAAAAACATTGCATGATGATCCTCTTATTGTAGATTTATTTCGGGACATTTCTATTGGTTTTGATGACACTGGCTTTAACTCTTCAGACACAAACACGTATACATGTGTCGTTGTGTACACTTGTAAACAAATTGGACACCTTATATCATACATGGGTTTTTGTAAGAAATAAACTAAAATATGCCCATTTTTGAATATATAGAAAAAACTGATAAATCTGATTTATTATTGGGAAAGTACAAAAAGAAAGACATGGCAAAGGGCCAAGGGAACGAGTTGGGTGATAAAGTAATAGAAGTATATAGAGGCATAATTAAAAAAGTTAAAAAAATGAGACAATAATGATGGATTGTAATTAGCCACCTGACAAAATCTCATCATTCAATTCCTATATTAATCCCCCTCTCTTGTTCAATACCACAACACATCTCTCATCTGTATCATTCATTTTCTAGCTAGTTTCTTTCTCTACTCATAAAGATTTATGTTCTTTCTTTCTCTTTTTTCCTTTTAATCTACAGGAAAAGATATAAGCTTTCTTGAAACTGTTGAATTCTGGTGGTGTAAAATCATGATGATGGGAAAAGAAGATCTGGGTTTGAGCCTAAGCTTAGGGTTTTCACAAAATCACAATCCTCTTCAGCTAAATCTGAATCCTAATTCTTCATTATCAAATGGATTCCCATGGAACCAGACATTCGATTCAACATCAGGTATATACTTGTGAAAATCTCAGATCTTCTCTCAAGTTTTGTCAAAGAAACAAATCTCAACTCATTTTTTTCTGGTTCTTTATAGATCTTCGCAAAATAGACGTAAACAGTCTTCCGACGACAGCAGATTGCGAGGAAGAAACAGGAGTTTCGTCTCCAAACAGTACAATCTCGAGCACCATCAGTGGGAAGAGAAGCGAGAGAGAAGGAAACTCTGGCACCGCCGGTGATGACCACTCACGTGGAACCTCCGACGAAGAAGACGGCGGCGAGACGTCGAGGAAGAAGCTCAGGTTATCAAAAAATCAATCTGCTTTTCTGGAAGAGACTTTTAAAGAACACAACACTCTCAATCCTGTAAGTCAAAAATCTGATCCTGTCGTTTTTAGTCATAGGAATCAAAATGGTATTATCGTAATTACTCTGAAATAACGAGGGGTTTTATTGTAATTCTGCAGAAACAGAAGCTAGCTTTGGCTAAGAAACTAAACTTGACAGCAAGACAAGTGGAAGTGTGGTTCCAGAACAGAAGAGCAAGGTTAGATTTTCTTTTGCTCAACTCCAAATACAAAATTACATTTATACCCCTGGTTCCCTTATCTAATAAAGTGGATTTTGTTGTTAACAGAACCAAGTTAAAGCAAACGGAGGTAGATTGCGAGTACTTGAAACGGTGCGTAGAGAAACTAACGGAAGAGAATCGGAGACTGCAGAAAGAGGCTATGGAGCTTCGAACTCTCAAGCTCTCTCCACAGTTCTACGGTCAAATGACTCCACCCACTACACTAATCATGTGTCCGTCCTGCGAGCGTGTGGCTGGCCCATCTTCGAACCATCACCATACTCATAGGCCCGTTTCGATCAATCCGTGGGTTGCTTGTGCTGGTCAGGTGGCCCATGGGCTGAATTTTGAAGCCTTGCGTCCACGATCATGAAGAAGGGTGTTTTGGTAGTTTAGTTATTGTGATGGTCTAAATATTAATATTGCTGTGTGGGGTCATTTGTAATTTTGGATGATTAGCCTTCCCATGTACTAGTGCTTTGTATGGTGTAACCTTAAAGTATTTAAATTAGCAAAATTAGAAGTTGAGTTTTTGATCTTTCATTCATGCTTTAATGATTGATTAAATGATAGTTTTAAACGTCATATTTTACTTTAACGTCATAATAAATAAATTCTTTATTAATAATTTAATACAAAAAAAAAATTCTGTCGACTTTCATATAAAATTTTTACTGGCTATTCGACGAGATGGTTCGTAATTTTTGATGATTTATGTTCAAGTTTAAATCGATATATGACATGTTTGACAAAAAAAAATTCTATCTTCTTTTTAAGTTTTAACTCATATTGGGTCTTAATTGACTGTTTCCATGTACTAAGCTCTCTCCCTCTCTCTGTATCTGTCTCTCCCACACAACAATTCTCAAAGTCTCGTCCTTTTAGGATTTTCTAACGAAAATTTTGGCCAATTCGCTGTACCTACAGCGACCCAGATGCTAATTCACTTAATTTCTCGTATGGTTTCTCCTTCATTACGATCTCAACCTTCAAAAATCTCAGCTTTACAGTTTTCCACGACTGTCACAGCCGCCGAGAGATTATGCAGCCATCTTCAGGAATGCACAAGCAATCTCAAGAGGGAATTAGCCTCAGCTAAAGTGAAATTAGATTCGTTTTGTATCAATGAGGTAAGATTCCATCCAAATCAATTTCAATTGGGTCTTAGGTTTTTCATTTGGGCAGGAACTCAATCCATCCGTAGACACAGTTCTTATATGTATAGCAAAGCTTGTGAAGTTCTTAAGATTAGATCAAACCCATATTTGATGAAGGACGTTGTTGAAGCTTATCGTAAAGATGAATGCTTTGTTAAGATGATGAGGATTGCTCTGACTCTGTGTAATCAAGCGAGATTAGCTGATGAAGCATTGTGGGTATTGAGGAAATTTCCTGAATTTGATTTATGTGCGGACACTGTTTCTTATAATCTGGTAATTAGGTTGTTTGCTGATAAGGGAGATTTGAATATGGTTAATATGTTGACGAAAGAGATGGATTGTATTGATCATTATCCAGATTTGATTACTTATACATCAATGATCAATGGGTTTTGCAATGCGGGTAAAATCGATGAAGCTTGGAGGTTAGCTAAGTCGATGAGGAAGCACGGATGTGTGGTTAACATTGTGATGTATTCGAGGATTCTAGGAGTTTGTAAGTCTGGCGATATGGAGGCAGTGTTAGAGTTGTTGGGAGAAATGGAGAAAGAGACGGTGGTGGAGTTATTAGTCCGAATACGGTTACTTATACTTTGGTAATTCAAGCGTTTTGTGAGAAGAAACGGATTAGAGAGGTGTTGTTGCTATTGGATAGAATGGGAGATCGAGGATGCTTGCAGAATCATGTTACTGCTAGTGTTTTCATTCAAGGGGTTTTGGAGAATGATGAGGATGTTAAGGATCTTTCTAAGTTGATTGATAAATTGGTGAAACTCGATGGTGTTTCTCTTTCTGAATGTTTCAGTTCGGCTACTGTGTTGCTAATTCGTATGAAAAGATTGGAAGAGGCGGAAAAGATTTTCCGGATGATGTTAGTCCATGGGATTAGATCCGATGGTCTTGCATGCAGTCTTGTTCTCAGAGAGTTATGTTTGTTGGAGAGGTATCTCGATTGTTTCCTTCTGTATCAAGAAATCGAGAAGGCAGGTGTGCTATCAACAGTAGACTGGAAGATAGACACGGTTCTATTGCTCGGTCTCTGCCAACACGGGTGTTCATGGGAAGCTGCTAAGCTTGCGAAATCGAGGCTGGATAAGAAAATGAGATTGAAAGTTTCTCATGTTGAGAAAATCACCGAAGCTTTGAAGAAAACTGGTGATGAGGATCTCATGCGTCGTTCTCTCTATGGATTAATATTTTTTATTCGAATAGGTACGTTTATTTATCAGTATGGATTCTTGTTCTATCAATCATCGCTTAGCTTTTTCAGTATTTTCACATAGCAATTGAGATATTTGCTCTTCTTAAGGATGTAAGAGCTCCGTCTTGGGGTTGAGTCTTCTTTGTATAGAAGACGGTTGGTTTTTGAGATAATGCACGACCTATTTGACAACATCTGGTTCCGCCATTCTGATGTGTTCACCAGCTACAGTCACAAACTTCACTTTTCCAGCGTCATCTAATGTTTTCAGACCGATCCAGTCCTCTGTATAGAGCTTTGTCTGATTAGCAGGGAGAAGCTGTTCGGAATCATCATCCGCATAAAACAAGAACGAAGACGATTCTTTTGGAGCAATAACCTTATCTTCCTTAAACTGTAAATCAAAACAGAATCATCAAGAGAGGATCGGAATCAAAACAGAATCATCAAGAGAGGATTCGATCGATATTTGAAGAGCAGAATAGTTTTAAAGAGATCGAACCATGACAAGAACCAAGTTTTGTAAACTGGTGAAACGGTCTTTGTAAGTTGAATTTCTTTGGTTTTGTATCTCATTGTTAAGCTTTGGTAGTTACTTCGAGCCATTTAGGTACTTTTTAATATCCTGAAAAAAACCAAAATTATGAATACAATGTGATTTTGCAAGTTTAAACTATGATGAGTAGACATACCATAGGGTCTTTGGATATAACGACTAGGAGCAAAAATATACTGCAAAGTCATTAAAGATGTTAATTAATTCTAATTGAAGATTTAGTTCTGATAGAGAGACAAAAGAAAGATAGGTATATACTTGAATGATGCCTGTATAGATGTTGCTGTTCTTCTTCAATATCTCATCTACTTTTTAACATAAATGCGGGAAAAACTAACCATGTTGACTTTAACCATAACAAAAACAAAAACAACAGAATAAGTCATTGTTGTTACTGTAATTAGTTGATTAAAAGGGAATAGAATAAGCTTACATTACAATAAGGAACAGAGGAGAGTCCAGCATGAGGACCAGCTAAAGATATATTGTTGTAAACTGGAGGTCCTTCGTCTCAGAACTCGATCAAGCCTCGAGCCACTAAGTCCCCCTGTTTCATCATTGATCAACATCCATGAAACGGGTAATAATGATCAAAAGATGATTCTTGAATTTTTTCAAGAACCTGAGATCTTCCAACAATGTTGTATCCTTGACGCAAGTCTTCCATTTGTTTCACCTTCTCACACGCTATTTCCACTTGTTTTGTAAGTGGCATGATCCATGAATCTTTTCCTCCTTCTCCAATCTCTCTGGATCGGATCAAACCACATACATCATCTTAGTTAGCTACATTGAACGTCTTAATAGCAAGAATATGTTTTGATTAACTTACAAGCAAAAGACAGGAGAACCAGAGAGGTTAGTGAGAAGCTCTGTGAAATAAGCATCTCTGCTACCACTAGCACATTAACATGAGATTCCACGAAGCACAAGAACGGAACTGAAACAGAGACATCAACGATGCCTAAAAATACAACTGGCGCTGCAAAAACATGCAGCTTCAAACCTTTCTTTACCATTGAAAAACGTGAAACTTGTGATTGGTACTTATGCTTTATGTTTTTAATTTTGTGCGTCTCCAAGAACTTTTGAGATGGGAATATAATGAGTGTGATGTGGTTGGAAGCTGCGGCCAAGCAATAAAGAAGTAGTAAAAAGATGAAAATATTTAGAGGTGGAAATTTTTTGGCGCGTGGGGCTCATGCGCTGCTCCTTTTTCTTTTTCGAAGAAGATTTTTCTTGTTTTCCGTTGCCGTTGTTTTTAGTCAAGATCTAATATTTCTTCTCCTCTCCGGTGTAGTTGTATATCGGGGAGACTCTCCGGTTCCGCGAAGGGGGTGGTCTCTTTTCGAGCTTCAAAGTGGAGTAGGGTCGGATTGAAGCGGCCGTGGTGAGTTGCTGGTCTTTTCTCTGGCTTGATGCGGTGGTGTTTAGAGTTTCTGGGTGGTCCGTGTTGGTTCTTGGGCCCTTTGAGTCGCTTGAGGACGGTGGCTCAGGGCGGAGATCGTCGCGGATCGGGGTCGTGACTCTTCTCTTCTCCCTAGTGCCATTCGAGCGGAGGGTTCGCAGTTGAGGGTGGTTGACAACGCATCCTTGGTTGGTGTGTCGGCTAGGCGGCTCCGATGGCTTAGCTCCGCTTTCGGCCGGATCGACAAGAATCTGGCGGCTTTCCAGCGGTTTAGCAGGGATCCTTTGGGGTTAGTCGGCAAAGAGCATCAGGGCTGGAGGGATTTGCGATTCGTGCTCACCTTGTATCTACAGTATAAAATGGACGGTGTAGATTCGTTTTTATATCTATAGTATAAGATGGACGGTGCCGATTAGTTGATATGTTTCTGCAGTTGCATTAACTGTCTTCTTCATCTTCTTGTTACAACTAGGGAGAGGTTTCATATTAGATGCGTACAATAACTTACAAATCCAATCATATTTTGTATCGTTTAAGAATATGTTTTACAATAGATTTCTTGTAATTTTATCATTTATCAATCAGAAGTGCATTTAACTGATTTTCAACTTCTAAGTATCAGATTTGAAAACTATTTGTGGCTTTGTGCTGTAGTTTAAAATACATAAAAATAATTGAAAAAAGAAAACTATTTTTTTTTTTAGACAGCAGAAAACTAATAAAAAATAAAAGTTACTTTATTTGTTTTCTTCTTCTGATCATGTCTTTTGTGTGTTTATCTTGAATGTTGGATTTGATTGATCAATTTTAACAAAGGCATGATTTTCTTCTTTCTATGGTGGCTTGACCTCAACTATTCTCTACGCACAAATAGTCTCTGTTTAAAGAGTAATATCTTCGATATTCCTCATCAAGGATATCTCAGTGATTTAGGCGGTGGATCCGAGCTTCTTTACGGAGGATGAGATCGCTTTTAAGCGGCAGAGATGAAATGATTTGAAGAGAAGCACCGGCGAATCTGTAGTGTGGAAGGTAATCTCCACTGCTTATTGTCTCTGCTTCTCCAGACTCCGGCCGATGGCAGTGATTCCAAGCTGAGCTGAAAGATCGTGCGGTTCAGCGGCGGCGGATCCTTCTCAATCCTAACGATGCCACGCGTTTTACACGTGTCAAACAGTGTATGAGCTGACCTTGTATGTTGGGCTACTTCTTGGGCCACAAATGAAGATAATAAGGTTGTAATATAATTGATCCACTTGTAAACGTTGCCCATTTGGGTTTGCAATGAAATGTAATGGTGACAAAAAGAAAAAGAAAAAGAAAAAAGAAGAAGCATAAAGTATCAAAGAAAATAATAAATACATATGGCATTTCTTGGTACCCCACTTCATATTTAAAGAGATTTATTGTATAGTTAAAAAAAAAAAGCAAAATACCTGTTGGAATTAATAATTCCGATGTACTTGTTGAAGATATCTTGACCTATATATAAAAATAGAATTCATGAGAGAATGCATAAGATCTATAAATTTAAAGTTAATTCTTAATTCCTAAATCTACAAAAATTGTAATTGTTCTTTGTATAAAGTATAAACTATGTTTTAATAAATAAATAAATAAACTTTTTAGCTCCTAAATCTAAAAGTTCAATGTATAGAATTCATACCTAATGTAAGTTATAAGATCTACGACCAAAAGTTTAGCTCATGAATCTGCATAACCTATGAATACAATTCATACCTTATGCAAATAATAAAATCTCGTAATAAATAAGAATCTTTAAACTAAATTTTAATTTTCTAGCTTCTAAATCTATCTGGAAAAATTCACAAATAGAACTCGTGGCGTTAAGTGAAGCTACTGGTCTTGTGAGGGCTCCATTGAAGTTGAACTAATAGCTACAAAATGTGAACTGAAGACCAAAGAAAGACCTTAGTCTAGAAGACGGCTTCTAAGTAAACATATCAAATCCATAACCAAATAAATTTCAATATTAATTATTAGTCTCACAAATCTTGTTTGAGGACAAGCAAATATTCAACTATGGGTGAATTGATCTATCGTGGTTTTATCGGTTTTTAACCTTTAATTACACTAACTTATTTCCACTAACTCAAAGACACAAGAAGGCAAAATTGTGTCAACAAGTTCACACCATTTGTCTCTAATCTCACCACAATCCAACATAAAGATGGGTTTTCATTTAAACTACAAATCTTTTTTTACATTCTTAGATCGAAAGAACACTCAAAATGGACATTAAGGAGATGCAATGGTTGGTTCTTGAAGCTCCATAATTGATATTGGTAAATCGAATTTACAAAATAACTTTGCCACTTTGTGATCTCAAAAGCACTTACACAAATTCAGAGTTGATAACAAAACTGAAGACTTCTTTTCTTTTGGTCAAAACTGAAGACTTCTAAAGCTCAATATTCGTCTACATGATCATGTAAGCTAATGAGTTTAACCTTTTAGGAATCTTTATTGATTCGTTTATGGCATTTCAGTACAATCCTTTCAAGCAGATGACCAATTCATTCCAAGAACCTCTACTTTGCTTAGCATGCTTCTTCACTTTTCTTTTAAACCCAAACTCTCCGAATTTATGTCCAATTTTACAGTCTGTGTTCTTACAACGCACATGACTTTAGCCATTTTAGATTCTCACAGATGAATCAACATACTCTGGCAGAATCATTGATCTTCTTGACCATATCTTCCTGTTCAATGTTGCATGTTTCTTCTTCATCAAGAATGCATCAACGAATGGATCTTTCCATACAGATCGGCTCACCATCTTATTGCCTTTTGTCTCATCTTCTGTACTCTTATCCAAAGACAATGGCAAACTTAGCCAATCTTTTGCAACGTTCACACGGATGTTAAACCCATTCAACTCCTAATTAATCATCCCAAAACCAACAAAAGGGAAAGCTAATTAACCATACAACCACAACTATTAACATGATAGGTAAATATACTTGGTCCGCAAGATACACATCTTACTCCTCTAATATCTCTCTACAATTTAATTCGATGATTCAAATAAGTATGTATATCTTTATATATATATATATATATCAATAAGGATTCTTGTTCCACACAATCATCACTAAGCATTTTCAGTATTTGCATATAACAAATTGAGGTATTTGATATTTTTAAGGATGTAAGAGTTCCTTCGTCTTGCGGTTGAGTCTTTGTATTGAAGACGGTTGGTTTTTGAGATAAGGAATGACGTATTTGATAACATCTGGTTCCGCCATTCTGATGTGTTCTCCAGCTACACTCAGAAACTTCACTTTTCCAGCAACATCTAACGTTTTCAGACCGATCCAATCCTCTGTGTAGAGCTTTGTCTGATTAGCAGGGAGAAGATGTTCGGTTTCACCATCCGGATAAAACCAGAACAAAGATGATTCTTTTGGAACTATAACCTTATCGTCCTCAAACTGTAAAACAAAACAGAATCATCAAGAGAGGATTTGTAAGAGCTGGTCTTTGTAAAGCAGAATGGTTTTGAAGGAGATCGAACCATGACAAGAACCAAGCTGTGTAAACTGATGAAACGGTCTTTGTAAGTTGAGTTTCTTTGGTTTGATATCTCATTGTTAAGCTTTGGTAGATACTTTGAGCTTTTCAGGTACTTTGGGACATCCTGAGAAACCAAAGATAATGAATATAATATGTGATTTTGCAAGTTTTTCTAATATAAACTATGATGAGTAGACATACAGTAGGGATTTTGATATAATTACTAGGAGCAAGATTATCCTGTAGAGCCATTAAAAATGTTAATTAATATCTAATTAAGGATTTAATCATGATAGTGAGAGAAAGAAAGAAAGATAGGTATATACTTGAATGAAGTCGCTATAGATATCGTCCTTGATTAGCACATCTGCTATATCACATAGTACACCAGACTTTAACCAGAAAAACAAAACAAAAATAACAGAATAAGACATTGTTGTTACTGTAATTAGTTGATTAAACATCAAATCATATAGAAAGATTAGAGATTTAAAGGAAAATAAAAAAGCTTACACCACACATAGGAACAGAGGAGATTCCAGCATGAGGTCCAGCTAAGGATATATAGTTGTAAACCGGAGGTCCTCCATCGCAGAACTCGATCAAGCCTCGAGCCACTAAGTTCCCCTGTTACATCATTAATTCATCAACATCCATGAATCTGTAACGGTTAATGATAAAACAAAGTGATTCTTTGATTTTTTTTCAAGAACCTGAGATCTTCCAACAATGTTGTATCCTTGACGCAACTCTTCCATTTGTTTCACTTTCTCACACGCTATTTCCACTTGTCGTGTAAGTGGCATGAACCAAGAATCACCTCTGCCATCTCCAATCTCTCTGGATCGGATTAAACCAAAGTACATCATCATAGTTGGCCACTTTGAACATCTTAAATATCAAGAATATGTTTTGATTAACTTACAAGCAAAAGCCAGGAGAACCAGAGAGGTTAGTGAGAAGCTGTGTGAAGTTAGCATCTCTGCTACCACTAGAACATTCAGCTGAGATTCCATGAAGCACTATGAACGGAATTGAAACACAGACATCAACCATGGCTAAGAATACAACCGCCACTGCAATAACAGACCGCTTCAAACCATTCTTTCCCATTGAAAAACACGAAAATTGTGATTGGCGTTTATGTTTTTAATTTTGTGTGTCTCCAAGAACTTTTGAGATGGGAATATATAAAGGGAGGAACATAAAGAGCGTGATGTGGTTGGGAGTTACGGCCAAGTAAGAACGATGAAAAAAATGGACGGTGCAGATTCATTTTTGTATCTACTGTAAGAAATGGACGGTGCTGTTTAGTTGATATGTTTCTGCAGTTGCATTAACTTTCATCTTCATCTTCATCTTCTTTTTCTTCCTATATATTCATGTTAAAACTATACCTAATATAGTCGTATACACTAGGGAGAATTTCAGATTAGGTGTATACAATAACTTACAAATCCAATCATATTTTATATTGTATAAGAATATGTTTTACAACAATTTTATTGTGATTTAAGTGTTTATATGCATCATTTATTGAAATTTATTAGTCTATTTATATATACCATTTATCAATCAGAAATGCATTTAAATATTACATTGATTTTCAACTTCCAAGTATCAGATTTGAACACTAGTTGTGCTGTAGTTTAAAAATACATACAAATAAATGAAAATAGAAAACTAATAAAATAAAAAGAAACATATATGTGAATGTGTGTTGAGGGATAAAATGTCATTTTCAGTCACTCAAGTTGTTACTTATTGTGGTTCAGTCCTTAGCCAATCACATTTCTAGATCTTTTTTTTGTTTTGTTTCCATCTCTAGGTAAAATATCTCCAAAACAATATTCCAATAAACTATATATATATATATATATTTGGGAGTAAATGTTTTGATGTTCGATGCCGAATAAAATTTGTTATAACTTTATCCTATATTTGGAATGAAAAATCAAAGAAGGAAACATAGAAACATAAAGTATCAAAGAAAATAATAAATCCAGACATCACCTTCCCATGGGCATTACTTGGTACCCACTTCTATTTAAAGAGAGTTATTGTATAGTGTTTTCTTAAAAAAAAAAACACAGCAAAATAATTCAAAGTAACACTGTAGAGTGTTGGGAATTAATAATTACATTGATATACAGAATAACCTATCATCTTTGTTGAAGATATCTTTATCTATAACAATAATTGGAAAAAAAGAATTCATGAGCGAATGCATAAAAATCTATAAATTTAAAGCTAATTCTTAATTCCTAAATCTTCAAAATTTTATAACGGTTCTTTGTATAAACTATAAACTATGTTTTACTCAAATAATTAAAAAAAAAAAAAACCTTTTTAGCTCCTATATCTACAAATTCAATAAATAGAATTCATACCTTATGTAAGTTATAAGATCAAAAGTTAGTTTTTAGCTCATGGATCTGCAAAATCTATGAATACAAATATACAATTCATATCTTATGCAAATAATGAATCTTTTAACTAAATTTTAATTTCCTAGCTTCTAAACCACAAATAGAACTCGTGGCGTTAACCTAAGTTACTGTTCTCGTGCCTCGTGAGGACTCCATTGAACTAATAGCTACAAAATGTGAATTGAAGAATAGAGAAAGATCGTAATGTAGAAGACAGCTTCTGAGTTTGATTTAAAAGAAAAAGAAAAGACAGCTTCTTATCAAATCCATAACCAATAACTGTCTGAAAATAGTTTATAACTTCAATGCTAATTATTAGTCTCGCAAATCTTACGAATTTATGAATTTATGACACATAAATGTGAACTCTAAGAGAGAAGAAGCAGACACAATTGTGTCAACAAGTTCACACCATTTGTCTCTAATCTCACTACAATCCAACATCTTAGATTGGATTCTCATACTCCCTATGATTCGTGTTGTTTAAAGTTTTTACATACAAATTAAGAAAAAATGAAATTCTCTATTTTAACCCTCATTAATACACTAGAAATTTATTTCGTTGGTCACTGCATTAAAATAATAGAGATAAAAGTAGAGTTTTTAGCAAAAATCTGCACTGAAAACCCAAAATACATTTAAAATGAATCAAATTTTAAACTCTAAAACGACATTTAAAATGAGTCAGAGGGAGTATTAAATTTCAAATCTTTTTCTACATTTATAAATCAAAAGAATACTCAAGATGGACCCATTGACTCACTTCTATATAAAGACAATATATAAGTTCTTGATGATAGTGATCAAGACCGCCTCAATACTGAGGAGATGCATCATTAACTGATATTGGTAAATCGAATTCCAAAATAACTTTGGCACTTTGTGATCTCAAAATCACTTACACAAATTCAGAGTTGACAACAAAACTGAATACTTTCCAAAGCTCAATTATTCGTCTAAAATGATCATGTAATCTAATGAGTTTAACCTCTTAAGAATATTTATTCATTCGTTTCTCGCTTTCCAACACAATCCTTTCGAGCTTGAGCAATTCATTCCAAGAACCACTACTTTGCTTTACCACCATGCTTCTTCACTTTTCTTGTAAACGCAAACTCTCCGAATTTATGCCCAACTTTCCCTTCTGTGATCTTACAACGCACATGACTTTTGCCATTGTAGATTCTCACAGATGCATCAACATACTCTGGCAGAATCGTCGATCTTCTTGACCATATTTTCCTGTTCAGTGCTGCATGTTTCTTCTTCATCAAGAATGCGTCAACGAATGGATCTTTCCATACAGATCGGCTCACCATCTTATTGCCTTTCGTCTCATCTTCTATACTCTTATACAAAGACAAAGGCAAACTTGGCCAATCTTTTGCAGCGTCCACACGGATGTTAAACCCATTCAGCTCCTAATAAATCATTCCAAAACCAACAAAAGGAAAAGTTAATCATACAACCACAACAATTAACATGAAAGGTAAATATATAGATAGATGATTCTTTAGTTCTCTAACCTGTCCATTCATAGCTGAAATAGCAGATTTGGCAGAATCCTCATTTACGAAGTTAACAAATCCATAACCTCTAGACCTCCCAGTCACTTTGTTTGTCATAACTCTTGCTGCACAACCAAATATACAACAAGATTTTAGTTAAATACACAAGAGTGACATGATTAAATATATAAACCATACTCAGCAAGATAGTTAAATCCCAAGGCACATCAAAGCAAAACACAAATACCATATTGCAAATGTTCATCAACATCAATCATTCATAGTATTATGGTGACTAAGTTGGCTTAAACCCAACCACACATCCTTCTATTTAAAAAAGATGTCAAGATCCAGGGCGCAAACAAAAACACATTCTATTTAAAAAAAAGATGTCAAGATCCAGGGCTTACCCTCTGTAACTCCATTGAAGCTAGAGAAAGCGTCCTTTAAAGACTGCTCGTCAGTTCCGGGTGATAGACCTGGGACCAAAATTAAAAGTGACCAAAACATTCAAACTGCTATACAAGAAAAAGCAAATGTTCAGTAACAAAACATTCACCACTGCAACTAGTAATAATAAGAAACAAACTGATATGTAGAATTGAAGATATACTTACCGCCAATGTAAACTTTAGTGGACATGTAGCGGAGAGAACCGAGCATTGATGTAACTGGAACATTTCTGTTTTGGAATACCCCTTGTTTCAAGTGACCGCCGAGTTTGGTGCAGAAGGCCATTTTAGATGTCTGGAAACCTTATACCCAGTTAAAATATATCAATAAAACCCTATCAAGCTACGCAAATCAAAGCAGTTTTAAAATGTTATAGACTCCATATACCCAGAAAACTATATCAACAAAGCCATGACAATTTCAAATACTGATAAAATAAATGTCCATGGCAAGCAAAAAATTAAAAGCCTCATAGAACCAGAAATACTCATATTTCTGATCTTCAAAAGCTAAATTACACATCAAAAATTTCCTGATTTTATATAAAAAATCCGACATTCATCACATTGATGAGTAAAGCAAAGAAACAAGCAGCTAAATAAAGTTCTTGATTCCTCCATTGATTCCAAAATGAAGCAGATCAACCTAATTGTAACACTAATTAAACCCGTAATATTACACCTATCACTAAAGCTAATAACTTGAGAGGGAAACGAGATTGAGCAATTAGACCCATTCCGTGGATTTCGCAGTTTCGATAGTACAGAGAAAGACAACATTTTGAAGCGTACCAGTTAAGAACGACCAAGAACCCTAGAACTTGAAAATGTTTCTCTCAGAGCTTCGTCTTCGAGAGAGACGACACAGACAAACACAATTCTATTTTGAACGGTCTAGATCTGATCTACAACTGTTTACACACAAACTGGGCCGTTAATAGGTTAATATTTACGGGCTAGCCCAATTAGAAAATCTTTTGGATTTTTTAAGTTAACTTTGTTCAACTAACAGCTGCAAAAAATTTGCATCAAAATGTGAACTGAAGAAGAAAGAAAGACTTAGCTTAGTCTAGAAGACATATTCGGAATTGTCTGAAAATTTGATTATAAATAATTATTAGTCTCGAAAATAAGTTATGAAACTGAAATGTAACTCAAAGAGAGAAGAAGGCACAATTTTGTTTACAAAGTTCACACATCTAATCTCACTACAATCCAACATCTTAGAATGGGTTCTCACTTAAATTTCAAATCTTTTTTTACATTTCTAGATCGAAACAATACTTAAAATGGACCCGATGATGACACACTTCCTGTTTACAAACAATATAAGTTCTGATGATTGTGATTGATCAAGACCGCTTCAACAAGTACTCAGGAGATGCATCACTTGGTTCTTGGAGGAGTTCACGGGCTAGTCGAACTGGTCTATCTTGTAGATACGCAATGTCGCTGTTTGGTGCTGTTATGAGATGATGATCTGCTCCTTCTCCATCTGTTTCATCTGAAACAGAAGATGCAATTGATTCTTCTGATCCATCATTATCATCTACAATGGAAATAAAAACACAGCTGATTTTATAAGAAATTCGAAAGCTTATTGCAGTTATTTTTGGGTGAATAAGAGAAAACGCGATAAACTTACCAGAGAACTCAAGGGCTTCGGGTTGTCTAACCGATGAGATTTGTATGCTTTCTGGAAGGATACAGTTACAGAAAGAACCTGGTTGAATTCAAGATTACGCAATCATGTAAAAAATGTCAAACAACAAGAACCAATTTAAGAAATAATAAGCTGGAAGATATATGTAAGAAAGTCATCTTACCTACTCGAGCCATCCGATTAATCCATCCAGGAATAGGCTTTCCTGTTACCTGCAAGCATACTTCTTCAGTGAAATGGTTACAGTTTTTGGCAATCAAATGGTATGTGTCCCCATGATACTTTCTCGAAAGCTTCTCCATGAATGAGCGAAAATCTGAACGAGACATGCTGGTTGTTCCCAACAAAACTGACCGCCTAAAGATGAAACCTGGACAGTTCCTAGGTTCAACCTCAAATACACCGCTGCTCGAATACTCGTGAGCACCATATCCATATTCAAAGCCATGAGCTAATAGGTAGACAAAGCATTGTGAAAACAACTCATGTTAGTAAACATTTAGCAACAATAACAGCTCCAGCTACAGCAAGATATAATTATAAATCATCATGTAAGATCTAGTTATCGAATGAGAATGTTTCAAGACAACCGAGCAGGAGTAATCTAGGATTCGAAAAGGTTTCCACTTTTTCCATCTAATTCTGTGTTCCATAGCTAATAATAATCAACACTGTCTAAAGAACAAAGCATTGTCGCCTAATCAATAAATCACAACTTGTCGAAAACAATTGAGAAGTATCATGGTGCCTATTCAAGACTAGAGTATTTTGATAACATTCTAAATACGTTGTCTTTAAACAAGATATGAATGAAAGCAAAGAGACAGCAACAGTATTCTATGAATTCGCAGTAGGCTACTCACTATAATAATGAACATTGCATAGAAAAATTTGATTAGGTGAGTCAAGTTATAGAGAAGAAGCTTAACATGTACCTTCAATTCCAGAGTGAAATATGCCAAGGCCGAACCAATAGAGATAATTGTTGATAGGTGTTAGATCATAGACATTGAGATAAACCGGAGTGAGACTGCCTTCTCCAGTGATATCTTCTTCCCTATCCTCACCTGAGCATGAGCTGGAGGTCAAACCAAGCACCCGCATTGTACAAGAACTGTCTCTCCCAATTCAAACAATCATGATCTTCCTAAATCTCTTCAAAACTAAATTGAACACAAAGAGAAAACACATAAGGGATCCCAAAGGAAGCTTCTTTGGTGGCTAGTGAGAATAAATAGATCAAAGAATCCGATTCAGAACAAAATTACGCAACTTTTCTAAGTGAAAATTATTAAATCAAGAAACCCATTAATCAAAAACCAAACTTTAGAGAAAAGAAACAAATCGGAAGGCGAATCATACGAGGATTGTCTCCAAAAGAAACCCTAACGCATATGATCCAGAAGAACAAAATCAAAATCGAGAGAGCTCTTAGTCTCTAACATCACAAGGAAATCAAATCCGTGGAGACAAGATAAGAGAGCTTACATGAGAATCTGGGAATTGGAAAGAGAGAGATTGGAGAAGAAAAAAACGTTCTTTCTCCGGGTGAAACGAAAGAGAAAGACAATAAGTGGGGGAAATATGCGTTATTGATTAGATGGCCATTGCAAGTGTTAAAAGATTTAACCGAAAAGTTATTAACTTATTAATTAATTTAGTTAATTACCTACTTAGTCTAAGTGTAATTAATTCCGTTTCTCAATGACTTGCTAATAGCTCCATGGTTGACGACATTAAGTGTTTGGAGTTATAGTTTAGGCTCCCATTTGAATTATGGAACTTCGTTATCAAGAAATGACAAATCATTTTTAGGGTCACAAAAGTTTTACCAACTTGGTTTCCATAACTACTTATAAATAACTCCGCGATATTTTAAAAACACGCCCGAAATCGACATCGACTTTACTTTACATCATTTTTTGTAAATAAAATTTTTAATTCTTGTTTATCTAAAGAATTAACCTTTTCTTTTTATATAGCACATTTTAAAAGTTATATTCTACTTTTTTTAAAAAATATTAACATCACATTTTTTTTCTATTTCATGGCTATTTAATAACGATTTAGCAATATATTTTCAAATCCTACAACAAATCTGTTGTTATTTTTATTTTTTTTGTAGTATAAGTTATACACTACACCAATTGGTTCGCAAAGCTACAAAGCTAAATTATATGTGATGTTAAGTGACTTTCCTAATGGCTTAAAAATGAGTGATCAATTAGCCTAAACAAACGACGTTCCAACTCAACAAGAAAAAAAAAAACCCGAACTGAATGAAATCATAACTTCAAACTAAACTCAAAGTAATGATTGATCTTTTTGCCGTAGCCGTAGCATCAGCAACCAGCTGAACCTTCTTCAGCATTAATCTTGCGTAGTAACACATCATCTCTTTTGGCTTTGGTGAGAAGAAAAAATCTTTTATTGGAAAGACTAGAAGGACGAAAGAATTGGGGATAAAGCTGATCTATGTGTATCTTCAACATGGTTTAGTTACATTAATTAATTGCAACCTAAGTGTATGTATAATACTTACAGATTGGTCCATACATATGTATTGCATGTCATAATCCAAGAATTTGAATAACATATAAACTTGTCTTTACCCACCAATTACAAATTTGAACAGATCAACATGATATATAGTTTACAAATATCAACGTATACAGTATTATCGTCTTAAACTAAGCAAAGATGACGTCTTAAACTTTCTTGTTGACTGTCTTCTAAAGACCACTTTCTCCAGCCCAACATCAAGCCTCGCTTGCTCATCATTCTGATGGGATATGAAATATGCTAGATCAAATCTTCTAATTGATCAAGTCACCAACGGTACAATATCAAAGTTATAACTAGTGTATATTACATTCCTTGTATAGAAATCCTTCCTAGTAATATAAAAAACAAAGGTGTAGCTATCTAATAATATCATCGATTCATATTATTCAATACATTCTTGTTCTCTTTTGACACACTGAGTCTCAGCTATCTGAACACAAGAAAAGAAAGAAAAACAGATCTTGATAACGCCCACTTCAAAACAAAGCACATGTATGTATTTATAAGTACATATTGTGAATTTCATGAATGTGATAAAAGTACACAATACCTTTAGGAAGTCTCAAAAATTCGTCAAGTGTTAGTTGGTCATTTCCAACTTATCACCGCCGGTGAAAACAACGATAAGATCATCGAAGATTTTACTGCCTCCAAGGTAATAACTATATTCTCTTCCTTTTCCGAATTGGTTTCCCTGCAAAAACAATTTCTTTACTTATAAACTCATCCGACGCAGATAAATCGAATAGACCTGCGCCATTAAGTATTAAACTCAATGGAAGTCAACTAAACAATGACAAATTACTAAGTTTTAAGAAATCTTACTAGGAGTTGGTTTTCGGTTCATATGGTCTCAAAAAACTGCATCTCGTAGAACCACTTGATGTGTGAGCTTATTGGAAGATCAGTGAGATCGACCAAACCGGATCGAGATTGACCAAACCGAAATAAAAAAATATATAGAAGAATGTGGATAAACATCAATATTTAAATTAGGATATTTAACATTATTATTAAATATATTAGTTGTATTTATCTTTGCATTAAATTAGGAAATTAAGTTTAACTCTACCTCTATATAAAGCATGGTACAATATCATATTATTCTAATTAGAATTTATTATAATTCTATCCTACACCTTTGTGTTTTTACTCTCATCGAATTTATCAGAGCTAACGAATTGAACACCGTTTTTCGGCTGCCATTGGTCCACGACCCGGACTATGTTTCGTATTGGTTTTGACTCCCATGCTGAACCAAACATCGCCCAATATCCGTCAATATGGGATAAAGACCTGCACCCTTTTCGTTGGTTACATAACTAGTACATGTTAGGTAATTCGAATGTGATTAGGATTAAGATTTCTATCATTAGAGAGTTCTAATAGAAATAGGAGTTGTCTATTTCCCTATAGGAGTTGTCTATTTCCCTATAGGAATAGGAGATGTCTATCCCTATAAATAAGAAGCTAGGTTGAGAGATGTTCAATAAGCTTAGAGACAAAGGTTTTAGTTTTGAGAAGTTTCTAAAACCTAGTAAAATATAATTCGTTCTTTTACATAAGTTCTTCTTTGAGATTTCGGTATCAAGATCATACGATCACATTTGGTAGCAGAGCTTGAGTTTAATCAAACATTCTTGAGCGGAGTGAGACCAGAAACATGGAAGGAACCATCGTCGCAGCACCACAGGAGAAGGAACCCAAGATCTCGTCAGCTCAATGTCCAATGCTCACCGCCACTAATTACACCGTGTGGGCGATGAGAATGAAGGTAACATTGAAGGTTCATGAAGTTTGGGAAGCGGTAGAACCAGGCACAACGGATGCAAAGAAGAATGTCATCGCAATGTCCTTACTCTTCCAATCTATCCCCGAAAATTTGATCCTGCAAATCGGCGAGTTATAAGAGGTTCAAGCTATGTGGGAAGCAATAAAATCTCGATACTTGGGAGCAGACCGAGTGCGAGAAGCAAGACTTCAAACTCTTGTCTCAGAATTCGATCGTTTGACAATGAATGAAACCGAAAATATTGATGATTTTGCAGGGAGGATCTCGAGTTTAGCTTCTAGATCAGCAGCCCTAGGACAAAACATCGAAGAGCATAAGCTTGTTAAGAAATTCTTGAACAGTTTGCCAAGAAGCAAGTTGATTCACATCGTTGCTTCATTAGAGCAAGTTCTAGATCTCAAAACAGTTGGTTTTGAAGACATAATTGGTAGGTTAAAAGCCTACGAAGAAAGAATAGGAGAAGAAAACCAAAGAGTTGATCAGAACAAACTCTTATTTAACGCCTCCTACAAGCAAGCTTCAAGAGGTGGTTTTAATGGCCAGGCTAGAGGCCGAGGAAACCGTGGAAGGAGCCGTGGAAGAGGACGATTTAACGCACAACAAAGAAATAACAATGATCAGAATCAAAACAAAGAAAAACAAAAGAAGGATCGATCATATGTTACTTGTTGGCGTTGTGAGAAGAAGGGACACTTCGCTAATATGTGTCCGGAAAAAGGTAAGAATCGCCATGAAACGAACCTAGCAGAAACAGAGGAAGCCGATGCAGCCCTTTACATGCACGAGATAATATTTTTGAATGAGCAAAAAATATTTCCAAGCAAATACGAAGAAGAAAAAGCGAGTAAACTAAGCACTTGGTATTTGGATAACGGTGCGAGTAACCATATGACGGGAAAGAGATCCTATTTTTTAGAATTAAACGAAAACATAGGAGGAAAAGTCAAGTTCGGAGATGAGTCATGTGTAGACATCAAAGGAAAGGGATCGATAATAATCCAAGCAAAAACCGGTGAACAAACAATCATCAAAGACATCTATTGGATTCCACACCTTAAGAGCAATATCATAAGCCTAGGACAGGCTACGGAAGCAGGATGCGATGTAAGGTTAAAAGAAAACTACCTTACCATGCACGATTCTGATGGTATACTACTCATGAAAGTACTTCGATCTCCTAATCGTATGTACAAGATACAACTTACGATTGGAGTTCCGGAAAATTTACTCACCAAACTTGATGACGAAGCTTGGCGTTGGCACGCAAGGCTAGGACACGTTAACTTTAAAATGATGTCAACAATGTCCAAGAAGAAGCTAGCTCATGGGTTACCCAACTTTGAAGATGAGAAGAGAATATGCGAGTGTTGCCTTATAGGAAAACAAACCCGACAACCATTCCCGCAAGCTACAAAGTTCAGAACAAAACAAAAGTTAGAACTAATTTATGGTGACTTGTGCGGCCCAATCACACCATCAACCACAGCAAGAAATCGATACATATTTGTATTGATTGATGATTTCTCAAGATACATGTGGACAACTTGTTAAAGGAGAAAAGTGAAGCTTTCGAGAAATTCAAGAAATTCAAAAGCTTGGTGGAGAGTGAAACGGGGGAGAGAATCAAAATGTTTCGAACCGATAGAGGGGGAGAGTTTACTTCTATCGATTTTCAAACATTTTGTGAAGACAATGGCATCTCAAGACAGCTCACTGCACCCTACACACCTCAACAAAACGGTGTAGTTGAACGACGAAATCGCACTTTGCTTGAGATGACGAGGAGTATGTTAAAAACAATGGGAATGCCGAATCACCTATGGGGAGAAGCAGTAAGACACGCCATTTACTTGATCAATAGAGTGACCACGAAAGCCTTGAATGATCAAACTCCATACGAGTCATTCAAAGGAAACAAGCCAAACTTGGATCACCTTAGAATCTTTGGTTGCAAGGCATTTGCAAGGGTAGAAGCGATCAACTTGAAGAAGTTGGATGATCGATCTAGACCTCTTGTATATCTCGGAACGGAACCAGGGACGAAAGTTTATAGACTTTATAACCCTTCCACCAACAAAATTCATGTGAGTCGAGATGTAGTCTTCAACGAGTGCTCTCAGAAACTTCCCATGGTCGCATTATCTTTCTACGAAGCAGAGTTCATGGCGGCAAAGCAAGTAATATGGCTTCAAGACCTTCTATGTGAAGTAACGGGTTGGAAGCATGAAAGTGTGACATTGTTACTCGATAACAAATCCGCAATAGACTTAACCAAGAACCCTGTTTTTCACGGCCGGAGCAAACACATCCACAAGAAATATCATTTTATTCGAGAGTTTATCGAAAATGGACAAATCAATGTGGAGCATGTTTCCGGAGAAGAACAACGAGCATATATTCTCACAAAACCTCTAGCTCGAGTCAAGCTTGCCGAAATGAGAAGTCTAATAGGAGTTGAAGATCTTCGAAGCTCAAGTGTTCGAATTACGGGGGAGAATGTTAGGTAATTCGAATGTGATTAGGATTAGGATTTCTATCATTAGAGAGTTCTAATAGAAATAGGAGTTGTCTATTTCCCTATAGGAATAGGAGATGTCTGTCCCTATAAATAAGAAGTTAGGTTGAGAGATGTTCAACAAGCTTAGAGACAAAGGTTTTAGTTTTGAGAAGTTTCTAAAACCTAGTAAAAGATAATTCGTTCTTTTACATAAGTTCTTCTTTGAGATTTCGGTATCAAGATCATACGATCATAGTACAAACAATGATCTAAGGATCGCCATAGCTTTCCAGTTTCTATTTGTGTAGGAAGATGCGAGGTTTTTACTAAATCAGGATGGAAATAAATAGAGACGAAAATGTTGGATAAGCTAAGATACCGCAGAGAACCCGAATTTGAGATATCGTCAGGCAACACGGTGATACCCAGGTTCTGAGATAGGTCCAAAACCACCAGAAGAAAATGCTGGATAAGCTGAAAAATGCTCTCTGTCTTCTGTGTCCTTTATCTATGATACCCTCAGCTATCCAATAATCTACCAGCTCATCTCGTTTGATATTATATATGCCTTGGGAAATAAAGCACAATATTGGAAACATAACCTCACATCATCGTCTTCTAAATTATCATAGCTTGAGTGGAAGCACCGTGAGTGGAAGCATCCTGAGCGGAAGCCTCAACAAGTAACTGATTGATGTTTCTCTCAATGGTTTCGATTTGTGAAAACCACCTAGACACTGTAGGTAGCACTTGCCCACCCATAAGACCTTCAGTATTGACTTTTACTAACACAGTTTCTCTTTCTGCTATAAGCTCACCCAAAGCTATCTTCAACAATTCAAGATTTTCCTTAAAATTGTACATGTATCCCACATTGTCCCACAAGCAACCCAAAAAAACTCCACCCAAATTTTTCAAACCAGGTAAAATACATTCCTTAAATAGCAATAGACAGCACTCCATTGTGCTTAGGATTGAGAAAGGAGAAATGGAATTGAGATGAGAGTAGCAAATGTTAAAACTGGAAATAACAAAAGGATGTAAAGCAAGAGGGAAGCAGCTCTTTGGGCAGAATCATTTTTCATTAACCCATTAGTCAACAAGTCAACGCAAATCAACCTTATCTACAACCGTAGTTTGTGGAGGAGTTTCATTCTTTTGTTTTCTACAGTTCTTAAGTAAGTTCCATGCTGCTTACGTGGGTACAGTCTCAAACTCTTTTCATGTCCCTGGCAAAAAGATAACCTCAAGAACCTTTGCACAAACTGTTAGCAACATCGTCGGATCATACAGTTTGAACTGACCTCTCTTTCTTGCTTTTTGTGTTTTACTAAGCATTGAGGATATGTTATTGAGAATGAAGGCTCAGGAATTAATGGCTACTCTAATCACATAGTAATTGCAGATGTCATATGATCTTCACATATTAATATTTTTTTCAACTTAGGTGAGATCTTTTGTTGCTTAGAGACTCGAGATTTGCAGCATAGAACAGTCATGTCAAATCTTTAAGACGTATGCACGCAGAGTAACTACTATTTACTATACCGAAGAAAACATCAAATAACAACATACATTAATTAACATGGGAATAATAAGTATATACATAAACGAACCACTTGATTTTAATTTGGTTCGGTTATTTATAAAAAATTAGCGATACAATTGGAGTGGGAAGGATCATCATTGTCATCAACAACGTTGTAATAGAGAGAAGAAGGTTTGCCATCAAAAGTAGACACAAGTCTATGAGGAGATAAACCACAGTAACGATGTCTTAATCTCATCTCACAAATTTCAATTACTCTCTTAAACATTTTGTCTTCTCTTATCATTGGTTGCTCCACAAAGTCCACCAATGGCATCCACTGAAAAAATAAAACACAACAATTATTCTAATCAGGACAGTTTCTTCTAGTACTCACAAAAACAAAGAATATTTTCATTACATTTACCTTTGCGGCTTTGATCTCCAGCTCATCAACGATGATTTTATCAGAGAGTGGTTTCAACATACAGATAAAGAACAAATCAGATTTCTTAAACGCAACGTTGTGAGCATGTCTGAAAGCTATAACCTCTGAGAACTCTGTATCTACCTGAAATACAACACAAGGCCAAATATGGTTATGATCTTGCGGGTTTATAAATCGAAATCAAGATTTTATTATACAAATGTTATTTGATTTTTATTACCCCGGTTTCTTCCTTGACTTCTCTTACAGCTCCAGAGAAGATCTCTTCTGATTCATTTATAAATCCTGTTGGTAATTTCCATAGACCTGTAATTGATGGAGCACAATACTTTTCTTGTACCACAAGCACCTAATTACATCAAAAAAAATTAATTTAAGATAACTCTTTTTTTATTTTAAACGGTAGAGGTTTGATTATGGTTTTATGTATACCTCTTTATGTTGATTTAATACAAAACCTCCAACACCAACTTGATGTGAAGCATTTGCAGGAAGCATACAAGGTTCCTCCACTGGTATCCAATAAGTTAACATTACATATCCTTTCTCTGCATGATGATACTCAAACCCTTCCTGCAAAATTTCAAAATATATTCTAAAAATAATTCCTCAAAACATCATTAACTTTCCTAAATAAATCTCTCTCTGCTTAATCACACAGGAGACATATCCAAATTTCTTATTGTTTACCTTTATAGCAATTGGGACTAATTCTGATTGTTCCACAGGTAACTTCAACCAAACTCCTTTCTTTCCCTGCCAAACAAAAAAAAAATTGTTTGTTTTAGATAATTTAACCCAGATTGTAAAATTGATTAAAGATAATGACTTTTAGATTAAGAGATTTAGATTTTTCTTTGTTTTTTTTTTGTTTACCTTTCTTCTCCAATCCGAAAGAGAAGCTCGAAGCGTAGAAGTGAAAGTATTAAGGTTTGATGGTAATTTTCCATGATCAACTATTACTCCACCATACGCATCATCATAAGCATCAAGTAATAATCTTTCTTTAATAGCACTGATCAATGTTCTGCTTTTTAGGTTTACGCTATTCATCTTATAACCTGAATCTGAAGTTGCAGTCATGCTTTCTCCATAAACAAATTGGCTCTTTGTGTTGGAAACACTTGATGATACTGCCCTTGATCCTTCAACTACTCATCCAAATGCGAAGGATTTTTAAAATCATTTTTACAAATTAAAAGAAAAAATGAAGAGGAAATGCTATAAATGTGTTATTACCTTTGGAGGAACAGAACTGTAGAGATATTGTAACACCAGAAAATGGTTGTCTGAAACTGTGCATAAACCCGAAATGTATTCTTCTAATAACAGTTACCTCAGAAAGAGAAACAGAGTCCATTGGAGATCAAGAAGATCTCGAATTTCTCTATGTGTAAATATAAAGAAGAATATATTTTCTAGAATAAGAAATCGATTAAAGAACTCAGATTTTGTTTTAAGATATTGAGCAGATTAAAAACTAAAATAAGAATGAAAGAGAAGATAGAGAAATGTGTTGAGAGTGATGAGATTTTTTGAGGCACACTTATAATGTGTGGTATCAAATGGAGTGGTTAAGTGAGAAATGAGAAAAGTAAAGAGAAGAACAGTTTAATATCTTACATCAAAGACAAAATACACGTGATTTCAACCGACCAGAGATATTTGAAAACCTAATATATATGTACATTTTCTAATAATTGGTGACGTATTTTTTGTTTGTTAATGACATATAGCGACGTGTTGTGTTTATCTTTTACAACTAATAATGTTTTGGGATTTTATACAATTGTTTAAAGGGATATATAATACCTTAGACACTTTTATATCCTAATTTTGTAGAAATATATATACATCATTTAAAAAATATTAAAGAGAACAAGTTTACATGGAACGTAGTAAAACATCACTTAATAATACTACACAAGATCGAAATTATAGTGAGATGAATGAAATATTATTTTCAAATATTTGTCCTTCGTATGCTAGACTAGTAGGTGAAAACTTTTAAAATATTATGTTTAGTAAATAATAGTCTCACCTGCTAGTCCAACATACGATATTACGATTTGGTGGAATTTTTATTCAGTTTCCAAATAAATTGTCTTCTTTAAAGTTTAAACACTTGTCTTTAATGGAAACCTTTGCCAGACAGTTGATTAATTATTACCTATCTTACCCCACAAATATTATTTTAGCCAAAGGAAAAAAAAGAAGAAAAAAAAGTCTACAAATATTCCAAAGCTTTTGGATATAAACCTACGCAATAGAACCATGATTTTAATCAACAAATTTATAGTGGTAATTAAGAAACAACACAGGAAAAGGGAATCAATCAATAGTTTAGGTCTCAGAGAATCTTTAACAATTCAAGAGAGTTGTCTGTACGAAGGAATCTTCAGGAGTTCCGAGGACATGGATAAACGGATATATCTTATTGATCCAATCCCTCTCTACCTAACGAAGAAGGTCTCTCTTCCTCACGCAACTTAGAATCTTGTACGTTGATTTATGAGAGCGTGTATCGCACGCAATTATCAACGAGGGTGCGATAAAAAAGCATCCGGTTGTTGCCGAAGCTACGTGGTCATGGGCCCAAGTGGCTTAGATTCCTTGTCCTTCTGTTTAATATGTTTAATACTAAGTGAATTATTATTATTATTAATTCACTTAATATTTAGACTCAGTCGGGGTGGGCAATCGGGTATCGGGTTCGGGTTTGGGTATTCGGGTATAGGAAATTCATATCCAATGGAATAATTTTTCGGGTTCGGTTCGGGTAAAAAGTTTCGGGTTCGGGTCGGGTTCGGGTACAAGACTTGATACCCGGAAAAAAACCCAAAAATTTTGGGTATTGATTCGGTTCGGGTTCGGGTTTTTTGGGTTTTTCGGGTTTTTCGTGTTTTCGGGTCGGTTTTTTGGGTTTTTTTCGGGTTTTCGGGTCGGATTCTGGGGTTTTTCAGGGTTTTTTCGGATTTTTGGGTTTTTTAGATTTTTTGGTTCGCATTCGGCTCGATTTGTGTATATTATACGTAAAAAATTCCACATTTATAGGATCGAGTCCTCGAATTAGGGTATTTTCTTATGGGTAGTTATGTATTTTCTTATGGGTAGTTATGTATTTTCTTATGGGTAGTTATGTATTTTCTTATGGGTAATTATGTATTTCGGGTACGCTTTCGGATTTCGGGTTTTCGGGTTCGGAACGGGTTCGGGTTCGAGTTTTCGGGTTTAGAGATCTTGTACCCAATGGAATAATTTGGTCGGGTACGGAATGGGTTCGGGTACATCTTATCGGTTCGGGTATGCGGGTTCGGGTTTTTTGTCCAGTCCTAATTTAGAGTATCAAAGGACAAGGAACATGCTAATGATATTTAGAGTATCTATTTATTTGGGATTTTAATTTGTATCTTGAATAGGAAGGAACATGATAGGGGAAACAATAGGATTAAGAAAATTCTTTATCAAGTGTATAATTTTTTTTTTTGACATTTGATCACATTGCCATCGATTATTTTGCTATATATGTAAAGTATTTACTTATATTCTAATCAGACTTTTATCATAATATGATCAGTAGTATCTCTTCCATCATCCGAATTCGATAGGAGTCTTTCTCATTCTTCTTCAGCAAGTAGAATGTAGTCATCAATATAAACCGGTTTTGCGGTTTATCTACTAGACCTTTTTAGTTCGAATCATCCTTGGTCTAAACTTTGGTCTAAATCTTGGTTTTTTCCAACTTCTCCTCTGTTTTGCTCTGTTTCTCCCGTGTGATGAGATGAATCACTCTCATCTTCGGGTTCTATACTAACTCGAGGGATTCATATGACCAACTCCTTTTGAATCATATATTTTAAAGTTTCAAGGCCAACATGCCCTAGTCTCGCATGCCATTTAGTCACCTCATTTGTCGATGCTAGCTGTAGACGCATCATATCCCTTATCCCCATTTGTACCTTATATAGACGATTATTCGACCTAATCGCTTTTGCTAGCAATCTTTCTTCTCGATGATGTAACATCAAATAGTCTTCCTTCATCCTCACGTTACATCCTGATTTCGTAACTTGTCCAAGACTAATGATGTTACTTTTTCAGTTCTGGAATAAAATAGATATTGGATTACGTTCTTTATTTACCATTCTTGTCAACAAAGAAGAATGATCTTTTTCCTTTGATGTCTATGCGAGATTTATCACCAAACCTAAATTTTCTAGTAATAGTTTCATCAATTTCCAAAATACATTCAATTGCCATTCATATGATTACTCGCTCTATTGTCTAAGTACCATATGTCATCATCAACCAAGTGCGTTTCAAACTCGCTTGGAACGAGACTCTTCTTGTTCAAGTAAATTATCTCATGTATCATTAGCTTATATGGGTCTTTTGTGTCATCATTCTCGACTTCTAGAGCTTCTTGTAGCTTGAGCAATCTATCCCGGCAGTTTGAGGCATAATGTCATGTTTTATCACACCGATATCACACAATCTTTGACTTATCTTTCTCTTGTTTGTAAGCTTGGTTTTGATTGTTATTGTTGTAGCCTCTTCCTCTCGAGTAGAACCATTGACCATGCCCATTTCCTTTGTATTCTTCATTAAAACCACGAAAGAATTGTGTCTCCATGTTAGCATACATGAGTTTACCTTGGTCTTCTTAGTGATCTTCGTCTTCATGTATTTTCTCTTCGTAGGCTTTTAATCATCCAACAATATCTTCAAAACCTGTAGTATTAAGATCTAATACTTGTTCAAGCGAAGCCATAATATGAATGTATTTTTGTCGTGGAAGACTCTTTAAGAACTTCTTTACTAATTTAGGCTCTTCAATGTTTTCTCCGAAGGCAGCATATTTTGAAGCTATCTTGGATAACTTTCCAACAAAGTCATCAATAGTATCCAAGTCTTTCATCTTTATGCGATCGAAGTCAGTCATCAACGTTTGTAACCTAGCCTCTTTGACTCCATGGGTGTGTGTACAAGGTTGCAATCCTTCCTTCCTACATCAACAACTAAACTTCTCTCTTGTTTCTCATGTCTTGATGCTTAATCAATGTCACAACTCAACATTGATATTTATAGGATTTAACACACTTTTACATAAATATTTTCCTAGTGGAATTAAATATCTCCTAATTCAACTTATCGTAACTAAAAATTATCTTATCCTAACACATATAAGATTCTTTATATTGTAAGCTAACATATTCCTATTAGTAATAGATATCTCATATTTCTACTAGGAAAACTCTTAAACTTATCTTATCCTATCTAAAACTTATTAGAGATATGAAACATTCACGGATCTCTTCTTGGTCTGTCTCTCGTTTCATTTCAGCTCCAACTTGTCTTCTTTGTGGTTGGGTTGTAAAGCTTATAGGTCTTAGATCCCGACTCTTCTTTTCTTAGCATCTCCACCTGAGATATTTAAATCTCAAATTTCCTTCCTTGTCAGCTGCTTATAACGAGAGAACAACCTTCTCTCATGCTTTATTTAACTTAAGGTAATCTCTTTTCCTCTGAAGTATTCACTCTCGACTTATACCTATGGAGTCAAGAACTTAACTTTCTTCTCTTGATTTTTTTTTCAACAGCTCCACCTGGAGCTGAACAGCCCTTCAGACGAAGTTTGGGAGATCGTGGCAAATCTGAAATTTCTCTCTAGGTACTGCTCTTGATACGCAATCTACTAGATTAATCGTAATTGATATCTTGTTTAGGACCACCTCTCCTCTAGATACTATATCTGTGATGAATTGAAACCTTGTGTCCATATGTTCGGTTTCCGATGACTTCCCTTATGTGCTTATCATCGCCTCTTCATAGGTTTTAGTTCCATTTGTATCAATCCCTGTAGCAGTCAAAGCTCAAGCCATTAAACTTGAATCTTCATATTCAACCTCTTCTAAGCTTTCATATTCAAATTCTTCTAACACTTGCAATCAAACCTGGATTGTTCTGATACCAATTGTTGAATTTAAAAAGTTTAAAATAAAGAATTACTTTTTTATTAATTTTAGAAATTAAGTTAAAACTAAAACTCTCAAACTCTTAATCTCTCTTACAATTTGCACAGTCCAACAATTGTATTTATAGTGATTTATGTAACACTTATTCCTAATAAAAATATAAAAAAACTCTATTAGATAACTTCTAAATATATTTAAATAAATCCTAAAATATATTTAGATAATTCTAATATATATTCTAATCTCATAAATCTATACTTAATTAAAATTAAATTTACTTATGGATCAAATTATCTTTAAGCTTAATCTAACATAAAATGCATGTAAATAACGATGGGATAGTTTTAGGTTTGCGTTGAGAGCAAATGGTATTGGTTATGAATAAGTGATGATGACGTTAGGAAAACGAAATGCAATAATAGGAAATTATGGAAGATTAGGTATGTCCACGTAGGATAATTAGGTCGTAACCTGATGCAAATGATGATTCAAATTCGAGATTACATAGTGTCTTCCATTAAAATTTATCATATTAACAATTTTAGTATGATTGGATAATGATGCAAAGCAACCATGATTGCGGGTTTTTCTATATATATATATATATGTGAATAGTCGTAGGATGACGAGCGATTCTTAGCTGATTGGTATTCTACATTTCTACTGACCATAGAATATTAGCATTATTAAACTAAAATTAATATGTAATTTACTTAGTGGCCGAAGCAGAACCACATAGATTTTTTTATTTTCTTAAGAAACTAACTTTTTCCGTTAATTGATGAATTATGGGTTATGGCCTGGAACTCATACATTTTTCCGTAAGCTCTTTCCAATCAAGGTTCAAAC
This sequence comes from Cardamine chenopodiifolia, assembly GCA_963922655.1. Classification (NCBI taxonomy): domain Eukaryota; kingdom Viridiplantae; phylum Streptophyta; class Magnoliopsida; order Brassicales; family Brassicaceae; genus Cardamine; species Cardamine chenopodiifolia. The sequence goes on along the minus strand of OZ000480.1, from coordinate 20,407,946 downwards.
TTTGATTTCTAGAGCACGATTTTTATTTAGAAGACAACAGCGACTGGTAAAGCTACCTACATTTGGTTTTTAGAAAAACACTAATTACTGTTTTACAAAACAAAACTATGACATTTTCATTGATTATGATTCATCTTTGTAAACTTGTTATAAACCCGATTTCATCTACGGATTACAAATGAAAGAAACAACATTTAGTTAAAATTTATTTGTCGTTTCAACTTTTAAGTATCTGTGTCTCGATGTATTCGATTGGTTGGTCTAGAATCTCTCTTATGGACCAGAACTTCGGATTTCTTTAGAGAAAGATATTAGATAAGAATAAGATCATTGATATGACTGATTCAAAATTTAGACCACAAGGCCCATTAGTGAAATTGATGAGATAGCTGCGTAACTACTATATTACAAGACCCAAAAAATTGAGAAGATATTGTATTCCACTTGTTGATAAATGAATGACAACTTTCTTACTTGTGAATTCACCACCACCATCACTCTGAAATATTTTTGATTTTTCTGGCAAACTGATTCTCAACAAATCTTTGAAATTGCATTAAAACCTCATAAAAATGTGATTTGAGTCAGAGAGGATAAAACCAACAGAACCGAGAGAAATTATCAATAAAAATCACATAATACTTGAATCCTTGTACAAAAGCAACCGGTGAAGGGCCCCATAAATCACAAGTACAAGAAGTAGAAACATAAAAAAACGTAAACTTAAGTTTTTTCCCATCTGGCAAGGTTCACAAATGGGTGTCTTGTTGCTCTTATTAATTGTAATTGCCTTGCTTGAATGTAGGTGTTGAAGAATCTGTTAATTTGCATATCCAAGTCGGTAGTGCCAGATGAAGTCAGTTTTGGCCTTTTGTCTGCTTGAATAAAGGTGATGAAATTCTGATTCTCCAACATATAGAGCCCATTACGTAGTGACCCCTTTGTTAGTACTTTCTGAGTTGCCAAGTCCATAATGCACACCTTTGAACCATCAAAAAATACACCATAATGAAAGTCTTGACATAATTTAAAAACCGATAACAAAGACTTCTGAATAGAATAATATACCAACACATCGAGATATTGCCTGAAGTAGATGGAAGAGAAGTTGAGCCAACCATGACTTTTTCAAGACCATTGTAAAGTGCAGTTCCTTGAGATTATTTGGTGAATCAACCATATGTGTCAAGGCACTTGAGTCTGGGTACCATTCAAAACCAGATTGATCAGAAACATGAAGAGATGCTAACACATGAGGGAGATCTTCACTTTGATAGGAGTTATTGAACCGATTCCAGCATTTAAAGCAATATGATCTGTTTTCCACAAATCTGACAAACATGTCGTTGATAGTTGGAACCAGAATCATCACTTGGTTGGGAAACTTGCTGATGGAAACCTCTCCCCTTAAAGAGTATCCTCCTCTGCCACCACGTGAGTTTCCAAAGTGACCATATCCTCCTCTGCTTCTATTATTATAATATCTTGAAGAAGGATTGGAAAAGTTGTTGTGGTTTGTGTGAAAAGCCATATGTGGGTTTACAGCTGCATGTGTTTCTCGAGACAAAAAACCGTTTGTCAAAGTCCCCAATAATAGACACAACATCATTGAATGTTGGAGGAGGAAACCTAGACAGAGAGTTCTCAAACCACAGTGACAATATGATCATATTCTTTGTCCAAACCATTGAGAAAGATGAAAATCGGCTGACCAATAGAACTCAACTGATCACAAGCAGCTCTAAAAGCTCGACAAAATCCAGCAAAGGTTTTTCCATGTCAAGGTTTGATGAAGTCTACCCACGTGCATCGTTTTGACCAGCTTATCCATAATTACATTATTGTATTAAAAAAGAAACTGAATCGTCTCATCTTAGTTGATGAATTGTTCGGACAGGTCACGATTATGCATTTATTGTGTCTACATACGCCGGTCTTCACAAGTTTGAATTATTATTCTTTTTTCGTAGGTTCTATTATTAGAATTCTTTATTCTTAGATTCCTTTTTAACAATTTTTAACTATAGTTGAACAAATTCTTTGTAGATTATTCCGGTTTCTTTTTTTCGATTTCTTCTAGTACGCATAAATTAACGTAAAATAGATTTGAAATCATTAAATGAAATAATGTATTGTGAAAAGAATGAACAAATATAAAGAAGCAAAAATATGAACAAATAGATGTTTCTTTTTCATCGCATGCACCTACGTAAAGAATGAGTCCACGTCAGCAAACACCGCCAGCACTAAATAAATCAAACAACGGTCAACTGCGAATAACCAAACGATGGATGAGGAGATAACGGCGACAGAAGCGGAAAGTTAAGAAACCCCGTTAAGTCCCAGTCGCATAACTCCGTCAAATTTGACGCAGCAAATGGAAATGTCTCTCCACCGTTATTAACGTTAACGCTCTGTTCCGTCTTCAACATTTTCTCGACCACTGTCACTTTCTCATCATCGTCTCTCTTCCGTTTCTTCTCACCTTCATCGGCGCGTGGTTTCTTTTTTCCAACTTCGAGAGGGAAATTCAAAATCGCTTTCGATCCTCGAAGTCTAAACGCTGCTTCATCGTAAGCTCTAGCTGCTCCGATCGCCGTATCAAACGTCCCAAGCCAAAGACGAGATCCACGTTTATTCGGATCTCTAATCTCCGCCGCGAATTTTCCCCAAGGTCTTTGTCTTACTCCTCTGTAATGCTTCTCTTCCGTAATCGGTTTAGTAACTTCCGGTTTAGGCTTCTCGGCGGCGAATTGGATCCATTCGGTTTTGGCTGGAACTGAGACCTTCAATGGCGGTTTTCGATTAGATTGAGAAATTGAATCAGAGACGACGCATTGTTTCGATTCAAACGCGAAGAAATCATCAGATTTAAGCTCCGATTCGAATTGATTTTGATCGGAAGGTTTGAAATCGAAATCAGAAACAGAAACCTCTGAGTCGAATTTGAAAGGAATCGATGTTAAATCCATGAATCTCGGTGTAGCGAGATCGATAATTTCAGGTTTGTTCTCGGATTCAAAGAAAGAAACCGGAGCAAAAGATGTGAAGATGATAGAAGAAGAATCGGAGCTAGATTCCGATGTTGCTGGTTGGTTCTTCATCCATCGATCTGTAGCCACCGGCGAAGTTTCGTCAAGTAGATGTTTCTCGATGAACCAAAGTGCAGATACTTCACTTGGAGTCGCCATTGATTAGAATAGAAATTTTCAATTTTCAGGTGAAAATATTCAAAAACTTAGAAAATATAAAAGGAAGAAGAAGATGATTGATTGTGTTGAGTAGAGAAGAAAGAGTGGAACATGTATATATATATATATGGTGACTTTGTCGTTAAGAGGACTTTTTCAATGGTGGTTGTGAATAAATTTGGATTTAATATTGAAACAAGAAGGAGCCAATGAACCATCCTATTTTATTTTTTTTATAACGTGATCAGGTGTAAAAGGGAGCACCACTTGATTGCGTGTTTCGTAGACTTTGAGCCGTTAGATCATTAGTTGACATTGTGATCGTTTTCGTTTTGCAATTGACTACAATTGTTCATCTCCACGAAAGACTCGAAATTTTTCAGGATTAACAAATGATTATATTATGGTATGAAATATTGAGATCATTTGTTATTTAGAGAAACCGCATATTTTATTTTAGTCGATTACTGAGATCATTTTCGTAAACGTAAAGTTTGTCAATATTTTTAATATTCTAACTTTTAAGTTTCCTAAATATTTTATACTAAATAACTAAAATGAGTTTTTATCTATCTTTCAGAAATTTTAAATGCAAATGTAAACACACCATCTACGTTTACTTTTTTTTTTTTATAAATAATAAACGCATAACGTACCTTTCGCATACTTATACACAATGTATGTTTTCCATTATTTTAACTTCATACAAATATATATATATCTTCATTTAATTAGACTTCACCTAGTCAAATTGCAAATGATTTCATTACCATAGAAGATGAATTACAAATGACTGAATGCAGAATGTTAAACCATAAGCAGATTTAGCTAACGCATCGGCACACAGTTTATTTTTGCAGCGTGTGAATGTGATTTCTACCACCTAATCCAGTTTTCCACTTTCCGGAATTGGTTATAGATATGAAACAGACAACCAATATTTTATGGTTTATAACTTTATATACTGACTGCACAGGCTTCAAGCAATTCCTTTCAATGTTTTAAATAACCCACATATGATTGTATGCTGTCAATTGTATATATAAAATAACAAATCCAGTGCCAAATGCCAATATTACAAACCAATTTTAACTCTACTAAAAATACAAATGCAACCGTAAACAAAATCGATTGACAAAATTAACAATCAACACCAACAAAATATAATTAATAATTCGGTATACTACCTGTTAAATTAAGGGTTTTATAGTAACATATACTCCATTCGTTTTATAAAAAGAGTTGTTTAAGTTTTTCACATAAATTAAGAAAACTATTTTTTTTATCCTTTATTAATATACTCTATAATTTTTTTATTGGTTTATACATTAAAAATAGGAATAAAAGTGAAAATTTATCAAACATCTATATTTAAAATGTAAAATTTAAATTTAAAATGACATTTAATATGAAACGGAAAGAATATGTATACACATGTGGTAAGCCAAGTTAGCCAAAGTTGGATTACATTCTAGAATATTATATATATTCATATACACATGTACTAAGCAAACATTGTATTTAATACATTCTAGAAGATTTTTGTGTGGTAAATACAAACACAACTAAGATGATTAGTAAAGCATTAATGTCTAACCTACTATGATTAGTTACATTTGATGCATTATGGAGAGTTTAGTAAGCAGATAAAGACTGAAATAGTCAAGTCAATGCATGCGGCCTTTTTATTGACAAATTACAAATTTAAAAAGATGATACTGATTTATGTTTGGTTCGTCTTTAATTTACTGGATCCCCCATTCACTGCACCACCTGCTACAACAAATTTTATACCTTTAGAGAATATATAGACATTATTATTATGTGCATAAAATATGGCAACGTGAAATAATTGACGCGGTGCATTAATTGGTTTGTACTTTTTGTAGAATGAATCAACGAGTCACTAGATTCTAGAAAGTCATGCTAATGTTATTACGTGAAAACGAAATAGTCAAAAATTATCACTTCTACCTAGACTTCTGGGAGAGTGAAGGTGGAAGTCTCATGTTCCGGTAACGACTACGAAGATAAAACTAATTAACATGTTTTAATCCATGTTTAATGAGACTCCCGGAATTTCTGATTTTCTTTTTTCTTAAGTTATCACTTATAATAAGTTAATAATTAATATAAAATCAGTCATTCAACAATAACAATAGAAACACTAGTTTTTTTGTTTTTTTTGTACAACACTATTATAATATTTTTCTATTGCTATAATTTCAATATAACTAATTTATTTAACAAAAACTATATTTGTTAAATTCGACAAAAAAAGTTTCAATTCTTTGTTGTTTAAGTTTGCGTTTGCTTTTATATTTGTATATCTTTTTCAATGGAAATCATGATAACGTTAAGTAATTTAATCGAAGTGTTTTTATTTACAAATAAAACTAAGAGCTTATTCAAATCATGATTTATTTAGAGTTTTAATATATTTTCACAGATTTTAAAATAATAACATTGTAAAGTTTTATTAACTTTATAATTATTATATCATCATTTCATTTCTGCGTAACAATGACAAGATTACTGAATTTAGTTGCAATTATACTTTCACTTACAACTATTAAGATATGTTGCTTTGTAAATTTGTAAAATTGAAGTATATATTAATGGTTTATATATAAAAGTTTTTTTTATGTTATTGTATACTTGATGTTTTATAAATTTTATATATCAATTTATGTTTTTTTTGTTTCGTAAATGATGATTTTATAATAGTAGTATTTTTTAACTTGACATCAGTGATTTTTTTTAATTAAGAAAGATAGTTAATAGAAGAATAATTATTCTTTTTATCAACAATGGAGGAATACTTCTACAAGATATATTTTCATATGAATTTTAAATTTGCATACTTTACTTATATTTTTATTTAAAAAATAGTTCTGCAGTTAAAGAAATACAATGATTTATACGTTAATTCAAGTCAAATTAAACCTACGCCAAATAAAGAAATGTATATACACTATATATTACGTCTTTTCAAATATTAGATGTAGAGAGGTTTTGTAAAGTTTTTTAAAATATCATAGCAACATCAATGTATTTTGAAAGAGTGTTTATATGAACAAAAAAGTCTAAACTCAATCAACTTATAACACTAGACTTTAACATGATCACAAAGTCTATTAAAATTATTTTTTTGAATAACATATGATTTTGATTAAATTTCTGAAATCTTCAACCAATACATAACTTTAAATGATTATGACCAAAAAATTTTAATTATCAAAACTAATAATACATAATTTTAATAAAGTTTTGACAAATCAATAATACATAATTTTAATAAAGTTTTGAAAAATCAATATTGAATAACAGTAAAATCTTTAAAATTTTAATTCTTTAAAAATCATATAACTAATAAACTCCCCTAAGATAACTATATTGCGGTTTGCATTTATTTGTTATGAAGTTATGTTAAGACATGAAGTTTTCTTTTTGTAAGTATTAATTTCGATTTTACATGTAAACTCAAATCTGATATTTGAAACAATTTAAACTTTTAATTTAATGGCTAGTTCTTTTCATGGTGGTGTCTCTAACTTTTGGGGTTCTATTCACCTATCTATTAAGTAGGTAAAAAAAATCAATATAATCATTACTTGTATATTTCAATAACTATACATTTTTTAACAAGCTACTAGCTAGTAGTTTCCCAAATATATAATGTAATCCGATCGATTTGGTTGTCACTTTGCATAGACAAAGATAAAATTATCGAAACTAAGATTGCATAAAAGAGCTTTATAAGTTTAATTTTTAGTAGTTAAGGGTATTATCAAAACAACACTAAGATTGCATAAAATGCTTTTGACGTAAAAATAAAAATGCTTTTGACGTAAAAATAAAAATATTAATGCCAAAAAAGGAAAATAAAATACAACTATTGAGGTTGAAAAACCAGTGAACGATACAATAATTTGCCCTCCTAATCATGGTAACAAAGCTTTGCTAGCATGCTAATCATGACTACACGATGTCGTGTACTGCGTGTCGTTTTCAACCAATGTGCCATCCATTAATAGTTGTTTGTTGCTCTAAATCTGATGCCAGACATATTGTTTCATCTTTTATGTCGTCATCGGACAACATATTTATAATTAGCGTCACATAAATGATTAACTACTTTTCATATAAATCTAAATACCAAATTTAAAGGTCAAGAAAATAAACTTCATGCAAAAGAACAATTTTTAATTGATAAATGATACATAAACAACTATTTTCACCAACCAATCTGCAATGTGACAACTAACTCAGCATTATAATTTATAAAACAGTATATCTGAAATTAATAATTGTCTTATAAAAAGAAGCTTATCATTCATTTGTAGAGAATCTTTGAATTTCTCATCTAGCGTTATATACAAAAGAATTATCGTTCTTCTGTTGAAGAAAACTCAAACATTGCGGTGGGAACGCACGTGCGAGGTTGTTTGCACGTATATATTTGAAATATTTCCTACTAATAGAAATATTTGAAAAGTCAATAATCAAAGTCAAAATGACTGGATTTGGTCAACATCGTACTTTTGAATTGCTGACGGGTCATATCCCCCGCCCTTCCTTCGATCCTTCCTGGCAATGTATTGTGTACCTTTTGCTTTTAGCCTTTCAATCCTTTTCCGTTTTTTATTGGCTTAAAATTAATTTTATTGGTATTTTCACCAATCTGTTTATTTTAATACTTTAATTTTTTTTTGTTAAAGGTTTTTTTGAATTAATTGATTGAAAATTGAAAATACATTTATAATAAAATAAAATAATAGACAAAATGCCGTCGGCGGGAAAAAAACAACTATCCAAACATCACAATCGTGAGTGAGACAAAAGACGAGGTACGTTTCGCCATTTAGATTTCCCCGCCGCCAGAGCAACACTGACTTCGTTGGAGTAACATAAGCGTCAGAAGGTCGGGAGAATCTTGGCAAAGTGTTGTGGAGCGGTCGAAGAGCGAGGATCTAGAGACGTCGTCCTCTAGCAACTCTGATTTCCCCTAGGTCTCTTCATCCATTCTTTTATTACTATAAAATACCATTTTTGGTTTACTCATGTGTTGGCTAAAGTGGATTAGGAATCGATTTGAGTTAACAACTGATAAGCTAAAGCTGGAATTATTTTGGTTTAAAGTCGATTTAAGTTTAGTTATAACAAGAGGGGGACATCTAATTGTTAAAAGTGCAAGATCAATTTAATCACTAGCTTATGAGAAGCATCTGGATTGTAGGGTTCTTGTGCTAAACTCGAGATACTAAACTTATGGATTTGTATGCCCGAGATGTGTAGTATACTAATAAAAAAGATGTGTTGTAAAAACTTACATTATATCGGTGAATTTTGTTGTCAACCACATCGATAAATTTAAACTTCAATTTGTTTTTTCTTCTTTTACTTTTACCTTGTCTAAAATATGTGACTGATCTTGTATATAAAATATATTCATCGTTGGTACGACTGATGTTAATCCGTGAATCGTGTTTTAATTTGCTAAAAATGAGCTTTAATGTGATATTTTCTACGCAACGATATGTAATAAATAAAATATTATAATGGTAGTATAGCAGATAGATATTTTTGGAAAGATGTGAACAACAGTTTGGTCAAAATCACATCTTCTATATAAGGTGGATATATTTTATTGGTTGAATGGTTGGCATAGAAATTTTTTATGTTTCATCATAGGCGGACTTAAATATGTTGTTGTGTAATGTATGTGAAAATATAGTTTACGTCTTAAAAATATATTATTTCTAAGCAAAAACAAATTTATAATTTTTTATAACAAATTTATACATATCTTTCTCTAACTAATAAATCCAATTAAAATGATGAACTTGAAATTATATGTTTATTGTTTTTTGTTACCAGCGTATAATGATATTCTTTTAGATAATATATTTATAACCCAAATCATTATCTTTTTCTTTGAAAAGAAAAACATGAAATAGAAAACAATGGGATTCATTATATATATATAACAAAAGAACCCAATAAGAATGTGAAACGTCCAAGTGATGTATTGAGGATTCAGCTGCGGAGTTCAAATATGAAAATGAAAGTTCAACTACTATATTGATACATTCTACGCACTGACGTTTAAAGTAATCAAAGTAATTAAATAGCAAAACGGAACTTAACCTGATTGGATCCATGTATTAATGCTTAATCCTCCCCCAATTTAAAAACTTTGAAATACAAATGATGTTAAATTTTTTTTTTTCTGAATGATTCTTTTATTCATCTTTTTCAGTTCATGACAAATGATACTTTTACACAAACTTAGAAACACAAATGATGTTAATTGTTATTTAAACATAACATCATGCAATATTTAGCGACTCGTAGTCGGTTTTGCTTTTACTTTGTCATATAGTACGAAATATATAGTAGTAATGTGGAAGTGAACATTATTACACGTAACACCAATATTTAAACTTTTTTTTTAACGAACATTTTGTACCGTATTGGTTAGCTGCTCATATAATGATCATAATCAATTTAAAAAGTGGTTTGCCGATAGGAAATAATAACATAACATCATATTCATAGCGATACTCAAATTTAGCATAACTGAAATAACCCATTAACCCAGAGAGTGATGTGGTTTTGAACCAAAAACTATGATTGGAATCGATTAGAGATTGGGAAGAGTACAATATTGCAAGAGAGTTTGAGTGACTATTGACAAACTATGTTTCCGTGAAAGAGGTCACTTTTGCAAGTGGAGGACGTGATAGACCCACCATTACTTTGTTTTTGAAGCCTTATATTGATTGTTATTGAACTTCAGCCAATAGAAAGAAAAAGACGGAGTTAACAATTATCCACACGATTTCAAATTATTGGTAGCAAAAGGATGCAAGGCTATTTTAATCAATAAAAATGAAAAGAAATGTAACAAACACTATGAAGTAAAAAAGAAAATGGAAAGATGTGTACAAATTATATTTTTCGTCGCCACTTTGTAGAAAATTATATATTCGAGATTTTAAACACAAATAAGGATTTTGGTCTATACCGGCACCATAATATCAGATTGGAGAGACATATTAAATTAGAGAAAAATATCAGAAAAAATTGGATGTGGATCTCGTGCGAAAATTAGAGTTTTGCAGGAAAACCTTATCATTAGAATTTGGGTATTGCATATCCATTCACCAGAGTAGAACTAATGGTTATTTCTTAAATTCTTTTATAATAATAATTAGTTATTTTTATTAAAAAAAACATGATGTCAGAAATTTGGGAGATTAGTAAAAACGAAAGGAAAAAAGGGAAAAGGTAAGATCGACAATAATTAGTGTCTAGGAGAAATGTATCCCGATTTGTGCAGACATTTTCAAGTGTCCCATTGATATAACTATGGCCCACCTCGTTAGATTTTTGTTTCGCTACCAAAGCAAAATCTAAGTTAGATTCATGTAATTATTAACTATATATATCTTTAGCAACCATCTAATGAAGTACACATTTGTAATTTTATATTATTTAGTTCTGTATATTTCATATTTTTATCCCATACGCCATACGAATAAAAATTTACTTAAATGAAGTCGACTTCTAGTTTTACTAATAAACTAATTAAGTGAATAGTTGCTTAATAAACCGGAATTCAACTTAACGACAAAAAACAAAACCGGAATTCAAATTCAAAACCGAACGACAAAAACAATGGACAAGTTGAGAAACAAAGGACCAGCAATCAGCCATATTTATTCCATCTTGACCCTTACAAGCTTCATTGTGATTTCTATGGATAAACCGCACGTGTTTTAATTCACGAACCTTCGTTGTAACGAAAAATCCACAACTTACATATTTTTATCAGTTTTTTTTTTAAATTCTCCACTAGATAGATAATAATAAAATTGAAAAAACATGAAACAACTTACTTTTCTTTTCCAGGTTCATGAACTCGTGTCCGCTACTTTCCACTATATAAACCTCTTCACCATCTTCTACATAGAAATAAATTAGATATTTGATAAATCAATCCATATATATCAACAATGTACGGACAAGGCTCTATAGATTCCGATTACGCTTTGTTAGAGTCGATACGACGTCACTTACTAGAAGGAGGAGAGAACGAGCTACGACTCAGTGAGTCGATACCGAGTTCGTGTTGGGGAGATTTGCCGTTGAAACAGAATGATTCAGAAGACATGTTAGTGTACGGTCTTCTCAGTGACGCCTTCCATTGTGACACGTCACCATCTTCATCGGACTTGAGCTGTCTTTACGATTTTCCGGCGGTTAAAATCGAGCCGACGGAGAATGTCACGGTGGTTGTGCCCGAGAAACCGAATAACGCGGCGGCGAAGGGGAAGCATTATAGAGGAGTAAGGCAGAGGCCGTGGGGGAAATTCGCTGCGGAGATTCGTGATCCGGAGAAAAATGGAGCTAGAGTTTGGTTAGGGACGTTTGAGACGGCGGAAGATGCGGCTTTGGCTTATGATAAAGCTGCTTTTAGGATGCGTGGTTCCCGCGCTTTATTGAATTTTCCCTTGAGAGTTAACTCCGGTGAACCTGATCCAGTTCGGATCACGTCTAAGAGATCATCTTCTTCTTCTTCATCTTCGTCTGAAATCGGAAAGCCGAAACGGAGAAGAAAAGCAGCGGAGTTGTTGCAGGTTAAGTGCGAGGTTGGTGAAGATCACTTACTGGCTTAAGTGTGTGTTTTGTTAGTTGAAAAGTTTTGCTCTTAAATGGTGAGGCAGAAACTAAAGTGTTCCCTTATGTAAATGATTGATTATGAATTTTATTTGTTTTTTCTTTACTAAACAGACCCATCTCATTATACACTTTAAGAAAAGAATACTTAGGTTTATATTGAAAATTAACAAAAATTGAACAGTAACAATTAATGTAAACCAAAATCCATCAAATCAGATTGCATTTGCCTAATAAAATTGGGATAAGATATTTGTAGGTTTAAGAAATGAATGAGCATAACTATAGCTATAGCTAGAGAGTAGCTTGAGAGCTTATCATCCATACATATGAAAAGCATGTCGGCGTTGTTCGAAGCTTGAAGATTCGAGAAAGAAACTCGATCCAAGCATATGCATTCACTCGCGACATTGTTCAAAGATCATGTATTCTAATAAAGAAAATATCGATTCATAAGGAGTCATGATTGCTATGGACTTATAGAAGATAATCCAAGATCGATTTCTAAGCTAAGATGATACATTAGCAATCATTTATTTTTTTGGGTCAACAAGCAATCAATTTATGGGGGTGATTGGTTGAAGCTTTAATAAAGGCTGTCATTTTGTTTCTTTGAACAAACGAGACTGTCATTTTATTTCAAAATGTTAATATCGTAAGTTTTTCCAATCAGATTTTAATTCCTTTTTTTTTCTCTATAGCCCACTTTTTTTATTTTGTTCTCAAAAATTTCAATTTTTTGGAACTCACAATAAACTTTACTATAACTGTAAGTTTATGTTTTCAGTTAATTTTGTGTTTGTTTGAAATCTGTTTCCCCCCATTGCAAATAAGCAAATGATTTACTAATGAAAATTTTTAAAAATCAACATAATAAAAATAAAAATTAGGTGATTAATTTAAATTGGAATTTTGGTATTAAAAGAATAGAATATTAAAATTTTTGAAAATAAAAACATCTTAGAAGTAATCAATCAATTGTTTTTTTTTCTCACTTTTTACTAATCTTTTACATACTGGTGGATCTCAAGTTTTTGAACCTGTTTATAATGAGTTAGCCTATGGACATATGTTCTTAGAAATAATGAGTTAGCTTATGGACATATATATATTTATAATTATGTTTAGAATACTAAAACATAGATTAGTATGGTATATATTATTTATAATATGCTTGCAATTAGTACAATATATTTTTCAAACTTTTTTTTTAATTAGTAACTGTTTTTATTGTTAAAATCATGACTTCTATCTATATTAAACTTTCTGATTTTAAGTGATAAATTTTTTATTTTATAAATACAATAATATATTTAAGAATAGTACTAACTTTTTTCTTTTTTTTTATCCCACTTTTATATTTTTAGTTTTAAAAGTTTCAACAATAATTATCTCAGTCTTTTATCTATATTTGTAGATATACTAGTGAGGCTAAATTCAATTAGATCAATAAATAAATTTATAGAATAAATTGTACGTTGTCACATTATTTAAATTTTATTAATTAATAATTAAATTTGATTATAACATATAATATTCTTTTGGGATGCCAAGATTGTCCAGTCGTACCCAAACAATAATATTCCAGAGTAGAGATCTACTCCAATGCTTATTGGAATCTTATTTATGCTACATATCTTTGTTTAAAAGGAGTATTCATCATAGTAGTTTGTACGAATTTTGTTGTTTTATTATTATTCAATTTAAATTTAATATAATTTATATTTTTAAAAGTTCATAATTTTCATTGTTACAGTATTTATCAATCAATTTCAAATTTTCTAAAATAAAAATCTAGATTGTAAACTTTTACAAGTGACAGTCATTACCAATAGATCGTATATCTTTAAGATAGAGGGTTCAATTGCTTACCTTAATGGGCCTGATCAATAGAAACTTTCTAGATTTCGTAGCAGCTAATGGGTTGAACCAGTTGGGGCCATTAGATCTGTTGCTTGTTAATCGTACGGACAGAAACAAATGGATCAGAATAAACTTTAGATACGACCGTCTGCAGACAATAAAAGCTAAGGGTTTTAAAGATTAGGTTTTAAGATCATATCTCTCTGCCGCATCTCTTAGGGTTTTTTTCTACTTCTGAGTTCTTCCAAGTTCTGTCTGAATCATCTCTTCGATTTTACTAATTTTTGATTCAAAATATCTTCATGAGTTATTGATTTACCTTCTCTATAAACCCAACAAAAACAATCAATTTCTCCGGTGACTCTGTCTTTGATTCGATCATACCAGACCGGATATGGCATCTTTGAACCCTTTCGATCTCTTAGGAGATGATGCTGAGGATCCGAGTCAGCTCGCTGCAGCTTTGCCGAAAAAGGTCGAGAAATCAGCTCCTGTTCAATCTGCTAAAGCCGCTAAGATGCCAACTAAGCCTCTTCCTCCTTCTGAAGCCGGTATAAAGTTCTTTCCTTTATTGTACTCTATTGAAAAAATTAGTAGAGATTAAACAGATTTAGAGTTAGCTGTGTTTGGTAGTATTCTTTTTATTCATTAAAGTGAAGCTCGTGAATGCTTTTGTCATTACCGATGTATTGGTTTGATTTTGCTTTTTGGCTTATTAGTTTTGTTTAATTATGATGTGTTTTGTTTTGTTTTATGTATTAGAGATACGCTTAAGCTTGGGAGGTTTATAGTATTTAGAAAACGAAAATTTAAAAGTAGCGTTTTCTTTTTCCAATCAAATGCGTAGAGTTATAACTATATTGTTTACAATCGTTTTGAAGTATATACTAAGGGTTTTAATTTGCATAAAATATGTCATTTTTGTTGAATGAAATGTGAATTTGTCTGTTTAATGTGTAGTGAGGGAGTCTAAGAATGCTCATTCAGTAGGTCGTGGAGGTGGTGGGCGTGGATATTCTCGTGGTAGGGGTGGTGCATTTAACCGGGATTTCCGGAACAATGATGCTCCTCAGAACGAGAATGGATATTCCGGAGGAGGATACAGACCTTCTGAAGATGCTGATGGAGCTAGGCGTGGTACTGTTGGTGGATACCGTGGTGGTGGTCGGGGAGGAGGTCGTCGTGGTGGGTACTCCAATGGAGAATCAGGTGATGTTGAACGCCCACGTAGGACCTATGAGCGTCGTAGTGGGACAGGTCGCGGGTAAGCTTTCTTTGCGTTCCACTATGCTTGGTTTAATCTTTGTTTGACTTGTGCTGTTTGTGATTCATTTTTGTAACATGATGTTTGCTAGTAATGATCTGAAACGTGAGGGTGGTGGTCGTGGAAACTGGGGTACTACTGAAGATGATATCGCCCCGTAAGCGTTCTTAACTTTCCATGTCTTGTTTGTTCTATGTCCCAAACTCTAGGCTGTTTATAACCCAATGTTTATCTCTTATATTAGAGTGACTGAGGAGCCCACTACTGAGGTTGAGAAGAGTCCTGTTGCTGAGAAGCAAGGAGGTGAGGATGAAACTGCTGATGCAAGCAAAGAGGTCTCTGCTGAAGAGCAAGAGAAGAAGGAAGCTGAAGACAAGGTACAATCATCTACCTGTTTTTGAAACTTGTTATTATGAGAATGTTTGCTCATCTGAAAAATCTATATGGTTTGTTATAGGAGATGACACTGGAAGAGTATGAGAAGATTCTGGAGGAGAAGAAGAAGGCTCTGCAAGCCATGAAGGTTGAGGAAAGGAAGGTTGACACCAAAGTGTTTGAGTCCATGCAACAGCTCTCTAACAAGAAGAATACCGAAGAAGAAATCTTCGTCAAGCTGGTCAGAAATCTTTTGTTGTTGTCCATTTTCTATAGTCTCTGTACTGTGATGGAGCAATAGTTAATCCTAAGTATTTGATTGTTACAGGGATCTGACAAGGACAAACGCAAAGATGCTGCTGAGAAGGCCAAAAAGGTCTCAGTTCTTTCTTTTCTTTTCTGTTGATTAAACACAAAACTGATTTAAACGAAAACCACTATTAAACTGACTAAAGACATTCTTGAACTGTTTCTTATTAATCTCTGGACATTCTTGAAATGTATCGATTCTGGATAATCATTTAACTTTTTTGGTTAAGTCATTCTTGTGCTGAATCATTTTTTGTTCGGTGATTTTGTAGTCCTTGAGCATTAATGAGTTCTTGAAGCCGGCTGAAGGGGAGAGCTTCAACCCAAGAGGTGGATACCGCGGAAGAGGAGGTCGTGGTGGTAGGGGACAGAGAGATGGAGGAGGGAACCAAAGGTATGGACCTGCTCCGGCAATTGGAGACGCTGCTCAGTTCCCATCGTTGGGCAAGTAGAGACACCTCTTTAGTCCTTCAGCTTCTTCTCTATCTCCTCCCTTCGGTTTTTTTTTGTTTTGTTACTTAATTTTATTATTTTTGATACACTTTTATCTTAAGATCTATTCTGCTAAACTAGTTCGTTGGCTTTTTAAGTTATGAAATTTTTTTATGATCCTTCTATCTCTATTTTTCCGTTTACCAATTTTTTGATTCAGTCATTACGTTAATCCCTCATACTTCCGCAAAATAAATTGTGTTAGCATGAATTAAAACTAAAGTATATCGAACTTGAGTTGGAAATGAGATGTTATAAAGTGCTTCTATGCTTCATTTGCATAAAGGGCTTTGTTGTACTAGTGTAATATATGGGCTTCAAACATTCAAAATACATCAGACAAATAATTGCCAAGCTATTAAACCAAATGAAAAACAAAGAAGAGGGATCCAAAGAGTTGAGTTGTTAATTAGGAGAAGTCTTACATGCAATGCAATGCAAACAAACGATTATAATGGTGTGATGATCCAAAGAGAATTGAAGATGACTAATCGAATCAAGAAGAACAACAGCCTGAATTCTGGTTCACAGGCTGTCCGCGGATCTGGACCGTTGGTGGCTTGGCACCTCCAGCTGGTTGGCTAGCCATTCTGCAAATGGAAAACAGCAAAACCGGTTAAGCATAAAAGTATAGGATTTAAGGAGTTCGCTCACCAATCACAAGTCAAGTTGAGTTCTAACCTTGTCTTAATTGCAGCAGTCATAGCCATGAACGCTTCTTCCACATTGGTTGCATTTTTAGCACTTGTTTCCAGGAATGGGATCCCAAGTTCATCTGCAAAAGCCTGTGCACGGAGAGGAGACAACAATGACATTATCTTTTAGACAAGGAATTATGCGCATAGAGGGGTCACTTGGTTTATTTATATTACCTTAGCTGTCTCAGTGGATACAACTTTCTGTGATGTGAGATCGTTTTTGTTTCCAACCAGTAGCTTGTTCACATTTTCACTAGCGTAACGATCAATTTCATTCAGCCATTGTTTGACGTTGTTGAAGCTCTCTTGGTCCGTGACATCATAAGTGACCTGCCAAGATAGTCAATTGTTAGGGAGAAGCAAAGGATATATGTATATACAAGAAGATTATCTGGTTGGTGAGAGTGAGAGTATATACAATGATTCCATGAGCTCCTCTGTAGTAGCTGCTAGTGATTGTCCTGAAACGTTCTTGGCCTGCTGTGTCCCACTGCATACACGATGAACACCAAAACGAGAGTGATTATGTGCTCTTTCCAAAATTTTAACCGATTATGTTGCATATTCAGCTCAGGAACACTTACGATCTGGAGTTTGATAGTCTTTCCGTCTTGTTCAACTGTGCGGATTTTCTGCATCACATCATAAGTAAAAATCAATAGTTTTTTTTTTTTTGGTTAGCTCTATATAATGGGTGATATGCCAAGAATATGCTTACGAAGTCAACACCAATAGTGCTAATGTAGCTATCTAGGTAAGAATCATCCTGTACACATAAAATCGGAGATCATAAGAAGACAAAGCGCAACAATGATACCATACCAAAGTGAGAACTAACCGGAAAATTCAATTGAGTGACTTTTAAGCAACAAATATTGAACTCCAAGATGATCTTTAAGGACCCATACTATGTTCAATGTGTATAGCAACTACAAAAGATGATAAATCCATACAATTTTTAGCTGAGAAACAAACAAGAGCTGAACAATTACTTACAGCAAATCTTAGAAGTAAGCACGATTTTCCCACACCAGAATCACCAATAAGCAGAAGCTTGAAAAGATAGTCACTGCAACAAGACGCTAGAAGAGTAAATATCAATCCAAGAAAGCTCATAAACTCATAAAAATTGCGTTTTGCCTCTGTGTCAGAAATCAATGAAACATATGTCAATGAAAATATTCAAACCATGAATCCTTTATGAGAATGAGATCAAAGTATCACATCCGTGAATTTCAATCACGATAATCAACAAAAATTTCAGATCGCGATCAAATTTTCCTATCTAAGATCCATGGAGCGAGAATTCAAATCTAGACTCGATTTAGACCTTAATTCGGTAGATTCAAATTCACCAACCTATCAATCAACAAAGATCCAAAGAAAAATCGTACAAAAACCAAATCATCGAACACATCAAACAACAAAATTCAAAAACGGAATTAACGAGTCGATCCGAAGCATATATATATATATATATATCAAATAACGAAAAGAGAAGTTTCTTACTATTCAGGATTCATTGTTTGTATCTTAGTTAGATCGATCTCTTAACGAGAACTGGCGAAAAAAAAAAAGTAATCTCCGGCAATAATTTCAGCTATCGTCGTCGGCAAAAAAAAAATACGAGAGAGAGAGAGACGTAAACGGAGACGGCGTGATTTTTTTTGTTGCCTTTGGCTTATTAGTAGCAATGACGCGGTTAAGAAATAAGAGAGAGGGTCCCACGCTTTTTGGGACATTTAAATGCGTTTTAGTTTTGATGTTTTAGTGGTGCGTGGCAAAGCCCATCTCAGAGATGCGTGGAGGGACAAAGAATCGATCAATCAATCTTTCTTCTTCTTAGTCACTTTTTTTTCCGATTCTACACTATCGGAGAATAACTAAATTTAGGAGATTAATTTCCGAATCTAATTAATTTTAACTTTTAAAATATTATATGCTAGTATTATTATTAAGCTTCTAAAAAGAAACCTTTAAGAATATATACACGTTTCACAAAATTTACAGACAAAGAAAGATGGAAACATTTGATTATTTTTTTGGTATTATGATTAAAGTAAATATTAAAGCTTTTCATCGCTTGTGGTGTAAGTCAATGACAACGTGAACATGTAGACGACTTGAATATACAGCATAAAATCATATTGTAAATTTCAGGTCTGATCCTGATTTAAAGATCAACAAACAAAAATTTTAGGCACCAAAATAACATATCAAAATAAAAAACATTAATCAGATAAAAATTTATAAATAGATCAAATTTTTTTACTTTAGGTATTATTTTTTATTGGGCCGACCCTGGTTAATTCCAACCAAACGAAATATATTTTTTGTTTGACAATAAAAACATATAATCAATTTTATAGAGAAAAACCCAATTTCTGGCTGTTTAAGCTTCAAAATCACTCTAATAGAATTTCAATCATTATTATCATAGGTAGCTGTTATTAGATGTTTTAAATGTCAAGTATATCCAGTTTTTAGCATGTTTATGAAATTAGTTTGGATCTCGGTCCAAAACTTATGTTTTTAAAGAAAAAATAATAGAGAAGAGTTGAAACAAATGATTTAAACTCACTATAACAGTTAGAGATGTATAAACATCTTAAAAGCCAATTATAATTTCAAAAGGTTTTAAGTATATTTTTCAGAACCATGCATTATAATGGGTTTATAGAGGTGTCAAAATGGTTGAATTACACATGTTCTGTACATGTTCAATATATAGTAGACGGTATATGAATAAGTTCATTTACAGAACGGGTTAAAATGGTTTAGGTCCAACTTTGTCCACAGACAAAACATGTTGGACACTGTTGGACAATGGGCGGCCCATGATTTCTAAAAATCTAGATTAAAATCGATTTTCCCCTAATTGAATTTGATTCATAATTTTTTTTCAAATCCCACTCACTCGCGATTTCTGGCGATTTTCGGCCAATTTCTGGTCGATGGACAGCTGATGGAAAACCCATTTGGAGCGGATGTTAATAGGATTGGTCGTTAATGGACATTTGCGTTAATAGACACAGTTAACATTTTGTCCACAATCAAAATAAACAACATTTGACGGGTCAAAATGGACAATATTTGACGGGTCAAAATGGACATGAACATCTCATTTTGACACTTCTATAGTTTCATGCTTTTATGATTGCCCAATGATTTCTTTTGAGTAATCAAGTTCTTGTACCTCATGGTTCTTATCCTAGATTATTTGTAAAATAAATTGAATGCAAATAATGAAAAAAAAACTAAGAAGCATTGTATAGCAGGCATATTGGTTCATGGTTGCGTGTAGAAATGTAAAAATGGGTTGTCCACGTCCATTTTGATTCGTTCAATATTGTACATTTTGATTGTGGACATAATCCTAACTGTATTCATTAACGCGCGTCTCCATTAACACCCACTCCAAATGGGTTGTACATGGGTTGACCATAGGCATTAGTTATGCATTAGTTTTTCTTAAGATTAGGTCAAGCTCGGAGATATCATGGGGGTAACTTAATTTTCAAAATGTCCTTTTGCAAGATTATTTTGGTACTGAAATTGGAAAAAAAACTGAACTTTGATTATATACATTGTTGATACAGTGATAAAAGAGTGATGTGTTTGTTTTGGTTCTTATTCTCTAATCATCTAAAGCCATTGGAGAGATGAAATGTTGATTTACTTTTTGTTAATGTAGATACTGAATCAAAGAGCAATTGAAGTTTCAGAGAAAGTAAGACCAGTTCCTGAACTTAGGACTGGGGATATTGTAGAAATCAAACTGGTAAAAGTCCTTGTCTTTGTGTAATCTGAAGCAATTATGTATTAAGCTGCAAGATTTGATTTGAGATTGTTGGTTTGATTTACAGGAAGTTCCTGAGAATAGACGTAGGCTATCTATCTACAAAGGTATAGTGATGTCAAGACAAAATGCAGGCATTCACACTACTATTCGTATCCGGAGAATCATTGCAGGCATTGGTGTTGAAATCGTCTTTCCTATGTAAGTTTCTTCTTCCTTACCTTGCCAATTATCACACACTTACTCTGGTATATTGAATTGTATCAATAGAAGTTGGTGGGGTAAGAGTTAAAGGTCGTTGAACAGTTGATTGTTTTGGAGCTTTTTTGGATTTGGGACTCTAAAACAAACCCTTAACAGTTACTTGGCGCTTGATAGTTAAATATGCTCTTCCTTTTTCTAGGAATTAGAGATAGTTTTGATTCTCAGTCTTATCAATATATGCAGCAGCTTTCATTTATGCTTGAAGTTTTAGCATTATTACCAAGCTGAGGATTAATTTAATCTATTGCTTAGACCACCCGGATTCTCAAACGTGTGTCTATGTTTAGTCTAAATCAATCTGACCATGATATTAACATACTAGTCTCCATGAACTTCACAGTTGGCTGAATCTACAATGAAATGATTTTAGTATATGTATTTAATGTGGTTTGATTCGTCTATTTTTTTCGATCTATAAACAGACACTCTCCCAACATTAAGGAGATAAAAGTGGCAAGTCATAGGAAAGTGAGAAGAGCAAGACTTTACTATCTAAGGGACAAACTTCCTCGGCTCTCCACTTTTAAATGAACACCAAACCCAACACAGTTTTGTCTTGTGTTGTCTTCAACCGACAGAGGTATCTAATCTCTTCCTTTTACATGCACAAATTATATATCCAGCACTCGGGATTGATGATTTTCTTAAATAACGTTGTTAATTGAAATAACAGTCAAATTACAAATTAATATAAGTTGTAATACGTTCCAGATAATAGTACTCACGCATCTTTCGGACTGGGGACTATAATATAAGTTCTCTAAGCCAACTTAAGTTGGGCGAGTAGTGAGAATGTAATGAAAAGACAATAACAAAATTAAACATCGAATATTACGTGTGTATGATACTAAACATCTTTCTCAATGAAATCACACAACCGACCATACTTTTCAAGCATGGTAAAATTAAAAGCCCACTTAAATCCAAATTGGGCCCAAAAGATAAAAGTAAAAAGCCCAAAAAGTCCAAATATTAAACAAGTTTCGCCGATTCTTAATTTCCCAAAGATTCGGAAATGGAGAAACGTTTAGACACAGACAGTTGCGAGATTTTGGGCGATTGGGATTTTCTTGCTCCGGTGGATCCCCAAGGAATCACAATGGTTTCTGTTCCCGCTTCACCAGAATCCGAAGATGCGATATCGAATCCACACAAAGAGGTCGAGACTAGGGTTTCGACATCAAAAGACGCCGGAGAAGGGAAAGAAGAGGAGGCGAGGAGAGTGATGCCACCGTGGATGGAGCCGTCGTACGAATGGGGTGGTGGGAAATGGAAAGAGGATGGAAGAAAGAAGAAGAAAGAGAAAGAGAGTGAAGAGATTATTCCGTTTAAGGAAATAATTGAATCGCTGCTTCGAAATTCCGGTGAGAAGGTTGAAGAAGAAGAAGAAGAAGAAGAAGATGAAGAAGAAAAGGGTAAAAAAAGTCAAAGCTGTGTTGAGATGTTGAAATCAATGGGCTTTAAGTTTCCTTAGTTGAGTTTGGGGTTTTTATTTTCTGTTTTAAGTTCTTAGAAAAGTTGTAATTATTTTTTGCTTAGATGTGCTCTGACTTTAAGAAGTGATCAATTACAAAAATAGAAGAAGTAGACTATGTTTGACTTTTGGGACAATGAATTCAATATAAATCATTCAGGTTTAGAGATTTTAACTTGTTTCTCTCGTATTGTGCAAGTAATCTATCTCTAAGGGAAAATTATAACTTGTTTCTCCACACTTACGTTCCTTTGTTTCTTTCGTAATCTCCAAGACACAATATATTGAGCTAAATTAAGTGAAAGGTGAATTGTTTGCAAGAACGTAAGCTATATAAAAGTAAGATGAATTTTCCTATAAATAGATTGTAGAAATCTTTAAAAAATCTTACTTCAGTCAATACATAATCGACTTAGATGTACAAAAGAGTTAATTTAAAGCTAGTTTCGTTATTACTATACACTAACTACCAAAATAATCTAGATTCACAAATCAATTTGTTTTACCTAATTTTCCAAAAAAAACTTTTACTTAACCAAGTTCCTTGCTAATATTCTACATTTGCTCATACGCACAAAATACATTGACAAGAACGAACAACTTTTTGCAGTATAGTTGGCTTGATATCACAGGTCCCAAACTTAGTACTATCTTCCACTAGCACAAAAAACAGTTCTCATTCCACAGTAACCAGCAGCTAAAGTTAGCAGAAGAGGTTGACCAGGAACTCTACGTAGCTTAAACTTGAACAAAATATTACCTGGAGGTCCCTTCTCTTCCCAATGTTCCTTAATCAAATATAAACCATCATACACATAATTCTTTCCTCTCTGGTCCCATTTCTCGCCACGAATCACTCTCACTGGACTCCTTCTCCTCATGCTATTATATAGAGCCAAATTACCTTTTACCATCTTCTGATCTTCGACTTTTTTCGGGTCCTTGCTCATCACGTTTCCCCCTTCGCCTGTGTAAATTAGCGTATCATATTCAAATATGTCTTCATAAGCATTATTATCCGATGAAACAATGCTCGTTGCAAGTTTCAAGTTTCCTTTAGTCATGTAATCAATCCCACCCATAAACTCGAAGTGAAGACCGATTATCTCGAGTTCTACTTTGTATTGAAATTTATCTCCAACCTCGATTCCTGGGACTGGTCCAATCATCTTGTTTTTGTTCACTTGTTCTCCCATTTCCATGAGAACATTCCGTGCGTAGCAATCTATTCTACAAGTCTTTGATTCACTTCGTCGTACTGCCTTATCATAATCCAGTTCTTTAAGCACGAGTTTGAAAAGCCTCAGCACTATCTTAACTTTCTCACGCGGGCTAAGAAGTTTGGTAATCTGATTTTCTTGTTTAACCGGGACAAGCCCACGTTGATTTGAACGTCTTTCATCTCTGTGTTGAGTCGCTTTATAAGCGTTTGCTCTTAGTCTTAATGCATCCACATTACTAAACTTCTTCTTCATAACAGCTTTGGTTAGCAACGGCTTCCTCTGTTTTTTAACAGAAACATGTGTTTCTTGTGCTTTGAGAAGCAAAGAGTTTCTTAGATTCCTCTGAGCTTAGAAGTTTAACTTTACTTCCACGAGGTGGATCAAAACTTCCACTCCTAACATTACCATTAACTCCCATATTGAAACCAGTTCTCTTCATAACCAAATCGAGCGATTCGACTTCCTTAGACCTATTTTATGATTCCAAACTCAGAGACACCTTTAAGGAAAAGAAGAAAAGATCAAAAAATTTCTCGGTCCCACATATAGTAGAGAAAATTGATGAAGTTTATATTCAACTTTAAGCATAAAATTCCAAGAAAATGACATAAATCGTATGGTATAAAGTGAATATACGGCGCAAACTGTGAGACACATTAAATTAGGGCCAAATAATAAAACAGTAATAATTGTGTCGAAGAGTGAAAATTTTGAAGAGTTAAATTCTAACCATTATTGTGTGTAAGATCAAAATACAAACCTGTTTAAGTGAGAAAATCAAATTTTAGACTTGATTCAACCCAAAGTACAGAGGTTTCAATGTAATTTCAGAACAAATACGAAACTTAAACGAAACAATACGCGAATACGAACAGAAATGAAGAAATAGGTAAGAATTATATAGAGCGTTGAAAACAACACAGTAAAAAATTGGGAAGAGTAAATAGCAAAAAAGAAAAAGAAAAGAAAAAATCACAGAACCTGAAGTCGAGAGAAACTCACGAGGAAGAAGAAGAGAAATGATCGACTTAGGGTTTTAGTCTTATTTTCGTCTGTGTCTAGAAGCTTCTTCTACTCTCTGCGGTTAGCTTAAATTGTGGAGTTTTGGGTTTTAAATCTGTTTTATCATGGAGCTATTAGCAACGTTTATGTTTTTGAGTTATAAGCTTTAAATGCAAAAGTGAATTATTAGCAACTAATTACAATTACTAACTTTAATTATTACGTTTACCCTTCGTTATACCAATTGCGTTTTGGTGTTGTAAATATTCCACAATATTTATTATCTTTCCTCTTTTGTTTTGTTTTCGGCTCATCTACTTTAGAAAGTTTATGAAGTTTCAAAATTTTCTTCCTAATAAGTATGTGGTGGTGGTCATTATAATTTACTTAGCATAAAACTATATCACTAAATACAAGTGACGAAAGCATATATTTCAATAAACTTTTTAAATCACTGGCACCAAACAAATTTCAACTACAAGGTACTATTTTAAATATAATTTAAATTTCATTAAACCAATAACTAAAAAAATTATATAGAATATAAGAAGAACTTACAAAATTTTCCTAAAAATTTAAAGACTCCAAAAAATAAATCAAATAAGTTCTATTATTGTTATTGAGTTTAATTTCTTTTCCTAAAAATGGATAACGTACAACAACTGGCTTTTTTTTCCTTTTCGTCGTCAACGATGATTTTGAATCAGAGTTCGATTGTATGATGATTTTGAATCAGATTTCGATGTATGTTTCAAAGTTGATAGATAGTTCATTGAAAATTCTCAAAGACAGATTTCAACGTCTATTTTGAATCAGAAATCAAACATTGTTGCAATCTTCATCAACTACCAAACAAACATATAGTTGCTGTCGATATTAACTAACAAAATATCATTAGCGAATTTAAACTCTCATTATCTCCCTCCATCACACAAAAGGTAATTAATTATTCCACCAATTTTGTTGCCTCTATAATATTTATTGTGTTGAAGGCCATAACTCAAAACTTGTTTAGACATGATTCTTTCCATCCATTGTCAATTAGTTTTAAATTGAAAACGTATGAAGGTTAATAAGTTTGGTGTAATTTTTCACAGAATTATTTCCAAAAGAATAACAAGATCATGAAACAAAAGAAAAACTGAAAAATAAGGAGATGAACATTACCTTGTGTGAATAACTCACTCAATGAGTAAGAATTCCTTTGAATAGAAGTATTGATTTTGAGCTTGTAATTGTGGACTTTTATGTTTGAGATTCAAATCATCTGTGAATTTGGATTTAGGGGGTGATTTATAGGGACTATAAGAACTGTATCTTTAATTTAAACTCTTTAAAGCTAAAAATTTACAATCACATTTTTTTAGCTTTATTTTTTCTTACAGCTTTTAAAGTCTAATTGCTCACTTTACTTATTTTATGTTCAATTTTCTTAAATCACAAATAAGAGATTTTGTAGACAATAGCAAATAAATAATAATAAAAAATCTGATATCTTTTTTCTTTCTTTTTCCTCATAATAATTGAAAAACTCTTTTTCAATGTATGTGTAATTTATCACAAAGTTATTTTGATTAATTAACAATAATCTTTTTATTTCTTTCTTTTAGATTTATTTTCATAATTTTTGTTTGCATCAACTACCATCATAATTCATCATCAATTGCGTCGGAGTGATGGTTCCTCAATCCAAAACTGAACCACATGAATTCATTTTTAGCATAATTTATATTTACAAAAATGCAGTATATAATAAAAAAATTACAATCATAGTTTTTACAACTTTTTGTTACCAATCATACTTTAATAACAACCAAAATTTTTACAGTTAAAATCTTTACAGTCAAAAGTAAGTGTCGTTATCAATCAGCCCCTTAATTTATTAGAGAGATATTTTTCTCTTGATATTCTTCAATATTTTTGAAAATTAAAGAGGGGAATATTAGAATATTACAGTATGATTGTAAAAAATCAGGTTTAAGTGATGAATCTGGCACAATTCAGCTGGGAAAATGGATGTATAGACCGATGTTTAGATCATATGCTGAAATCAACTATTAGCCACGGTTCAATGTTCTTCCGATTAATTTTTCGAAGTTTTCTTTATCTAAAACGTTTATATTTATTGAACCAATTATTTTTTTATGTTATGTCTCTCGGCGTTTTCCTTTTTTTATAAATAAATGGAAAATGTCTTTTCAGAGAGATACAAATGGATTTTCCAAAAGTTACGAGAATTAATTAAACGAGTTCAGTATACTGCCAAATCATGGACGCAAACCAATAGTAAACGAACATTTCATTTGTCATAGAAACTCTGTTTTATTATGTTATGATTTTTTTGAATGGAGTCATGTAGTTTAATATTTTGATTTTTCATTATTGTCTCATTTAACACATTGAATTACTTCTTAAATCTTAATCATTAATGGTTAGATTATGTGTAATTTGGATCTAGGGGGAGAAGGAGGTCCGATTCATCGAAACAACAGAGAATCGTCAACGAAGCATCGCAACGGCTGTGTAAGATAGCGAATACCAAAATGCGAATTACCATCTTTGCTTTTATTTGACACCAACTAATGTCGGATCCAAATTCTTCTTAATCATCTCCTCTCTCGGCAACTACACGAATCTCTGTGACACATAATCAAAACCACAATTTATCTCATCCTCACTATTTATCGTTTTATGTATTTTTCTTATATGATCCTCAATTGTTTTTGCTAGTTTTCCTAATTAACCAGTTGTCAAGTTTATATATATATATATATATATATATATATATATATAAAAGCAAGTTTTATTTGAGCATGATATTTTGATATAGTTTTTTAAAATATATATATATATATATTAAAGATATTAGAATCTAGTAACAAAAATGGACATTATTCCACTAAAAATAGACTTAACTTTTGTTTTCTCGTCCAAAAATACAGTAAATAGACTTATCTTTGCACTGCAAACAAAATCTGACATATTAATCTTTTACCAAATTATCCACCTTTTTTTTGGTCAACAATCTTTCTCCATATGTTTCTAAATGATTGTATTTCCTTAAAGTTACTATAATATATTAACTTTTAACGTAATTTTCGGTAGTAACAAAAACAAAAAACGAGTTTGCTTTACACTTAAAAAGTCTGATTTATAACCTTTTGGTAAAGAAGGTCTGTAAATTATTAGGACTTCCACTTAAAAAAAATAATTTTCACTTTACTTTTGTATTCCATCTGAAATATAGATTATATTTTACAAACACAACATACTGCATATTATAAGAAGTTGTTACACCCTATCCATACAACAGAAAACGAAAACATTAAAATCCCTGAACAAACTTAGCCTAAACAAAGAAACCACAAAAGCAAGAGGACATCTTCCTCCACAGATTACATTGAAAAAGAATCGCAAGACCCTTGAATACTCTATTTTTGTTTTACAAAAACTTGAAACAAAGTCAAGGGAGGTTGACCAAGAATCCTACAGAGTTTGAACTTGTACACTATCTTGCCTCTGTCTTCTTTCTTTGCCCAATACTTTTCAATAATGTACAAACCAAAATACACATAACGTTTACCTCTTCAATCCCATCTTTCTTCGCCACGTATCACTCTCACTTCCCTCGTGCTATTAGCCAATGCTAAATTCCCTTTGGTCAATTTCTGATCATGAGTCCTCCTTTCCGTGCTTATCACGCTATCTCCTTCACCTGTATAAATGACAACACCAGAGTCGAACTTATTCTTGTATCCATACCTTTCTGTTGCGACGATGCATATCGCGAAGTTCATATCTCCAACTTTCATGTAATCGATCCTGCACTTCAGCTTCGAATGATCCCGACAGCACGAAGTTCAGTTTTGTATTGAAACTCATCCCCAACTTTGATTCCAGGAACTGATCCAATTCTCTTCTCTACGTTCACTTTCTTCCCCATATTCTCTATGACATCTAACGTTTTGATGTCGATTCTTCTCGCAGCTTAGAACTAATCTCCACCTCTCCTTGCTAGTTTTCTCGTTCCAACCGTTTGAAAACTTGTTTGAAAAAACGCAATACCTCAAGAACTTTCTCCCGAGCGGTAGGGTCATAATCCGCGTTTCTAATCTCTCTTCTTGTCCATTAAGTTTAGGAACCCGGTTTTGTTGTATAACCGGGACACGCCCAAGTTTATCTGACCGTCTTTCATCGCTGTGTTGAGTCGCTTTATGAGCATTACTAAACTTCTTCTGGACAGCTGCATTAACATTTACTTGGAAACCGATTTTGTTGCATAACCGGGACACGCCCAAGTTGATTTGACTGTCTTTAATCTCTGTGTTGAGTCGCTTTATTAGCATTTGCTCTTAGGCTTGATGCATCCGCATTAGTATCCTTCTTCTT
This sequence comes from Cardamine chenopodiifolia, assembly GCA_963922655.1. NCBI lineage: Eukaryota > Viridiplantae > Streptophyta > Magnoliopsida > Brassicales > Brassicaceae > Cardamine > Cardamine chenopodiifolia. The sequence goes on along the minus strand of OZ000480.1, from coordinate 20,378,918 downwards.
CTTCATCACAGCTTTGACTAGCACAGTTTTCTTCTTACTGGTAACAGGAACAGGTCTTCTTGTGCTTTGAGACGCTAATAGTTTCTTAGACTCCTCTGAGCTTCGAAGTTTAACTTTACTTTCACGAGGTGGATTAAACTTCCTCTTACATCTTCCACTCCCAACATTACCTTTAAATGGTTCAGGAACTGCAACGACATGATCATGATCTTGATCAGCTGGTTCTTGTTCGACACGTTTAGGAGCTACAATAGGATGATTCTGGATAGCTGTATTAACTCTCCCTTTAGGAATCTTGTTTTGTTGTATAACCGGGACACGCCCAAGTTGATTTGAGCGTCTTTCATCATTGTGTTGAGTCGCTTTATGAGCATTTTTTCTTAGTCTTAATGCATCCGCATTACTAATCTTCTTCTCCATCACATGCTTCTTCTTAATGGTAACAGAAACAGGTCTGCCTGTGCTTTGAGAAGCTAATAGTTTCTTAGATTCCTCTGAGCTTAGATGTTTAACAAAATATAACTGAAACCAAATCAAAACCAAACCGAACCAAATTGTATATGGTTATTATATAGTTTTAATTTTTATAAAACTGACAAATTGTAAACCGAAAAAAATCAAACCCAATCAAACCAAATTACATATGATTTTAAAATAGTTTTAATTTTTATGAAACCGGTAAACTATAAGACCAAAAAAACAACTGTAACCAAACCATAAACCAAAATGACCACCCTTAATAATGACGTATTTGATAACTGTGTTTAATAGTTATAATCATTCTGTAGTTTGTCCTAACACCTTTTTCCTAATTAAATTCACAGGTTTAGACATGTTAGAAATATATTTTGATTCTCTTAATCATTTGAGGGTATTTTATTCAAAACTAAAAAAGTATTTTCTTAAGTATGCAAAAAAAAAAATGTATAATTTAATGGAAATCGATAAATAATTGGTGTATTTTGATAAAATTTTTCCAAAAAAAATGATATACTTAGGATTCATTGCTTCATTTCTAAAGTTGCTATCAAAATGCTACTAAATATTTTTCTCATCCTATAAAATAAAAGCACAAAAACTAAACTTCCAAGAAAAAAGATTTTAAAAACCAAAACTTTCTTGTTCTTCGAGTTTAGTAAGAACAAGAGGATATATGTATCAACATATATTATAAAAGACCACCAAAACATAAAAATCCTTCCTTTTTTATATCTGCAAATTGTAATTTATAGTGCAGAAAACTCTCATTTGGCCACATTTTCTCATAAAAGCCAAAAGAGTAAAAGAGTTTTCTCTTCAATAGAGAGACAGAGATCTTAAAAAGTCTTTTAAGTCTTTGTACTGAGAAAGACCAATCAGTTTCTATCATATCATGTGAAGAAGCTCTGCTTGAGGGAATGATCCATTTGATGGAACATCAAGAAGAAGATCCTGATCAGAAATATCATTATCTTCATAGCTAAACACCAGAGATCCACCACAGCTCATAGGTTTAAAGGAAGAGACACTGTTCTCTAAAATCTCTTTGGTTTCAATGTGGTTTGATCTAATCTTCATAACTTCTTTGGGGCTTCTCATCACAAACCTTGTGTCTGGAGAATGCAAAACTCAATATAATCAGAAACAGAAGATTTGATTGCAGAAAGTTATGCATTTGACATGATTAAAGAATCTTGATTGACCTGAGAAGTTTTGGTTTAAGCTTTCACAAGGTCTTTCAATGGTTACAAGACTATAATTATTTGATGGACTCAGGTTTGAGACCCTTGATGTTGTAGTAGCAGAGTCTTCAATCCCTTTGCTCTGTTCCTGAAGCAAAGATTTAAGTGAACAAAAGCCACAAAGTATAGAAAACTAATTGCTTCAATAAGAGTATTCGTCGAAAACCTTGAGCATGTAATAGCTTTCCAGCAAGTGAGATTTGTTAGGATCGGATAAAGCAAGCTTTGCAAGTGTCTTAATGTCTTCAAGTTTTGATTCAGATGAAGATTTCTCAAAAACATTATCTGCCACAAGTTGCTGAAACAAGGAGAAGTTCTCTTTGAATTGAGAACTCTCAAACATGCTTCTGAGGCTAGCAAAAGAAAAAGAACAGGAAGTATAAGAACTCGAAGGAGCCGCTGTAAAAATCTGTAAATAATGTAGTTTCATGAACTTAAAAACCTTTCAGGACGTTCAACAGAGTCAACTTGAGGAAGTAGTTTCATCAGTTTTAACTGTTCTTCCTCTGTGAATTTTTCTATGAACTCATCAAAGTTGAAAACATCCTGCAGAGAGATTTTCCCAAGTCAACTTTAGGCATTGAAATGATTTTGCAAAGAAACACAATTCATTGTTGGGAATTGCCAATGGATTTACCTTCAAATCGATGGTACAGAGTGGTATCCTTTGTCTTCCCAAGACTTGAGATTTGCTCCTGCAACAAAAACATCATTTATGCTTACTGAAATTACAATCTCCTCAAGCAATCTTCAAACTTTATTGATTCCACAAGTTATTTACCTCTTCAGTTGCTCTTGCTTTATTACTTTTCCACCAAGTTTAACAGACTGTATTGATGAGGACTTGCTGCTCTCAACTAAGAACGAACTAGCTTCAAATTCTTCTTCTCGAACACCCGAGTGAGGATCTCTCATAAGAACACTCCCATGTCCAATCAACATTGATGTATCATTCTCAAAAAGCAAATCTTCCTCTGAAGAACCAGAGAGGCAAGAAGATTGCTGTTCTTGTAGAATACTATAAAGATCCTTTGTGAGTTTTTCAACAGAAGAAGCTGCCTTTGGACGGCCTACACAAGTCCTCTTCTTACAAGCAAAAGTCGTTTCCCACGCATTAGATTGTGCACAGCTCTCAGAGTTTGATACAACCGATCCTGAACTTGATCTATTGCTAGCTTCTTCATCTAAAGCCTTTTTCTTGAAACCATTATTGAATTCCAAGTTAGCTCTTTTAATTGCGAAATTTTCTTGATACAACTTCCTCTTTGGAATCTTTTGGTTCATAGACATTCCCTTAATCATCATTCTTTGTGGTCTATGATCCTCAATCTCATTCTCATCACCTTCAGCACGCGCATGAAGCGGTGTATAGTTTAGTAATGTTCCTTTTGTTCTCCACCTCGAACCACACGCATTGCACAATACCGGCTTCTCTGGTGGCCCGTTTCGCCATAGAGGTGTACCTGTTTACAACAATTTCCCAATGATTAAACACTCAATACCAACAACAACAACAAATATTACAACTTCCTCACAGATTTATACAACATATTCAAGCATTTTACTATCAAGTAAAACCTCATAAACAAGATGAACAATGATCTCTTAAGTCTTAACACCAAAGCAGAGCTAAAATTTGAGTTCTGATTCAACATAACTGAGCATTTTAGACAGAAACTAATATCTTGATTTGCCAAAACAATTCAAAGCTCAATAAGAGTGATCAAAAGCAGCAAAGGACCCACAACGTGTTTCTTAATGTTCAGAAACACAGACACAAATCATGTTTCAAATGCTCAATTTTGTTTCATGTCTCCAAGAAACCTTTTTGCATTATCAATTGAATAAATTCTTCAATAGTTTATAAACAAACTGTATATAGAGCTCAAAGCTGGACTAAATTTCTCAAAAAAAAATCAAGAAACATGAACTCACTTGTAACTCCACAGTGATAGCAAGGTCCTTGCTTTCCCATTTTTTCGTTTTCTTTTTTACAAAAACTAATATAAAGATAACTTATAATTTCACAAAAAGCAAAGCTTTTGTGAAATTGAGTTTTAAGATTATTGTTTTTGTTTACTTAGTGAGAGCTATACAAAGACTGGGTATCGGGAAGCTTCTTTAAGAAGAAAACCCAGAAAAAAAAGTTTTTTTTTCTAAAGCCAATGAAAACCCAGAAAACAAAAAAAAGTGAAGAACCTTCACCTAGAAAATTCGAGAAATTAAAACAAGAACAGCCCAGAAAATTTATATAAGAAAATCCGAATCAAGAGAAGAAAGACAACTTTTTGTTTTGTTTTCTCTATTTGGGTTTTTTGAGCTAATCAGTCTAAAGGGAAAGAGAGAGAAAATGGTGAGGTTATAGAGAGAGATAGAGTGATTGTGTTTATGTAAAATGACTTTTTTGGTTTGTTTTTGTATATAACCAAGTTAATGTTTCAGCTTCCTCTCCTTTACTTAAGCTTTTTCATATTATAACTTTCAAATATTTAAACTTGACCACAAAAAAAAAACTTTCAAATATTTACTTACTTCTTTTTTTGTCAACAAATATTTAACTACTTACTTGCAGATTTTCTTTTCAATTACTCAATTAATTAAAAGGACATTTTTATCTGGTTTATGGAGTTACTAAAATACTATATAATTACATTTAAATGACATCCAAATATTGACTAGTATTAGCTTATTTTTTATTATGAACTCAATGAAAATATATATTTCCAAGCTTTTTTGAATTTTAAAAAGTGATAATAATGTCAATTATTAAGAAAAAAAACTTATAATGGTTAGAAAGTGAGAATGAGGGCTGGAGGAATATCATTGCTTGTGCCTTATGGTTCCTTCATGTTGACTATAGACTTTTCTTCTTGTTTGTTTTTCTTTTGTTATTCAAAGTAGCTAATTAATATTTAATATTGACAATAATTAATAATAAACCATAATAAAATAAAAGTAGATTAAAAATAAGATAGTGAAATAGTAGTATAAAATAAAAATACTAATGACTATTAACTTTCTATAGCTAAAAATACTTTATCATGGATAATATTTGTATTATAGTTTAGTATTTGCAACATTATATTAAGATAAAATTATAATTTCTGTTAGTACCAATTAAACTACAACTTCTTCCATCTGTCAAATCTCATTTTTTAAAATTAGGTAAATTCCGTTAATATTTTCTGTATCACAAGGAATTTCTTTAAAAGTTAAATGTGATATTAAGTATTAAATCAAGAAATAAAGAGCTGATAAATAGGCCAAAATGGGAAAGAAATTAGCAAATTAGTGTGTTTTTCATTTTGTTAAGATTTTAAGAATTGATTGTCTTTTTAACAAAGATAAGAATAGGTTAATACGATTAGGTTTAAGTGTTTAACTTATTCTAACATATGTGAAGGGATGACGTTGGTAAATTAATATATTTTTGTATATCAAACAAAAACAATAGAAAAAGGGGCTGTGAAGTCACCGGCCGTAATGACGAGGATCATGGACACAACTCTTTTCTGCACCGTTTGATTTGGTTAAAGTATTTGTAATGATGGGTCCCACTTTTGTGGTTTTGTGAATGTGATTAGTGAACTAATTTCGGTACATTACTCGGTGTCTACGCGTATTTCAATATTCCGAATATTATCCTAACTTGTAGATATAATTTTAATATTAATATATATATATATATATGCAATCGTCCATAATCAAGATCCACAAATTTTTGAGGTGTGGTGAAATTATAACATGTCACTCACGATGAGATGAATCAAAAATTAGGTTTTTCGTTTCGAGGAAAAAGCAAATTGTGAAAAACGGTGATTATTGTTACGTAACTACAAAAATAATGTGGAGTCTCAATCAAATAATAATACTTTCGCAAGAGAGACATATGAAAACAATATAAATTATATAATATTATGATTACAACGTCAAATAATTTTTTTAATCGCAATAATAAACTTTGGCCCTCGGATTTAATTATCATAATTTCTCCTATTTATCATAATTTCTCCTATTAATACGATTCTATGGACATCCATATATTTATCTTGTCGCATTTTCAGAGTAAAAAGTAACAGAAACGGTAAGAAAGTCGTGACTCTAATTGGACTGCGTGCTAATTCCTTTACGAAAATTTCGATGGAATAATGTAATGATGATAGAATCGGACGGTGAAGACGAGGCGATGAAACTAAAGAATGGGATAAGGTTAAAAAAAACAAAAAGGTAATGCACCATTAGTGCCTAAATAAAAACAAAGTAGATCATATGATGATCTGCTTAATTCACACATTCATGCTTATTAAACACAACCACTACAGCACAAAATGACAACCATTTAATAGAAAGTTCAACTTAAACAATTAGTCCAAACTCTTTTATTCATTTGATCTGTATTATATTTCCGTGGAATTTTTTTTTGAAAAAAAATTCTTTGGTTTTTCATTATTTCAACTCTCCAACCAAAAAAAAAATAAAATCTCAAACCAGAGTGATTCTGGTATCACTTATTATCAATCTTGATTATATTCGTTTCGTATGTTACTTAGTTCTCTAAATCAAAATTAGGTTCCGTTCGAACAATACTTAGTACCTTAAACCTATTAAAGGAATCAGGTTATAGGATTTTCACTTTTTCTACCTTTTAATATTAGCCTAATGCGATTAAGCAGCAAAAAAACAAACAAACCCCTAACATCTCATGAAAGCTTAAGAAATGGAAAAGAACAAACCCAAGTCCAAAACCACTAATAAAGCTATTTGCAACATCTGAAATTACGCATTTTATTAATCTAGACTAATTAGAGTTAACCCCTCAATATTTCTATTGTTAAGACATCAATTATGGCCAAACCATAAACGAAATCATAGTGATAGTGAAAATATTCAAAACCAAATCTTTCAATCCACATGGTGAAACAACCATAAACGAAAACAGATGTTGTCTTTAACCTAATAAAAAACATATGGTGTCACCATAAAAGTTTCCAAAAAGTAAAAACACTTGCACTATATAATCCCATTTCATTTCCTTTGCTACTTTCAGTCTCAGTTTCTCCACTCCTTCTTCTTCTTCTTCTCTTCTTTATCTTCAGACTTATTCAACTGCATAACGAAATGACAATTATGATGACCCGTCAATGGAGGTTTCAAACAGATAAAGCCCCATTTGTTCATATTAGCAGAGAAGGCAAACTTAGTGAAGTTACCTTTATGATGAGAATCCGGAAGAAAATACCTACAAAGTCGATGAAAAATATCAGTGAATGTTTCACGTAGTCCATGTCTCCAAGATGTGCCTCTTCTATTATCTTTTGTGTGTCCAGCACTATATATCCCACGAAGATCAGGATTCCAAAATACAGCTGCGACTATATATAGGTTTATAGTAACGGTGAGGAATCAAAGTAACTAAAAGTAGGATAGCTTTAACTTGTAAATTAGATGGTTGGTTACCTCAAACTTGACGTGCCAAGAGACAGACTCAGAATCACTACCCAGTTTAGCATGACCAAGCCAGAAGAAAGCAGTCCTCCGAGGTAGAGGAACTGCCTTGGTCTTGCTAGCATTGCCACTGCCGAGAAACAGAAAAATACCATTCCAATTCCTAAGAACGTTGTGATAAGGATGCTAGAGAAATGAGAGAAAGACATAATTGTTATGTTAGTTCTTAGAGACGTTTTAGACATAATTGTTATGTTAGTTCTTAGAGACGTTTTTTAGTTTTCGAAAAAAAAGTTCAAGTCCATACTCTCTACCAACTTCTTTTTTATATGTATGTGTAACTATTTGTAAAGCCTCCTTTTTTTGTTTTGTTTAGGGCTCATGAATTCTCATGACCGGCCTGAACTAAAAAGCAAATACATAAACATAAATGGTTTTATAACAGACTATAAAAATTGCACCTGGGGTCAACATCGATTGCAAAATCGATCAAGGGACCAACTGAAGCTCCTTGAAGAAAACCAAAGAGAAGCAAAAGTGAAAACCTCTTTTCCTGAATCGAAAGAACGAGAGTGTCAAGGAAACAAGACTATATATGATACAATAATTTAAAGAATGATTTACGTACATGTTCATATGGAGGACAAGAAAGCAAATGCTCCAGTGAGCTTACAACCCATCCAAGCGTAGTGATCATACCAGATCTTCCAGAGGTAAGCTCCAAATGCAGACGCAACAAGAATACAGAATAAGCTGAGATAAACCTACAATAATTCCACCAAGATCGAAAAAGAGAAACCAGATCAATACATGACCACTACTAGTTGTCTCGTTTTCTGTTTCTCTGTTATTTTTTTTGAATAGTGTTTGGTTTTTCTTTTCATTGATAACAAATGGATCCAGAGCCAACATACAACCAGACTCTACTATCAAGATCAGTGAAAAGGTTAGATATTCTTGTCATTTTAAACATTCATACTAGCCAACAATGATTGAAACCAGTCTCTCAGCCCACACACTGAATCTTTTAACCACTATAAATTATTATTTTTATATAATACTTTATCCTTAAATTTTATTTGTTTTCTTAAACTTATTTATCGGCATTTTCTCTCATAATGTTAGAAAATTACATTAAATTACTACCACCAACTTGCTAATTCTATATCTGTGAGGCACACAAAAACAAGTTTTAGTTCCAAAAATCACAATTATGGGGAGCTCTCAACAATACAGAATTCGCGTTTATCAAAAGTTTTAAAATATTAAAAATTATCTCTTAATCGTTTACTAATCTTTCGTAAAATTTTAGATTCCTTCAATAAAACCTAACTAAAGTTATTAGTGGTTTTTTTTAGTTTAATATTTTTTTGGTACTCCTAGAAAACAAAATATAATATCTACACTTTTGAGAATGGCCTAAAATTTATATATTTAATGCAACTCACTTCGCCTTTTGTATGATTTTTAATTAAATAAATTAACAACAGAGTTAATGTGTGAGAAAAAATAAAAATTGATTTATTCTTACAATCTCATCGACTGTTTTTTTTTTTAATTCTCAACCACAGTCTCATCTACTAACATAAAGTTACCACTTACGAGTAACTATGGAGTAACTAATTCCCTCTCACTATCTTTCTAAGTTTCTTTCTCCACAAAATAAAATAAAAAACGAACCAACGGAAACCAAAAAAAGTGAAATGCAATCGAGATAACAACCAGAAAAAATGAAACGGATCTCAATCAATCATCTCAAACCAAGAAACCACAGTTCTTTATTTTTATTTTTATTGGCAGCTCAAGAAACCACAGTTCGTGCTAGAGGAAATAGCAATGACGAACTCTATCAGAAACCAGTTCGATTTGGTTCCGTAGAACATTTCCATCTCTTACTTTTATTAATCAAGGGGGCTCTTCTCCTGTTCTCCTTATTTTTAGTGTCTTTTTTTTTTTAAGTTGCAATCATGCTAATAAAATCATACTGGAAAGAATTACTTTTCATATCTAAAGAAGACTAAAATTCAAATTGTGATGAGTTCTTTTTGGTAACCAAAAAAATTCAGGTTTTGACCAGCGATCAGCACTTCGTTGTCTGTATGATTCGAACCCATGGCATTAGGAGCTCCGCAGTTATATAGAATTTACCTAGCGTAGTCTTTCATTTTTTTTTTCCGTTTAAATGTTAAGTTTTATACCATTTTTTACTTTGTGACAGAAACACAGAAACAGGAAATACCGAAAACTAATAATCTAATCAACTACAGCTAAACGCAAACCAAACAAAAAACCCAACAAAAGAGGCACAACTTGACCCAAGGAGTTACTAAATGAATAAGAAACAGCAGACACCATCTCTTTACAGCAAGTCTCAAACTCCATTTCCCTTTGTAGTTGCCACGAGTGACTGCGGTCTCTGTTCGGTCCTCAAAACCAAAGATCAACAGCACCTACAGCTTCGCCGAAAAGAAGCACAACTGAAACCTGCAAAAAGAAACCAAACGGGAGCCACCTTCATCCAATCAACAACATCACCGACAGCTTTGAGAGCTATCCAGAGCTAGGCAGCCCGAGAAAGCCACCCAAGTCTGATGCAATGCAAGGTACCTCCTCAACAACTCCCTCGATGAGAAAGAAGACTCGAATCAAGTGCTCCCGAGACCACATAAACCTCCCACTAGAACCTTCCACCACCTCTACCGCTAGATCCTTGCACAGAGACCACCTATAGAGAGGCTAGAGGCTCAGAGTAACCACGACTGAGACACAACCGGCAGAACCGCGAGGGATCCACCGGAGACTTCGTCCACACCGAGAGCCTCCAATAAATCAGTCGACCTCGCCACCAACGAAACTCAGCTCAGCCGCAACATACGGAGGACTTGAGAACTGAACAAAAGACGGAGGGATTCAACCGTCTTCCGAAAAGGTATGCAGCTGTGTTGAAGAGACAATTATATTGCCGCATCTGGAAAGTAGACTAAATAGAAACTTTAACTTAAATTATAGGTGGTGGTGATCCGTCCATTTATCACCAATCGTGATTAGATTCGTTTCATCGTCTACAACTCCTCTAAATAAAAAATTAGAATCCCGTTTGGACAATACTTATTACCTTAAACATATTGAGGAATCAAGTTCTAGTATTTTCACTTGTCTACTTACTATGCCTAGCTTAGTGCGATTTTAGTAGCCAAGAAAGAAAAAGAAGAAGAAGCAAACCTCCTACAATTCAATGACTAAAAAGATAGAAATGAACAAAACCACTTGAGCCATTTACAATCTTAAGGTGCAAACTATGCGAAAGAAAAGCAAAATAATCCTTTCAAGTGCAGAAACATGTGTTGTCACAAACCCATAAACTCTCCTGATAAGTAAAAACACCAAAGTGACCTAACAAGATGACCAGCATCAAACACTAACTCTATTTACTTTATTGTCGTCACTTTCAGATTCAGTTTCTTCTTTTCTTCTTCTTCTCTTCTTTCTCAGCTGAGTTCTTCAACTGCGAAACAAAAGGACCCCGACCCATCAATGGAGGTTTACTAACATATGTTAATATCAGTAAAGAAGAACATAGCCCAGTGAACTTACCATTATAATGAGAATTCTGACGAACACAGCTACAAAGTCGGTGAAAAGAGTCAACGCATGTTTCACATAGTCCATGTCACCGAGGTGTGCCTTCTCTATCATCTCCTGCGTGTCCACCACCATGTATCCCAGAAAGATCAAGAGTCCAAAGTACAGCTGCAACCAGAGACAGATTCATAGCAACGGTAAGACATCTGAGAAAGTATGATAACTACATAAAGAACAGATCTTTCTAGAACAGAGAAGCTTGGTTTACCTCAAACTTAAAGAGAGATGCAGATCCACCGAAGATCGAAGAAGCAAACTGAAGCCACATTAGCATGGACAAGCCAGATGAAAGCAGTCCTCCAAGGTAGAGATACTCTCTACGTCTTGCAAGCATCGCTGCTCCTGAGAAACAGACAAATGCTATCGCAGTTCCAACAAACGCAGTGATAAGGATGCTGGAGAATCAAAAGAAGAACAATAAATGTTAGCTCCTAGATACATGAACAATAAGCAATAAGCCACAACACAGTTATCATCGAGTGATGGATTAAGGATCAAACCTTTGGTCAAAATCAACAGCCACTTTGATCAAGGGCCCAACTGAAGCACCTTCAAGAACAGCAGACGCAAACAGAAGTGAAAGCCTCTTTTGCTGCATCAAAACAAACAACAACGTCAAGAAAACGAAACTTCAACACAACAAGAAAGACGTAAACTGAATCAAGCCCACGTACTTGTTCATAAGGAGGACATGAAAGTAGCCAAATCATAGTTCCAACACATCCAATAGTTGTAAGAAGACCACCAATATTCCAGATAACATGAAGATAAGCTCCAAACGCAGATGCAGCAAGAGCACAACATAAAGTCAGATAAACCTGCAAATTCCACAAGAAGCATAAGCACTAATGAGCAATTAAAGTCCTTTTCTTTTTAAATGGAACATGAAGATCTTAACCATCAGTATGTATCTCCCCAATTTCAATCCCCATGTAAAAATAGAAAGATTCAATTGGAAACCCTAGAAATCTATTGAAGTACGATCGCAACGATTAGTTCAATCGAAACCAAAACCTAGAAATTGAGATGCAATCGAGAAATCTAGAGCGATCAATCGCACAAAAACGAAACGAATCTCAACAATACTCCGACTACGAAACTGCGATTTGTGCGAGGAAAAAGAATCGGAGATGAATATAATTACCCGTTTAAGATGATTCTGAACGGAAGGAGAAATCTGGCGGAAGTTCTTAAGAGAATCATAGCTCCAGCTTCTGCTACCAGGTTGAGAATCAAAGAAGGAAGAGAACGCATCCATGATTTCGATTTTTTCTTTGGCTTGCCTTTGAGATTAGTAATGAAGATATTAATGAAAAAGAAAGACTTTACGGTATTTATAGGACCTTATGATAGGGGGAGAAGTTGACAATAATACCTTTGATGCGTTTATCTAATTACCTTTTTCTACCCGTGTAGGGTCATAAATACGGGAAAGGGCAGTTCTGGAAACTTCGTGAAACGTTGAAACTTTGCCGCGAGGAACGAGATATCTCGATCGTCATAGAACCAATACGAGTCATCCACATGGACTTTTCTCCTTGTTTATGTTTTAAATTTAAAACCATGTAGATAATGTTTTTCAACGTCCAATTAACCAGTTTACACAATTAATTAATGTACTTATATTATATTAAATTTACCATCATATCTTAAATTTATATTAAAAACCAATAGTACAAATTTTGTCCTCTATTTTTTTCCCAATTAGACTCTTCTAGTGCTGGCAATCTGTGTCTACTTTTTTAGTTTTTACCAGTTTTTTGTAATCTTGACTAATCTTGTAATTTCTGGATTATGCTCGGTTTGAAAAATTAATTAAATATTAATATATATATTCACAAAGGTTTTTTTTCTTCGACAATACAAAAAAAAAATACTAGATCTAGATATTCGGGTTTTGGGTTCAGCTAAAATCTAATCATATTTGGATCTATCGAATTTATGCATTTACTATCCAAAAAAATAATTTTAAAAAATTGGTTCGACTTCGGTTCGGATCTTGTCGGATTCAAATTTAAAAACCTATTAAAACCCAAAAAATTTTGGATTGCGCCTTTAGATCCTCCATTAAAGCCTAGTAATGGTCTCTATAGCATCTCGCGAGCTACTTCAGGTTGTGCGATCGGCGTCGGAGAAGATCTGGTTGGGTGAGTTGGGTGGAATGTCCCAAAATCTGATCCTCCACCGTCATCGTAATCGGTGGATTCTAAGATACTTTTGCTAGGGTTATTACTATTAGGGTTTCGAAATTGGGTCTCTCCTGTGACACCTAGTTTCGAGGGGATTGAAGCAGTAATCGGAGTCGGATGCTTTGCGGGTTTGGAAGAACAAGGGTTTTACTTCGAAGATGATGTCATTGTCACAGTCTCAAAAGAATCAGAGAATGAGCGAGAGAGGAGGAGGAGAAGAAGAAGGGAAGGTAGCGAAATTGTCTCTCTCTTTTTTGTCGCCAAACCTCATATATTAAGTTAACGGTTTAAAAACTCTCTTCTAAAAAAAGTCAAGAAACTGATGTGCTTACATGGGAAAAGAAAAACATGAATTAATGCAATACTAACGATCCACATAATTCGGACAAAGGTAAGGTACCATAAAGCGTAAAAGCAAGACATAAGTATAAAGCGAAACTTTAACTGACGAAAGCTAAAAATAGTTGAAGAAGCATAATACGCCGCAGGATATACCACTCGAATGGTGCAAGGCTAATCTCTTCATATTGAAGGATGTCGAAAAAATAACATTTGTTAAGGGATATACTTAGAATAAGTAACTGAATCCGATAGAAGGAAATATTTAAAATTTTGAATATGGACCATGGAAGGAAGCTTATTGGTCTCTCCATTAAGGAGAAATTTTGGGTAACTAAATGGATTCTTAAGCTCGTAAAAATTATTGGTTCAATAAAAGTCCATGAAATATTATTTTTTGCATCAACAAAAACACAAAATATATTGTTTCTTGGGCCAGTAAAAGCCCAACAAATAAAAATTATGAAACATGCCCAATAAAGAAAGTAACTTTCTTGTCTTAAATTGTTGATGGAACATTGACGTCGTAACGACTTCACTGGCAAAACTAACAGCGGATCCGTAACGTTGAGGGCCAAGTCAGGTCTATGAAATTTAGCTCTCGCCGGCGATGATTTTGACCGACGGAAAGGAGAGGATATACTCGCCAGATGCAACCAACAGAGAGACAAAGCCAAGAAATGCTCGAAGATAGGGCCTCCAACCAGTAGATCTGATACCTCTAGGAGATTCTGGTGGTCGGGAAGATGATTGTTAACCGGAAACAAATCAGCAAAAATGGAACGCGAGGGATCCACCAGGGACTTCGCCCACACCGAGAGCCTCCAAAAAATCTGTCGACCTCGCCACCTCCGAGATCCCCTAAAACTGCGAAAGATTTTGTCACCCCCGCAACTCGGCTCAGCCGCAACGTACGGGGTCCTCGCCGCAACTGGAAGAGTGGACACGTCGCCGCTGGGAACCACAATAGATCAATCAAGGAGGGACTGGATCTTGCCAGAAATAGAGAAGCTGAGGCAGAGGAGCATGGAGGAAGAGTAAACGATGTCCTCGAGCACCGACAACACCACCACACCTCCGTCAAGGTCTTCAATTGCTCATATCTACACCATCGATAACTTTCTGTGCTGGAGGCAGAGCTCGACGCCGGCGAGCAACCGCCAAAGAAGAACGGCTGTAGATCCTCCCAACCAAGGGAGTTAAAGAAGCCGGAAGAGGCCAAAACATGACACATATCTCACTGGCGACACGACTAGGCGGTGGAAGAAAGAGGTAGTCCTCACCAACCTTGAGCCCATCGGTGGAAAGAAGAAAAAGTTCCCACTGGATGGTGTGATACAGATCTCCGACCACTGGAGCTTCTTGCAGCAACTTATGAGCTCAGTGAAGCATGGTGGTGAATCAGAGCTTCAAAGAACTTCATGGCTAACTGCAACGCCGAGCGAGAGAAAAAACAACAGCATAGGTCACGACGCCCGCGATTCAAAACTCCAACAGCGTCGGAAGGTGGTGTTTTGGCGAAGCCTCGATATCAGCGTTAAAGAAAGTTTATGTAGAGAGAATTTTTGACTCTTTGTGATTTTTTTTCTTTCTACAAATCTCATTACTAGCGAAATTGTCTCTCGGTCTGTTGTTTTAGCATTTACTACAAAAAGGCCTAACTAAAAGCCCATTAGGCCAAACACTTTCAACACAAACCAAAAATCCCGAATTGATTTTAAGTTGTACCAAACCCGTTAGTTGAAGCGGAGATATTCTCAACACTGTTGTGTGTGGCTGTCGGTAGAAAGTTCCACTTCACTTAAAACGGAGTTTTGGGTATCATAACAAGTATCAGTTCAGATTTTACCTAATATTTGCGGATATAACTATATAGAATCCAATAAATTAATTTTCTGCATTCAAATTTGAATTCAGATCAATTTTTTAGTTAGGGATCAAATCGAATGCTCGAATTCGATTTTATCCGAGGCCTAGAAAATATACTCAAAAGATATTTTCAAATGGTCAAGTCAATTCGTATATCATGGCATGGGTTGACTATAATTTAAGTCGGGATTTTGAATTCTGGCTCAATTTAGGCCGAACGCTAAATTAAAACAGGCTTATACATAAAAAGCCCATTTACATAATAAACGAAGCGGGCTTTAATATATACCGTTTATACAAAACGGCACGTTGTTTTCTTAACTGAATAAAACAAAAACGATACATTCCATATGTCTAACGATAACAACATCTCTTTCACTTCCTTCAAAGCTCTTTTGAAACCACACATTCAAACTAACTCTCAAAAGCTCAGCAGAGAAGAGAGAGGGCAACAAATGTCAATTTCCATGGCGTTATTCTCACCGCCGATCTCTTCATCACTTCAAAACCCTAATCTCATCCGCAAGATCTCGTTCTCTCTTCTCTCCACCAAACGTTTCTCTCTTATCTCCATCCCTCGAGCTTCATCTGACAATGGTACAACTTCACCAGCTGCTACTTCAGTCTCCACCACCACCGTGGAAATTCCGAAGCCTGATTCTGCTGTTGTAAAGGAAGCTCCGGTGGAAAGCTCACCCGCTTCTGAAAACGGCGCCGTCCGAGGTGAAGCAACTGATTCGAGCATTACGACGACGGTAATCAAATTTGAAGATGCGAAGTGGGTAAATGGAACTTGGGATCTGAAACAGTTTGAGAAAGATGGGAAAATGGATTGGGATTCTGTAATCGTTGCTGGTTAGATCCTTTAAACTTCGAATTTTACGATTTAAGTTTACAGTAATGATTTGTTTTAAGTGATAAATGTGTTTATAAAGAATAAATTAATCAAATTTCGTTTTAATTAGTACTTGGAAAATTGTTCTTTGAATTGATAATGTGTTTAAAAATTGTTTTAACTAGTAATTATTTGTTTTAATTGATAATGTGTTGAAAAATTGTGGAAATGATTAAAGACTTAAAACATTATAATGATGATTTAGGTATACATAGAAATATTTGAATCTAGAATGATTAAAGACTTGATTCATGATAATGTCACATTATCCTTGAATTTATAGAAATTTTTTTATAGCTTGTGAAACTGGAAAAATTGTTGAATTTGGAATGAGCAAATACATGATAATGATTTAAGTTTCGTAGCCTAAATAAACTTACAAATGTCATTATCTTAGGATATAAAGAAATATTTGTTTAAGCTTTGTTACAGGGAAGCTTGTGTTTTGGTTTCTAATTTATAGTGGAAAAGATGAGTTTTTATTGTGTAATGTGTTGATTATGTATATATAGAGGCAAAGAGGAGAAAATGGCTTGAAGATTACCCGGAAACAACTACTAACGATGAGCCTGTACTCTTCGATACTTCGATTATTCCATGGTGGGCATGGATGAAGAGATACCATCTACCTGAAGCCGAACTTCTCAATGGTAATTTCCATTTACTTTGCAACTTAAAAACATGATGTGATTTTATGTTTTTTCTTGGTGTAGGTCGTGCTGCGATGATAGGGTTCTTCATGGCTTACTTTGTTGATAGTCTTACTGGAGTAGGACTTGTCGATCAGATGGGAAATTTCTTCTGCAAAACACTCTTGTTTGTGGCTGTAGCTGGAGTTCTGTTCATTCGAAAGAACGAAGATTTAGACAAACTTAAGGATTTGTTCAATGAGACAACATTATATGACAAGCAATGGCAAGCAGCATGGAAAGAGCCTGAATCATCAACAGTTTCTTCAAAGAAATGAACAAGTTTTTTAGTGTGTTTTGTTTCCTCTTCTTATGTTTTGTGATCAGAAGTGATTTCTCTATTGCAATTACTGATCTTCAGATTTGTAATCTATCTACTTTAAAAATCTCTATGAAGTAGTCCCAAAGAAAATGTATCGAAATTAAGAAAAGTTCCTTTGACTTGTAAAGCAGACATTTTCAATTCATAGCGTTTTTAGATTGTTGTGCCTTGTGTGTTACAGAGAAGTTATGCATTAACCTTAGAAAACTGATACTAGAAAAATAATCAAATATGTCATATTTATTAGAAAAAATTCCATAAAAATATACCAATTATTTATCGATTTCCATAAAAATACACTAATTTTATGGATACCCAAGAAAATGCACAAATAGATTTTTTCTTTCATTGTAATCACAAACTTTTATATTGTATTCATTTAACATAAAATATGTTTATTTTTTACTGTTTTAATAAAAATCATATTTAATAATAAATTATTTTACAAAAATCGAAAATAATTCTTTTCAAATCTTAAAAAATCTGTAGAATGTCACAAATTAAAATACTAAATTATCAAATTTAGAAAAAACCAAAATGTTTCGTTAAATTATATAGTTACAAAATATTTTGATATAGTATACCTTTTACAAAAAAATTAATTCATTAAATATTCAAATACATTAAAAAAATTTTACCATATATAAGGTAAATAACATATATCAAAATTTTCAAAATCATATATATATATATATAATATTATTTACATCAGAAATTTCCCAAATAAAAAATGAATACAACCTATATTATTATATTCACACACAATTTCATGATTTTATTTTCAAAAAATAATGGTAAATTTTACTGAAATTTTATGAAGTTAAAGTTTTATATTTTAACTTTTAATTTTTTTAAGTATTAAGAGTTTTATCTGTTTTGGATTTTTATTTATTTTGTGAATTCCAAATTTTACAAAGTTAGTTTTTATTTTAAGACTTATTTTAGATTTTTACAATTGTTTAGAATTTTATTGGGATCTTATGGATTTTATAAAATAGTGTTTGATCACAATATTTTTATTTTAATAAAAATGAACATAAATTACTTTTGTTAAGCCATAAATGTTAAATGGATAAAATTTAAAATTTGTGTATTATAATAAGAAAAAACTAATTCATGTATTTTCTTAAATAAATATAAAATTTGTGTACTTTTATGAAAATCAATAAATAGATGAGGTATTTTTAGGGAAATTTCTCAATTTATGAAATTGATCAAAATCACAATTCGTACAAGACATATCTATACAATTCGTCAATTCGGGTTTTAGTATGAACGTCATTTAGAGTCTACCGACATTTACTGCTCTGCTCTTGTCTTATTGCCGCAACTACTTTCATTTCAAGTACAAAATGGACCATTTAGTCTCAACTGGTGTCCGGACCAGTGGGCCAAGATTATTAGGGCCCCAAGGAATTACTTTTTGGCCTTTTAACAAATTCTTTGTTCTTACCAAAAAAGAGCAATCTAAATTTTTTTTTTGTCGACCAAATAAAATTTATTATTTAAACTTTTTTGTGTAAGAATTTTTTTAAAATAAAATATTTGGATACATACACACATATATATATATATAAGTAGATATTGTTCTTAAAAAAAAGAACATGTTCTATAAGTAGATATTGTTGGTATATCTCTTATATTCTCGAAGAAACGATTGTACATGTTATTTTCTTTGACCATTCTCGTATATTGTTCTCACTCCTCCGCCTTATAGCTCATGTCTCTTCCATGATATATGTGCAACATTACGATCAAATAAGACTTCATTATTATTTTCGAATATCTATTATGTTTGCGAACTAGTTCTAAGACTTTTGGCGATTTTTATGAATAATAAAAGAAATTAAAAATCAGAAAATATTTATAATTTTAATTTAAATATCATAAACATTATGATAAATCTTAAATTTTTTATAAAAAATTAACAAAAATGCAACAGCTTTTTCCAGCAATAATTCAAAAGTTCAAAAAAACTATTTAGTATGTTTCTCTATTGTTAGTCTTCCAATATGTATTTTCCTTTATACGAAATTATATATCTACTAATTATATCTTGTATCTCATGTAAATAATATGCATTGTCGTTTCCCCTGTTCTTTCAAATTTATCCTTCGAGAAAATACATATTAATACCATTGATGTCCTTTCAAAGTTACCAAACACATAATTAGTCTAAATATCCATATATAGATCGGATAAGAATGAAGGAAAAATAATACCATCCCATTTGCTCTAAATCCAATATAACTATACATCTTTATTCTTTACTAGAAACAGGATCCCAGTTTCAAATTTTATATAACATGCATGATCCGATCATGTTTTGTGGATATAATATAACTTTAGGTAATGCTAATCCATTTCTTATATACATATAGTTTATATTATTGGACTTTTTTATGGCGTACGTGATTGATTAGACTACTAAAATGTGTTATAATTCTTCGTTTATCCCAAAAGGTATATGACCCATATTGAAATGATCATATCAAACACACGCTATGAGCCTATGAATCTTGAATATATATATAGGACAACTCCCCCTTGCTAGTTGATTCATTACTATTAATTTATTTATTACTAGATCTTGAATAATATGGGAGATTGATATCTGTATGGATTATGCAAATGAAAGAATCAAATTGAAAAATTATAATTAGCTATATGAATAAAATATCAATCTTAAAATCATATTCAAAATTTGAATTTTAAGTACCCATTGTACTTATCATCGTTTTACTGTTATCAGAATGTATGATAAATCTTGACTCTACAAGTATTCATTTACTCACTAGCCAAAATATACACTCTCTCTTTTTACGGCATACAAAATATACAATTTCAGAGTGAAATTCTACACATACATAAATAAATTCCAAAATCATTTCAAAAATGTAAGTACACTTGTAAAAGTGACACGGTTTTTTAAAAACCAAGTTAAGGCTCGAAGTAAATGTCTTAAACAACAAGTATGGTAAAACCGTAAAAGTAAACTAATAAAAAAAATGGGGTTGGTAGAAAAAAGAGACAGGTAAAAAATACAAGGACGGTGTTTCACACGCGTTCACACGTGCGACACTCATCTTATAAACGCTCTCATAATTTCCTAATCGGCCTACAAAAAAAAGGCCCAGCAAAGTCTATAATATACACAGTTAATCTCAACCGTCCGATAATTTCATCTGCCATCATCGTCACAGATCTTCGTCTTCCTCGTTTCTCAAAAATCAAAATCCCTTCCTCTCTCTCACCGAGCCGGCGAGCCGTTCTCTCGGTGGTAAGTGCTCACGTTAGGTATTTTTCTCTTTTATTTCGATTGCATCTTTCAATTTATTGGTTCAAAGATTCTGAAGCCGTGCCTACATTACCTGTTTAATTTTCGATTAATTTCAAAATTTTGTTAATCTAATGAAATTTTCTGTATCTTATTTGACGAATTTGAGTAACTCTGTAATTTAATTCTCGCATCGCTGCTACTAATTTTTCTAGGGTTTATACTTCTTCAATCGATCGTGTTCGTTTTTATTAATTCAACTTTTTGTTGTTCTGTTTTTTTTTCTTGAATATGTGTAGATTCTAAAGATGGGCAACAATATCAGAAATCAAGCTTTAAAATCTCTGAAATTGTAGAATTAGCGATTCTATTAATCTTCTTCTTCGCTGGTTTCTTTGTTTCAATTCTTCATCTTGTAAATGGGCTGTTTCCATTCCACGGCTGCTAGAGAATTTCCACGACACGAGAACCCTATAGAGCTAGCTTCTGAGACTGCTTGTAAGTTAACTTTCTCAATACGTTTCATTTTCTTCAAGAGCTTGAGCTCAGTGATGGCTCTTTGATATGAGAATCTGTTTTCACCATTCATTGAATCCAAAAAAAATCTTTAAAAATGGTCTTTTAATTATTATCTATTTGACCTGTAACTTTGTTAAAGTTAATTATACCTTCCATTTCGAGGATGCTTGTTGTTACTTATCTCAATCACATAATCCTATTTCAATAGTTTCTTGGATCATTAGTCTATTTTACTTCCACTTTTGAATTGAATCTTGATTACAGAAACTTTTCAAGAAGAGTCTCTTTTCCATTGTTTATTGGACTATACAGTTTTTTTTCTTCTTTTTGGATTGATATGATCTTGATGTTCAATCTCGCTATTTTATTGTTTCTTTGTTTTTCTAGTTAGTGTGAGTGAAGTTGAAGCATTGTATGAATTGTTCAAGAGCATAAGCAGCTCGGTTGTTGACGATGGCTTGATAAACAAGGTATTGATTATCGATTCGATCACCTTATGGGATAATCTTGAAAGCTTTAATGTACAGTGACATAATATTCATTACACTATTATCCATATTCCATACTATTTGTCAACTTTCTTGACTTTCACTAATTTATTATTCAGTAATAATTGAATCTCCATGCTGATCTGTGGGCTCCTTATTGCTCACCAAGTTTGTGTCCTGAGAGTTGACTTGAATTTTAAATATTTTTTTTAATTTTGGTTTGGTTTTGAAAATTGAATTTTCTTGGCCCACTTTTGGATATTTTTTCATATTTCTCGACCAACTTGTAATGCAGGAAGAGTTTCAACTTGCTTTGTTCAAGAACAGAAAGAAGGAAAATTTGTTTGCCAATAGGGTAAAATCTTAAGTTTCTCAGACCATTATTAGCTAATCCTAAAGATTGGTTCTATAGAAGTACTAAATGGTAATGCCTTCTTTTGCAGATCTTTGATTTGTTTGATGTTAAACGAAAAGGAGTAATTGATTTTGGAGATTTTGTGAGATCACTCAATGTTTTCCATCCAAATGCTTCTCTAGAGGAGAAAACAGACTGTAAGTTATAACTGTCATCGTCTCTCTAAAGCCTTCTCGTTAGTTTTATTCATGTTGGTCTGTATTTTTTTATTTTAGTCACCTTTAGACTTTACGACATGGACTGCACAGGCTTCATTGAGCGTCAAGAGGTAAAAAAATTGTCCTGTATCTACATTCTCATTCCAAAACGATATGTTGTTTCTTCAATGTGTAAGAGTTTCGAAGAGTGTTTTAAGCTTTCACTAGTGATTGTGTATCATTCATAGGAAATAGTATTTGGGTATGTGATTTTGGCAGGTGAAGCAAATGCTGATTGCACTTCTCTGCGAATCTGAAATGAAACTGGCTGATGATACAATAGAGATGATACTCGATCAGGTTTACTTCTTGACTATTACAACTTCTATTTCTATGAAACCGAGATTCGTTTATACAACTCTGAGTCCTTTATTTTCCGTGAACAGACATTTGAGGACGCAGATGTGGATCGAGATGGAAAGATTGATAAGACAGAATGGAGCAATTTCGTTATCAAAAACCCATCTTTGCTTAAGATCATGACTCTTCCGTATCTCAGGTATGTTTCTGTACAATGGATTGGTGCAGCTTTCTAAGTTTCAGGACTTAGACTTACAATTCAATTTTAGGGATATAACGACGACGTTTCCGAGTTTTGTCTTTAACTCGGAGGTGGACGAAATTGCTACGTGAAGAAACAAGTGAAGCTCGTTTGTAGAGACCAAAAGTCGTAGGCTGAACCAAGAACAAGACTGATTCCAACAATGTTACCGTTGCCGGATCGAGCTTTATTTCCTTGGAATTTTTTTGTTTATGGGTTTCATTTCAAATGTAATGGATTACGTTTAGTTACTTTTCTTAACAGTTTTGAATATTAAGTTGTAGTTCTACGAAAAGATTAATACAAAATCTCATTTCTGATTAAATTGTTTGATTTCTGTAACAAGAAATAAAATCGAAATGCTTAAAAGGACGAACCGACATTTGTTTATAAATCAATTTTATTCATTAGTGTTCTTAGAAAACAGAAAACAATTCATAATAAACAGAAAATAAGTTTAGTTTGACCAAAAAAAGAGTTTTGTGTAAGTTGTAACCGAATCGAATCAACCAAAAACTATTTAACTTTAATTATATTGGTTTTACTTTATATTTAAGAACAATATGATTAAATTTAAATAATCATATTATTTAACCAAAGAATAGAATACTCATATTGTATAATTGAAAACGCCAATTAAATCATTATTTTAAATATATTTTATTATATACCTGTTTCATTTTTCACATTATATAATTGTCTCATTATAATCTGATACATGGTAATTTCTAATTAATAAGATTATAAAACATGTTAAAAACATACCGTATATTGTCTGTTAAAAATGTGAGTGTTAGGTGTGTGAGATAAAACTCATCTTTATATTTTATTATATATGTATATATTTTCTACTTAGCTCAAAAATTTTCAAAATATATTATTTGGCGCTTATTCTAATTTTTCTCAATCAATCACATAAGTCTACTTCTTTCCAGAACTATTTTTCAAGAATTCTCTCTTGCATCTAGATAACTTTTTCGAATTTGAAGTAAGAGGCTTGAAAAGACCGGTGCTGGTGAAGGCTTGAAGAGACCAACTCAGATCGACCTTTTCTATATATTAAAAATTCGCATATAATATACGAGATTATTTTGTTGTTCCTTAAAAAAACTTATTATTTATTTTATTATGTTTTAACTAGATTTTTAAATTAATCGGTATAGATGGTAAGATTTTTTAAAGATTAAATCTGATTTGGAGTTACCGTGATAAAAAATGCAAAATGCTAAACTTTTATTTTTGTAGAACAACTAACTTAATTACTTATGACTAGGCCTTTAGTGAATAAAAGGAAAGTTCTTTGGTGCTTTCCTCCATAAAATACAACTAAATTCGAACCTGCAGTGTATTTTTATATAAATTTGTAGTTTTTTTTTTTTTGCTGTTTATAAATATTTTTATTTTATTCGTATAGTTTTAACTATTTTTATTGATTTACTGTTTATAAATATTTTTATTTTTTATTTAATATATATTTATAGTTTTTTATTGTTTATAATATATTTACTTGTTTTCAACATCTGTTTTATGAATCAAACATATGCCAAATAAATGATGTTCTTTACTCTTGTTGAAACAATTTAGATCAAATTCTACCGAATTAGATATTAAATTAATCAGAATAAAAAAAAATTTAACTAAATGAAAACCAATACAATTATCAATCATATGTAGAATTAATTTCCATCACATGAATAAATATTCTCACTGCAATTTAAACTTTAATAGAATGTGATTCTAATCATGTTTATTGTTTACGATTTAATGTTTTGTGTTCAGTTTTTCAGATAATATATATATTTTAAAATTTTGTTCGTTTAGTTTTTATAACTATTTTTTTAGTCATATGTACTTACAACTTCATAAATTTGTAAGATGTTAGTGTTGTTGTTTGTTTAATGTAAATATACTCATTTTAATTGTTTGTAAGTATTTCTAATATTGAAGATATATATTATATTTCTTAGTATATATTATATGATAGTTATCCAATACTTGTGTTATACATGTCTATTTTGCGACGGAAACCCGTTTTGTCCCGTACTCATCGGAAACTTTCCATCATATAATCGATCACTGTTATATAATTATCCATTTTTGATTGATTATTTTAGTCCATTTGTGTTACAAATAAAATTTAATAAGTAAATTTTAATTATTATAAATTAGTTATCCAACATTTGTCTTTGACCTATCTATTTTAGGACGAAAACTCTTCATGTCACGTATCCGTCAGACATTTTCCGTCTTTTACACAATTCTTTTTATATAATTATATGTTTTGGATTTGATTATTTTATTCCAATAGATAAGAGACTGAATAAGAGAATGAGATACCCGTGTAGAGATTTTACCAACCCGATGATCATTATGACCCAATCAATGTTTTAGATTATTTTGAATCTCATTTCTATTGTTAATGTATTAAAAAAGTAGTATATCTTTAGTTGTATTTTATAATAAATAACACATCTAAATTAAATTTCTAAATGTACTTCTCAAATAATAATATAGAGATTTCTTGTTTTTATAGAGTTTAAATAATATTAATATTAAAAAAAAAAAAAAATTTAAATATTACTAATACTTTAAACGTTTTATAGAATGTAAATATATATATATATTTTTATTTATTTATAATATTTTAAAAATTTTATAAAATTTAAATATTTATAATATTTTAAACTTTTTAAAAGCTTAATTTATTCAATTAAACAATCAGATTAAACTGGATAGTTTTTTTTAATTTGGATGCATGATAAATCAAGTTTTCTGATTATTCGTATATGAAATCATTTTGGTCATTTTTTATAATATGAATCTAAACTATTGGTGACATTAAAAAACACAAATTTTTCTTCATCGGTTGAGTAATATATGTCCATTTTTAAAATATGAATCACAATATATGCAGAAAAAAATTATTTTATTAATTATATGTATTATATAATAATTTAAAGATAAGATCAAATAAAGGTGAAAGAAGAATCATAATTATTTTTCTAATATATTGATTTAAATTAGGTAGAAAAATTTTAGAAAATTTAAAATTATTGTTAGTTTCTATAATATTAAATTTGAGATTATTTTGATATATGAATACGTAAATAGTGTTTAGATATAATGATAAAAATACTTCTATTTTATTAGTGTTTGGATACAATGATAAAAATATTCTTTTTTAATAGTATAGAGATATTGGAAGACGCTATAACAATTAACAAGTCTTAATTATTTATTTAAATAATCATTATCTAATAATTTAACTCCCCCTTCCCCTTTTGTTTAACTTAAATCTTGGTGGACAAATCTACTTGGTAACTTAATTAATCCATATTCATTATCACCAAAAAGAAAAAAAAAAGAACTTATACATATTTCAGTCAATCTTTATACTCTGTTTATTCCTTTAACTCATTCACTAATAATTACATTTTTTTTATTTTTTCAAAATACTCAAAAAATCTTGTTGACAAAAAGAATTATATATACTCATAAATCTTGGAACATACTTTTATTTGTTTTCTTGGAAACATGACATTAAATTTATCTTGGAAATAAGAAAAATATATATAACTAAATCATACCAATTATCTTGATGATTTTACATGAGGTAACTAAAGAGATAACTAAAGTGATTTTACATGATTCAAGTACATGTACAAAATACAGACTAGGTACAATCAGTAAACAGTTGATACATTATTTGTAAGAGTTGATTATGAAATGTTAGAAGTTTGCTTATAAAACCAATCATTAACTCAAAAATAAAAAAACAAAGATGAAAATGATTGTAAGATCGTAAACATCTTGTAAACATTAAAATATTTGTCCATTAGTAAAATTGAATGAAAAGGGTCCTAAACCATAACTTTGAAATCTTGTTCACTGTTTAGTTTTAAAAAAGTTTCTCCTTTTTTTTAAACAGTTTTTGTTAATCTTTATCAATCAAAACTTTTTTACTCGTTAAATAATCACGAGAAACAAGTGAAGAAAGACTTTATAAATCAGGAGAATTTTTTTTTTGAAAAAGGTACACAATACACATGTTTGTAAACTATTATTAAAATATATATTTTTAAACATTACCTTACCATATACAAAATTATTGAGTGTATATTGTTATCTCGCTTCTACAATATATGTTTATAGAATTCTTCCATATTTTATACCCATTAATCAACTTATATTAATCTTTTAATATGCCAATTCACCAACAAAATATGTGATTCAACCGGCAAGGCCCGAGAAAGCCCAACAGGCCTACTTAACACCGCCTAAGTCTTCTCACGTGAACGATTTACAGCAATCTCTGGTCGGTCGAGTCGAGAGGAGAGGGCAATGGGAGAGAAGAAGAAGATGGAGATGGAGGGAAAATCAATGAAAGACGCGGCGGCGGAATCAATTACGGCAAGACTTTCTTCCCTCGACAACCTCTACTTCCCACGCGCCGTCCAATCTACCGCCGCTTCTTCCGACCAACGCAAATCCATCCTCCTCGACCTCCTCCGTCGTGATCCTGCCGTTTTTCTCGGTATTTACTTCAATCCTGGTGAAATTTATCGATTCTAAAGTTTTTAAAACCCTATCGCTCTTTTGATCTGGGAACTGAAACTTAATTGTTTGCTTTTGATTCAGAACGATATGGTTCTCAGTTTGGTATTGATGAATTGCTTGAGTTTGATGCTTTTGAAATCCTTGTAAAAATATCGATTCTAATATCAATTTCGTCATGGCTATGTATAGATTGATTGATTGATGAGTTTTGGCTTCTTCATCATCTAAGTATAGAGTGTGTAGTGAGTTTTTAAGACTTTAAACCTTATTGGACTTTAATTTCGGAACTGAAACTTTGGTTGTTTGCTTTGATTTCAGAGCGATATGGATCGGAGCTTAGTGTAGATGAATTGCTTGAGTTTGATGCTTTGAAACATGACTATGAGGTTGATTGGCATTTAAAAAACCTGCGGAAGAAGATAAGTCCGACTTCAGAAGAGCTGAAATCGAGGTATGTAGCTGTGAGGAATAGAAGATTGGCTTACTTGAATAAGCTTGTTTTAGAAGGAAAATATTTTTCTGAGGATGCTATGAGAGATAGAGAGCCGTATCTACACCACGAGTATGTCGGGAAATTTCAGGATTTGATGGGAAGGAACATGGCTAGGCCTGGAGAGCGTTGGTCAGAGACGTTGATGAGACGGGCAGAGGAAGCAACGTTGGTTTCTCGGATTAGAGAGGAGCAGCAGAGGTTAGGTGTTGCAGAGAGTGATTGGATTGGTAATGAAAAGATGGAGGAATCAGAAGAAGAAGAAGCGAAAAATCATACAGAAGCTAACTCAAGCCTTGAAGAGGTAAACTTGTTTTTTGTTGTGTGTTGGTTCCAAGATCGTGTGAATCTCGCACTTTAGATTTGTTTATTTATTTATGTTGCAAACCCCTTATTCACATCTTAGCTTCTCAAACATTTTCAGGCTACTAGATTCACTGATAGCAACAGAAGATCGAATGATATAAGAGAAGAGAAGGCACCAGTCTTACCGCAAGAGGAGATGCAAGATTTGATGGATCAGTTCATATCAATCATGCAACAGAAGTTCTTGTCGGGAGAAGATCATCAACATTTGGATTATACAAAGATAGACAATGACGAGACTCTTGATGATCATTGGCTTCGAGAGATTGGCCTTGACGCTGAAGAAAAATACTTTGGTGAAGACTAAATGGACGCAGTCAAATACCATTACTGGTCTATGTAGAGATAGGATCTCTCTCTTTACCAGCAACAATACTGATCATTGTTATATAGCGAGACCATGAGAGATATATCTTACGCAAAAGGGGAGTGATTTCATCTCATTACAAGTTGAAATACCAACACAATCCCATGTTTACTTTTTGGTTTCTTGAAATCGCTATGTACACTAGTAGAATAGTGTAATCAGTCTGTAGTGGTTTTTGTTTCTATTTAGTTAAGTGTGTGTATTTTTTAGTCGATGTGAATTTTCACTCAAGTAAATCATGACGAGACCAACAAAAATTGCCAATATAATCACAAAATATTTAAACGTGAATTTAGTACATACTGGATATGTTTCTAATTTTTTTAATAATAAATTTAAGCAAAAACATTAAATTAAAATTTTGTTGTTCATGTATATATTAAAATTGTTTTTGAAAAAATATAAAGCATGCTTTTTAAATAAAAGGCTAATATATATACTTTATTTTTTTACATGAATAAAGTAAATTAATTTTTTATATTACAATTTTATTATTAACATATTAAAAATTTTAACCATGTCTAATATTTTTTTGTTCCAGTCTATCATTTGTTTTTCGATCAGAGTGTGAATGTGAGATCTGTAAAAACGAATCTGGTGTTTTAGATCACCAACACTTGATTTTTTTTATTTCTATCATGGATTCTATACTTGAAAATGTTTTGTTTTTGATGTTTCCTCTTCTTTTCCGTCATCAGATTCATATTCACCATTATCTTTAATTTTCAGCAGAAGTCTCGTTGCTTTTCTTCCTCCTCCGAATTCAGATTTGAATATGAAAATTGGCTTCAGCGAAACCAATTTTCTCATAGTGAATCTCCGTAGTGGCATACCGAGAGAAAAAAATATAACATGTGCAAAATAACACATAGGGTGCATATCACTTGAAGGGGTGCATTTTAACAACTTTTCCATTATTAAATACCATATCTAGTGTAAAAACAATTATTTCGATTTTAGGAGGGTGCATTTTAACAATTTTTCCACTATTAAATATCATATCTAGTGGAAAAACATAATTATTTATATTTTAGGGGTGTATAGATGCACTTATACACTATTGATCCGTCGTTGTCTCGGACCGAATCACGTTGACTCAGATTGATCCAGTAATTTGAAAGGTGATCATTTCATTCTTGATTTGGACATTCGGTAGTTGGTTTGATTCGGTTTGGATCGGTCTCTCCCCATTTTAGGTAGTTTGGACTTTGGATACTGTGATATACAACAAAAGAATTTTGGTTTGGGTATTTTTCTTGGTTCAGTTTGGTATGGATACTATAACTGAAAACTGGTTTAGAACGAAATATTCATTACATATAATTAGTATATAAAAATATCTAAATAATCGAAATATCTAAAAAAATAAAAGGATTAGTTAAATTTAATGAAATTTGGTTCAATTTTGCAAAAATGTTTAATTTTAGCAAATATAACTAAACACATTTGGATTTTAAGATTATTTTGACTCTAAATATAATTAATATCTTCGAATTCACAAAAAATGTTTTGAATATTTCGGTTATTTCAAATCTAAATATAACTAATAGTTTTTGTATATAATTGTATTTTTGATACTTTTCAATTTTTGATTCAGTTGTGGTTCGGTTAGTTATCCAAAGCGTGTAAAAAAACCTATTAGGTTATTTATGATTGTTTGATTATTCGATTCGGTTTAAATATTTTGGTACTGGATAAAAATAATGTTTTGGGCCAATGGAGTTCTGTAATTGTTTGGAATTGTAATATTAACTGAAGAGAAGCACGCGTTGAACGACTTCCATCTCATCTGTAATTGGTAAGCAAGTTTTATGCTGAACCCACCAAAAACGTTTGCGATCTCTATATTGGAAATTTGGAGGTTACGGATCTCGGTATTAAAACGTCAATTGTTTTGTGATATTGCTTATACTTTTAAGTTTTTTAAAAAACTTTAAATGGAAAACAAAGTCTTTAGATTAAGTGATAAAATAATTTTGTTTAAAAAACAAAATTATTGTCAATATATTCTAAGAATTTTTATTTACTTTGAAAAAATAACTTTTTTTTATTTGCTTCATTAAAATAGGTTAGGTTTTAATTTACACATTCGTTTTTCTAAGGTTTTTCAGGTGAAACTGAAACTAGCAGGAGTTTTTTTGCAATTTTTCCATGAATACGAGGAGTGGCATTAATTGATATTTTGCATTTGCACTCAAATTTGGGTTGACTTGTGAAAAATGTATGTGTTTGCCTTCAAACTCAAATTTATGTTTACACTTGGTCTTTTCTGTTAAAGGGTTTAAAATTATGTTTACACTTAGTTTTAGATTTTTTTTGTCCACGTTCACATTAGTATTTGCGTTTAAAATTATATGTTTTCATTGCACTTTGAATTTTACGTTTGTGTTTGTATAAGACATTTCCATTTGTAAACATTTGCGTTTGTGCTGCCTTTTGTTTTGTTAGTGTTTGCATGCATTTGCATTTGCATTTGCATTTGAATTTAAATTTGTTACTGTTGACGAGTTTGTGTGTTGCGCCTTTGTTTATATGTGATATGTTTGTATAATTGTATCATTGTTAGCATTAAAGATGTGTTAGCTCAATTGAAGTTTTCTATAATCTTAAAGCAAACAATCAACCTAGGCTATAAAAAAAACATATCAAAGTCCAACCTTTGAAAGAGAAGGAATGTAACTTAGAAAGAAACCAAACTTTTCTGAAAAAATGCATGCATTAATATATCCAGCAAACTTGGGATTTGAATGCATAGCTACTTACTTGCAAAGAGGAGTGTTGAAGACGACGTGCACCGCAAAAGCTCCAATCCTGCCTCTGATAAAAGAATCATATAGTTATGCTTTGCTTCAACAGATCAAAAGCTTGATATTTAACAGAGGTTTTGGAAACCTCAAGAAGATGTTGTTTATAGGCAATATAACCTTTGGTTTCAAAGAAGTCAGATAAGCTTATATACTACAAATGGATGACAAAGTCAGTAGTCCCATAGCGTCGCGTGGACTTGAGGAGCTAATAACCTTGATTCCTGCAAGTTTGATACAAACCTTTATTGAGTAAATCCAAGAAGAAACCATAGGATGTTGAAAAAATCTTGAGATATCATTACGAATCATAACTTTGATTAAAGGGAAACAAAATTTACCTCATCAAAACTGGCTGAATTCCCTGGATTAAGAATTGAACACTGCTTATCACAACTAATTTTAGTACCTATAACAATTAAAACGCAAGCAACAACACTATAATATTTTAAGTATTGCTGTTAGACCAATACCAAAATCCAAACATTGCGTTGGTTTGATGTACCATAATGTAATAAGCAACTAACACATCAATTACAATCTAGTTGGAGATGAGATACATACCCCCTCACCAATATGTTAGATTCTTGTAGTATGCAAAGATCTGAATTTTCTATACATATTATCCAGATACAATCTATCTCTCTTTAGTGCCTTGCTCGAGCCTCAATCCCATCAAGCGTTGCACAAAGATGTGCCTTCGCTGAACAGAAGAGCTACAAGAGTCCAGCACAGAGGATTAACTACATTATTCATAAAGTCCCAACTTGAATTTCTTGGTATTAGGATAATTCAACAAGCATTTTCAAAGGCACATTGAAGCAGAAAATCGAATATATATCATGATCTCGACCAGCACTAGAATATATATACATTATGCAGAAACTTGAATTTCCATGCCCCACCTCGGTAAGATGTAGAGCTTCTGCAGAATAATGAACTTTCTCAATCTCAAAACATCATTTGACGAACAATATTATAGGCAAATGCAGAGAATTTGATTTCTCATTCTTAGGGCATAGTACCACAAGTCTTATTAAAGAGAATAATATTGTTGTCCATCAATATGCAGAAAACTGAATATGATCATGTTGTCCTCATTACGAGCATATTGATTTTTCCCTCATTAATCGCTATGCAGATTATTGAAATTTGCTCACTCTTGGTATATATTCCAAAGAGGCTCATTTATTTTCCCATCGAGTTACAGAAGACTTAGTTTTGCTTCTCAAGCTGTCCCAGCCCAGCAAGAACTATAGGTTAAGCACAAAAACTTGAATTTCCAATATTCATATACCATTTAGAGGCATATTTTGCCTCATCATCAAGCAGAAGATTGAATAGTTTATCATGCCCAGCAATATCTGTAATTTATGCAAACACTTGAATTTCATATCTTCAATCGATTAAAGATGTACTATTTTTAGCAGATAATTGTATTTCCCTTTCAGACATTATTAAAGGACTATTTACCTCCTATAAGATTAGAGTATTAGCTGACAATTGAGTTTCACAATCTCCACAATCTCTAGAACATTTGTCCACAAGTTTGTCCCAGCCCTGTGAGATCAGAATATTAGCAGAAGGCTTTATTATTAAGAGACATTATTCCTCATCAATATGCAGCCTACTGAATATTTTTATGTTGTCGCAACTTCTCAACATTTATGCTTTAAGCAGAATATTGAATTCCCAAGATGAACATTATTAGAGAAGTTTTCCTCTATCAACATGCAGAATATTGAATTCTATCTGAAACCAGAAAGATATAGACCTTATAGCAGACAAATGAATTTTGCCAATCGGACATCATCAAACAAGTCTTATTAAAAGACATTTATCCCCCATATGGCATTATGTTTCAGGAGTCTATTAGAGTATTTAAAGCAGAGAGCTGACTTTTTCAATATGAGACATCCTTAAACAAGCTTTAGCAAAGTCATATCTAAGCAGAAACTGAAGTTTATACCTCTTTTTCATCCACCAATATGCAGAGTATTAAAATGTTTTTATCCTGTCCCAATCTGTACAACTGAATTTCCCAATCGAACATCATTACACAAGCCTTCTTACAAGACATTTATCTCCTATCAATAAGCAGAATACTGAAATTTAGAGTACTTTTAGCAGAGAACTGAATGTATCCAATATAGGGACAAGCCTTAATAAAGGCAGAGAACTGAATTTATCCAATGAGTCAGAAACTGAAGTTGATACGGTTTTCTCCTCCATCAATATGCAGAATATTGAATGTTTTCATGCTTTCCCAATTCATACAACTGAACTCCTCAATCGAATATTATTCGACAAGTCTTGTTAAAAGAACATTTAGCCCCCATCAATGCAGATTACTGAATTTTAAGCAGAAATTGAAGTATATAAATCATGCTGCCCAGCCAGCAAGATAAACAAGTTAATCACAGAGACTCCATTATCCAACCTTAATATGACAAGTCTTACTTAGGCAACATCGGACCCATTTTCCCAATTTTGAAACCGAACAGAACACAATCATATAATGTGTCGTCCCTTTCTTTTGGGTTTGAAGAAAACACAAAACTTCAAAACAAGACCAAATTCTAAAAGAGAGTTTTGATATGAAACAACAAAGGCAAAACCTTTGAACACAACATTGAAATTATAAACCCTAGCGGCAAAAGAGGGAATTTGGATTTGCAAACTAAAACTTTTTTCAAAACTCTAACATGAAACGGATAGTTTCGATTATACGAAAAACTTTAAAACAAACCAAATTTTAATAGAGGGTTTTGATTCTATAGAAACCCTAATTTGTAACAACAAAAGTAAGATCTTTGAAGAGAAATACAATGTTGAAATTCGAAACCCTAACGAAAAAGAGGGCTTTTGGATTTTGCGAATTAAAAATTAGTCTGAAATTTTGAAACTGAAACGAAAGATTTCGATTACAAGAAAAAAACCCTCAAAAACCAGAAAACACAAATCGAAAAGAGGAGTTTTTAATTTATTTGCAGAAACAGCAAAAGAAAAACGCAACTTTGAAATTAAAGAGAGCTTTTGAATTTGCTCAAAAATCAAAGTTCTGAATCTAAGAAACCACATAATCACACACTCCCTAAACCGAAGAAACACACAAAACCAAAAATAAAAAGAAATAAAATAAAACAAATAAAACCTGGCCATGATGATGATGAAGGCCTTCGGAGAAACTTTGTTATTGCTCCAGAGAAGAAAACGAATTTGATATTGTAAGAGCTCAGGCTATTTATATAAACAGCTGTATGAATCTAGTGACCGTTGTGAGCAGACAAAGACGAATGTCTCCTTTAATTGTGTTGGGCTTAAATAACTATTAGCCCATATTTTATGGGTTTTTTCTTAACCTTTTTCCCATTTTCCTAACGATTAGTTTTTTGTTTTTTTGTTTTTCTTACAAAGTAAAACCACATGATTTTAATACGAAGTTAAAAAAAAAATTACGATAAAGTTCGTGACATAAAAGATTATTAATTAGCACATTTAAAAAAATTCTAAGTAATACAAATAATGATATACCATTTGTCTAATAATGATAAATTTACACCAAAAATCAAGTTTATTTTTTTATGGTACGATAACAGATAAAGTGGATTGGATCCAGCTGATCTTATTTATAATAATCCATGCTTTCTAATTCATAGAACTGAAAGGATCTTGAAGATGCTTTATCACTTGGACTATTCCTCACTCCGATCTTATAAAAACCATCAAGAGTGACCAGCCTTCCCTACAAAAACTACATAACTTCTCCTTTTTGCGTAATCGTTTCTTTAATTTTCTCTTCATGTTTAATCATATTTTAGTAATATTCGTGTTTACTGTCACGCTAAAAGGATTCAAATATAAAATCTTCTATTTTTTCCTTCCATATAATTTGGTGTCCAATGATTCTCTCGTGAGGTGAATCTCCTCCCACCGTTAAATTATTTTATGAAAACTTTGCCGGCAAAAAAAAAAGAAAGAGTAGAAATTACAGCATTAATCTTACCGAATAATTTGCAAGAATATCAACATACTAGAATCATGATACAATTTGTTTGTTCCATTAAAAAAACCCCTCCAAATACACTAGAATCATAATTTTATCTCATTAAAATTGAAAAAATTAAAAAGAGGTTAAAATGTGGGCACGTAAGGTGTGTAAGTGAACTGCCACGTGTCGAACCAGAAGTTGGTAATTGGTTCGACCCATCTCTCCACTACTTTTTATCTCAGTGGCTACCGATTCACCGCTCCACTCCCTCGTCTCCGGGAACATATATAACTTTTATTCTTCTATTTCCCATTTTACCCCTCTCCTTCCTTCTTTTAATTTAAAAACAAAAAAAATCCAACGATTCTAAACTTTTGCCAAAAAAAAAATCTCTGTTCTAAACTTTTGCGAGAACAAAGATTCGCCAACACGAACAAAAAAATCAAAAACCCTAGAAGAGCTCGCTCAAAGGTCACAGCCGTCGATCTTTAATCTCTCACCGGCATGAATCGCCGGTGGTGAAGGTGTACAATAGCAGCTGTAAGAAAGAGATTTATTAGGTATTTTTAGAAATCATGTATAGAGAAAGAGGAATTGTGAATTCGAGACCTGAGGTTGTAGATCGTAAACGGATCAACGATGCTCTTGAACGACCTTCTCCGTCAACGTCTCGTTCGGTTAACGGTAAAGGTAAAGGAACCGTTACGTCGACGGCTCACTCCGTTTTGATTGGAAAACCGTCGTTACATGACCATAGAGATTCGCGTTATGCTTCAATTTCTAAGAACAATGTTTCTGATGGTTAGTTTCGTTTTTGGCTCTTCTTCAAAATCGCATTTGCATTTGGAATATTTCTAATTTTGTTGGATTCAATTAGGTTTTGCTGATTTGGGAATTAGGGTTCCTAGAATTGTAATGATTATTGGGTTTAATCATATATTTACAAGATGTTTAGCTTTTTTTTTATGTCTGTGAGCTGAATTAAGCAAATCATTTATTAAGTTTTATGGGATTTTTGTTTATGTAACTGATGAAATGTGTTTGTCTTATGGTTTTATTGGTAATAGATGAATCAGATACAGATAGTGAAGAATCAGATGTTAGTGGTTCTGATGGAGAAGAAGATACTTCATGGATATCTTGGTTCTGTAGTCTAAGAGGAAATGAGTTCTTTTGTGAAGTTGATGATGTTTACATTCAAGATGACTTTAACTTGTGTGGACTCAGCAGTCTAGTTCCTTACTACGAGTACGCTCTTGATTTGATTTTGGATGTTGAATCTTCTCATGGTGAGTTGTTATATATATATATATATATATATATATATATATTATCTGTTATCCAATTTAGTTTTGCGGTCTAGCTAGGGAAAGAATCTGCATTTTGGGATAGCGTGGAAACCGATATAGTTCCAGTTTATGATTATGTCTCTTGAATTTTTTTTTTGGATTGGGTCCGTTTAGTTTCTGGGATAGAATCTGCATTTAGGGATAGTAGTGAGACCAATATGTTTCCCTTTTACGATTATGTTACTTGAATGTTTGCTTTGGACTGGATCGGTAACAGGAGAGATGTTTACAGAGGAACAGAATGAATTGATCGAGTCAGCAGCTGAGATGCTTTATGGACTGATTCATGCTCGTTACATATTGACTAGCAAAGGATTGGCTGCAATGGTAAAATAATCTGTTCTGCTCATTTGCATATCTTAAAATTCCGATAAAAGATGCATTGCTTGATTCTGTTTTTTTCGCAGTTAGATAAATACAAAAACTATGACTTTGGAAGATGTCCAAGAGTTTATTGCTGTGGCCAACCTTGTCTTCCGGTTGGTCAATCGGATTTACCTCGATCTAGCACGGTGAAGATATATTGCCCTAAATGCGAAGACATTTATTACCCTCGATCCAAATACCAAGGCAGTATCCTTTTGTCCGCACTTTCACTTCTTGCTAAGACAACTCTGATGTTTGATTCTTATTGCATAAAGCTCTTATCTTTTTGAGTATCTTTGGATCTTGCAGCTGTTGTTGTCTCTGTTGGGGTTTTCCTTAAAATAATGAACAGACATTGATGGAGCTTACTTTGGGACAACATTTCCACATCTGTTCTTGATGACATATGGGCATCTCAAGCCACCAAAGGCAACACAAAACTATGTTCAAAGAGTGTTTGGGTTCAAACTACACAAGCCGTGAAGGAAGTTTAAAGACAAGACCCACGAATCAAGATCATGGCTTTGGATTGGAGAAGAAAAAAGAAGAGACGTGTGTGTAAACGGAGAAACAAAAAAAGCATTGTGTTCACAAAAGGTGAAGAGAGCATTCATGTCTCTATTTGTCTTCTTCAGGTACATAGAGATTAGAAGCAAGCAAAAGCATGATTAGAAGAAAAGAAAAAAAACGAAAACCTTTTGATGAGTTTGTTAAACTTGAACCTGTATTTTCCTACGTTTTGTTATCTTTCCATTTTTTGTCTTTATGTCAGATTGATCTCAGGGAGTTTAATCTCATACTAAATGATTTTCTTTAGCTCACTACTACCATCTGTTAGTTAAGAGCATTATCATTTTTATTAATAGAATAATAAGTTGTACTGAAATCCTAAAACATCTTATATTTTGAAACAAAAAAAAAATCTAAGACATCACATATTTTGAAATAGAATGAATATTAAATATCATTGATTCTTCTGGTTCTTCAAAATGAATATATCGAGTTCCCCTTGTTCATGGTAACTCGCAATAATCCGACTCGGATCCGGTTGACTCGAAGTAACCGAGAACTACAAAAACTTAATAAACCCAGAGCAACAACCCTGTACTGTAGGGTGTGTAAAGGTATTCGACACCAAAGTTAATTTAAGTATATAACTATAACTCTTTTAAAAACAATTAATTGGATCCTATTTTTTATATAACATATTTATTAGAAAAAAGCTAGTGAGCTATTTTATAATATTAACAACATTCTATTTAGAACAATAGCAGTAAACAATTTATAGATATTTACCTAATTTACAAAAAAAATATGGTAATTTGTTAGTGGAATTATCCTTTGTCTGAGATTTGATTTCAGTAATTGAATAGATTCATTTTCTAGGAAGTGGAAACGTGGTTTCGCCATTCAATATTGTAGTATAAACTAAACTGAAAAAAGCAAAAGCATCGCTAGCATTTATATATATATAAATCTAACTTTACTGGATATTTCTCATATGTTTCATTTAAATATAATTAGATACACAAGAAATGTGTAGACAATAGAGAGAAATGGGTTGGTGTGTTAAGAGTATTAGGAATCATTAAAAAATTAAAATTACGCTGTTATGGTTAACCATTGAATTATATGACTTACTTTTTAATTAATCAATAATTTAAACTGTGTTGACCAATATGACTTAATCCCATAAATGCAAGTATTGTCAATAACTAGTCAAGTATTGACAATAAATGCACTATCGTCTCGTCTTGTCTCGTCTAATCCAATAGTTAGATATATGCATATATTACTATCATACATTGTATAAAAAGTGGATTTAGTCATTTTTATGATAAAGAATGTTTTCAAAATACAAAATCAATAAGAGAAGTGGTAGTGTATACTGTATATATATATCATAAAAATGACTAAATCCACTTTTTTTTGTTGTCTTCATCATTTTTATTCTAGGTTTGTTTATATTAACCATCTCTAAATCTATTATAAAATCATGTAATTTTTTCTGCCATTGAAATTGATGAATGATGATTATGTGTTTTAAATAATTTTTTTACAGGATTGATGATGACAAAGATTTAAGGACAACGGACGGATATATGTCATGAGATTCTATCTGAAATAGATTGTGGTTCTGGCTCGTGTGGTGCTTTGTGCCAACAAACGTGGAGAGGAACCGGCAAAAGTTTAATATGCATCTGCAATTTTCCGTGCATTTCTTGAATTTTCTTTTCGCTTTGTTTTAAAAATCTATATAATCATCATAAATTACAATAAAACAAATAGTAATAATTAATAATTATATTTTTAAGAATAAGAGTACAGTTCTTGCGATCAATTCTAATCTTACGAGGATATGAAACGTGATCCGAACTGATCTCAAACAACACAAAGTAAATTAATCGGAAGCTATGTCAGTCATAAATTTTAAAACTACTAAAGAATGTTACAAAAAACAATCCAATTACTTTTCTTTTTTTGTTAAAGAAAAACAATCCAATTAGATTCTATAATTGTAAACTTTTTAACTCGCTTAAGCAAGTTACAGCTATAATTTAACTTTTCTTCTTCTCATGAATTCACATCATCCATCATTCATATTATCCATGGTGGATTTTTAGAATTACTACAACTTAGATATTATTCATATTAACTTTTTCGACATTATCAAAACCGTAGGATTTAGACATCCCTTATATATTGAAAAACAGAAGAAAAAAATAAAGAAAATTTACTGACGAGTAGTTACATTTTCATTTCAAGTGATACAAATTAGGTTGCAATATTCATGTCGATGAAACTAGGGTTTGACAAAATGTTTGTTACATTCGACATAATCCACTATCCATTTTTATTCCATTTGTAAAATCTAAATATCCATGTTTATGGAAGAAAGCAAATACTAAATTCTGAAATTTTAAATATCTGCTCTATTTCAGAAATAAGAAAAATGATAAAGCAAAAACTAATAATATTTAATTTGAATAAAATTAATTAATTAACAACCCAAAAAGCAAAAATGATTAATGTGGTAAAGAAAAATATATAATATTTATCTTACTTTGTAATTGTTAAATAATTTATAATTTATGTTGACGATTAATTATGTCATATGTTTTGTTCCATTAAATTATTTATATATTTATTTCATATTTAAAATCTATTATAAAATACCAATGGTTCTAATTTATCGAAATTATTAATTTAATTTTTTTAGGATCAACCAAAAAAATAAAAATAAAAGTTAGAAGAAATTGAATATATAACTTTCATGAGGTATAGTGCTAACTATAGATGACTAGATTTTTTAAATAAATTAATAATTTTCTATTTGGTATTCATATATATTAATTATACAAGAATATTTAATAACCTAGATAAATTATGTGTATATTAATATGCATTTTCCATGCATTTCTTGAATTTTATTTTCACGTTGTTTAGAAGTCTATATAATCATCATAAACTACAATAAAACAATAATATTAATAAATTTAATATGTAGTTTATTTTATTTGTATCTATACAATTTTGTATTAATATACATATAAAGCAACCGAGGAGTTAAATATTTACAAGAATCAAACATTAGAATGAAAGTAAAATATAGTTTTAAAAGTTTCATATGTTTTCGAGATATAAAACAAATTGTTGATTACACAACAAAAAATCAAAGCAAAGGTTAATCTTTAAACTATGTATTTAACCAACGAAGCCATAATACTTATAATTAAATATATATTTATCGTTTCGTCTATTTTGTTGGTCACCATATTATTTTCATATATAATTTTAATCTATGATATAATATTCTGTGACTGCTTTCTACTGACATCAAAGGATTTTTTTTAAAGAGCAAATTTATTAATCTTTAGAAAAGTAGAGGCAGATAAACTATATTGTTGACTACATTTGAACGTTTAGATATATTACTTGTTAATATTTATCATTAAATATCTAAAATATAATTGAAACCCGTTATTTATCTAGTTTTAAAAATAAAAGTAGTTGTACCTAACTTTTGTGTCTATTTATACTATTGAGTGAAATTCTCTTTAATTTACCAATAATGTGGAATAGTAACAATAAAAATAAACCGAATTTGAAATTTCTATTACCAGGCTCTTTAATTCATTCCATAAAACAAGTTATACCCACAATTAATACAGAGTCTTGACCAAAAAAAAACTATATGACAAAGTCTTTGTCCATTTTCCATTAATCATCATCTCTTCTTTCACACATACTTTTCTACGTGTAATCCGTACGGACGCGATTTCTTCTCTCCTTACTTCTTATCTTTTAAGGAATCGCGGAAACGTTTTTGTGTCATTCATCTAAAATATTTCATTTTTTCTCGACAAATAAGAGGAGACAGCGAGAAAGAGAGTCTTACTACTCAATTTTGTTGTCTCTTTCCTTAATTTTCCAGGAAAATCTCTTTCTCCTGTAGTAGTCAAATAGATCTATGTTCATACTCCTTTTCTAAAATTAATTACCCATTCTATTGTTTCTCACTTCAAATTTCTTTGTTTATATGATCCATCGTCTCAAATTTTTGGTTTTTCACTAGAAACTTGAGAAACCCAAAAAAAAGGAACCTTTTTCTTAGTACATTTTTGGGTTTAATTATTGTTTATTTTTCCTTTTGTGTGTTTCCATCAAAGTTTCAATCTTTTTACTCCTTAAGACATGAATTGTCTGTTCTTGTTCAAATCAAAGAAACCCAAACCCAGAAATCTACAAAAAGACAACAACAACAACAACAACAACAACAAGAAAAAGGACAGAACAAAAGGAAAAGAATTGTTACAAAGCTCAGCTCCTGAATTGAGGAATCGGAGTGAAACGTCGTCGTTTAATCTACAAACGCCAAGATCGTTGCCTTCTCCAAGAAGTATCAAAGATTTATACGCAGAGAGAGAACAAAATCTTAGGGTTTTCACTCTCGAAGAACTCAGTGAAGCCACTTGTGGGTTTAGCAGAAAGCTTAAGATCGGTGAAGGTGGATTTGGTAGTGTTTATAAAGGAAAGATTCTCACCACTGGGGATTCTGATTCTCCACTTGTCGTCGCCATTAAGAAACTTAATCGACAAGGATTACAGGTAAACATTTTATCACTTTCTTATCTTACTCTGTTTTTATTTTGCTAATCTAATCATTAAGAGATAATTAAGCAAGAAATTGAA
Organism: Cardamine chenopodiifolia; assembly: GCA_963922655.1. Lineage (NCBI taxonomy): Eukaryota > Viridiplantae > Streptophyta > Magnoliopsida > Brassicales > Brassicaceae > Cardamine > Cardamine chenopodiifolia. Next base: position 20,336,887 of record OZ000480.1, on the reverse strand, counting down.
GCTTAGAGATTCTTTAAAGTGTTCAATTGTGAAGCTAATCTGAACATAAGAAATATAAGCTTAAAATAGTGAAATTTAAGTTTTGATATTCTTCAATGGATGCAATTATGAAGCAAATTCGAACTTTGCCTTTTGTTTTAAAAGTAAACTTGAAGAAAATTCAGAATCGTATAGTAAAGGTTTAGTTACGTGAAATATAAGCTTAGAGATTATCCAATGGATGCATTTTTAATCTTTGTCACTTATTTTAATGTAAAAATGTGGAAAAATTTTCAATTCTTAATTTTGCTCGAGACAGAAGCTTAGATATTTATCAATGGATTTAATTATGCAGCAGATTCGAATTTTGTAGCTTGTTCAAATGTAAAACTTGTAGAATTTTCAGAATCGTGAAATAAAAAGCTTAGAGATTCTTCAAAAAGTAAATTCAAAATGTCACTTTGTTTTTTAGTGTTCTGCAAATTTCCTTAAAGTTTTGATCTTTTTTTCTTCTTTTGTGTGTCTTTAATGGTGTTTTAGGGTCACAAGCAATGGCTAGCAGAGGTTCAGTTTCTAGGAGTAGTGAATCATCTGAACGTTGTGAAGCTCTTAGGTTATTGCTCGGAAGACGGTGAAACCGGGATTGAGAGGCTTTTGGTTTATGAGTTCATGTCGAATCGAAGCTTAGAGGATCATCTCTTCACCCGTGGATCGCACACATTACCGTGGAAAAAAAGAGTCGAGATCATGCTTGGTGCAGCTGAAGGATTGGCTTATTTACATGAAGTTAAGGTCAAAATTAAAAACCGAAACAAAGCCAAATTCTTTTGATTGTTCTTGATATTGTAGGACGAACGCAGTCTATCTTATTTTAAGAGCCATGATCAGTAGATTAAGATTGAACATTCAAGAACCGTGTTGCGATCTTTTGGGGCTGAAAATTGTGCTTTGAGTTTTGTCAATTTGTCGCGATGTGTTTTTGGATTGGATGATCATTTCTGGTTTATTTGGTTGGTAGGTGATATATCGAGATTTCAAATCCTCTAATGTACTCTTAAATGACGAATTCTGTCCGAAATTATCGGACTTTGGGCTTGCTAGAGAAGGACCTCAAGGTGACAATACTCATGTCACAACCGCAGTAAGTATTGAAACTTCTCTGTTGTGTATACGGTTATTTCAGTTTGGTTTGTGGTTTAACATTTCTTCTTCTTCGTTATTTGTATAGAGAGTTGGAACACACGGCTATGCAGCTCCAGAATACGTACAAACTGGTCATCTTCGGTTAAAGAGCGATGTCTATAGCTTTGGGGTTGTACTCTACGAGATCATAACCGGACGCAGAACCATTGAGAGGACCAAGCCAGTTGCTGAACAAAGGCTATTGGATTGGGTCAAAGAGTATCCTGCTGATAGTAATCGCTTCAGCATGATCGTTGACCCTCGGCTACGCAACAATTATCCACTTACTGCAGCTAGAAGTTTGGCTAAACTGGCTGATCTTTGTTTGAAAAAGAACGATAAAGAGCGGCCCGCGATGGAAACTGTAGTGGAAAGTTTGAAGAAGATTATAGAAGAATCCGATAATGGAGAATGTTCGATGGCTATGAGTAAGGAAAGTAGTCAAGTAAGGAGAAGACAAGTTGCAGAACCTGGAAAACGAAGTTTGAGAGGAGTTAGTGTTAGAGGATGATTTTGAGTTTTAGAAGGTTTTTGCAGATTTCTATATATATATATATATATATATATATATATAAGTTTATGGTTGATGCAATTTGTTTGTTTATTCTGGATTAGAAGAAAAATAGATTAGCTTATTGTGTGTTTATAAATGAAATTGAATACGGTGAATGCAGAAAATCATTTCAAAAGTTGGTTTTTAACCTTTTAAAAATGAACCAAACAAAAAAAAATCTAAGATACTTTATAAAAATTGTTGTGTATGTGATCTAATTCTGGTTTACCATTGCCCTGATGTCGACTTGGTTGTGGTGTTGATTGGAGTTGGTTTAGTAGTTGAGACCGGTTTATTTTAGCTGAGGAGGATGAAGGAAAGCAAAGCCTCTATTTGCTTTGGAGGCTTTGAGAAGGTGAAGAACAAACAAAAGAATATCTGGTTTGAAGAGTTTGCCGTTATGTTTGTTAAAAAAGTTTTAAAAGGCTCAGTCTCTTCTTCACTCTTTTGTATCCAAAGAACGTGTATCTCTCTCTTGATTCATAGCTCTTGTTCATGTTGTACGAGTTGTGCAAAAACACATCTTACATAGTGAACTGATGGATTGAATCTGGCCGAGATGTGGGCTTCAATCACACCAATCAAGTTGAACTCATAAAACTCTTGAGTGTTCTCGAGTTTGCTTTGTTCTCTCATTTCCGCATTCATTCAAAATCAAAATCCGATTGAGAGCGACTGATTTATGAGTTTTGAGTGCTCGTTTTGAAGGTTCATTGGTTTTGTTATTCGCGTTTTGTCTCATAACAAAATTTCTGAAAGGAAATAAGTATAAATCGGATATATGATTTGCAACAAGAGAAATCGGATATATGCAAATTATTTGCTACAACTTATACGTTTCATCTAACTTTTGTTTCCATAATAAACTACTAAACTAGTATGGTCGAGTCGCTGTTTTTTCATATCCTTGTACGATGAAAATATGCAAATACAATGATGTTGTTTGGAATTTATCATGATTACTTATGTTGGTAAGAGCTGTTGTGATTATTCAAAATAGTATGAACTCTCTCGTAATATTTAACTTCACCGGTTGGAGCATTTTTTGCATAACTCGTTTACACATTTAAAACATAATTCAAATGATTTCCCGGCTCGCCGCTCATGTCAAAGAGAGATAACTTCTTATATATTTTAGAAAAATAGTGTACTACCATTTCGTGAAGAAAAATAAAATTGTACTATCAAAAAGAAAATTATACCTTTATTTTCCCACTTTTCGCAACTCACCAAACTTACCACGATAAGAATCAAATACTGTTACACAATCCTAAATCAAATCACACAATCAACATTTACTAAAAAAAAACAACACTTAGGTCGGCAAAATAAAAAGTAAACACAAGCTTTTATATATTCTCATGGTTCAACACTTCATTCAACATATAACTTGATTTTACATCTGTATTTTGTCCTCGAGATAATTAACCGAAAAGGTAAAAAAAACAACGAAAATTTACTCAACCATGCCATGAACTTTTTAACTTCACAGAGGCATTCACAATTTCTTTTCTCATACTCTCAAAATTTGAAGTCAAGAAACTTTTTTTTCCCCAAAAAGAAAAAACTAAAGGATCTTTAGCTCCCTCTTTTCTCCGAGACTTCAAGCTAAAGGAAAAGAAGATCGAAAAGAGAATCCGAAAACCAGCTTCGAAGCGTTAGAGATAATATCACTTATTTTTTTCTTAACCTAATTACTTATATTATAATAATCAGTCCCATTTTTAAGCAGCAGCAACAGTTCCATTGTGAAAAGCATAATCACGAGATCTAGTTGGTGAAGTTGAAGAGCTTCTTTGTTCTTTCCTCCTCATAGCTGATTTCACAGAATAAGACAGATTCTGTTTCTTCTCTTTTGCTTCATCTCTTTCTATCTGTTCTCGTCTACACTCTTCACTGCAAAATGGTGTGTCTCCTCTGCAAATTCACCAAAATCATAACTTTTTAATCAAACCATATCAATCAACAAAATCGAAGTATTGGGTATCCGAAAAATCAGTCCCTTTTTCTAAATTTTCATTGATTTCGACTAAAAAGAGATGAAATTTGAAACCAAACACAATCAGATTTATAAAAATTCAGACCCATTATTCGTTTAATTGATTAATCAGATGATTGAAGATATGGGTATTCAAAAAAAAATCCTTTTTCATAATTCCGATTAAAAAGAGATAAAATTGTAAAATCAGATCTGAATTTGATAGAGATCTTAAAATTTTACCTGTACATAAAGATGTCTCTGTTATCACCAAGTGGTTTCTTACAAAGGAAACACGAATCCAAGAAATGAGGTTGTGGATTATCAAATTTGAAATCATGAAATCTTCCAGAAACAACAGATCTAGGAGACGAAACAGAGTATTGATTGTAATAATAACTTTGAGGATAGTTATTATAACAATACTTTGTGTTCCTGAGACTGTTCATTCTATTGTAAGAGAAACGACTCGAAACGACACCGTTCTGAGAATTTCCATTATTACCAGAAAACCCAGCTTCCATCTCTGATAAAGAAGAATCCAAATCATCATCATCGTCTTCTTCAATGAAATAAGGCTTTCTAGATGAAACCTCCATTTTTTTCTGGTTTTTAGGAGAAAAAAGAGATAGAAATGTTTTGTTGATGTGAGGAAAGTATGAGTGGGGATTTTATAGCAAAAGATATATTTTCTTTTAGGATTTAAAGATAATTAAATAAGAAACAAGGGGCGAATTTTGAGAGAGGAGAATCTATTGGCTTTTGTAACCTTACTTTGGTATTTTTGAAAGTACAAGAAATCGAAAACTACTTTTGTTATTTTCTAGAAATACTTTATTGACACATAAGGAATAATTGAGAGAGGCGTTATAAAATTAGTATTTTTTCATGACTGATTCGTCGTCCCTCTGTTTTAGAGGAACCTTTCGAGAGGAGCTTAAGTGAAAAAGTAAACCACTCTTTCAATATTTTGCTTTTTGTTTCAATTATTACTTTTTAGTTTTATTTTTTCACTTAGACAACATTATTAAAGTATGTTACTCACTTTAATTTTTTAATAGAACAAGTTACATAAGTTTGAAATATTAAGGTTAGATATATCGAAAATATTTACAATATTTTAAAGGTTATATTGATTAAATAATCACATCTTTATATGTGAAAATAATACAATAACATTCTTTTTCTATTCACATTTTAAATAGAAAATATTTTTGTTTTGGAATTGATATTTTATATAGTATCATACAAATTTTTCTATGAAATCAAATCTATTTATTTATGAATTTGTCTATAATTTTTGTTATGACAACCATTTTGTGATTCAATTTTCAGGTTTGGTGTTAAACTAGAGAAATTAAAAATTGGTTTAGTTTGGTTTGAAGTCATGATGCAAACCGATTAGAAGAAGCTTAAAGTTGAAACCTCTAGTTGCGATAGAGGGTTTAATGTCATAGCATTGATATTTTGGTTTAAGTGTCAAATATATCTTTTTCTTCTAGTTAGTGAGACATATGTTCTTGGTGAGATACAGAGAGAGAATTTTGTCTCTGAAGATCGTTCATTGTTGTAAGTTTGAATTGGAACAGATTTTGTTATTATTTTAGTGAATTGCCGGATTGATCTGATCCTAAATGTAGATTTTATCATAGCAATAAATTAAATTAGGTAAATAAATTTTTTAATTCTTTTTCTTTTTTAAATTTTTGAATGTTCTTGAATAATTCACAAATTGTTTGAATAAGTTGAGTGATTGTGAACTATTTACAAGTAAATTTTGAAGTTGTTTCATAACAATTTTTCCAAATAAAATAATAATAATTAGACTATTTAGCAATTTTTCTCCTTTTCCCAAATAAATAAATATAATTTTCTTACTAATCAGATTCTTAAAATAGTAGCTGGATCCAACTAAAAATTCATAGATATACAGCTACAGTTCGAAACACATTGGGTTCATCATTGATTCACAATAAGCCACAGTTAGTAACAGTGATGGTACAGTGAACTGATCACATCCGTCCAAGAAGAAAAATATATGTTTTTTAAGGTATTCATTCGAAAGAAAGTTTTAAGGTAACAAAGCAAGAGGAAAGAACCAAATAGCGGCTAGTAATTAAAATAAAACACAAGGGGTATAAATATAAATATCAAAACTCCATCGCGGTTCCATAAAACATGGGTCCCACCAGCACTTGGGAGACGTTAAGAAAATTATGGGGATTCGGAAGGAGGTGGACCCCACGCGCGTGGGTTTTGGAAGCGTTACCGTAGTGACTACACCACTACTGTGTTTGTCTTTCTTCCTCTTTCTCGACAAAAAATGGTAAATGTACTTTTTTTACTCTATTTTTTTTAATTAAATCGATAAATAAATGAAATTGTCGTTTTGTCTCCTTTATGAATTTCCGTGGTGAGTGACGTTTTTGCGAAGACTTTTGAGGAGGAGCTTTTGTGAGGTACACAAATAGTAGTATATGAGGTCGGTGTTTTTTAATGTAGAATAGGTGAGACTAGTTTTGTGATTGATATATATATATAGCAACAAAAACATTAGTTATGATAGTGTGGAGCTTGTTGAATAGACTGAATAATGGAATCGAAAACAATTAAGAAAGAATCAATGGGAATTGTTTTGAAATTTGTTAGATAAACAATTGTATAGCTTCTAATAGATACAACGGATAAAGCGGATATATGGAATGGATTGTTTTTGTTTAAAATTTAAAAGTTATACTAGTTTGTAGTGGTGTGAATTAAAAGAAAGTAAAAAAAATTCGATGTAGATTAACTACAAATCTTTTTTACAAATAAATAAATTGAACTGATAGTAAATTATTGTCTGTTCCAAATAAATAGTTTAGTTTACCAATTCTTTATTTATCTTGTCTCTATCAACTATTTAAAGCTTATGTAGTGACATAAAATGACAATATATTGAAAACACCCCATATTATTAGGTTTAAACAAGATAATCACAAAAATATTACTATTTCTGTTTCTAAAAGAATGATGTTGTAGGATTTTCTTTTGTATTATAAAGATTGATCTTTTATAAAATTTTAATCAATTATTATTAATAATTTGTAAATTTCAAGAAGTAACCATTGATTGAAAATATTTGAATTTATGAATTTTTATTAATTTAATTAAATAATAATTTTTTGGGGAAAGAAAAATATTGTAATTAAAAAATTCTAAACATCAATCTTTGAAAAACATAGGGAATACATAATTGAAAGTGTAAGTTGGATGAAACTACAGTTTGCGGGAGCAAAGATGAATTTGTTTGTATTAGAAAATGTACAATGAATCAGCTAGAAGATGACATATACTGCATATGGCGTGGACTTGGCGTAACAAGGAGCTGACAAGTATCAACTAACAACTGAAAGATACTCGATTTGCAGAAGATCGAGTAAGTTAGAAAGTGAAAATATCTTGAAGATTTGGAAGCTTCTGAATCAAGTCACGATTACTTATCAGACTTGATATTTTAGTATAAATAGGGGTCAAGATCTAGAGTTTGAGGGCAACCGTTTTGCAAAATCAAAAAGTAGAGTATAAGTTTGAAAGAGTAGAGTTGTTACTCTATTATGGGTTAGAAATTATAGATCTTAGATTAAGAAAAGTAGTTCTTAACCTTTGTAAAACTATAAAAAGTGTGTGAATAGATTGAGAGATTTCCAATAAAGTGTGAAATAGAATTTCTTGTTTGAGCATAATATTCTTGTGTATTGAGGTCATCTAACTTTTTCATTTGGTATCAAAGCAATTCATCTGAACCGAGTTATTTTACTCAACAACATGTGAAGATCTTGAGACGTAAGATGGACTCAGCACGAGATCCGTTTGCTGGTCCATGACACATCATACTCAACGACACAAACTATGGTCATTGGAAAGTGAATATGAGATATGATATTCATAGCATTGATGAATATGCATGGAAAACTATTGAGAGTGGTTGGAAATAACCTATTGCTAAAAGTGAGGATGGTAAATGGGTACCTAAGCTGAAGGAACACTGGACAAATGAAGAGAAAAGGTTATCTAAAATTAACTCTAGAGCTGTGTTGGCAATAATGAACACGCTAGATGAAGATCAATTCAAACAAATGCAAGATTGTGTCAGTGTGAAGCAAGCTTGGGACACACTGCAACGTTACTATAAAGGTACCACATTGTTAGACGCAGTCGTCTGGATGTTATTGCCTCAAAATTTGAGAATTTACGTATTGAGGAATGTGAATATGTTATTGATAGAGGTGGGAATTAGGCCCGCAGCCCGCGGGTTTTGGCCCGCGCATTTGAGCTCAAATTTTGGCAGGCTTCACGGGGCGGGTTTAGCGGGTGAAACCCGCGGGTACCCGCATAAAAAAAAATTTGTGGGTTTAGGGTTTTTTTGCGGGTTTATGCTGGTTTTTTGGGTTTAAGCGGATTTATACCAGTTTTATACCGTTTTATACGGGTTTATACTGGTTTATACGGATTTATACCGGTTTATACGGGTTTAAAAATCCGATGCAGGGCGGGACAGGTTTGGGTTGGAAAAATTTACCCTAAAACCCACGGGTGTTTTGCGGGGTGGGGCGGGTCGGCCCGCAAACCCACCTCTAGTTATTAAGTTTAGCACTAAGCTGAGTGTAATCGCAAGTGAAGCAAATATTCTAGGAGATAAGTATAAGGACAAAAAGCTGGTAAATAAAATTTTGAGATGCCTTCCAGGGAAATTTGAATCACTATGAGCATTGCTATGAGCATGATGGTGAAGAAATTTGACAGAACTCTGAAACGTTTTGATTGTGGTAATTGAAGACCATTCAACATAAATCCATCAGGTAAATCTGAGAAGTCAACACGCATATCAGATCAAAAGTGTCATGAATGTCAGAGCATAAGTTATTTTAAAGTTTATTTTCCCACTGTCAAGACGAAGAAAGCTCAATGTTATGAATATAAAGTCTTGGTCACACAAAAGCTGGTTATGTGATGAGTCAACACAGTAATAGTAAGTCATATATTGGAGTCAATGACAGTGATTCAGATTATATGATGTTACTGGTTACAACACATTTATAAGATACTGTTTTTTCTGTACTGATCGAAGACAAAAAAGGATTCATTAGATAGTGAATCTGAATTAACGAAGAAGTCATTGCAAAGAAATATGCAAAGAGTCTCAGACATTGAATCTGAAGAAGAGACTACAAATTTTGAGGAAGAGTTCAAAATAATATACGGAAATTGAAAAAAAACAAATCAAGAAAATGTGATATTAATCAAAGAGAAAATTATGTTCAAAAGATTGAATGACAAATTTAAAAAATAACTTAATAAAAAAATTAAAAAGAAAAACATTAAAACATAAACACAGCTTATATCAATAGATTTTATCGTGGTATAAACTTTGTTTTTATTATTGCGATGAACAAAGAGTGTTGGTACTGATATAAACTGTGTATAAACAAAGAGTGTTGGTATTGATATAAACTGTGTTTATGTTTTAATGTTTTTCTTTTTAATTTTCATCACAATAAACTGTGTTTATATAAACTAATATAGTTTTTATTATTGCTATGAAAACTACAAATCATACCAACACTCTTTGTTTCATCCATATAAGTTAGCATGATAAATTACAGAATTTACTATAATACTAATGTATATTAAAATTTATTTTGTACTAATTTATATCAAAATTATCGATTCTAGACCAACACATAGATATATTAGTTTAAGCTAAAAATTATTAGTACTTGGCTACTTGCATATCCCTTGCCTTACGTCAGACTTTCTATGTCGTTTTTCTCTTCTTTTTTTTTTTTACAAATTTCGTTTTAAGTTATTCTCTTCTCTTTTGTCTTCTCCCAACTTTTCTTTTTTCAAAACTTTCGTGGTACAAATATTCAATTCCTTTTAACTATATGACGTGGAAATACTACACGTAATAAGTTCTTTGTGTATGCAGCCACACCAAAGAAATTTAATACACGAAACGAATTTGTGAGTAACTTTGAGTATCAGTCTGTCAACAAGTCAACATGGTGATGTAATTAATTTACAATAATGTTTTTTTGTTTAATTTGAATTTAATTTACCTTGGCAACCTAAAAGAAGGAACTATGTAGAATAGTACAAATTGTAATTTAATATCAAAAAGTGCTCTGTTTGTTTATTTCATCAACCACTCCTCTTTGCCGGGCATTCCCGGGAATCCATCGCCCCTAGAGATCTAGACTCAGTTGTCATTTATGAATTTTTCTTCTTGTTTTGCATATTAAGTATTAGAAAGTGTGCAAGACTTTAACAAGAAGAAAAACATTACTTCTATTTGAACCTACTTGTTTCAGCTGTTCGAACTATTATTGGTTATTTTGGGCATATATTACATATATATATATATATAAAAATGTTTATATTATATATAAGTATGTATACATGTGAGAAATATATGTTCTTAGTTGAATATACTATTTTAAAACTTTTACTTGGGATTAGAGACTAGTCCACCAAACTTTTATAGTTTGTTTTAACTTTTTAACAAATCGATATTTATTTTACATGCGTTGTCCTCAGATATTGGATCTCTTGGAAAATGCAAAAAGTACACGTGTGGATCAAAGGCTTGACTAATCGTGACACGTATAATGACCTAACCGGTCAGGAATTGCCTGCTTCGCAATGAATCTTATAAATAGAAACATATTTTTGTTTTCATAATCGAACGGCCATAAATTTATGAAAGTTCGTTTAATTCTTGGCCGTCTGATTTCTCCTGTCCCACAGTCACCGAATCGGGGCCGTTAGTGTCATTTGTATGAATTTCGGCAACAGGGAACTGTTCTTTTTTCTTTTTGAAAATTTATAATCTCACATAAAATAAGAAATGAAATTAATAATCAGAAAAAGGCATGGTTTGAAAAGTGTGAAATTAATCTGGTGTTTCATAAGCAGCGGATGATAAGCAAAAATTACAATAACTTGAGTTTAAGTACGACGGAAGAAAAAAATAAATTGATTCACTTTCTTTTTCTATTTATTTACTATTGTATAATTTTCAGCCTCATTAATTATATATGTATATGTATATGGATTTTTTCTATGTAATTTTGTAAATTTTGGTTGAATTATAATAATTAAAGAGACATAAAAATTAAATTTATATACTAATTATGGAAGTTAAAAGGATTAAATTTTGTAAACTCTGATTGAAGTGATAATAATTATGAAAGTTTTTTTATTTTTATTTTTTTGGTTTTAAAGAAGATTAAATAACCAACGAATATGACGAGACAACAATTGTATATCCATTAAAAAAAAAATAAAGAATATGACGAGACAATCTCTGCAAAAATCTAGGCATATGTTTTCATATGATAGACTTTAGACTATGAAATGAAACATAATTAAGCTTATAATTGCTTTGCCCAATAGCTGAGTTCGTTACATGTGATGTGCTTGATAAAAAGGAGTGAAGCAACAGTGGCGCAGCATGGGCCATTGTGTATGTATATCGAGGTATATGTACCAAATACATTGGGATAAAAAATTTGAACCTAATACAGAGCTTTACAATTAGTATATTTAGTAAATGTTTTTTTACAATTGATAGATCCAAGAACACGCTTGCTCTATTGAAGATTCCCTAGTATTAGGTTGGCTAAAATGCTACTATGCCGAATCTATTCTAGATGCGGTCTATGCGGGAAACCAAATACTTATATAACTCATACAATATAGATTTAAAATATTTGGTATTTGAATCTTGGCGAAATATTGTTTTGTAAATACTTGTATAAATATCTCATTTATCAGAATCTATCCCAATCTTCCCTAATTATAATAGAATACGAGGTCATTCATATTGCGATTGAAGTCTGAGGATCATAAAACCACGCAAAATTGTTACCAGAGAGCAAATCTGATTCAACCAACACATAAAAAGCATCACAAGCCTTTATTAAACTCACAAGTTTTACGGAGTCAACACTTTATTCATTCAAGAAACAAAGCAATTAGATGAGTAAACCAAACCCTTACAAAGACATCTTAATTCACTTATTTGACTTAGCTCAGGAGCAAAAGTTCCTCCCAGTGAACAACCACTAGAATTCCTACAAAAAAAATAAAAGGAACTTACAGCATCTGCACTTCATTGTCGACACACGTAACACCAAACTAAGAACACAAATGATCCTCAGAAACATTCCAATTTGCAAGAGTTCCATTACTCTGATGATCAAAATCAACTCTCGCCCAAGATTTATTCAAGAAAACGAAAACTCTGCTTGCTTCAAAGCTCAAAGATGATTCTTATTCATTCCAATGCACTCTCTAAATAGATTACCACAACAGAAAGTGATCTAAACAACAAATAAAGCATACCCAAATCAAAGCTTATTAATAAATATCCGACAACACCATAGAGTAATCAGTAATCACCTTTGATTCTTCAGTCTCTAAGGTTTCCTTTGTCCTCTTCTTGTTTCATCAAAGAGTAGAAGCAAGAACCTTCCCGAAATGACATGACCCAGAGACTGTAAGCACATGATCAAACCACTCGACTTTCCCCCAAATTTCACAACTTTTGCGCCTTTCAAACACAATCTCGGCACACCAAACCATATAAACCAGAAAGATCTTCCCACAAAACTGCCATTTTCCCACCATAATCAGCCAATCCAACCCAAGCACCAGGACTGAACTTTGGTAGTCCTTTCAAACCCTTCAAAATTCTCCACACTTTTACCTCAGAGTCATACCATCTAAACTTCCCGTCATACAAAGAATACAAAACATTCTCTATGCCACAATAAGTATCTCTATACATATAATTTACCCTCATCCCTAGAACGAGATCCCATCTACCTTCATTGGTATTGTAAGCAGCCACCTTTGATCCAGCCACCACATGGAACTTTCCATCAATACATGCGGTTTGGTTGAAAAACTTGTCTTCTACCACGCTGCAAGGAGTGGGCTCAGGATCCCAAACTTGTGTTCTTGTGTCAAAGACTTGAAACGATTTCTTCAAGTTATTGGAATCATCAGCGTACCTTCCTGCTACATATATCTTTCGATCAAAAACACTAGCAGAAATTGTACATAGCTCCACAGGCAAGCTTGGAGCCTTGCGCCAAATGTGAGAAGTGCAATCAAGAACGGAGACGGTTGAGGAGGACGCTTTATAGATTGATTGGGGTACGCCAATGTTATAGATATTAGAACCAACCGCCACGAGACTCGAAAAGTTTGCATTTGAAGTTTGTGGAGTTGGGATTTTAGCCAAAACATAACCACTTGACTTCTTCTTCTTCTTCTTCGCACTGGTCTTATCATTGGTTATGGTTTGATCTGGTTTTCGACAGAGTGCGAACCAGCTAGGGCCGTTACAATAAGGATTCTTTAGGCACAAATAGAGACAACTCTCGGAGTGGCCTAAGAGTGATCGGGTCTTGTAAAGCTCCGGTGAAGCCAGCAGATATCGAAAGCTCTTGGAGACGAGTGAGAGAGTCGGATAATACAATCTTGAGATGCGTGCGATGATGCTCAATACCAAATCATCGGGAAGTGACGGAATTCGATTTGGGGTCGTCGACGACGCCTTCTGAAGCTTCTTTTTCTTCTTCGTCGACGTCGTTGTCGTTGTCTGCCTCTTCCTCTTTTTTTTTGCCGGAATTAACGATGCGGAACAGCCATTGATCAACACCTCCATTTCTTTCACGCAGAGAACAAATTCAGGAAATAATTTAGGGATTTCAGATAATAATTTAAAGGAAGAAGACAGACATTATTACATTAGGTTAACTAATTGTTGGGATTTATGGGCCGTTGCTAAATTTGCAATATTTTTTTATCAATTCTTTCTTGCTTATTGGGTTTGATTTCTTGAATCGATTAAATAACATGTTTAATATGGCGATTTGTTTAATCAATGAAATGTTTAATTGACATTTTTTGTTATTATATGCTCTATTAGAATTCTAAGGGTGTATTAGATGAAGAATTTGAAGTAGTTTGAGTTTTAATAAGTTTTGAAATAATTTTGATAAATTTTGGTGAATTAGAAATTTTGTTATTAAATTTTTTAAAATCTCACATAAAACTTTTAAATATAATTCTTAAAATATTTTCAATAACAATAGTGTTGATTGCATAATTTAAAATTCCTATTTCAATAATATATAATTTGTTATTTTAACTCAAATTTTTCGAAAATGGATTAATAAAAACAAGAATATAAAGATGTTTATTTACCTATAAGACTTTTATGGGGCGTTGCTAACTTGCAATACTTTACTTTGATAATTTTATATTGGTTATTGGGTTTGATTTGTTGGGCCAGTGAAATGTTTGATTAACATTTTTTGTATGCTCTATGTCTTTAGTGTTAGCCATTTTTTTTTTGATAAAAGACATTCTATTAATTTGCTATGGAAGTATTGCATGATGATCAAAATACAACATAAGAGAAACTTAAGCTAGCAAAAGAAGAGGAAGTACATGCTAAAGTGAAAGAGAAGGATACGAAAAGGATATTGGATACCAAGTTCTTTAGCTAGGAGATGATCGAAGTCTTCGCCTCTTACAAAACTTTACTTCTATAATATTTGAGTTATGTTTAATTTTTGTATGTGTGTGTGTGCTTTTTTTTTTCTGTGAAAGAGGACAAGTATTATTTGTAAATACTATCATTTCTTAAAATTCTTTTAATATTTGTGATTATATAAAATAAAACATTTGTAAAATCAATATTCACACAAAAAAATTCTCATTGCAGATTTCAAAAAGCATTGTGTTTCACAAAAAATCTCCCTAATTATAGGTTTACATCAAAATCTTAATTTCTTTCAAATTAGGATTGACGTAGACTAAATCGTAATTTCCAAAAGTTTATAGTTGATAGCAATACCAATATATACGGGTTAATAATTTGATCGATAACATTATTCTTTTACCGATATAACAAAATATAATTATAAATTAATAGTTAAAGATTATATTTTATTATTCTTTTAATTAATAGTTAAAGATTATATTTTATTTTTCATTTAATTAATAGTTAAAGATTACGATTCTAATAATTTTACCGATATAACAAAATATAATTACAAAATCTCAAAATTTGTATTATCATATCTGACAAAATAAAAGAATAAAACAAAATAAAGCATCTTTAACTAATATGTCCACAGAAAATTGCTCATCCATCTCAATAGACCCAATAAAACTACTAGAATACATATATACTGTTATGTACCATATAAAAAGTATAATGTAAGATTTGAAATATCTATACCAAATCTTCAACAAAAAAGAAAAGTGATAATAGTGGAAAAATAAAAGGAGAAGTTTGAAGATGGGGTTTGATAAGGCAAAGAAGGAAAACAATTAAATAAAAATACGATTTGTTGTTGTTATTGTTAGATTCTCTCAACCATCAATCCATCCTCTACTTCTCTTTAAATTATTGGAAGTTAAATTATTGGAAGTCTAATGTTGGTTAATCAAATAATTTGAAAGTCAAGATACTAATCGTGTTAGGATTAGGATCAATTAAATTAAATATTAAACTTAGCCTTATCGAGTTAGGATAAGATAAGAATATATTCTATTAGGATTTGGTGTTAGCAAAACCTAATGTCATAGGGATTAAGAAGTTGAGTTTTCTCCCTATAAATATCACAAGCTTTGAGAGCTTTGATATAGATTGAGAATCACAAGAGTTGTTTAGTTTTTGGTGAAGCTTTTCTAAACATTAATAAGAAGAGAGTTCTTATTAAATCATTCTTGTGACATACCAACCAAGAATTGGTATCAGAGCCTTACGAGAAGGGACCAATCGCAACTCGAGGAGGAGGCGCGATCAAAGCTTGACGTATAGGTCAAGAAACTCCATTGCGACGAGAAGGTCAACATGGAGGAACACAAGGCGATCACCGCAGCACCGAGGGTGAAGGATTCAACACCTTCTTCGGTACAATTTCCTATGCTAAACACCACAAACTACACCGTTTGGGCCATGAGAATGAAGGTGGCTTTGAAGGTTCACAAAGTATGGGAAATTATAGATCCAGGCAGTCCAGATGTTGAGAAGAACGATATAGCAACGACTCTTCTCTTTCAATCCATACCCAAGAGCTTGATCTTACAAATTGGAGTGCAAGACACGGCAAGGGGTATGTGGGAGGCAATCAAAACACGTCACATGGGAGCTGATCGTGTTAGAGAGGCACACTTACAAACTCTAAACTCGGAGTTTGATCGGTTGATGATGAAAAACTCGGATACAATCGATAGCTTTGCGGATAAGCTATCCGAATTTTCATCAAGAAGTGCCGCCCTAGGAGTAATGATTGAAGAATCGAAACTTGTGAAGAAGTTTCTCAAAAGTCTACCACGAGACAAGTACATTCACATCGTAGCTTCTCTTGAGCAAGTGTTAGACCTCAACACAACCGGATACGAAGACATCATGGGAAGATTGAAGGCGTATGAGGAACGTATTGGGGAAGATACACACAAAGAAAGCCAAGAGAAACTTATGTGGGTAAACTCGGAGTCCCAAAACTCTCGTGGAAGTTTTGGCGGAGGACGTGGTAGCGGAAGAGGTGGCAGACGTGCTCGAGGCAGAGGAAGAGGTATAGGTACCTCGGATCAAAAAAAAAATCAGTTTAAGGATAAACAAAAGAAAGATTACTCTAAAGTCATGTGCTATAGATGTGATAAACTTGGTCACTTTGCAAAAGCGTGTCCCGAAAGACCTCAAAGACATCAAGAAGCAAACTTAACCGAGACGCAAGTGGCGGATCAAGCGTTATACCTACATGAAGTTGTGCTTCTCAATGAAGAAAAGGTGATACCGAGGAAGTACGATGCCGAGAATGGAGACAAAAGTACTTGGTACCTAGATAATGGCGCTAGCAACCACATGACTGGTAACAAATCTTTCTTTTCGGTTCTAGATGATGAGATCATTGGAAGTGTGAGGTTTGGAGATGGCTCAAGTGTAAGAATAGCTGGAAAAGGAACGATAGCTTTCGTATGCAAGATGGGAGAACAAAAGCATTTAAAGGATATTTACTATATTCCCGATCTTAGACACAATATCTTGAGTCTTGGACAAGCAACGGAGAACGGATGTGAAGTTCGTATGAAAGAAGACTACTTGACTTTGTTTGATCCAAGTGGAAGAATATTGGTCCATGTGAGAAGATCTCCAAACCGTCTCTACAAAGCAAACATAAAGATAGGAGGATCGTTGTGCTTACAAGCCCAAAGCAATGAAGAAACTTGGAGATGGCATCAAAGACTCGGACATGTCAACTTCAGAGCATTGAAGAGCATGTTCGACAAAGAGATGGTAATAGGACTACCATCACTTAACGTAGAAACGGAAGTTTGTGAGTCTTGTCTCGCCGGAAAACAGACCCGCCTAGCTTTCCCATCGAAAGCGAGCTTCCGTGCCTCACAAGTTCTTGAGCTTATTCACGGCGACTTGTGCGGACCTATATCACCATCAACACCCTCCAGAAATAGGTACATTTTTGTGTTAATTGATGATCACTCACGTTACATGTGGACTATTTTGTTGAGAGAAAAGGGTGATGCATTTGAGAGGTTCAAACGTTTCTTGATAATGGTGGAGCAACAAACCGGAAAGAAGATTAAAACATTCCAAACTGATCGAGGAGGAGAGTTCACATCGGCTGAATTCAACAAGTTTTCCAAGACAAACGGGATTCAACGTCATCTAACCGCACCATATACTCCGCAACAAAATGGTGTCGTAGAAAGACGTAATAGGACTCTAATGGAAATGACAAGAAGCATGTTAAAGACCATGAATCTACCAAATTATTTGTGGGGAGAGGCAGTACGACACTCAACTTATTTGATAAATCGTATTCCCACAAAGACATTGGTTGATCAAACTCCATACGAATGCTTCTCAGGTAAGAAACCGAATATTGAGCATTTGCGAGTTTTCGGGTGCTTAGCTCATGTCAAAGTGGAGGCAACACATCTAAGGAAGCTTGATGAGAGGTCAAGACCACTTGTAAACCTAGGAACAGAACCGGGATCCAAAGCATATCGACTATACGACCCTAAAGAGAAAAAGGTGGTCGTAAGTCGTGATGTAGTCTTCATTGAGAACAAAGGATGGGGCTGGAATGAGCGAGACTTTGGAGAAGATGGTGAACCCGGAAAGTTTGAGATGGTCCGCAGAAACATTGTCTATGTTGGGGGAGAAGATAAAGCCGAAGAGGAGCTAGAACCCAAAGAAGAAACAAAAACCGAAACAACAAGCGATCATGTCGAACTAGAAACCAATCAAGAGGGTATATCAACCGGTTCTCAACAAGATCTACTCGAGAGAAAACAAAGCCCAAATATCTTGAGGATTATGAGCTGTTTTGCGAGTGTGAGCAATTGTTATTATCAATCAATGGAGAGCCGGAGTGCTATGCGGAAGCCGAGAACTCGAATGAATGGACCGAAGCGATGGAATCCGAGATTGAATCCATCAACAAGAACAAGACGTGGGTATTGGTTGAAAAGCCGAGAGGAGTAAAACCTATTGGGTTGAAATGGGTTTTTAAAATCAAGAGGAATGCGGATAGAACCATAAGCAAGTATAAGGCGCGCTTAGTGGCAAAAGGTTATGTGCAACAAGAAGGTATAGACTTCGACGAAGTCTTTGCTCCGGTGGCACGCATTGAATCAATCCGCTTACTCATTAGCTTGGCCGCAACGAAAGGATGGGAGATTCATCATTTAGATGTCAAAACCGCCTTCTTGCATGGAGAACTAAAGGAAGTAGTCTATGTTACTCAACCCGAGGGATTTCGGAAAAGAGGAGAAGAAGAAAAAGTCTACAGACTCTACAAGGCTCTATACGGATTAAGACAAGCACCTAGAGCATGGAACACCAAACTCGATCAAGTCCTTAAAGGTTTGAAGTTTTCAAGATGCTCAAAAGAACAATCCGTGTATTGCAAGCAAGATGAAGGGTATCGTCTTATTGTAGCCGTATACGTAGATGATCTCTTTGTCACCGGGTCTTCTCTCGAGATCATTAGCGAATTTAAGATAGACATGTCGACTAAGTTTGAGATGACGGATCTAGGGAAGCTTACTTACTATCTTGGAATAGAAGTAACACAAGATTTTGAAGGAATCAGCGTTAAACAAGAGGGATACGCTCAAAAGATCTTGATGGATACATGTATGGAGTCATGTAACGCTACTTACATCCCTATGGATCCCGGCCTCAAGTTATCTAAGGCGAAAAATGAGTCAAGCGTCGATGCAACAAGATATCGAAGGACAATAGGATGCTTACGATATCTACTCCACACTCGGCCGGATCTAGCATACTCCGTAGGAGTTCTTAGTCGATATATGCACAGCCCTAAAGAGTCTCACACTCAAGCAATCAAACATGTTCTTCGATACATAAAAGGCACCATGAGCTATGGAGTGAAGTTCAAGCGGAATGGTGAAGAAAGGATCATCGGCTATAGTGATAGTAGTCACAACATAGATATTGACGATGGAAAAAGCACGGGAGGTCATGTCTTTTACTTCGGATCGGCGCCTATCACGTGGTGCTCTCAAAAGCTATCTACCGTACCTTTGTCATCTTGCGAGGCTGAGTTTATGGCTGCTACCACCGCCGCTTGTCAAGCGATTTGGCTTCAAGAACTACTTAGTGAAGTAGTCGGAACAAAGAGCAAGAAGGTCACCATTCGAGTAGACAACAAGTCCGCTATCGCACTCACCAAGAACCCGGTATTTCACGGACGAAGCAAGCATATACTTTCAAAGTATCATTTCATCCGTGAATGCATCGAGAATGATCAAGTGGACGTGGAACACATACCCGGGACAGAGCAACGGGCGGACATACTCACCAAAGGACTAGCACGGACAAAGTTCAAGGAGATGAGGGAGCTAATCGGTGTTGAAGACCTCCATAATCCAAGTTCAAAGATTAAGGGGGAGAATGTTGGTTAATCAAATAACTTGGAAGTCAAGATACTAATCGTGTTAGGATTATGATCAATTAAATTAAATATTAAACTTAGCCTTATCGAGTTAGGATAAGATAAGAATAGATTCTATTAGGATTTGGTGTTAGCAAAACCTAATGTCATAGGGATTAAGAAGTTGAGTTTTCTCCCTATAAATATCACAAGCTTTGAGAGCTTTGATATAGATTGAGAATCACAAGAGTTGTTTAGTTTTTGGTGAAGCTTTTCTAAACATTAATAAGAAGAGAGTTCTTATTAAATCATTCTTGTGACATACCAACCAAGAAGGGTATGGCCAAATAATTTAAATTCAATAAGATTTTAACAAAAAAATTATGGTTAATCAAACAAGAGACATCAAGGTGATCATTAGCCCCTCAAGTAGCTCAACTGGGGATCACCTAAAGAAAAAGTGCTTTAATATCACAAGTTTGAATCTCAACGGTGGGAGAAGAAATGATTTAACTTAATCTATAGACCAAAAATCTGATTTTTTTGGAAATCTTAAAATCATCAAAATATGATAGTTTACTTACATGATTTTTTTTCTACTAGTTATCGGATTGTATGATCAATCTAAAAAAAATAGTTATTTGAAGCTCCGATATTGGCAGTGTAAGTATCATTTTTCTATATAACCAAGAGCTTAGTTGTAACAATCAATCTTATCTATCATTTGTATGTGAAAAAAACATTCAAATTAAGTAAGCAACGTATGAACAAATATAAAAATTCAACTACATGAAGAAAACTAAAAGATAAAAAAGGATAATTTGGTGCGTTGACATAAAATGAGAGAATATTAGATCAACAACCATTAAATCTATAAAATGTAGTTATTCACATATTTAAGGTGGAGTGGACGATTACACAGTTCTCTTATATTAGACGTATGTTTACAAGAAAATAGTTATATTCTAATGGTTGCCAAACTTTAACACTAGCCATGGCCAAAATTTAACTGTAAATGTATTTCGGATCGTAACCGTTCAAATTTTAATAATAATCATATTATAACTATATTAAATGGTTAATAAATATAAATGTTCGTAGTAAAATTATATATAATCGTAATCGTTTTTAACTAAAATCATATCAACCTTAACTGTTTTAACTGTATATTAAATAATTAAAATTAAAATTAAAAAACAATTATAAACATAATCGATAATTAACTACCGTAATCGCAATAATCGTAACCGTGTTCATGTCTAGTGAACACTAAAGTTTGTTTTCACAATGCCGCAGTGTCTTCCAAAAGTGCATAATTTCTTCAAAGTTATGAATGAATTCTTGCTTTTTTGACATCAGTTTAATTTATTTTCACTTCCCTTAATTCTTCGTATTTCGAAATTTTGAACTGATTGTTTCGCTCGTAGTGATAAATTTAGGAATTCTTCGGTTTCGTTTATAAACCAATTTTCTCCGGTTCAAACCACTGTATGGGGTTCTTAGTGGGGTGAGGTTAAAAGAAAAAAGAAACACCCACTTCTCAGTTTGGTTGTGACTCGTGAGCCGCAGAGTGCCAATATTGGGCCGAAAATGTAATTGGGCTTTTGTTTAAACGTAAAATATTTAGTTCGTTGCTATAAAGAGGTCCAATTATTTTATTTTTTCTATTTTCTCTTGTGGTCGAGAGGGCCACGAAAATTACATTATTTAACTTTTCGTTGCAAAGCATGCATATTTTTAATTTTTATATAAATTTTGTTTTTATCATATTATTATCATCCACAATTTTTGTTTTTTTTTATACTGTTAAATACTTGATGTAAGTCTGTTCATCTAAAATCCTTTGAATAAATAAAATAAAATAAATCTGTAACCGTAGAAAAAAAACAAAAATAAATTTACATTTTTTATTAATACCTGGACACGCATGTATTTAGAAAACCGCACCGTATCGAGTATCTGTGGATATAACACGTAGACATTAAAGCCCCAGCTTTTACCTTATCCCTATCTGACACGTGGCATTAAAGTAGCATGGGACCCAAACTCTGATCTTCCTTTGCATGTCTACCTGATGGCATGCATCTTATCCGAAAAATCCAACGGCTGTGAGAATTTTCAAATAGTATCGGTATTTCCACAATATACCAAATTGATCCATCATCTTTTCAGTTGACAAATTTTCCCAAAATACCAAATTCAATCTAATTTCTGGAATTTTTTTTGGGGTGACTGCCTACGCCCCCTTCTTCTACATTACGGCTTATGCGTCAATCCACCCAGATTCTAAACATCTTGATATTTTTCTCTATACTATCACATTTAATCATGTTAGTCCTCAAACATTTTTTTCTGCACAATTCCTATGAAACTAAAACCTGTAAGTTGCAATCAAATCCAATAAATCGCGTTTAACAAATAGTGATTGCCCTATTAACGATTTAACCCAACCCAAAATCCGGTTTTAACCCAAATCGCTTAAATTTGTAAACTTATTTTCCTTTGATCAGTCAGAAAGTTGAGAAAAATCTGGGTGATGCTTGGATTAATGATTGACATGTTTGTTGTTTTTGGCACTTTTTTTAGATTTTTTTTTTTTTTATGATTGCTTCAATATATATATGCTCAAGTTGAAGAAGTTGAACGATTGAAAATTTTGATTTGATGTGTAGGGGTGGGTTAGGGCTGCTCTGTGATTCTGAAAAGATCCATTGAGTAAACGTCGATTTGCCCAATGGAAAAGATGGTGTAAGCTTGCATTCTTAAGTTTTGGGTCATGGTGATTGTATAAAGCTCACTTTTTTTTTTAATTCCTGAATTAGTTTACAATGAAGCACTTGCTTTCATGGGTTCGTACAAATCTGATCAAAGAGAGGCCTGAGATGTTCATGAAAGGAGATACTGTGTAAGTCTCCTTGTCTTCTTCTTTATCAGCTCAATGAAGGTTTATGTTTATTCATAGAGAGATTGACATTTGTGTTGCAGGAGGCCTGGAGTTTTTGATCTAGTGAATTGACTGTGATTGGGAGCTAACCACAGTCACTTATTTTGTAACTATAAATAGTAACGAGAATTTTATCAAATAAGTAAATATCGTTTATTTTGTAATTATAATGTAATTTCCAACTGTAATAATAACCCAAAAAATCATAACTGTAATTTCTACAAAAAAGGAAATATCGTTTATAAATAGTAACGGGAATTTATCAATAAAAATACAAATATGAGGACTAAATATTAATTTCATCATAACATGTAACGCAATAAAAAAGCATAATTGTGAAGACCGAAGAAAACGCGTCGGTCTAATTAGAAAGAGAAGTAGGAGACGATCAAATCGTTACCTCCAAGAAGACGCTAATGGCGGAAACTGTAGAGCTACCAAGTAGGTTAGCGATTCTTCCATTCAGGAACAAGGTTCTCTTACCTGGCGCCATTATTCGAATCCGTTGTACTTCTCATAGCAGGTATTATCTCATTTCTTATGTTCGATCATACTCTTCTCCTTCGTCTTCTTCCTCTTGGGTGTATACATGTTACTTAATTTTCTGCTAATACAAAGCCAAAATCTATTAGTTAGGGTTTAATTTTGTGTGGAATTGATCGTAATAGGTGACAACATATCAACAACCCTAATCGAATTGGGGTCGAGTTACTATACAATCGTAATCTTGACGTTGTTAGTTTGGTTACTTTGTCTCTCAAATTTAGTGTCGCATTAGTGGAGCAAGAGCTATGGCAGAAAGAAGAGAAAGGCTTAATTGGTATTTTGCCTGTTCGAGATGATGCGGAGGGTTCTTCAATTGGGACGATGATTAATCCAGGTACTGGGAGGTTGATATGATACCTGATGAAGTTTGTTTTGGTTTGAGTATCTCTGTGATGATTTGGTTTCTTTTTCTTAGGTGCTGGAAGTGATTCTGGAGAAAGAAGCTTGAAATTTCTAGTTGGCACAACAGATGCTCAGAAGTCTGATGCTAAAGATCAGCAAGAGGTTCAATGGCATAGCAGGTTCGCTTGATCTTTTCACCCGTTAGGCTGTGATTTCATTATATATATTCGCAAGTTTAATATGAATGCTGCGATTCCTGAGTTTATGAAGTGCCTCTAGATTTACTTGTGATCTGATTTTTATTTTGGTTTGATTCTCAGCATATGCTGAGTGATGATCCTTTTTTCTAATATTCAGGGGAGTAACAGCTCGTGCTCTGCATCTTTCAAGAGGGGTGGAGAAACCAAGTGGAAGAGTTACGTATGTGGTTGTACTTGAAGGTTTGAGCAGGTTTAATGTTCAGGAGCTTGGAAAAAGAGGTCCATATTCAGTTGCACGAATTACATCGCTCGAGATGACAAAGGCAGGTAAGATATATTGTTTCACTTTCAGTTTTTTAGTGATGACTGGTGTCAAATCGTTCTTCTGTCCAAGCTATTCGTTTGTCTTATATTTTTTTCATAAGGACATATAACTGAGCTATTGTTTTACTAAATGAGTTTCCTGCCTCTTTTGAGATATTGTTTTACTAGCAATTCGGTTGGCTTTAAGTTCTTTAAATGTAAGCTCATGATAGATATAGAAACGTTTGTGCTTTTGAAAACTATCTGAGGTTATCTTCTATCTTTCTCAAAGATAATATTTGAGTTTGAGCTTGTTTAATGGTACTTTTTCCCGCTTATTTCAGGTTTGGTTATCTTATATCTTTCTATTGCATTTGAGTACATGCTAGTCCACTGATGTCTTTAGCTGGTCCCCTTTCTGGCCATCTGTAGAGTTGGAGCAAGTGGAACAAGACCCAGATTTTGTAGCACTGTCGCGCCAGTTTAAGACCACTGCTATGGAGCTGGTTTCTGTGCTTGAGCAGGTAACTTAAGTGAAACTGAAATGACGTTCTGTTTTTGGTTATTCCTTTCTCAAGTTTCGTTGTTACTTCAGCAGTAGAGTTTCAAAGATTAAGTAACAACTTGACAACATTGAAGTTATATGTATCTGTTTTCATGAAACTGATTCTTCTCTGGGGGACTTTTTGGTTCCGTCCATGTGATCAATTGTTTATTTTTATCTGATGAAATCTGGATGATTCTTGATTGAATTAGTACTAAGTCAAAAATTTATTCTTGTTTCAGAAACAAAAAACTGGTGGAAGGACAAAAGTTCTTTTGGAGACGGTTCCTATTCATAAACTAGCAGACATATTTGTTGCTAGCTTTGAGATGAGTTTTGAAGAGCAACTATCTATGTTGGATTCAGTTGACCTTAAAGTAAGACTTGCAAAGGCTACTGAACTAGTTGATCGCCATTTGCAGGTTAGCTGTTGATATTCATATAGTTATGATATCTGTCCTATATTATCTGCTCGGCGTTATGAGGTCATGTTGATGTTTACTTGTGGCAGTCAATTCGTGTGGCAGAGAAGATTACTCAAAAGGTGGAGGGCCAGTTGTCAAAGTCACAGAAGGAGTATCTCTTGCGCCAGCAGGTTAGTTTCTTCTGTCGTTTCTGTCAAGCTGAGAGGTTATTGTCCTTCAGTGGTATGACAGACAGCAATGAAACTGGTTTTTGTAGATGAGGGCTATTAAAGAGGAGCTTGGTGACAACGATGACGATGAAGATGATGTAGCTGCCCTCGAAAGAAAGATGCAAGCTGTGGGAATGCCGTCAAACATATGGAAGCATGCTCAAAGGGAATTGAGGTATGGTGTGCTATAGTGAAATTGCTGATGGTTGTCTGACAATTGACCTACTTGAATACATAATATCTTTAGTAGTAATTTTCTTTATTATTTATTAATGCAGGAGACTAAAAAAGATGCAACCTCAGCAACCTGGGTATAACAGTTCACGAGTTTACCTTGAGCTATTGGCTGATCTTCCTTGGGAGAAGGCGAGTGATGAACATGAGTTGGATCTAAAAGCAGCAAAAGAACGTCTTGATAGTGATCACTATGGTTTAGCCAAGGTCAAGCAACGGATCATTGAATATCTGGCTGTCCGAAAGGTCGTTTGCTTGTCTCTCTCGTTCTATTTTGAGATGACCCATCTTCAGTTTTGTGGTCTTCTGATTTCCTGGTTTTATCTTGATTGAAACGTATCTATTGCAGCTTAAACCAGATGCCAGAGGCCCAGTTTTATGCTTCGTTGGCCCTCCAGGTGTGGGCAAGACATCTTTAGCATCATCAATTGCAGCTGCTTTGGGTAGAAAATTTGTTCGCTTAGCTTTGGGTGGTGTGAAAGATGAAGCTGACATTAGAGGACACAGAAGGACTTATATAGGAAGTATGCCAGGGCGCCTCATTGATGGGTTAAAGGTGAATTCTTTGTTTTTAAGGACACGTATCTTTAGTTTATGCTGAAGAAGAATTCTGATAGAAACTTTTGGGATTTTTTTTGAAAAAGAACTAAGCGGTAGCAGATAAGTTTGATCGCTCTCTGTCTGTCTGTCTGTCTAACTTTGACAATTACAAGTGAAATAAAGTATTATAGATGATAAAAACGATTGCTACCTGGCTACATTGGCTCTACTAATATGTGAATGTCCTGTTTGATTGCGATCATGTTGAATGGTTTGTTATATTATGTTACTAAGAGTTTCGCTCTATGTTTTGGATGTCAGAGGGTTGGTGTTTGCAATCCAGTTATGCTGTTGGATGAGATTGACAAAACAGGCTCGGATGTTCGGGGTGATCCAGCTTCGGCACTGCTGGAGGTTTTGGATCCAGAGCAGAACAAATCTTTCAGTGACCAGTATCCTATCATGTTTTCTTCTTCAGTAAATATATTAGATTCAGCGTCCAAACTTTGTTAGGCAACCATATTCTTGCATAGATGTACAGATAATGCTTGGTTTAGATCGCCACACTATTCGATGGACTCAAAAGTTATCCTTCACTGAAGAAATAGCTATCTGAATGTTCCATATGACTTATCAAAGGTGGTTTTTGTTGCGACTGCGAATAGGGTTCAGCCTATTCCACCTCCTCTATTAGACAGGATGGAGCTAATTGAGTTGCCAGGTTATACACAAGAGGAAAAGCTTAAGATAGCAATGCGCCACTTGATTCCTCGAGTTCTAGATCAGCATGGGCTTACTTCTGAGTTCCTCAAGATTCCAGAGGTATATTATTATTCTGAAATTTTGATGTATTGCCAATAATTTTCTCTTGTGTCGTGCACTTATGCAGTTTCTTTGTATACTCGCCACAGGCTATGGTAAAAAATATAATCCAGAGGTACACAAGGGAAGCCGGTGTTCGTAGTCTAGAGAGAAACTTGGCTGCTTTGGCTCGTGCAGCTGCTGTGATGCTTGCGGAGCATGAGCAAACTCTTCCATTGAGCAAAGATGTGCAGAAACTTGCCTCTCCTCTGCTTAATGGTAGAATGGCTGAGGGAGGCGAAGTGGAAATGGAAGTTATTCCAATGGGTGTGAATGATCATGAGATTGGAAGTACCTTCCAGAGTCCCTCACCTCTGGTGGTGGATGAGACCATGCTTGAAAAAATCCTTGGGGTAATACTCTCTTCAGTTCACTTCTAAATATTGGTATAGCAGAATTTGATCTTTGGAGGTTGTTTTAGGCTGTGATACCATCTTGAATTTGTGGAAGTTATTCACATGGCTGTTTTGTGGGTGCGTTACAGCCTCCAAGGTTTGATGACAGTGAAGCTGCTGATCGAGTGGCGTCGGCTGGCGTTTCTGTGGGTCTAGTCTGGACTACTTTTGGTGGAGAGGTCCAGTTCGTGGAGGCTACATCTATGGTGGGAAAAGGCGAAATGCATTTAACGGGCCAACTCGGAGATGTTATTAAAGAATCTGCTCAGTTAGCTCTCACATGGGTAAACATCTTCACTTGAAGAACCTCTTCCATTCAACTGCATCTACTATTCAGAACATAGGAAAAAATTTCAGAACTCTATATCTACTGATGCTGTATAGGTAAGAGCCCGTGCTTCGGATTTCAAACTGGCACTTGAAGGGGACATGAATGTTCTTGATGGACGAGACATCCACATTCACTTTCCTGCTGGTGCAGTGCCGAAAGACGGACCTTCTGCAGGAGTGACTTTGGTGACGGCTCTGGTTTCGCTGTTAAGTCAGAAACGTGTTAGAGCAGACACTGCCATGACAGGAGAAATGACACTCAGAGGCCTCGTCCTACCCGTTGGTGGCATCAAAGATAAGGTAAGCTGCTTATAGTTCTAGCATCCTGGAGCTTCACATGTGGTAAAAAAAATTGAAATTGGATACCATCTCGTGGTTTTTGAGACTTATTTATGAGTATCTGAAGTTTATATTAAGAAGGCCGGGTTAAATTTATAAACAGATATTGGCTGCACACCGGTATGGTATCAAGAGAGTGATTCTACCGCAGAGGAACTTGAAAGACTTAGTTGAAGTACCCGCCGCTGTTCTTTCCAGTCTGGAGGTAAGTAGTTAACCTCAATCTTAGGCTTGTTCTTAAAAGACATAGTCAAAAGAGTAAGAACGTTGCCCTAGGCTACTCCGGTTCAGTTTGGTCCATATGAGGTCCAGTTTTGATTTGACCCTAGTTTTCCTCCTGCGGGGTTAACCACCAAAGAAAAGAAAAGAATTATGGGTTGGTTATGGCAGAGTTGGATCGGGTTCTAAAATTGGTATGAATGGTGGAAACAGGTGATATTGGCAAAGAGAATGGAAGACGTTCTGGAAAATGCATTCGAAGGAGGTTGTCCATGGCGGAACAACTACTCTAAATTGTGAGACACCCAAACCTGTGTCTCTAAGACCATGGAGTCAGACTCAGACCATGTTGGCTCGTTTGGTAAGGAATCAGAATCTTTGCATATTACTTCTTTCCTTCACTCACCTCTCCTATATTGATGTTTGTGTATGTAATGGCCATGAATTTATCAGCTAATTTAATTTACTCATCGTTCACAAGCTCGATACTCTCCTAAATTTTATTTATTAACCATATGATTTGAGTAATTAAAAATATTAAACCGTCGAGCACGTTATTAAATGAAGTGCATATGAGCGGTTGTGCTGTGAGCCTCCGACAGCTAACCATCATATCAAATCATGCAGTTGAGCTCTGTGACGTTTAGTGCTTGGGCCTTAGACTTTGGACCTAGGGTGTTGGACCTTGGACCTTGAGCCTTAGACTTTGGATCTTGGGTCTTAGATTTTGGGCCTTGATTCTTGGAATTTGGGCCTTAGGCCTTTATTCTTTTTTTTTTGTCATCTGGATTATATTAGATAGAAGCTAATGGAGAAATACAACATCGAAGCCAAATGTTTAAGGCTTCGGAGACATAGCCGGCGGACAACAGAAAGTACCCGGAGACTAAGACTTATGAAAGAAAACTGCTGATACCAAATAATCTAAGACAAGGGAACAAATTATTATATTCTTAGTTTCCGGGGACTTTTTTTTGCTTTAGGCCTTAGAGCATCGTCAATGTACATATTTCTAGGGATTCTTAAGTAATAAAAAAATAAAAAAGTATTCAAAAGCATGAAACCTCTTAAGACTGACTGGTATCAATAGTTTCTAATACAAGAGACGGCCCATCAAGTTATTTTATAATTTTATAATTTAATATTTAAATAAATAATTAAATTAAATACAAACTATTAAAGTAATATATATTTAGAGACCCACCTTGGTATCGCCGATGTGCATGGTCTTAGGGCTTTATTCTTTTGCTTATTTAGTTAATCTCTGTTAAATAAAATATTTTGTCATTTTCTGCCTACTAATCTAGCGCGACGCGTGAATAAAACATCATAGAATTGTTTCAAAATTCGAAGTAAGAATAAAAAAGTTATGATAAATATAGAATAAAGTCATGATAATATTTTATAAAAATTATCGTTAAATTTATTTTTTTAATATATTTTTTTCGCGCATATATATGTTTATGTAATAATTTGTTATCCGCAAATTTTATAATTCGTGATATTGACTATGATTATTAATAAAGTGTTTTGAAAAAAAAAAAGTCCTCATAATATAACGATGTATGCTGAACTGTTGGCTCTCTCTCTCACTTTTGATCTTTTGTTTCATGGTCTGTAAACCCTAAATTATAATCTATAAAACTACAAGTATAATCTAAAAACATACTTGTCTTTTCTCATCTCACAAAACTCAACTTAGGTTCCAAATCACTTCTCAACCGAGTTTTGAACATTAACACCATTTCTCCTTTGGGTAAACCGACTTTTCACATAGCCTCGTTGAACCATCCTAACTTGAGCGTCAAAACGTTAGAGATACTTCTTTAAGAATATGATACTTTTTCTCTAGGAGACCTTGACCGTCACCAAACATCAGCATGTAACATAGCTTGGTTCACTTTATAATGGTCAAATCACCTAATCTACGTTTGTCGTAAGTGTAGCGTATCTAACGTTTTCCTACAACAAACAAATCTAACCGTTTTGAAGATTCTGAAAATCCAGTCTTAAAATATGCTATTAGAATATAAAATATGATGGTATCAGAATATATAAAATACAAGTTGTGTGAAAGTCTACAAACTTTTTCAGCTTATCTGCAGCGAATTAGCTCTTCCATATTCCAAATAACGAAACTATTGTCGCTTTTGCTCCACGATATTATTGGATCCGATGAAGGGTCATCCACAATCTTATATATTTTCTTACAGAACACACCCAATCCATTTGTGAAATTGTAATCCATCTCCTAAAAGAACAGATGGTGAAATAAAACAAAAACCAGAGCTGTTTCAACTCTCAAACCAGCTCGGTCAGCACCTGGTTTTCTTCGATCATAATCTTCATATTACGCTCTCTGAACCCTAATCCCAATATGAACCCAAATATATATGCGGGATTCATGAAAAATATTCTATAACCCGTAAAATAAAATCCATTAGCAAATATGGAAAACAAAATAAAACTATTCCTAAAAGAGTATAAAATAAGATTTGCCTTACTACGGAAATTGAGGTAATTTAAGCGAGTTATTAGCACGCTCCATCTTTGCTTTTGGTCAGATTACAATCTGGGTTTCGCTGACTTTTAAGTGAGCTGCGCCTTGGACATTCGATCTATCTTCGTTATAATTTTGTACAAGCCCATATTATTTTTTATTCACAGGCCCATTTATAAATAAATATTACTGACCCACAATATTTTTCATTCACCAGACCATATCCAAATTAATTTTACTGGCCAACAGTTCAACCCATAGGTCCAATACCCGTTAGTTCGATTCGTTCATTTTCACCTTTTCTTACAGCTTTTTTTTATTTGTTTTAAGTAAATTTTTTTCTCAAAACCGTAAATTCTTATGACAGGAAGGATTTAGTTAGGAAAATGCACATGAAAACCTGGATTTTTTTTGAATCTGAAAAAATAAAGTGAAAAAGACGTAAAAACAGGTATTACAGAAGATAATAGGAAATGAAACCTTAAATTAGTTCCAAACTTAGTTTCTCAACACAACAAAGTCATAAGGTGCGGAGAGAGATGAACATAAGAAACTCTTTGTGAGTTTGTGCCCTTTAAACAAAATCATTTATTCAAACAAAGTCCAACACAATTAAACAAGACAAATAAATTTCTAGTTTATTCCATCCTTTGTAGTAAAAAGGGACTTCACTAATCATTTGAAAACCGAATGATTTGGTTGTTTTTTTCTTCGAAGATATAAAGAAGAAAGAAAGAAAGAAAGAAAGAAAGAGAGAAACCTTCTTTTAGCCCGAGAGAGCTGCATTCATAGCACTGTGAACCTCAATACCGATCTGTGCCTCTGCTTTCTCAAGATCAGTTGTGGCAGAAGCAAGTTTCTGTGTGAAGTCAGCTAATCCCTTTTGGACTTGGCTAGGGTCAATGTGGTCAAGCGGCAGAGCTTCAACCGCGATTATGTCAGCAACAGAATTTGCATGAAGGAATGCAAAACCACTGCTCAGGAAGTATTTCTTCACGTCAGTGCCTTCATGGACAGACATGATACCGGGTTTCAGCTCGGCGATTGTTGGAACGTGTCCGGGCAAAACTCCCATTTGTCCTGTTGTTGCAGGAATAATGACCATGTCGACCTTGAAGTAGATGAAGAGAAACCAATCAGCTTTGAGTTATGATTAAAGATACAAGAAATGAAACTCAAGAAGTAGGGGTTAGTTTTAGTTTCATATGAATAGAATAAGAACATAATCTGGGACATGAAGCGATGCCCACAGAGAATGCATAATCTATACCGTACTGATACTCAACTGTAAAAACTATGAGAATCTGAATGTCAAAAAGAACAACGCTATGAGAATCTGAATACTTTATGATATAACAATGAACAGATAACTACTAGCCATGGAGATGAACTGATGAAAATTAAGAAGTTATAACCGACACTCAGTCTATATGACTACCAAGATCATATATCCTTAGAAAAGAAAAGATATACATCCATAAACCAGTTCACATATATCGACAGCCACCATGTAGGTCCTTACAACATCATCTAGGATCGACTCACAAGGATTCAAGAAATATAATAAACCATGTATGAAACAGACGTTATTTCTCAATACCGTTGTATTGGAAACTCGACAAGCCAGAAAAACACTAAAATTGGGATCATTTCTATGAACAGAAATAAGAAAGCTCTTGTAAGAGTTGCAACTTCAAAATCCCATTTTAATGATTGTTCAACACCAAGCAACACTTTCAGATACTTAACACATGTTTAATCTGAGATTCCAAGAAGAATTTTGGTTACTTGTAATCACCAAAAGGTGCAAAATTTTTCACAAATCTTCACTGCAAACAATCCTTAATACTTATCACTCTTATGAAAATCCTAAAACTTAGCGCCGTCAGATCTAACAAAAATTAAAGGTCCTAAGACCTAATTCACCACATTTTCATACCTAATCATAAATCAAAACACCAGCGTCAAAAAAATTATGGAACAAATCCGAAGTGCAGTTCGAGATTCCACAAATCCGCAGATAAAATCACTAACCAGAATCCACATACAATCCAATATCGAGAGGCATCCACATGAACAAAATCATAGATCAAACCCTAAAAATTCAAAATGGGAATAAAGATCGAACAGGATGGAAAAACCAAACCTCTTTCCCGGAAAGCTCCGATGTGTAAGGGAGGACAAAATTGACGGTGAGTTTCGTCGGAAGCGAAGAAGGAGTCGAAGGACGAGGTTTCATGAAGGAAGAAGGAGTCTGCGGTGGGTCCATATTCGGTGCGACTTTCTTCCATGACTCGATGAAAGTCGAATCGAGCGTCGATGGAACTTCCGATGAAAAGGCACGAGACGTCGCAGATTTAGAAGATGCGGCGGTTACAGATCGGGAAAGTAGATGAGAAGCTTGTTTAAACATGGCGGCGATTTGAGTCTCCAGAAATTGGGAAATTAACGTCCGCAGATGTGAGAGAGAGAGAGTCGATAGAGAGAAACTGAAAAACTCTTAAAAATGCTGTAAACTCGAGTGTTTCTCGGACGCTGAAGTTCACGCGCATTGGTGACGCGTGAAGTTAGTTCTCTGTTTTTTTAGTTTCGGCCCCCATAAACTGGGCAAAGCCTAAACTCAAAAGCTAATAAGCTTATTTATGGCCCACGTTACTATTTTTAACCATTAGGAATCTTGATCAGGGTGTGTTAAATCTGGGCAAGGCCTAGACTAAAAAGCTATTAAGCTCCTTAATGGCCCACATTACTATTTAACCTTTGATATATAAGTCCATTTATGGCCCACCTTATTATATTAACCTTTAAATCTGAATAAGTTGTGTTGAATCCCGTAAAATTCTTGAATGGTTGTGACGATCATGGTTCCAAGACACTGGCTTAGCTAGCACGGAGGGAAGAGATGGAACTGCTTCCATGTGTGGATTCATGGTCTTCTGACTTCTGAGCAATGTGTTGTTTGGCAAATTTACATCCAAGATTTAAATTAACGTAAGGTTTCCATTTGTTTGAAGGCTGGCAAGATCTAGTTACTTGAGCTTTTATGGTCGACTTAGGATTTTACCAGTAAATTAAAGCACATATTAAAAATAACATAGTAAAGAGAACACACACACACACCAATCTTATTGGAAGTTTCATTTAGTATATATATATGACTGACTGGTTTTACTTATATGATAGAAATGTTTTCACTCGGTGGTGGTGATGGGCACGATAGTGACTCCAATGCTGTGAACAACATCGCTAGCTTGTCCATGGAATCCAACGATCTTGTGGCCTTCCTCTCCGAGCGAGAACTTCTCACCAGAATCCATTCCGAATGGCATTGACTCCCTTTTGTTCGTCTTAAACTGAACACAGACAATTATTGGTTCCTCGACTCCGTAGATATTATCGTAGTAGCCATCTATGGTCATGAGATATTCACCATCTTCAACCACAAACTGCAAAGATTCAAAACTAACAAGGATAAGTGTAAACAATTTAGAGAATGAATTAATTGAAAAAAACAAATGACCTCTTCAGCTCCGAGTAAAGTCTTCTTCCCATGGTCATCTCCGAGTACAAGGTCTTTGCCTTTACTGTACTCAAACTTGACAAAAGATACACCATCGTTACCTTGTCCTACAAGTATCTTCCTTACACCGTCGTAGACACCATCATCCCATGTAACTCCTCCATTGCCGCCTACTGCTGGTAATTTCTTGGCTGGAATCAAGGGAGTCGGAGTGGGAACAGGTGCAAAATATGCTCCAAGAGCATCAATAGCTGCGTCTTCCTTTCCATGGAACCCAACAAGCATATGACCCTTTTGCTCC
Source organism: Cardamine chenopodiifolia (assembly GCA_963922655.1). Classification (NCBI taxonomy): domain Eukaryota; kingdom Viridiplantae; phylum Streptophyta; class Magnoliopsida; order Brassicales; family Brassicaceae; genus Cardamine; species Cardamine chenopodiifolia. Next base: position 20,302,451 of record OZ000480.1, on the reverse strand, counting down.
AACACAAACTTCTTACCCAAGTTATACCCAAAGAATGATGTTCTCCCCTTTGATGTTTCCAACTTAAGTGACGTAATGACAGTATTGCTAAAAATTTTCGGCTTCTGATAGGTTGCTTCCACCGATTTAATGTATTCGTCCGGGTAACCAACCGCAAACTGCAACAAGAAGATTTATTGTCGTAAGAAATTAAAATACATGTATCTATCTACGAGAATGGAATCGGAATGTGAGAGAGATACTTCATACCATTGCAAAGATTAATCGACAAACAAAATAATTAATCATTTATATTTGGAACCTAAATTTTATGTTGTTAAACGAGTTAACTTTTTGAGAGTTATTGAACTAGTCGTGTATAAGAACTATAGTAAAATTACCTCGGATGGGGTTTCTCCTTTCACCCCATGGTTACAAGTCTTTGATTCCCCGTCTTTCTCGTACTCAAACTCTAAATAAGTGATACGAGAATTATCTTGACAAATGCGTAGAGTTTTAATGCCATCGTAAAAACCATCATCCCAAACACGCCCGTCTGTACCACCTTGGGCATCCAGCTTGTAAAGAGGTAACGACGTCGTATCCAATACAAAGTAAACTCCAAGAGCGTCGAGAGCATCACCCGCCCGTCCATGAAACCCTACGATCTTCTTTCCCTCGTCCTCAAAAACAAACTTTTTACCGCTTGTAATTCCGAACAAGTTCGGACCAAACGTTGGAGAGCATCTACCCTTTGAGGTCTTCAAAGCAAGGGACGTTATCACCTCTGTGGCACCCAGGGCTACTGGGTGGTAGCTTCCCTCCACCGTTATGATATGTTCGTCCGGGTATTCAAGTACAAACTGTATAATATTCAAGTACAATCAAAATTATAGTATAATATTCTCAAAGATTTTTTGTAGTCCTAATAATATCGGATTTTGGGTTTTATAAAGGTGTCTTAGGGGTTTGTATCTTATTCATCCACACAAGTACTAATAAAGGTTCAGAGCCTCAAAAATACTCGTTCTTCTCGTTTATTTATGTCTTAATATAGTTTTATCCAAAACGTTATCCGAATTTACAACAGTCATTTGTACTACCATCGCAAAATATTAAGAAGGATGAAAAATGGAGAATAAATAGAGTGGATCGGAGAACCTCTTTAGGGTGTTGATCTGTTGTCCCATATTCACGTGTTACTACTTCGCCGTCTTCCTTCACGTACTCAAATTTGACGTAAGTGATACGGTTGAGATCTTGCCCTACATACACTTTTCTTACACCCTCATATACATCGTCGTCCCATTCCTCTCCTCCTTCACCACCACAGAGTGCCAACTTCCGGTACATCTTCGCCATTTTGAATCTTCAAATACTGTAAAATAATTTAAAATATATATATATATATATATATATATATTTGTATATAATCCAGTTAAGTACATATGTATATTCAAGATTTGTAGTGTTTTCTAAGCTGGTCTGTGATTAATAATAATACACCAGTACCATAATAGCACTGTAACCTATTCAAATACATAGAACACCAAAATGGTCCAAGAAACACATATAGAGCAAATGAGCGACCAACTGATGGGTATATATTTTTTAACAAAAAGAAAAAAAAACTGATGGGTAAATATTTACTGTGTGATGTTGATAGCTCTATTATTGGTGATTTGGTGAATATAAGTCAATTACTATTGAAGTGCTTTGTATATTGTCACTGTTTGGTTAAGATATCTTACTACACTAATTGCTCACACTTTCCCTTCTCTTAAAGATTTTGTGATACAATCTCTTCAAATAGATAACCCACTTCTTGAATATATCATATTTAAACCAAGAAAAAACACATAGCATAACCTTTTCTCCACCGTGTCAAAATTTATTATAAGTTCAACAAACGTGAAACACCTCATATGACATTAGTTTTCTCTATGTCTAGAATGATAAACTAGAACACTAATGTTTTTGACCTTTATAAAAAATATAAAATATGGTTATAAAACACTGTAAGTATATGAAATGGTGTATTACAATTTGTTTGACAATATGTTTGAATCTCAATGTAAATATTTACAGTCAATGATATTCGTATCTTGTAAAAGTTTAGAAAGACAATATTATATATACAATTAATTATTAGAAAATAAACTAATGGTGTTTAATGTAAATGCTTATAACACTACAGTTCTGGTTTATATAACCAAATCAAAAACTTCTTTTTGGGACTCCTAGCTAATACATCACTAAACATATATAAGGGATAATCTTATGTGGCTACAATACAATACAAAAAAAAAAATCTAAATAGCCACTTCAAAAACAAAACAAAAATGAAAAGGAGAGAGAGATAACCCTGTAAATTCTTGAGCTCTGATTGATCGAAGAGATGAGCCTTAATTATGACCTTATATGGGTGTTGAAATGTGTGTATATTTATTGACACTCTTTGGCACACATGGTCTTGTTTGTTTTCAATCATTGAACATTTTAATAATCAACACGTGATTCACGAGAGCCTCTTTAATAAATTATTAAATGCAATAAATAGTAAGAGTCCGTTAGGAGTCCAATAATAATATCTACCCATTTCAAAATATAAGATATCTAGATAAAATCGAAGAGATTAAAAAAATATTTTTATTTTTGAAAAGTATTATTTAATATATAAAATAAAAAAATTCAACCAATTATAAAAAAAAAACTACAAAATATTATTGCTCACACAAGATTCAATAATTAAATATTTTTATTTTATAAAAGATAAAAAATATTTTGATAAAAAATCACATTTATTTCAACTTTCAATTAAAAAAAGAAAAGAAAAGAAAGAATAAAAGCATAGAATCTGTGTTGATTTTCTATATTTAAGTTCGGTTTTGAGTTTTATGTTTAAAGAACAAACAAAATAAGCTAACATCCGGTTAGGTTTGAGGATGAGTCTCGAATGTGTTCTAAAGTTTGTACATTGTTGCAAAACAAAATTTTTTTGAAGCATTACATAACTTACAATCTCGCTCTCTCTAGTTTCTAAAACTACCATTCATCTGGCAAACCCCTAATAGAAATTGTTCAAGAGAACTGTTTTAACACCTAGCTATCATTGAGAAGAACTTTGCACTTTATAAAAGATTTACAAAACATATATCTTTTGCCTGGTTGATTATCTTTGGATGGTCAAGCTCCCGAATTCACATGCCCAGAAGGTATCTGGATCAGGACAAAGAAGAGAAAAGTCCGGTACTTGGAGATTTGCGACATGCCAATCAAGGAACCGAGCTTGTATCGACTTGAGTAACAAGAGGACTGTTGGTAATACCCACCACTTATCATCATCCCTGCCAAAAACAAAACAATTTTGAGATCATTTTAGTCACATGTTTTGTAGTGACTAGATACGGGGCAAGAATGAAGAAGTTTGAAGTTACATAAACAAAAGCAATCATCAAATGACAAAGATCTCTGAATGCTGTCTTCTCTAGTTTCAACAAAGTGTGATTCTAGTAAGGATGCTAGAGATTAGTATCTTAAATCAAAACCCAACATCCGCAAATTGACGATATTTGTGACAGAAACACTATTATATATTACCTTATGGCTTTCCAGATGCTTGGTAGCTCTTCAGAGAAAACCCTGGAATGAATGACACCGCAAATGAAAGCCACAATCTGCAGAATACTTGCGAATAAGATACATTAGCCAAAAAAACGAGGTCACTTGTTTTTAACACCTTCTGAATTGACTTACGACGTTTGTTAGAGATGTAGCGTTCCAAAGGCCGTAGATACGAGTAAGAGAGGCTCTTCTCAATTCTTTAATAAAGCGTTAAGGCCAGCGGGGAATGGGCAAAGCAGAGAGAGAGGGAGGATAGCAAGAAAGGCTCCAAGGGCAAGCCAATAGAACAGAAGCAACGCAAGAAGCGTAACTGAAAGATCCGCAAGAAGAAGGATGGATTTTGCTTGTGTTAACGCAAAAGTAAAAACAAAGAAAAGAAAGAAAGAGTTATTCTTGAGAGGAGAAAATGTAACCTGACGACCAACGGGTCGGGTATTGTTGTTCAATAGTAGAGAAAATGGAAAAAAGCATATCTCTCCTCTACTCCAGAGATTCTAGTGAAATCTCCATTGATCGTCTTCCGAGCTAATCCATGTCCTGGTTGGATCAATTTTTGTTGCAACTCGACAAGAGATTTGCTGGGACATGCAGAGCTAATCCTAGAAAATAGAGTAATGATTAATGAGGTTGAGTGTCTTTCGGTTAGATCAAAGAGAAGCAGAATCTATCATGGCTCACCGAGGGGACTCTTCATCACTTGTGCTGAATGAAATTGATTGGTTTACAGTGCTCAGAGGAAAAACCAAGATACCAAGTTGGTAATATCCCGAAGCTGTAGCTTGAAACCATCCAAGTTCAATTCTTACTCCATGGCTATTTATCCACCTAATGACAGGAAGTAATGCTGAACCAATTGATCCGTGCCTCACAGTCCTAAGCCAAACACTTGGTGGGATGTGCTCGAATATTTAAGAGTGGAGATTTTGGACAAACAAAAACACAGAGAGAGATGAGCTTACCTGGCCAACAAGATTTGTTAACAGTGTATCACTATGGAGACTATAGGGTGACATATAACTTCCATCTCCACCAAAAAGTTTTTATTTCATAGGAAAAACTAATACTTGTATTGACACACATTACCACACTGCCCTTTATTTTCTATATATTATGAGATTTCCCATTCTGAGTTTGCAGGTGTGATGCAACCGTTACTTTTTTTTGGTCCCTATTACTATAACTAATAAAATATTTGAGACGGGTCAAGGTAATATTAGGACAGAAAAATATCTAATTTAGTTTAAAATATCGTTTCAATTTTTTTTTTGACGTGTAGCTCCTGTATATAACAAAAGAAGAACTAAAAAATGAAAACTCTTATAGCTATTATATAATAAATTTTTGATACTTGAAAAAGATATATTATTTATATTTATGGCATATTACAGTAATTTTAAAAGAAGAAAATTAAGGCGTGTCGAAAGCCTATCTATATGTTAGGGGAATTTTTTAAAAGATTGATATAGAAGGCCCAACTAGATCCTGAATCTAGTGAGCGGGTATAAAATTCACGGCATCTCGAATTTCTATTTATTTTTATTGTTCTAAATAATAAATTCCAGTCCGTGAGAGTCCTTATCAATTATTTTTGTATTTGATTTTAAAGCCAAAGCTAAAACGTTGAGATGACATAGCCAAAATATGAGAGAGTTTCTTGTTTGAGGTCAAACAGGAAACATATATAACTTTTGTGACGTTTCATAAACGATATTTGGGCTTCTGGGCCCTATTGTGGACCAAACGAAGAGTCTCCTTCAACACCGTCTCATGTGGCAGTGACACGTGTTCAAGAACACAAGGAACCCATCTAAGACACGATTTGCTAATGACATTCCGTCCATATAAAATTTAACGTTTTCGTGATCATTAGCTAACGCTGCCCAATTCATTTGCATCCGTCCAAACAAAAGGTAAGAATAAACAAATCGGCTGTCTTCTTTATTCAAGTAATCTTAACCAAAGCTGTTTAATATATTGAATAATAAAACTTCCAAGTTGGCGATAAAGATAAAAACAAAACCAAGCCAAGACAAATCAAACCAGACCAATCCTAGATATATAACTTCAAATCCTTTTTTGGAGAGACAAAAATCGAATTCAAAATCAACCCTTTTAAACTGATCGAAATAAGTACAAACCAAAATTAAGATTGGACCAATCTGGAACCATAATTTACACATCTCACAGATAATCATTTACTGATTTCAGCCAAACAAAAAATTCAAAAGCCAAATAAACCAAGAGCTCGTAATTATATCAATATCATCATCACCAAACACCACCACCAATTTTAACTATGGGTAGCTTCAAATTAACTGACTACAATAAAAGAACATATGAGCGTCTAATAATAATAATATTACACAGCAAAAACAAAAAACATATAAGCCCAAAGGATTTTACGGACCTAAGACTTTTCCCCCAGGTTACTTAGGCACCTGTTTCTCTGCATTATCATTTACCTGTTGTAGCGTTAAGCGAGCCAAGCACCCCGGAAGCCACCATATGTTTGTTTGGAGCCGTGACAGTATGAAAGCAAGCTGTTGAATTTGCAAAAGAGTTTATAAACCCATTGCATCAAAACGTTTTGCCTTTCTCACCCTCAGCCATTGTAAGGAAGTTTTGGGTTTTGTGAGCTCTGGTTAGGTTGAGATTGCTGTGGGCCTGACAGGTTTAGTGGCTGTGTGTTGTAGTGTGCAAAAGGCTGTGAGTAGAGTGAATTTGGGAGACCCTGAGTCAAGTTTTAGACGAGAGTCATTAACATCTTTTGATCAGAACCAAGTGTATGTAAATAAAGATGGTGAAACACTAGTAAATCCTCTATTGTTTTGTTAACTGTAAATGTAGACATAACAAATAATCGAGGATAAGGATTGTTCACAACAAAAGGACAAACCTGAGACTGAAGATTAGGATTGTTCACACCAAAAGGATTCTGTTGTCCATCATCCTGGGAAGAGTCGATAAAACCAGCCTGGGTGAAAAGACCTTGTCCTCCATGTGCCATATACTCCTGCATATGCAACAAAATAGGCTCAGATGAAGGTGTAAGAATAGAAACTGTGTTAAAAAGAAAGGACCAGTGAAAGACACCTGAGACATGAAATCGTTGCTTCCACCAAAACGAGAATAACCGCCTTGAGAATTCTGGTTCATAAAGTTTCCAGGAAATGCCCCATGTGCTCCTTGTGTGGCATAATCAACAGCATATCCACCCTGTGAGGCCTACATGGCCCAAAACTCATCAAATCCAGCCATAGTGAAAGAAAAAAAAGGTAGTGGATTCCTAGACAAAACACTAAAAGAGTATCAACTTTGCAGCAAATAGTTAAAAGCCTTTTCCCAGCCTCCTAAATGAATGTCGGAGAGGTTTTGAGTTTACAAGAAACGCTTATCCTATTATCCTATCCAAAGTATACAACATTTCAGATGGCTAAGAATAGAAGCTACACCTGTGTCGAAAAGTCAGCCATGTTGTACGGAACATGAGATCCCTGGCTCTTAAAATCATCACCCAAGAAATCCTGGTCAAATTGGTAATAAAGAAATTACATTACAGAATACAGACCAAAGGTAGAATACACTGCGACCGAATCACCAAGTGACATTAAACGAAAAGACAACCTGAGATATGCCACCCATAGAAAATCCATCCCTGAACGCTTGGTTACCCTGAAAAGGCAACTACCGCGTCATGATTCAGAATAAAACAAAATAACTGAGCTCTAATGCTTCAAAAACTAGATGAAAAGAACTTGGAAGAGCTGAGGATAGTATTTACATATCCAGGTTGAGATAGTGGACCACCAGGTGAAGGCTGGCTATTTGGACTATCATGGGGAAAATTTAAACTAGGGCCAATAGTTCCAACATTATGTTGGGTGGCTTGTTGGTGCGGAAGGTGGCCCCCAACTGAAGTTCCACGACCAGCGCCAAAACCGTGGTTTCCAGGTTGGGGAGCATGAGGAACAGTACCAACAGGTCCACGAGTTGGAATAGCGTATGGCTGAGAAGGACCACCAGGAAAGGGTGAAAGTGGAACCCTAGGTACCGGGTAGCCAGCTGGGTGTAGTCCAGGTCTAGCACCATTAGGTGGGCCAGAAGGAAGATAAGAACCACCAGCTGGATCAATAGACAAAAATGTTTAAACATGAATGACTAACAGAATCATAAAAACACAACACACAAAAAAAAGGGTACTGGACACTTACCCCTTCCACGATTCCCTCTTCTGTCAGCATTAGGATTACCCGACCCAAAATTATCATTTCCCATCATGCCAGCGCCACCGCCATAAAATAGTCTCCGATCATTGTAAATCTAACAAGTACGAAAGAGGATTAATGCTCGAATTGCCTATCTTTGTAACCTATGTTGACGGACATCTAGGTTCATTCGGTACCTTTCTTGGTTTCTGAAATTGTACCATGCTCTGCTTTAAATTATTAAGAGGTCCCTCGACCAAGCACTCATGGTCCTGTCAGTTTAAGGGAAACAAAGCGCTCAATTGAGTATCATACAATCATTCATAATACTCAAATCAATTCTGGATTCAAAAGGGTAACATCCCAGAAACTTCACAAGGAAAGATTATATGAACTGAGTGGAAACATTAAAAGAACTCATTCCCACTATGTACCTTGTAATGTGTCAACAAGCCATTCCACAGAGGTTGTTTACTAAGAACCTTTGGGTTTCCAAGAATAACAATTCCATAACGAGCACGCGTAAGTGCAACATTGAGCCTCCGTGGATCATTAAGAAATCCAATTCCCTGAAAACCATATAACCAGCAGTTACATGTCAACAACAATGTTTCTCAGAATTACTGTACCACATTGAAAAGGAAAACCATTAAACAGAGTATGGACTGCGGATTTTCATAAGCTGCACATACCTGGTGCTCATTACTTCTCACACAGGACAATATGATATAATCTTTTTCCCTTCCTTGAAAAGAATCAACACTGGCAACCTGTAGATCCGAGAGCTAGTTAAATAAAAGACAGGATCAAGTAAACCTTTTAAAAATACACCTTGAAAATACTACCTCAATTTCCTTGTATAGTTGCTGTCGTAGAGAACCATTTCTTGCCATGTAATTAACAATGTATGCCCTCTGTCCCTCGTATGGAGTTATCACTCCAATCTGATAACCATGAGCACAATTTGATAACTTCAAGAGATACCAAAAGAATTCACTAGACATTGGTTAATCCCAGTATACTCACCTGACTGGGAACAACTCCACTTTTTAAGAAAGCGGTCACAAGTTTCTCCACATTAGCAGCCTCGGTTCTATTAAGATATGATGTGCCACTAGCACTGATTTCCTCTTGTCCCAGCTACAAATTAAAAGACAACAGAAATGAAAACTAAGATTGAGCTTGCTTTGAATGGGCATATGACAGTGGTTGCTAAGCCAAGGGATCTGATAGACCATAAATTCTAATTCCATTGTGAAGTTTGATACCTGGACATAGAAAAACATGGGCCGGTTAGGCACCGGCCACGGGAAATCAATCCCTGTTGTCTGCCTTTCAATAATTGTGACTCCATTCTGTAGTGTTCCTTCATAGAAGCTGTTGGATGGAAACTCGGACAAAGCTGGATGCATACGATATTGAACCTGAAATCAAGAATATGATATAACAAGATTAAGAGGCCTATACATAGTGAAAGGAAAATATAAGAAATTATCTTCCTTATATCCTGCGAAGCATAAGCCAGAATAAGAAATAATGATCGGAAAATTTTACACAACTTGCTTTAAGAAAATGAGAATATTACTAAAATAAATTTTCATTTTAGTGGCGAAATCTGATACTACGCTAGAGCAGAGTGACTAAAATAGTACCTGCAATCTGATTGGTTTAATACCAAGAAGCACAAGGCGTTCAAAGAGTGACTGGGCCAAGCCAGCACGAGCTGCTTTCTTGCACATAATGACAGGGCCAAGCTGACAATGATCACCAACAAGAACAACCTAGTGCAAAATACTTCTGTAAGCAGACAATAGGAAAAAAAGATATCAAGTCAATTCACTGAGAACCCTAATACCTGTTTTACCCCAAGAACCAGAGGGATAAGGCACTCAGGTTCTGTTGCTTGCGTAGACTCATCAATAAGAACCTATCAGAGAGTAAGTGCATATCAGCTTCCAAACAATTAGAGATGCTCCAAATCAAGTAAGTCATGTTAACCTGTCTAAATCTAAAGTTTGACAACCGAAGATCAGCAGCACCAACACACGTGCAGCATATGACATCAGCACTCTGGGTTATCTCGCGTTCTGTTGCTCTTTTCAAATTTTTGTATTTCTTTTCATCACTGCTTGACAGCTCACCTAGTGACAACAAAAACCAAAAAGCAAAGAGAGTAAAAAATATGGCCACTTCAATTGTCATGGGAAGCAAGCACAAACAGAAACTTCAACAGATCAAATACAAGAAACTGGCAATAGAAATGTAAATGAAGATTAATAAATGTCAGCTACAGATAACAAGCTGTAAATATGGGACCTTGTTCATCTTTCAACTGCTGTAGCTTATGCAGTTCGCTCTTCTCAGATGTGTCAAGATGTCGAACCTGCAAGCAACCATTCATATGAATTATCTTCAAAAAAGAAAGATAAAGGGGAGAGAATGAATCAGAAAGTTAAAGGGTGCGACCATGTCAACTAACCTGGTAGTGAAGGGTCAAATGCTCTACAGGGGAACTTACAGCTTCCCTTGATTTTGCACAAAGGCGAACGACCTGTCATCAGAGTAGGAGAAAGATTAAAAAGAAGCAATATATAAAATTTAATGGGCAAATTTCAAAAATCAATAATAAATAGGAGTATCCAGCGTCTTACGAAAAATTTTAAAAGAAAAACTAGACATTGGAGGTTCAAATGTTTACCTTTAAACCAGTAGCACTAATTTTTTCAGCTAATTGGTCTACAGCAACATTACTTGGGGCACAAACGAGAACCTGGCCGGCAATAATATTAAATATCTGGTAGTCAACTCACGAAAAGCATCTTGAGGGGATCAATAACAATCAGCTTTACCTGTCCCTGGCCCTGTTTTGCCATGTGATACACAATTGCTGCAGAGGTCACAGTTTTACCTGTTCCAGGTGGACCTTGGATCAAGCTGATGGGCTTCTGAAGGACACTCTTCACCGCATTAACCTGCTCAAGGATATGATAAAACCTGTAAGAAATCCGTTTTATAGATACAAAATAATTTCTCACTGTATTAACAAGGCATATGGGATCAAAACGATTCTGAAGATTAAGACAGTTACAACAAACATTCTATGTGAACTTGATAAGCTGAAAGCTATTGATTACCTGAGATGCATTCAGTTCTGGAAGACCAGGTACCCCAAAACGTCGAGGTAGTGTGTTACGAACCATCTGGGCCTCAACTTCATGTCCCAATAACTGATGGTAAATATAACTTCAAAGAATAGAAACATAGTAATTCAGTGGTTAATTAGCATGCAGTAACATAGGGATATGCACGGAGAAGGAACTACACTTTCCGTTGACTGACTTACCCACTCACACTTGTTTCATCCACAGCAAAATTCTTCATTGCTCCCTGCATTCGATCAAAGCTAGTACTTTTCCAAACAAAATCAACACTGAACCCATGGTTCACGTCAATTGGAACTCCCTACACACGAGTAAGTAAGGTTGAACATATCTCCACACGTCGATGTCAAAAACATGGCTAACAATGGAATTAAACTCACCTGATTAGCTCGGAGTTCAAGAGCAACCTCCTCTTGTGCCGTTAGCTTGATCTAGAGATTTTTTTTTAAATACTGGTAAGGACCTAAACGTTCTCAACTACAGGATTCACCCTGCTAACAGACAGATATTGTATAATCATATCAAAACCAAGAAAGAGGTATACCACATGTCCAACTGATTGCCAGGCTGGATGAGCAGCATCTCCTGAATAGCGCAGACGTAGTTCATCACCCGGCACCAATCGTAGTTCATTTTCCTCCTGCATCAAAAGTTAAAATCGGGCAATGTTCTATTCAGACTTATTAGCGACCACTAGGTTTCAACCACCTTCGGGAAGACGAAGTATGCAACGCGCTTCTTGTTAAGACCAATATCCCACCGAACTGTGAGGTTTTCCTTGCTTTGAGACTCTTTCATCATCTACAGCAGAATCAAGATAATAAGCCACAACAAAACAAGTATAATAGGGACGTGAAAAATAATCATTAAAAAAATTACGTAATACACACCTTGTCATAGTCTGCTTCAAGCTTAATTAGAGGTGCAAACACATTTTGATACTGCAAACCACCAAAAGAATAAGTGTAAACGCATAATACTAACAGTGACCTCATCCAGTAAATGGGCATGATGAATTAACAGTTTCTCTCATTATTTGAACAGAGAAGTACTTGTTTTTATTTCATAAAAGGCTGACAAAATCTATACCTGATAGGCATCTTCATACTTAGGTTGAACAGGCTGAGGTTCATCATCTACACCAGGTTTTTCAAGGTCTTCAAGAGTAGCATCCGGATTTGTCTTCCATAATTCCTCTATCTTGTTTATTTGCTGTGCACTAATTTGCCGTGCCCTCAGCTGTTCCTGCTCTGATGGGACCTGTAAAACAAGAATTAATAATAGCTCTCACTTGAAAATGTCTTTTCATAAAAAGAAAAGGCAAAGATAGAAACTAACCTTAACAAGCCAGGGGAGGAAACACCTATCGTCAATCAAGGGACACCACTGACTTAGGTCCCAGTTCATATCCTTCAGGGCATTTACATTTAAACAAGGATCTCTACAAAGAAGAACGACAACACTGTCTGTCTTTGCTGAGATGAAACCGAGAAGGAACACATTTCGGCACCCACAGTTATAGCATTCCAGAATAGTTTCCCCTAGCGGACTATCCCTATGGAGACAGACTTCCTTGTGCTTTGCTCGAACCTTCAAAATAACAAACAGAATAAAATCCATTTAGACTCTTAAAGAGATGGAGAAGCAATCCTATAGCATAGCAATGGTGCAGCAAACAAACCAAACCAGATACCATACCACATCACAAGAAACTACAACACTTCCATAAAAAGGATTGTAAAGAGGAAGAACCAAAGCAAAAACAGACTACAGTGACGATTACTAACCAGGTGATTCACAATATGCGAGCCGGAGGTGTTTCCCCTTGAATTGCAGAACCACTTTCTACAAGAAGCCACATTACACCTAACCACACAAGCTGGGTTCGAGATACCACAATACTTACAAGCATGCTCCGTGAAATCATTCTTACCATAATCAAAACCATCATCATCACCAGTCTCCTCAAAGTTCAAATTTCCCATACCAGCGGCCAATGCATCAACCTGACTACTACTACTAACACCACCACTTCCACCAACTCCACCGCGTCCCACTTTAGCGCCATTCCCGGCCCCAGCAGATAGGGAAGAAGGTGACGAAGCCTCGGAATGATGATCCGCGGCAGCTCCTCCTCCGCCACGATCGGATTGATCAGCGATAGAGATAGAATCAGACGGTGTTGGCCATGCCGTCGGTGAACGAAACTCTGGGTAATCGAACTCCGAATCACCTTGAGTATTGAATTCCAAAAAGGTATATGCGTCGGCAACCGTATCCGGCTGCGATGCCGTATCAAAGAGATCGCTCTGTTGAGAATCCATAGAAATTAGGGGAGAAATCGAGCTCCCTGGTTACGATCGTGTTCGCTCTTCTTCAATTGTGTGTTTTTTTTCTGCAGTCCTATAGAGTTAGGGTTAGGGTTATGCGATACTGAAACCAATTGATCTTAATTTCATATAACTGGGAAAAATGATCTGAAATAACTGCGTTATAAAAAATCTTTTATTTTCTGTTTTTTTTTAATTAATCAATTTTTTTTTTGTCTACTACAGTTTTATCTATTTACTTAACCTTGCCATCTTGTCTTTTCTCTTAAATTTCTGGCTATCCTAAATTCTTTTGATCAATTTTTACACTAGTGGCTCTATTTTATTCTTAATCTCTCCTAAATCCTTCTACAGTTCTAATTTGGTTCTATAACACTAAACAGTAGTGTTAAATGGGCTTTAAACCCGGGGTCAAACGGACTTAATATAAGCTGCTTAGTCTATTTAGGTCAGTTTACTTAATAAAATTATTATAAATGGCCTGACTTGTGAAACTCGTTCAATAAACATGTTGGAATAATGATAAATGGGTTGACCCATTAAACCTATTTAGTCCTGTTTATATTATTTTTTGTGTTTTTTTAACAATATTTATTTGTTCGAACTAGACATCTCTAGTAACTTAAAGTCTCATTTAACCGCTACACCAAATACAAATTTACAATATAATACCTATAATAATTGATATATATTTGGCGCCTAAAACAACTGTTTGCTCTGCTTTAGATCAGAGCCGGTCCTGTTTACGAGTATTGCTTTGGATTCATTCAAATTATATTCTTATAAACGTATTAGCTATTTACTGTGTATATATATATGAATTATAAAAAAATAGCAACATAAATTTTTGGTATAAGATTAGCAACATAATCTATTAGGTATTAATTAGTATTCGCCAGTTAAAGATTAGCAACATAATTTTTTGTAACGATTCGGTAGATTTTTTTGTTTCGCATTTTTAATATAGATTCATTTCCATATTAGTATTACGTTTCTGTTATAAAAAAACATAGATAAAGGTTTTAAGTTATACAGTTTTTAATGCAAAAAGAAAAAATCATCTTGTAACTTTAACATTTGTTTGGTAATTTTGATTGACTCTTAAAATCAAAATTATGTCAAATTTTATATTAAAAATCAAGTGAAATATCTCATGGATTTAATGGGCCAAATAAGTTTAGCGGATCATAAACAGACACTGATATTTTATGTTAAATGGGATAGGTCTAAACGGACCAATGGTTAAATGGATCAGATTGATCAATTTTAATACCACTACTAAACAGTATAGTCTAAACTTTTTGATTTAATTGGGTTTTCCAGTATGATGATTCTTTTGATATAAGTATTGTAATGGTTTATATTAGTATTGGTACTTTATCATAATTCGAATTCAAATTTGAATGTATGTAAATGTGGATAGTAGACAACATAGAATAGCCTAAGGTTTTGTATATATTATTGTTGGAAGTTTCCTCGTACTGTTTAATATAAAACAAGAACACAAACATTATATGTTAAATCACATAATTGAATTCACTCATAGTAATTCAATAGTTGAAAAATAGGTTCAAATTTTTTCACTTTAATCTTGTTCATAAGTTCTTATTGTTAATAGTTAAAATGACAAAAAAACAAACTTTTAGTAATTTCATAATTCAAAAATGAATATAAAAATTTCATCTCAACTTCTGATCAGTTACAAAAAATCACATATTCGACTAAATCATATTTTAAAATATTAATCACAATTATTACAGAGAGATCTGTGGTTGTAGTACTTTTAAAAATAGAAAATGACTACAATTTAGGACAGACAAAAAGATAAAAATATCTTTTTGACAAAAAATGCTCATCTCCTACTAATAGAAGAATGATTTTGAGGCTCCTCAAGTAGTCCATGTCAGCAAAATACACTTTCTAAAAACGTGACACGTCAGCACGCTATTTTAAGGACACTATTTTCTGACTGAATTTAAATCCAACAAGTCCAAGTCAAATGATGTTTATGTAGCTGAAAACGTTTTTATTTTTAAGGCCCATAGACCTAATAGTAATCCAGCATATCTTAAAACCTAAAACAAAAATGTCAATTTAAAATAATAATAATAATCAAAACGATTGATAGTCATTGATACACAAGACATTTTAATCCGACTAAAATTGCAAGTAGAGAGACAAACACAGTAATAAAAATATGATCGAATTCACGTACACCAAAGTTAAACGAATTCACGTACACCAAAGTTAAAGTATGATTCTTTAAAAAAAAAAATAAGTTAAAACAATAATACCGTTGTGATATAATGAAAATAAAACAATTAAAACGATGTAAACATCAATTAAACAAGTATTAGATCAGAAGTAATTCGCATAAATTCAAAAATAATGAATAAGACAATTATTCAGGAATAGATAAGTTCAATTTTAAATTCAAACATAAATGTATAACCAATTTTTTGTCGTGGTATCAATCATTTTATCTAGAAATCTAAGATTATAAACTGTCGTTTGAACTTAGTATTAATGATCATGTTTGATTTGTTCACGGATCGCCTTAACATCAATTTTTGTTGGTTAAGAACAATTCACTCATCTAATGTTTTTTCATGCTTTTAACAAACACATTTGATGCGTTAAACAACATAAGATTAGAAACTAGGTAGCTAATCAAGTTTCAGTAATGAGATCAACAATAGATGAAGATATAATAAGATAACTGAATATCTATGTCTAATTCAATGATTTATAAATTCCCTTTAAAACCTAAATCTAATTATGAGACTGCTCAGACATGGATGCAAAGCAACAACCAAGATATGAAGAAGAACTCATAATAATATATAATATAAATCCAAAAAAGTTTAGAAATCTTCTCAGAAATGTAGGTCTGAATAGAAAATAAAACAATGCTTAAACAATATCTAAAAACTAATATATATATAGGTCAAATCACGTTTTCGGTAGAGATTTATGGCAAAACTAGATCAAAATAGAAAAAAATCCAAAATTTATTTTTCTACGTTAATGAACCGGCTGTCGATTTATGGTTAGATCAATCAATCTAAAGACTTACGGTAAGACAGATCGATCGATCTGAAACCCAAAAATGACAACTTTTTGCTTATTTGCTTCAATTCTCTTCTCTTATGTATAAAACTCTATCCAAACGTGTTTAAACCTGAAAAGTCTCTTAAAACAAAGAAAATACTCTAAAAAAACTCTAAAAATCGTGGTTAAAATGCGTCAAAACCGCATTATATCAATCATCCCTTCCACGGTTATCAAATCTCACAGCCTTTCAACTTCGTCATCTTCACTCCCCCATTTATTCACACCAATTGATATCGAAAGAAATTACCTTCAAAGTTATATCCGCTTTCGGAAATCTACCCTATAAAACTTCAGAACGACGACCATAGAGACAAACCAAAAAGCTCTAAGTAGTCACTAAAAATCAAAGCATGTCAACAAATAAAGCACAGCCGTTTCCCAGCCATTCATTCACCTTTGATGAAATTGATGGAGAATTTTGTAAGTAGGAAGTGTTAGTCCATCTGATTCATTTCTGGAAGCCCGTAATTTGAAGAAAAACAACATAATCATAGGTGCTGAACTACTACTCCCAGGTATGTATTCAATATAATCTGCATCTCTATATAATTGACAAAATTGAAATTCTGTTTCTCTTTTTTGACCTTTAATCAGATTTATTAGTCTAGGGAAGTGAATGCTTAGTGATGAAAAACAAAAACAGCTCCTTGGATACATTTAGTTGCAATTAATGTCTGTGGCTCTACAGTCCGTGATAAAAACGAAGATGAAGCAATCTTTGTTGTCTTCGATCAGGACGGCACGAATCTTTGTTGATGTTTTGAATGAAGCCACTGAGGTATAGATTGTCTTCAAACACCTCTTATAAACACAAAAACTTAGGCAACTTATTCGTTCTCTTTTTTTAGGGAAGATAAATGGCAAGAAATCTACAAAACCAACTCCAGAATGTGGCTACACTTGCAAATTTCAGATCAAACTCACATCATTCAATTTCCGCCAAACTATTACAGTCTCCCGTTGCTCCCATAGGGACACAATTATCCGACTATCTCTGTGGGATGAGCAGACATCATCTTTCCAACATAAATTGAGCATCAAAAATAGGAAATACTCATTCATGCTGGTCACATGCAAAATCCAAAAATAATCAAAGATACCATTAAATCATAAATTATTTTCAATTTAAAAGGAACAAAATGCCACAAAAAAAACTAAAAAACTCAAAATTTCTTCAACAAGTAAAAGAACAAGATTTTACTTCAACAACTCCATTCGTGGAGTTACTGATGTGGTCCTATAGACAAAAGTTACAATCGACATTTATTACCAAAAACAAAAATCCTACGGAGTGATTTACTATTGAACTAAATTTATCTATTCAATTTTATGATACAATATTTATTTCTATCCAAAAAAGTTATGTACATCTGCACCTCCAATTAACTCATTTTCGTATATAATAATTAAGCCTACAAAATACTAATTGTATCAACTATATAACTATCAAATTAAAAAAATAATATGAAACCAATAAACAAATTAAAAGACCACTTAAATCAACAAAATCTACCGAAGTAAAAAAAAAATTAAAACACTAAACTCATATATAACAATTAGAATTAAACTCCCACATAACTGTAAAAAAAAATTTTAACAAAAAAAAAATTAAAACATACCTGCGCGTAGCGCAAGCCGCTCCCTAGCTAAACTAAAATGAAGGTTAAAAAGAAAAACACACAAAACAGATAGACACTATGACAAAAGAAGACTGAAACACAAATTCTAGAACAATAAGAGTTTTGAGAAAAGTAAAAACACAATTGACGTTGATGTGAATGTGCATAAAGCATTAAAGTCGACCAAATTGCCAATAATATTGAATCGGTTCATGAGCTTGTCTGAATCTTCTTCATGTGACAAAGTATTTTCAAGTTATAGAGAGGTTTGTGTGTTTAAGATCAAAACAATAACTCGTCTCCATTTAGTCTTGTTAATTGACCATTTTGATAAGATGAACTATAACATGTTAGAAGTCCAGTGTTGTTAAGAACACCATCATGGTTAGGGGTGGGAATATGGGGTTTTGAGTTCGAGTTCGGGTAAAATCTGATCGGGTTCATGTTTTCGGGTATAAGAATTTATATATCAATGGAATAATTTGCCGGATTCGGATTCGGGTAAAACTTTTCCGGTTCTGGTCAGGTTCTGTTTTCAGAGTTAAAACCTTATAAAAATCCAAAAATCGGGTTTTGATCGAGTTCGGATTCAGGGCTTTTGGAATTTTTGGATTTTTTCGAGTTTTTTCGGAGGTTTTCGAATTTGGTTCGAGTTTGTGTATATTACTCGTATAAAACTCACATTTATAAAATATGCTTCTCAAATTAGGGTATTTTTCCATGAATAGTTATGTATTTTCGGATTGGATTCGAATAGGATTTGGGTACATACTTTTGGATTTAGGAATTTACACTTCAATAAATATTTTACCAAATTCTAATTTAAATTCGGATAAAACTTTTCGTGTCGGATTTGGGTCAGCTCGGCAGTGATTTTTTGCCCACCCCTAATCATGATCAACATTGTATTTCACCATTACATATTTACATGCTTTACATTATCTATGCCAACCGTAATAGGCAACAAAATAAAGGCAGGTTTCATTTTTAAAATCACAGTGGATATCAACGATATATTGAAAAAGACTCATACGAAACTTCACGTCATCACATTCAATCGCCACCACCTTCATTATGATAACAAATATGTGGATTTAAGGCTGATTCAAAAAATAAACATCAAGTTTAAAGTCTAGTTATTATTTTGAAATATACTTATGTATTAATGAAAATGGTTTTGAAATTCAAATTGGAGGTAAGAATTTTACATAACTAATTTTATGCGGATATTTTGTAGCACATTTTGCTAAACTATTCACCTTTGAATTTAAGTTGTGTGGAATAAGATAGAGAACAAAAAAATGAAGAAATCCTTGGTCCTCTCAAATTCTTCCAAATGCAAAGAGAAAGTAGACCAATTATGTACTGTAGACACCATTTTACTAATTTAGAGCATTTTATTGTGAAAGCTATTGTTCTTTTATGTTTTGCGAACATACAAGTGATGATCCAAATGAGTGTTTCTAGTTCGTAGTATGAAATTAATTAATATAATATTGTTATTTCTTCGTATAAGTTCATATTATCACCTGTTAATATCAAATGTATATGATATATTTTATTAATCAATCATCATATTTGTACATTAATTTGTCGAACGTAGGAAAGACCCTAGAGCCAAATTTACAAATTCGAATTTTAGGATCTATACATAACAAACAACCAAAATTTTCCTTTATTCCTTTTTTTAGACCAGTATTTATACATACCAAAACAAAACAAAAAAAAATTGAAAGCAAGCAAAACCATACAAAAAATAGATAAATTACAAAAATAGAAAAGAATAAACGAAAAACAACCACACATACATAAAAACCATCCCTTACGTAGCCTCTTCTTAGTAACCTCCTAAGCCATGAAATAGTCGCAACCTTTTCTTTTTCTTTGTTTCTAATTGCTTTCGACGACGATCAATCCTAGAGAAGTCTACCTTGTAGACATCTCTCTCAAATCCAATCCCCATTATTTGTTATTCGATGTCGAATATGCGATTCTATTGCGATCCTAAACCCTTCATTCTCTTCTTCTTTCTCGTCGTTGTTGCATCAGCTGATGTAGCTATCTTGAGAACGGACTATTACCAAAAAACATGTCCTGATTTCAACAAAATCGTACGTGAAACCGTTACAGCCAAACAGGTTCAACAACCAACAACTGCAGCCGGAACTCTTCGTCTTTTCTTCCACGATTGTTTCCTTGAAGGTTGTGATGCATCCGTATTGATAGCGACCAACTCGTTTAACAAAGCGGAACGTGATGATGATCTTAACGATTCTCTTCCAGGAGATGCTTTTGACATCGTCACTCGCATCAAAACAGCTCTCGAGCTGTTTTGTCCTGGTGTAGTGTCTTGTGCTGATATCTTAGCACAAGCTACACGTGACCTAGTCACAATGGTTGGAGGACCTTACTTCGACGTAAAGCTTGGTCGTAAAGATGGTTTCGAATCCAAAGCCCATAAAGTTCGTGGAAATGTCCCGATGGCCAACCAAACGGTTCATGACATTCATGGGATCTTCAAGAAAAATGGATTTACTCTTCGTGAGATGGTAGCTTTAAGCGGAGCTCACACTATTGGATTCTCTCATTGCAAAGAGTTTTCTGACAGACTCTTTGGATCACGAGCTGATAAAGAAATCAACCCTCGATTCGCATCAGCTCTCAAAGATCTCTGCAAAAACCACACTGTGGATGACACAATCGCGGCGTTTAATGATGTGATGACTCCAGGCAAATTTGATAACATGTACTTCAAGAACCTAAAGCGAGGGTTAGGGCTTTTAGCTTCTGACCATATCCTTATCAAAGACAATACCACAAAACCATTTGTGGATCTATACGCAACTAATGAGACAACATTCTTTGAGGATTTCGCACGTGCTATGGAGAAACTTGGCACGGTTGGTGTCAAGGGCGATGGTGAAGGAGATGTGAGACGTAGGTGTGACCACTTCAATAAACTCGACGTATAAGGAAAATAAAAAACACAAAACAAAGTTATAATGTTTTTGTTTTTTATTTGCGAGAAAGGAGAAATTGAGGAGAAAAAATTTGTTATTTTGGTATATATATGTTTAAAAACTGTGTTATAAGTAAAACTATGTGTTATAGATTGGCATATTCAAGATGGGATGTGTAATTTTTCATTAATATCAAATTGTTGTATTTAAAGTATATATAGATGTGATAAAGCACACCGGAATAGATCAACCAACAAAGTATAATAGTTTTTTGATGTTTTAAAAAGTATATACATATAAAAGAAAATATTATACAGCAAGCAATTGTAGTTAACAGACATTTTATAGTTGATAAGGTTGCCAGGAAAATCAACTTAGGAACCACAACAAAGAATATTTTTCTATTAAAATGACTGAAAATCAATGTACAAGAATTATGATTTATAAAATTATACGATTAAGGCTCCAAACTGTAAATTTAGATCCATTTTTCTATTAATATGACAGAAAATCAATATACAAGAATTATTTTGCTTTAGAATTAGTTCATTTTTACTGTTTTTGTAGAGGAATGTATTCCATGAATTTGGTCGCATATAATTTTCACCAAAGATATGTATATATAGAACTCGCACGTAACCAATATCCAAAACCTTATATTTCAGTAAAACCACAACTAGTTACGCCTTAAATACATGCGTAACTGTTTTGATATTCTACTTGCTATCGTGATTTATAAAGCCTTTAATATATCATGGAAATTACAAAATAAATCTTTATGGAATTTGATTATAATTTGGGATACCATCAAAACATTTCAGTTGCTGTGATGTTTTTGGGCTTAGCTTTCGGTCCACCGCAATTTTCGTTAATTATAGCAGTCTTATGTTGAAGGGGAGTGGCGATGCGTGACATGAGCCAACTAAAAGTAATATGTGTTTGAATAACATTTTCACGTTAGAAGATTTTATTTGCTTATAAATTGGAACTCAAGTTACTAATCTATTCTCAAGTGTTCTGCTTCCCAAACAAAAAAAACAAGAAGAAGAATGAAGTTCTTGATTTGTCTTGTTGTGTTCTTTCTCCTCGTTAATGGTTTTATATCCAATAAATGTGCAGATTCTCTGATTCAAGATTATTGCAAAAAAGCAGCAAAATTGTCGAAACCACATTACTGCAAGTTTTGCATCGCTCAATCAACAAAAATCCCGAGAGTCAATAAATGAGAAATAGCGATGAACTGATCGTGGTAGCAACAAACACTATTTCGAATATAACAAACGTGAAAGGAATTGTAGAGAAAATTTTGAAAGAGAGAACATTAATTCATTTTGAAAGATCTATACATATTCTTAAAAGAGTTATTTCCATACTTCTCAATTTTAAAATTTTGAGTTACGTAACTTCTACATATATATAGTCCTTATTAAGACAAATACATTTAAAAAAAAAAGAATTCAGTAAACAGAGAGATCTATAGGTGTACATGCTAAACATTAAAATGCAAAAGTCAGAAGAGAAAAGAAGTGAATTCATCTTTTAGCAACAAAAGAAGAAGAAGAGAAGTGAATTAATAGGACATGTTTATTGTTTACCTACGTTTGGCTTATTTCTTCTCTCAAAAAACTAAGACTTTAATCTTCAAAATTTCAAATGTTATTCTGGCAAATGACTTCACACAAAAGAATTAGTGGAAGATACATAATATAAATGTTCTCAAACTGTATGATTTCTTTAAAATATCTTATTCTATAAAGTTTGATTGCTTTCACGAGAGTTTAAAACGTGTTGAAATTATTATTGACAGGATTGTGACACATGTCGGTTGATCTTTTAGATTCTAACACGTGTAAAAATATTGTGTTATTTTTGTTTTTTAATCGAAAAGAAAAACCAAAGAAAGAAAATAAAAATAAAAATGGATATCTATATTTTCCATTTTTCTAATATATGTTAAATTTTATTATTTCAATTTTTTTTTAAAATTTAGATTTTTATATTATTTAAAACTCAATAAATTTATTTTACACGTTTCTAACTATTTGAATGAATTGATTCAGTATAATCCAACCTAATTCATTATTGTAATTGGTTAAGTGTTAAATAAATTTTAGAGTAAATCGATTGGATCAACTAACACAAAAATCTACTTAATTGCATAGATCAAATAGTTAAATAGATCGATCCATGAACACATATTTTTTTTTGTAATAACTTCATCATCATAAAATAAGAAAAATTAATTAATTGCATAAAATTTAATAAATTACAGAATCACATTTTTCACTGGAATAATTATCAAATTAGATTTTTAATGAGTAATATTTGTCATGAATAAAAAAAACTCGAACATCAAATAAGTTATAATTGCACAACATACCTCAAATAAATAGCTGAATAGGGAATGATGATTGTCTTCTACTTACAATTTAAAAAAAAATATAAGTTATGCATGGAAACAAAAAATATCATCAACGTCAACTGAATAAGCCAAATAGTCAAATCAGTGGTATCAAGAGTCTCAAGAGATGATACCATATACGAAATGATAGAAGTATTACAATGAGATTCAAGACCAATGCTAAATAATTTTGTCTGATTTGTCAACATGAGTTACTTATAATTAACACAAAATAACAATTTGGTTGAAAAAATGCATAATATTCTTGGTTTACAAAACGAAGAAACAACATCTTTATGGGTCTATAGAGAGAAAAAAATGTGTAATCTCTCCCAAATTAAAGAAGTCATAATTATCTTTTCCGAAAAGAATAAGTAAATGAAAAAAAAGCGTAATCCACTCCGTTTAAAGAAGGAATAGAACATCCGAAATCTCCGTTTAAAGAAAATAACTATGCTTTGTTTCTGATGATTTTAATCCCTACAGATTTTACAAATATGATGAATTGAAATTATTTAAGTGTATTGTTAGAAATTCTAAATCTCAAATAAGAACATAAGGCAGTTATAATGGAGCAAATTTTTTTTTTAATGGACCAATTTACTCACTATGGTAAGATAGATATCTATATTCCCATTTTACAAAAACCAAATAACACTATATAAACAAAATGTTAATTTAATAATTAAAATAAATTGTGACCACATATATAAGAGGGGTGTATTGGTCCTATTGGATTACAGATTAATTTGGTGGAATTTTGATTTGGAAAAACTATAAAAGTTTGAGTAAATTTAACATGCAAATATGGGAAAATAGTGCATGTTGACCAATATGAAAAACAAATAAGACGATGATGTAAGAAATATATGTTAAATGATCATATCTTTGATTTTTTAGAAACTGTTGATGAAAAATGGCATAAATGTAGAAGAATTCTTTTTTATTATTTATTATGCATGATTTGGAATTTGGAAACACATTAAAACAAGTTGACTAAATATAGCGTGCGTATATGGAAATCAGATATTGCATGTTGACCAATTTCAAACAAATAAACTGATAATTTACAAAATAAACATTACAAGCGTACATGTTACGATTATTAATCTCTTTTTAACACTGAAATATATTATTTTCATGTTATAAGAATTCTCAGTTTGGCATATTAACTTATTTAATACTGAAACATTTATTTTCATTTTTGAAAAACCCCAAGATTCGATGACGTATAACTAAATAGTCTTAAAACGAATAATTACGTAATTACCTAATTATGACAAAGCCGTTACGTTATATAAGAAAAGAGTTGTATACTCTAAAATTCTTTGCTATAAATTGAATCACAAAGTGAATATATTCTTCATCAATCGATTCTCATTCTCTCCAAAGAAAAAAAGCTATGAAGTTCTTAATTTCGTTTGCTATCTTCTCTTTTCTTCTAAATTATTTTGCAACCGCACAAACTCTTATTCAAATTTCTTGTAAGAAAGCTGCAGCAAGTGACCCAAATTTAAAATATGATTTCTGTGTCCAATCTCTTGAACAAGATCCAGAAAGCAAATCTGCAAAAACTCTTGTAGATTTACTCATAGTATCAACAAAAACTGCTGCGGCTAAAAATACAAACGTGATAGGAGTCGTTCAACAGTTGCTCAAGTCCAAGAAATTTGACAAGCGTGTTGAAGCAGCCTTACGTGATTGCGTTGAGGTTTTTACCGATGCTACTGATGATTTTAACCAAACTTTAGGAAGCGTTAAATCTCGCGATTACAGCAGTGCTAACGTGCATTTGAGTGCTGCTTTGGATGCATCGACCACTTGCAATGAGGGATTCAAAGAATCAAAGCAACGTAATCCGATTTCAAACGAGAGTGATTTATTGTTTCATAAGATTTTGATTCCTTTGGCTTTTTCAACTATGGTAAAATAGAATTATTACAGTGTTTTATTTAAACATGGATTAATGTAAAGAGACATTTATCTTAATGGAAATAATATTTCGCTACTTTACATATATGATTTTATTTTTCTGGCAACATATCTTTTTATTTTTCTTGCAGCATCTACATATATGATTTAGAAACCTAAAAATGTATTTTATTAAAAGTATAAGAAAATACACCATGTTGATGATTTAAGAAATAAATATTCAAAGATTATATATATATAGTAGTACATGATAATATTTTATTATTATCTAGTTCTGCTTCTTATAATATTTTCAAAAATAATATAAATGTCAAATTATTTAGAAACACAAATCATTATTTAAAATATGAGATATTTTTTTCTCAGCAGACTATTATTACTCATAGTTAGGAGTGGTAAAGCAGACTATTTCTCCTTTTAAACAGTTTCACCATTGCACAATCTTTGATCCGAGATTCTTGCAAGCTGCAGATAGAAACAAACATTTTGAATACAAATTCTGTCAAGTCTCTCGAAGAGAATCCACAGAGCAAAACCGCACGTAACCTCGATGGATTGGTCAAGTCATCGATGAAAAGCGCCTTGTCGAAAACAATGAGGATGAAAGGAATTGTGGAGAAGATTCCTAAGGAGAATAAATATCACAAGGATATTGAAAAATCATTACGCGATTGCCTCGACATTTATTCGGATGCTAAAGATATCTTAACCCAAGCTTTAACGATCGCTAAATTCGCGTGATTACAAAATAGCTAATGTGGTTCTAAGTGCTGCAAACAGTGCACCAATCAGTTGTCAAGAGGGGTTCAAAGAAGGAATAGAACATCTGAAATCTCTGTTTAAGGAAGATAACGATGCTTTGTTTCATATGATGTTAATCTCTATAGATTTTACAAATATGATGAATTGAAATGGTTTACGTGTATTGTTAGGAATCATAAGTCTCAAATAAGAGGATAAGTCAATATATAATGGACCAATTCACTCACTGTAGTAAAAAAGTTCTCTCTGGTTGGTTTTCCAATGCAGAATCTCTGGTTTTCACCGGAACGTGCTTTCGCCCTGAATCCATTGCTGGTGGAAGTCCTCATCGCCCTACTCCCTTACCCCAGACCCTCCCTCTTCCTTGTCTATTAATCAGTTTCCTCTTTTATCTTTTTTGACTACTGTTCAATCTTCTTCTTTGCTGCAAACTGCTCCCGATGAGGGGCCTGCAGCAAATGTCTCCTTTTGCTTCCTCCCAATTGAGGCGCCTCTGCATATTGCTGATGTCGCCATGAAAAAATCTGTATATATACTGTTACTAAGCCTCTTACTATTCCAAACTACACTGTTGTTGCCCTAAAATATTTATACTAATAAGGCTTATGGTGTTATCCCTCTGGTTACAGCAAGAGGTCATGTAAGGGAATAAAGATTGTCTGGGGTTTGGTTTGTCTGGAACTACAACTGTCTCTCATAAAGATTCTGAAACACCAACTGGCTCCCAGAAAGAGTCTGAAAACCAAAAACATGCTACTTCATCCCTACTAGTTCTCCCACCTCATCCAAACATCCTAAAACCTGACACTACACCCAATCAAACCCATGTTCCTTTACCAACCTTGGCTGAAAAAATAAGACAGTCAGAAGATCGTTCCTTACAAAGGATGGCTCATGTTACTATTGCAGACTCTGGTAGGCCGAGGGTCCTTATCCTGAATGAATTATTCCAAAAGGGAGCTGAACTACGTAAAGACTTTATCATCTGTTATTTCAACGGTCGTATTCCTCCCTATAGTAAAATCCAAATTGTTCTTAGTCACTTGTGGGGAAAAAGAAGAAAATTTGAGATACATAATAATATAAACTCTTGGTCAATACTGGTCATAATACCTAATGATTTTATTAGACATAAGATATTCAAAAATGAATATGGTATGTAGGGGATTCCATGTTTCATGTTGTGCAGTGGTCCTCAAACCCATCCACTAAGTCTCCTTCTATGTCATCTATCCAGATTTGTTCTCACTTGAGAGGTATCCCTCTTGATTTGAGGCATATAAAGGGTCTTAGTTTGGTTGCATGGCTTGTTGGAGAGCCTAAAGAGACTGATGAATTCACAAAAAATCTTGTTAGTTTGACCCTTGCTCATGTTAAAGTAGAAGTTAACCTTACCAAGCCTCTCCCTCGGATTGTTGAGTTCCAAAGGCAAAGTGGTGAAGTAATTGAAGTGGAAGTTGATTACCCGTTGTTGCCTCCTACTTGTTCCCATTGTAAGAAGTTATGACACATTTTCAGAAATTGATTGCAACTCCACCCCAAACTTAGCAACAAAAAACCATTAAATCCCAAGGGTTCAAAGGGAAAGGAAAAACAATTGCCTATAGCCAGCCTACCTTAAAAGTTGTGAAACCCAACCCCAAGGTTGTTATTTAAAAAGAGACTGCTAAGAGAGATTCAACCTCCTCTTCTTCAGTCACTGATATTGGTTAGTCTGAGAGTAATGTGATTCCCCCTGTGGTTGTTAATGCTCAGCCAGAGATTATTACCAATACTTCTCCTACGACTAGTGTTCAACTGGCACATGTCACTAAAGATCAGTCAGAAATCCTTAATCCTCCTTTTGCCTCTACTACTATTCAACTTGATACAAGTATTAACTCACCTCATGATCTTGCCTTTACCTCTCATGCGGCTCCTTTTACTCCTTTATCTAATACTCCAAAATCCTTTATTTTTTGCCTCTTCCTTAATAGCTTTACCTACTTATGTTAGATCCTAAGGTGAGCACATTCCTTCTACTCATTCCCCTGAAATTATCAAAAAATCTTCATTAAAACGATACAAATCTAGTCTTATCCTAAATTCTCGTCCTATATCTTCCTTCTATAACCTCTTTTCTCTTGAGGCTATAGTTCAACCTAAACTCTCAGATTTCCCAACTAAATCAAATACTCTTTATTTCAATACTACTACTATTTCTAATAGGTATCTTCTGTTGGGAGAAGCCTCTTCATAATCCTTATGAATATTTAAAAAATTGGAGTATTCGTGGACAAATGAACCGGACAAGCATAAGATTTTTTGTAATTGGCTTAAGAGTCACAAGCCACTTTTTGATTTTATGCTAGAAACCCATATCAAGGATGATAATATGAACCAATTAATGACTAAGCTCTGTAGAGGGTGGAAGTTTACCTCAAACCACTTGTTTGATGCAGAAGGAAGAATCATCATCATTTGACAGGATCAAATCCAAGTAAGGGTCCTTCATCAATCAAAGCAATCTCTAACCTGTGAAGTGAAAATGCAGAATACTGAGGAGTTCATATATACAGCAATATACGCTTCCAACATTAGGGAAGAAAGAGTAAACCTTTGGCTTGAACTTCTAGATCTTTAACAATCTTTATCACTCTCTAATAGACCATGACGGGAGAAGATTTTAATGAGATAGTGCATTCAGTAGAGCATTTATTGTCTGAAGTTAATATTGTAGCGCATAATATGTGAGAATTTAAAGATTGTCTCCACCAAATGGACATGTTTGACTTGAGATTCCAAGGAATCTTTTTCAGTTGGTCTAACTACATACATGTGTCTCCTATTGCTAAGAAACTTGATAAAGTTCTGGTAAACAAATACTTGGATATCAGCTTTTCCAAACAGTTCACTCACCTTTTTCCACCTTTAACCTCTGACCATTGTCCATCTATTGTTAATCTTGCTCACCAACTGCCCCAGTTTGGAACCTAACAATTAAAATTAAAAATCCTTTTAACAAAATAAAAATAAAAAAGCCAGTCATTATAGAATCTATCTTCCCATGTTACAAAATCAAACAACACTATATAAACCAAATATTAATTTATTAATTAAAATAAATTGTTGACCACAAATATACAGGTTCGGTCGCGCTTATTTTGTCTGCCTCGCAACAGATAATTTTTTTTGGATTGCAACAGACCGGTCTGTTAGGACTGCAATTTACATAATTATATTCAAACCCGATCCGATAAGTTCAACGGGTTAGCGGATCGGTCCGCGGATATAATTTTGTAATTTAAAAAAAAAATATTCTTTTAAATTAAAATTAACAAATTTGTTAAATAGAAATAATTTTAATATTATATATATATATTCTAGTTATATATATAACTCTGTAAATATTAAATATATCATAAATTATACTTTATAAACTATATAATTGTTTATTTATATATATAATTTATTTATTTTTATTAAAAATTGATAACTCACGGGCCGACCTGCTAATCTACGGACAAAACCCACTAAACACACCATCTACTATAAGCTTGTCCATAAAATTCGCTTTTCTATGAACATAAAATTCTATGTCTATATCCGCCCATTGCAGATCTATTTGGGTCTAACCCACAGATCAAAGGTCTGATTAACACCTCTAATTGGATTACAGATTTGGTGGACTTTTGATTTGGAAACACTATAAAAAGTTAACTAAATTTAACATGCAAATATGGGAAAGAATAGTGCATGTTGGCCATTATGAAAAACAAATAAGTCGATGATTTAAGAAATATATGTTAAAGGATCATATCTTTGACTTTTTAGAAAATGTTGATGAAAATGGCATAAATGTAGAAATTTTTTTTATGCATGATTTGGAATTTGGAAACACAGTAAAACAAGTTGACTAAATATAGCGTGCGTATATGGAAAGCAAATATTGCATGTTGACCAATTTCAAATTAGGTAGCTATGTCCAAACCGTTACATTATATAAGAAAAGGGTCTTACTCTAAAATTATTTGCTATAAATTGAATCACAAAGTGAATATTTCTTCATCAGTCGATTCTCATTCTCTCTGCTTCCCAAATAAAAGAAAAAAATATGAAGTTCTTCATTTCATTTGTTATCTTCTCTTTTTTTGTAAACGGTTTTACAAGCGCAGAAACTTTCATTCAAAACTCTTGTAAGAAAGCTGCAGCGAGTGACCCAAATTTAAGATACGATTTCTGCGTCCAATCTCTTGAACAAGATCCAGAAAGCAAATCTGCAAAAACTCTTGTAGATTTACTCATAGCATCAACAAAAACTGCTGCGGCTAAAAATACAAAAGTGATAGGAGTCGTTCAACAGTTGCTCAAGTCCAAGAAATTTGACAAACGTATTGAATCACTCTTACGTAATTGTGTCGAGCTTTTTATCGATGCTACTGATGATTATAACCAAACTTTAGCAACCGTTAAATCGCGCGAATATAGTATTGCTAACGTGCATTTGACTTCTTGTTACGATGCACCATACGATTGCAATGATAATTTCGAAGAATTAGAGCTACGTAATCCAATTTCAAATGAGAGCGATGTATTATTGCATAAGATTTTGATTCCTTTGGCTTTTTCAACTATGGTAAAATAGAATTATTACAGTGTTTTATTTAAACATGGATTAATGTAAAGAGACATTTATCTTAATGGAAATAAAATTTTGCTATTTTACATATATGATTTTATTTTTCTGGCAACATATCTTGTTATATTTTGTTTTTCTGGCAGCATTTACATTTATGATTTTGAAATGTATTTTATTAAAAGTTTAAGGAAATACGCCATGTTGATGATTTAAGAAATACATATTCAAAGCTAATATATATAGTATATGAATTTATTCTATTATTATCTAGTTCTGCTTCTTATAATATCTTTCAACAATAATATAATTCTCTTGTAAAAATTATTTAGAAACAAAAATCATAAATTAAATTGTGAGATATTTTTTTCCAACAGATTAATTTTTGGTAGTTAAAGATTAATATAATTTATTTTAGTAATTAATCACCAGTTTGCTATCACATGCTTATATTGAATTTGAAAGCATAAGTATGAGTAAGAATGATGCAGAATGATGTAAACTGAATATCATATTGTCCGATTGAAAAAGAAAAGG
The DNA here is from genome assembly GCA_963922655.1 of Cardamine chenopodiifolia. Taxonomy (NCBI): domain Eukaryota; kingdom Viridiplantae; phylum Streptophyta; class Magnoliopsida; order Brassicales; family Brassicaceae; genus Cardamine; species Cardamine chenopodiifolia. Next base: position 20,271,212 of record OZ000480.1, on the reverse strand, counting down.
AGAAAAAAAGAAATAAGAGACGACGGCGTAGAAGAAAGAGTGTTAAAACGAACAATTAGGCCACACGACTTGAGCGGAGTGGTCAAGCGTGACATGAGCCCTCTTAAAAAAAGGCCGTTGTATTAGTTTCTTTTCACTATAAATTGGATCAAAAAAGTTTCAAACTCTTCATCGATCGATTCTCATTAATCATATTCATCTGCTTCCCCCAATATTAAAAAAAAAAATGAAATTCTTGCTTTACATTTTATGTTCTTTCTCCTCTTAAACGGTTTCGCAACCGCACAATCTCTGATTCAAGATTCTTGTAAGAAAGCTGCAGCCAAAAAACCCGAAATTCAAATACTATTTCTGCGTCAAGTCTCTTGAAGAGAATCCACAGAGCAAAACCGCAAAAAGTCTCCAAGAATTGGTCTTTGCATCGACTAAGAACGCTGCGGCAAAAACGACGAGCTTGAAAGAGTCTCTTGCGCGATTGCCTTGAGCTTTATAGCAATGCTACTGATTCCTTAAACCAATCTTTAGGTAGCCTTAAATCGCGTGATTACAAAACCGCGACCATGCTTATGAATGCTTCAATGGATGCACCGGGCACTTGCGAAACTGGATTCACAGAAAGAAAAAAGCCTCAGAAATCTCCGTTTATGAAAGAGAACGACGTTTTGTTTCAGATGGTTCAAATTCCTTTAGCTTTTACAAATATGAGATTACTAAAAGTGTATTAGTACATTAGATTAAAGGTAATAATTTTGATAATGTACCTTAGAGTAATCGGCTTGCTCACTATAGAAGTAATGGTCTTAGCCTTTTCGAAATCTTGAATAAAGAGTTATCTGCATATTTTACAGATCACACAAGCTTTAGATAAACCGAAATCTTTCTGAAATTGAATACAGTTGGTGTTTTGCAAGACATTTTCGGTTTAACAGATCCAAATCAAACGGAAAAAAAAATAAACAGAGAAAAACCTGAATCCTTTTCAATTCTTTTAAACTAAACTACCTTTTTGTTAAAAGTTAAATTGTTAGAAAACTGAATCCAAAACCGATACCAAACCGAATGATATTTGGTTTCTACTTTGCATTTGGTTCTGAATTTCATAAACCAAAACAAATAGGATTGGATAATGCTAATATGACATTGTCCAAGCTTGATATGAAGAGTAAAAGTAAACAGTTTTGGTTTTCTTACATGCGTGCAATGTGAAGCCCATCTTCGCTATCTTCATCGTCTTCCTTATTCTTCTGATCATCATGATTTTCGCGGTTGTAGTTACTTGATGATCTCAACAAGAAAGGTTGGTCCTTTAGAATTGAAACCAGATTCATTGGAATCACATTTCTCTTATAGATCCAAACCAACATCGATGTGTAATCTTGAGGCGAAACGAGTCCCTTCTCTCTAATAAACCTCTTTTGCTCTTCTAAGGTTTTTGGTTCATCGAGCATTAAGTACTCGATCAAAAACTTCTCCAATTAGCTGGAAAAGGCAAGTAATCGGTTTCCGGAACTAGAGACATTCTTGTATAAACAAGTCCATCAACCGATTCAGCAAGACCCATACTCAAGAGATTGTGATACTCTGGTGATTGACCTTTCTTCTCCTTTAAAGGACGGCTCAGATTCCTAACACCGATCTTATACACTTTTGCTCGTGATCTAAGCTTATATTTTGCAGGATAAAGCTTAGCCAGCGAACCACGGTAAGAACAAAAATTCACAATATTTTTTCGGTTATCTGCAAACCTATACCACTCAGCAACTGTAGTCAAAAACTTATTCATCTGATTGTTCGTATGAGCTTGAGTCGCGTGGAACATTCTAAAACAAGGTTGCGGATCCGGATCCCAATCTCCTTTTATAAAGTTAAGCTTTCGAAACTGTTTGATGCATTGTTTCAAACTCGCTGTAACAGATAAAAGTGTCCCCACACCTTTTTCACTTATAATCTTCCCACCGGTAGCAGTATACCTCAAAGTCGGATAAACAACTCGACGGCACAAAACATGATCAAGAAACATTATACCTTTGGTTATATGTTCAATGGGAAGATTCTCATTTTCGAGTCTAAGCATATACTTCTGATCAACAAACTCCAGCTCTTTCCTTAACGTAGCAGCATCAGCTCGAGGTCTACGGACTCCGATCAAGATATGACCTCCATATCTCACATAATCCATTTTCCTCGTTTTATCAGGACGGCTCGTAAGAACAAATTCTGGCCAGGAAGTGTTTCCTTGATCCGCTTCTCCTTCCGGGTTATTCCATATAACATCGTTTTTAGAAGGACGGTAAAATTCTTTCACTTTCGCTTCCATCCTACGATCGAGCTCATCAAGACATACATTAACCAAAAGAGGACTAAGAATTCCACAATGTCCCCATTGCGGAGTCTTCCCAGCTTCTTAGGCTCATCATCAGCCAAAACCTGTTTCTTCTGATACTTTCTCTTTGTAGTCTTCTTCTTCACTCCACCATCTTCAACCTTACTCGTAACAACAGGCGTAAACAACGCAGACTTAATCAAATCAATAACTTTCTTATCTCTAACATCTCTCATTAAAGAACTAATCAAAAAAACAACTTTCATTCCATCCTAAACAACACTCAAATCACCTTTAACATACCACAAATAACCTGCAAAGAATAACTCTCAAAACCGTATGCACGGTTCTCCCTGGCCTAAACGCAAAAGACATCTGAGAAAACCGAGATTCGTAAATCGGTTCCAAAATCATCAATAAAACTTTTTGAACAATCCTATCTTGAAACGGAGTAGGATGAGTAGTAGTCAAAATGGCTTTAATCTTCCTCTTAGATAAAGACTCATACTGAGTTTTATCTCTAGGTGATTTAATATAAAAATCCAAACGAGCTCCCCATTTAAACCTATCATCAAGAACAGAGTTTCTTAATCTTAAAGCTAATAAATTCTCTAAAGCTGATCTTTGAATTGAGCTACGAGGAACATAAGCACCTAATTCATCACAACAAACTTTTTGATAAGCTAATACCCACAGCTCGAATCTACGAAGGTATGAGGTTAAATTGGTTGCGGTTTTATCAGGTTCTTTGAAATTCTCAAGCCACAATGAGAACAAAATGAAACTCAATCTTCTTTTAATAGATTTGATGGATCATCTGCATCTGGTGATGATCGTTGTTGTCGTTGAGGGGAGAAGTATGAGAGATATCGGAAATTTGTAGAGACGTTAGGGTTTGGAGTGAAGTAGTAAATGTTGGTATACGCAGAAGAAGTTTTGAGCCATTTGTGAGGATTCAAAATAGAGAAGCTTCGATGCATTTTGGTGACTGGAGAATGAGTTCTGGAGATTTTGAATAACGATTGTGCTAGAATCGTTGAGAAATCATAAGGTGATGAAATTGAATTTTGGGAGAAAGAGTTATTTACAGAGATGAATTGATTGAAAGATTGATGGAAGCTTTCGTCTTCTTCAGGGAAATGGTGGAAACTGGTATAACCTATGTTAAACCCCAAACCTTGTGGTTTTTGCCTTTTTTTTCTAATTTGAGAGAAGAAGATGAAGAAACCTGTATCAAACGAGTTGGGCCTTTAATCATAAGCCCCAAATATTACAAGCCTGATAGATTATAGGCCTAATAGATTGTGAACAAACCTGAAATGGACTAGGCTTTGATGTAAGCAAACAACTTGGGCCTTTAATTATATGCCCCAAATATTAACTGATGTAATCAGTTATTTAATTTCGGATTTTATTCCAATTATTTTCTCAAAAACAAAAATTATTGTCTATCCATAGGGTTTATTGTTTCTGAATCTTTAGGGTCTTCTGCTTACATATCTTTGTATTCATGTTCTTCTAGGCTTTAAAACGAATATACGTGGACGAAATAACATAAGATCAATTTTCGTTGATTCTAATCAGCACTTGTTGATTCCAAAATCATCAACTTTCGTTGATATACCGATCTAATCAATTCTTATTAATATTTATCAATTCTCGTTGATCTAATCATCAACTATCTTTGATCTTAATCAAACATTTGGAATTGTCTGACTTTAATTTCCGTAGATAACGATCATCTGCATCTTGGGGATTGCATTGGATTGTTGTCGAGTGACAAAAAAAATTTCCGTATTGTTACTTTCGTAGCTGCTTGAGAAACTTTAGCACCAATCGGAATGTCAAATAATCGAGGTCCATATAATCCTAAAAAAACTGATTAGTTTTTCAAATAGTGTCCAGATATCATACCACAATGAGCAATCATTTCTATTACCAATTTTACAAGTAAGGAAGTGAGAGCCCAAGTGATGAAGTTTCAGTAATTGCTTAGATAGATGATCCTTTGCTATAGTCTTTAAGAAGCCAGAAGGAGGATTTCTTCTAAATCTTTTGTTTGCGGCACCATGCTAACCAAAGGGATCCAGAGAATGAGAACAAAAATCAGATCAATTTCAAGCCAAAAACTTTGTTCCATAGCACAATGTCTTTCAGACCCAGTCCACCTTCTAATTTAGGACTACAAACCTGACCCCAACTGACTTTTGCTTGCTTATGCGTATCTGGATCACCTAACCAAAGAAACCTCCTACATAATCTGTTAATCTCCATGATGAATTAATTAGATAGTATGAAAGCAGTATACCAGTATGCTATTATGCTTTGAATGACCGAGCACAAGAGTTGTCTTCTACCAGCATAAGAGAGGTGGCGTGAAGTCCATGAAGCAGTCTGGCCTTTACCCTCTTAATTAATGGATAATAATATGTTCTTGTAAGGCGACTTGGAAGCAAGGGAAGAGCAATGTATTTTACCGAGAGCTTACCCTTTGTAAATCCATGGACTATGCATAGAGCTTCTTGTTCTGAGTCTAAAGTGTTTGTTGTGAAGAGATTAGATTTATCCCTATTCATACCAAATCCAGATATCGAGGAGAAATAACACAAAAGCTTGACTATGGCTTGCAGGGATGAGTGTTCACCACCAAAGAAAACCATCACATCATCATCAAATATTAAGTGTGAGACCTGGGGATTAGATATTTTGGGGTGAAAACCAGTCACTCCTTCAGCAAACCTTGCGTCCAACAGCCTGGATAAAATATTCATGATTATAGTTAAAAGATATGGGATAAAAGGTCCCTTTGTCTCAGTCCCTTTGTGCATTTGAAATACCCATATAACTTACCGTTAACCATGACTAAGAACTTTGTTGTTATGATGCACAAATTTATCCATTTGATGTAAACATGTAGGAAATTTGTGGCCTTCAGAATATCTAACACACATCTCTATTCAATTGAATCAAATGTCTTTTGAAGATCAATCTTAAGATCCTTCACTTTGACATTTGAGATTATTTGTATCCTTGGACTAACTCAGAAGCCAATATAACATTTTCTACAATATGCCTTCCTCGGATAAATACAGTCTGATTTTCAGGATTCATGTCTAGAAGAATAGCTTGCAGTCTACGAGCCAACAACTTGGAAATGACTTTATACATGACACTGCAAATTGATATAATCAGGTATTCAGTCATCCGCTTAGCATTCAGCATCTTTGGGATTAATGAGAGAGTTGTTGAGTTTCAGTGAGGGTCCAATTTTCTTGAAATAAAGAATTCAAGAATCGCTTGAGTAACCTCCAAACCAACAATATCCCAATAATTTATAAAGAATTCACCAGTGAACCCATCAAATCCTTGAATCTTTAGGCAAAACAAAAAACTCAGCTATTATCTCCTTTAAAGTCGGAAGTTTTGGCAGATTGAGCTTTTGAAACTAAGAGCATTTGAATGATCGGAAATATCTTATGACTGGCTGTAGATTTGGTAGGATAAGAGCATGTGAGCCTAGGAAATCCTTGTAATATCCAACACATGTTTCTTTTATAGTTTGATGGTATGTGGCTAGGCTCCCATCTAGTAATCGAAGACCAGGTAGACCATTCCTCGTTGATCCCAATCAACTCTCAGTTGATTAACAATTAGAAGTTGGTTATGAGGTACGTTCTTGCATATCCCTAGAGTTTATCGACTTTGTTGTTACTGTTCTGAATCTTTTCAGTCTTCTGCTTATATGTCTTTGGATTCATATTCTCTAGTTCTAGGGCTTAATATGAACATATATAGACGAAACAAAACATATGATCAATTTTGATCTTATCATCTAAGTCTCGTTGATCCTAATCAACCCTAGTTGATCTTATCATCAACGATCTTATCATAACTCTCGTTGATCCTAATCAAACACTTGTTGATCCCAATCAATACTTTTCGATCTTGGTCCGGGTATTTTTTTTTTTTGCTTTATCTATCTTCATAGATTTGACTCGTGCATAGATATTGTTTGTTTGAGATACCACAAACCCGAACATTGAGCCTCTAATGACCAGCACAAAGGTAATGATTATCATGTTATTAATTGGTGGAGGTATTTGACCTGTTAATCATTTCTCAGATACCGAATTATCATTTTACGCATGTGGAAGAATAAAGGTAAAACTACTCATAAGTCATAACCTTGTGTTAGGACTAGGCTGTTCACGTACAGTTTATTGCATTTTAATTAAATGAGGTTTATGTTGCGCTCTCCAGCTACTTAATTGCGTATGTACTCCTAAAATTTTATAAGGAGGTAAATCAGAATACTGTTATGTTAAATCTAACACAATCATCTAGGTTGCACTCACTCTAATGGTTAATAAGTTTGCAGAATGCTATTCTCCGTCGATTCTCAAACGTCGAGAAATTGTCTTTTTCAAGTAGGACAATGGAATCTGAATGTAAACATGAAGAGTTGTAAAGAGGTGTCTTATTTGGTAACTACTGCTATTGTATTATCAGACTTTATTTATGGTTCTCTAGTAGCAATTAATGCTAGCCATTCTCCAGTTCATAAGAAAATATATGATATGATCATGATGACTTTTCTCTGAATGTTTTTTCTTTTTTGATAAAGTACATCTCTCTAAATGTTGTTTGTCCTAATTGCTATTAATTTTTGTGTCAGGTAGGAAATCGGATACGTAATCTATTAATTTGATCACACACGACAAAGTATGAAATCGGATCCATCAGCTCAAATTTGGAAGAACAAAGTGCAAGAAAGTATAGGAACATTTAAGGACGGTTGTAACCTTGAAAGCTGTAAAATTCTAGAGTTTGATGACAAGAGACACTAAGATTAGGCTACGAGTTTGTAGCATAGTAGGTTGTGTCCAACATGTAGAAAGATCGCTTCAACTTTCTAAAATGATTTTGTTTTAAAATTTAAACGTATAGAATGAAAAAAATTAGTAATTGAGTTAAGAATTCATTTCTTTACAGGAAAACAAATATCAACAAGTACACACACCCCTAGTATTTTCCTTTCACACCCATGTTGAGTTTCTCAAAGCTAATATATAGATTCTCTAAAGCTAATCGTGAAGAAACCTGGAATGGACTAGGTTTTGATGTAAGCAAACAAGTTGGGCCTTTAATCATAGCCAAAAATATCATAGGCCCAATAGATTCATGTGTAGCTTTCTTAACCTAGTACATAATGATAACTATACGAGTGAAAGTTGAAAACTGCTGAAAACTTGTGATGTGTAGGTTTTAAGTCCATAGCAACTAGTAAGTCTCTCCTATAATATCAAAAATGGTGTTTTTACATTCTTCATATTCGCCATCTATCTGAAATTATCTGTTTTTCTTTGTATTCATCATCGGAATGATATGATTTTCATTTTTCTTGACCACCAATCTTTCGACGAAACATCAAAATTTCGTTGATGGCCCTTTTTGTCAACTTTGTTCTATTATCGTATTTGGGAAGCACAACCCAGTCCACCACCGTATCATCAATTTGGCAGTAATATTTTGATCGCATAATCAAATACGGTGCATGTTGTTCTTAATCTTTTTAATCAAAATTAGAGAAGACTGAGATCTATTCGCATTTCCTAATGAAATTAGATTCTATGCATCATCAACAACAACAAAAGCCGACTTTAGAAGAAAAGCCAATAAACTTTTTTTTTGTTGACAGTAATAGGATTTACATCATAAGAGCAAAAGAAGAAGGAACAAGGAGATTAAAGTTGTGTAAAGAAAATAAATGAAAATGCATAAATAGCATTTTCGTTGTAACATTGTTGAGAAAAATAGCAACCAAATTACTGGAAGATCTTCTTAATTACCAAATTCGAAATGCGAATATGGATTCATTGCCTTATTGATATCCGCAGTTAGATGGATCACTTCACAATTATTACGTTTACAACGATTTTTTACCACAAAAACCAAATATCGGATAAATTAGCAAAATTAGTTGTCTCACAATATAAGATTGTAAATATATATATTTTTACCCTCTATTTTGTTTCAGGAGTTTTTTATTTAACGACTATATAAACAAATTTTAAAGTTATAATAAAGACGTTTAAAAGAATAGCAACCAAATTCTTATATATGTAATTAGTTATTTAATTTTGGATTTTACCTCAATTATTTTCTCAAAAAAATATATATATTATTTTGAAGGACTCGTGAAAGGAAAACTATAATATAATTGGTGAATATTTACACGTACATATTAACCGCCATTTTTCGTTGTATTTCATCTACACCGTACGTTGATTACTTTATATTATTTGAAATCGATCGTAGGATCTTTCTATGGCTCTAAAAGCTAAAACCGAGTCGGATTCTAGGGTTTTGCTCCATCTATATAAAGTTATAGACGTGGTCGACTTCATCCGCTGCTCTATAACCTGGAAAAATCCCTTAGATCGCTTCTGCATCTTTTATTTCATGTGAGTTTGGTTTCGTTTATATTTTCACTGAGATTCTTAGTTTTCTTTATTGATTATCTTTTGAAATCTCCTAGGTTGAGAGATGATTTTCTTGTTAGGGTTTGGTCAATGTCATCGAGGTACGTTATTGTCTATCCCTATGTTATCGAGTTTGTTGTTACTATTTCTTAATCTTTCAGTTCTTCTACTTATATATCTTCGAATTCATATTCTTCTAGGGCTTATATAATATATGAACATACTGAAAAGAAACAACATCTGATCAATTCTCGTTGATCTCATCATCAACTCTCCTTGATCTACTGATATAATCAACTCTCATTGATCCTTATCAACTCTCTTTGATCTAATTATCAACTCTCGTTGATCCTAATCAACATACGGAGACGAAACAACATCTGATCAATTCTTGTTGATCTTATCATCAACTCTCGTTGATCCTAATCAACCCTCGTTGACCACTATCAACTCTCAGTTGATCAACAACCAGAAGTCGGTTGTGTGGTACGTTTTGTCAATCCCTAGGGTTTAACGATTTTTTGTTGTCGTTGTTTCTGAATCTTTCTGGCCTCTGCTTATAAGTCTTTGGATTCATACTCTCAAATTCTAGGGCTTAATATGAACATAGACGAAACAAAACATCTGATCAATTCTCGTTGATCTTATCATCAACTATTGTTGATCCTAATCAAACCTTATTGATCCTAATTATCAACTCTCGTTGATCTATCTAATCACCCTTGTTGATCCCAATCATCAACTCTCGTTGATCCATCTAATCAACTATCGTTGATCCTAATCAACTTTTATTGATCCCAGTCAATACTTTTTATCTTGGTCCGATATTTTTTTTTTTTTTAATAACCCGGAGGTTCAGAGCCGTGGACTCCTAATTCCCCTGGGACAGGACCCAGACCAATGTTAAATTAACTCTACTTCGGAGAGTAACCCTTCCCAACGAGAATCAAACTCGTGATCTCTTTGAATTTAACCCACAAGGAGTTACCACTAGACCGACCAACCCCACGTTGGTTTTTTTTTTTTTTTTTGCGTTATCTATCTCCATATATTTAAAGAGATATTGTTTGTCTGGGCTTTTCAAAATGAGAGAAAAAGATGTACAAAAGAAAATAGAGAGGGATGTAAATGACCTTTGCCATGATAGGTGCGCTTGCTTGGCAGGTCAAAAACCCTAAATAAAAATTTATATTTTTTGGTTTCGTGGATGGCACGGTATTGGTTAATATTCATTCGTTGCCTCCGGACTCTGTGTCTTGTTTCTCTATTATTTTCTTATGCTTCTTCCATACCATAAAGAGGATCACAGACCCAATATTGAGGCATCGCTTGTGCTCTTTAATAGATTCTTGCATGTGCATCATCAAAGAAGATCACAAACCTGAACATTGAGCTTCTAATGACAATTGCACAAAGGTAATGAGTATGTTTTCTTAATTAGTACAGGTACTTCATCATTTTTTTCAGATACAGAATGGTCATATTACGCATCTGGAAAAATAAAGGTAAAACTACTCAAAAGAGTTGTAAAGAGGTCTTATTTTGTACCTACTGTTATTGTATTATCATAATTTATTTATAGTTCTTCTCTCTTAATGTTGCTTGCCTTAATTACATGCTATTCTAAATTTCATTTTTTCGTGTGGCAGGTAGACCATCTAAAATGAACAACCCATCCGTAATTTATTAATTTTATTACACACGACAAAGTAGAAAATAGGATCCATCAGCTCAAATTTTGGAAGTTGTGTACTACAGGATGTATAGGAATTTTTAAGTTTCTGCAGATGAGTTCTGTTCACCTCATGATGGAACTTGTGCACCTATCCGAAGATGTAAAACCTTAAAGCTGTAAAATTCTAGAGTTTGATGACAAGAGACACCAAGCTTAGGCTAGTAGATTGTGTTAAACTTGTAGATAGATCCCTTCCAACTTTATAAAAGGATTTTGAGTTATAATATTTTGAAATTTTTTATTTAAAGTGTGTATCTACGATGGAACAAGAGAGACCTTGCACTCTTGCAGCTTCGCGACAGTGGTCTTATGGAGGTCCTCACCAGACCATATAGGAAAAACCAAAAGGCAAACAAATATTAAAAAGTACACACACCAAGTATTTGCTTTTCACATCCAATTGAGTTCTCAAAGATAGATTCTCTAAAGCTGATCGATGAAATGGACTAGGCTTCTCGATAGATTATAGGTTCAATAGATTCAGGTGTAGCTTTCTTATCCTAGTACAGAATGATAACTATACAACTGAAAGTTGAATGGCAAAAGGGAAACTGTTGAAAACTTGAAATGTGTAGGTTTTAAGTCCATAGCAACTCTCTTATTCAACATCTTAACACAAACAATATCAAATATGTTGTCTATTCATTCTTCACACTCGCCATCACTCTGATATGATCTTGTGCTTCTTTGTATTCGTCATCAATATAATATGATTTTCATTTTTCTTGAGCATCCATATTTCGATGAAAGATCAAAATTTTCACTTACGTATCGTTGATGGCCCTATTGTCAATTTGTTGTATTACCGTATTTGGGAATCGCAACACCGGTCGAAAATTTTGCAGGAAAATTTTTGGTCGAAAATGGTCGATGTTCTTCTTAATCAAAATTAGAGAAAATTGAGATGTATTTGCATTTCCTAATGAAATTAGATTCTATGCATAATCAACAACAAATAGCCGACTTAAGAAGGAAAAATAATAAAACATTTTTTTTTGTTGTGACAGTAATAGAAAAAGAAAACCCAGAGATTTACATCATAAGAGCAAAAGAAGACGGAACAAGAAGAGATTAAAGTTGAGCAAAAGAAGAAGGAACAAGAAGAGATTAAAGTTGTGTACAGAGATGTGCACAAAAGAATCAAAGATTTGGTAAATCCTAAAAAGAAACCAATAGTGTTGGTTGGCTTGGCTTGGCTTGGCTTGGCTTGGCTTGGCTTGGCTTGGCTTGGCTTGGCTTGGCTTGGCTTGGCTTGTTAATTGCTTTTTTCCCTTCTTTTGTCTTCTTTCTCCCATGATTAAAAAATAATAATAAAATCAGATACTGATTACTTTTTTTGCTTTTGATTCCCTTTTTTTTTCCTGTATTGTTAGATCAGCCATTTTATAATTAAAAAAAAAATGTAGTTAGGAGGAAATTTGAATGAAGCTGTCACGTTACGGCTTTATTAGCCCTTTCACTTTCAGACGTTTAAAGCCACCAAAATGATCCTCAATCTTCAACTCCGTCTTCTTCACGTCACTTTGTCGATAAGTTTCTTTTCGGTTTGAATTTACTAACACTTCTTCTTGCTTACTAATAAAACTATTGCTACTACTACATATTCCTTCGTGATTATGCGATTTCTTCAGTCTTTTATATTCCTAATAAACGTGAAAAAATCTCAAGCTTGAATAATATATGAATATACTATAAAATTAGAGAGTGAACCTATGTAGCTTGAATACCTGATGATGATGATCGGAATCTCTTGTGTCGAGAACTGTTCGGTTCTCAATCTTCAACGAATAACGGCGTTTGACTCTGAAACTCTCTGAGTCAGAACCGTCACTTTCCCGATCTGTGAAGTGTTGTTCATCTTGAACCGCAGGGAAGAACCGAGTTTTTTTGTTACTGCTGCATGCTACTTCTTCTGAGAGCTTAGAAGCACTACTGCTGCTACAGTTAGCTCGTCTATTTACCTGCTTTTCAAGAAAACAGAAATCGAACATTTAGAACAAAGAGACCATTAAAGAGAGTTTGTCGACAGTTATTGGTCAGGAACTTACGTAATCTGAGCATTCATAATCATCAGCACCTGAGGAGATGCATGAAGCGTTTGCTTCACAGCTCATGACGGGGTTTCCAGATTGCAACTGGTCATGAGATGTCATCTCTAACTCGGTATTGAAGTCAAAGTATATAGTGGAATACGGTGTATATCCGTCTTCTTTCCCAGCTGGAAGTGTGATTGATGAAGGATACGTATATAAATCTTCATCAGTTGTAATCAAATCTGAAACTCCATCTTCTTCCTCAAACTTTTTTGCAGCAGCTTCCAGGACTTCAATGTTATCCCTCAAGAAAAGAGTACGTGTTGACCCGCATGGGAGGTCCAGTTTTCTAACATCTAGACAATGATAACACCGTCAATTAGAAAACAATGACAGAAGATATGTATAGATGGAAATAACAGAAAAAGAACTTTACCATGACGGAGACAGACGGGATGTGAGTAACAATCGCAGTTTATAAATGCCAAATAGCAATCCCGTTTACACATACTGCAGACGATGGTTCCATATGTATTCGAAACTACGCCAGTGCATAATCTTGACTTCATTAAAGACCACCGAGCCAGATGAAGAAAACGAATCAGGTGCACAAACGCAGTCTTGATGCTCTGTTGTCCTGACAATTCCGTAGGTGTAAGATCCTGATTCTCGGATTTGGGACTTGAGTTTAAAAGCATTGCTTCTTTACAAATCAATTCTTCATGAGGAAGTACTGGCACTCTGTTAAGATGAGCATACCGACAACTGGCAATAGCTCCAAAAGGAAACCATTCACCCATCGCAAAGTTCACTGCTTCACCACAATTAAAACCTACACGATTTTTTAAACACAAACCACAACTTCAGTAAAATTTCATATCAAAACTCGACCAATTAAAATTTAGATTCAGACAGTAATGTTTTACCGTGGCTAAAACCAGCATGATAAGCCCTAGGAAATGTGACAACGAACTCTCCAGGTTTCTGCACAGCCTTGTACACAGGCACATTATGATCCAACAGAATCTTTGGTGGGAATATAGTTGTCTTCCCTAGAAGCACATCAAAAGCTCCATCTTCGCCATTAGTAGACAGAATATCATCATTGTACACACACTCTCTAACCACCTTTTCAAATTTTAGAGCTGCAGAACCTGGAATTCCATACCAAGTTTTTGATGCTCCACAATGTTGATAATTAATGCTGTTTTGAGAACGAAGGTAAGAAAAAAAGAAGAGATTAATATACTTTAGTAACCATATACTGAACCAAAATTCGTTTAACTGTTGTTACCTGTACAAATAGTGGTCCTCAACATGCCAGGCAAACATACTAAACAGCATTCCGATGTAAAGCATGGGTTCAGTGACTCCCTGAAACAAGCAAATCCAAGTTATAACAAAATGAACAGAAACTTCTTGTGTGATCTTAAGACAAAATATAACTGCACTACTAGTCACATACCGGAATGGTAGTTTCAAGAAGGCGCAAGGTAGACTTTGGTAGCCTTGAAACTTTCTGAAAGTAGAGACAGAAAAGACATATAACTACCAAATTAAAATAACCAAGCATATGATTTCCTTAATGCTTAACCAAAAGAAAGAGAGAAACTGTAGTAAATCAATACATTCAAGTTCCATTTGCTGCTTCCTAGCGGGTCACCTGGTGCAGATGAAAATGCGCTTCCATCTACATCACACGCATACTCAACTGTTTCAGTCTTGCCAGACGCAATTTCCTTCCAGAATTCTTTCTCCATGAATGAGTCAGGCAATGAGCCACCACTGCAATATCTACGTGCAAATACCTTGTTCGCCATTTTCTCATAATCGCGAAATGTATACGTCCTGAATAGTTTACAAATAATCAAATACAAACTATAAGGTGAAGATGTAGTGCTAAATGCTGCAGGGTTGAATACAAACCTCCCACTCATGAAGAATGTAACTTTATCATCAGAATCCCACTCAGCAAGTCGAAGCGGTTGTACGCTGGTAGTGAATTTAAAGTTTGATTTCTCTTTCATCAACACAGCGCCTGCAGGAACTGTTGCTGGCAAAGGAGATATGATCTTGCAAATACCTACAAAAGACAGAGGCCGAATAAGAGATTGGACAAAAAAATATATGTTGTGATTGATTACACATATGAACGTCAATAAACTAGTCTACAATAATGCCCACATCACATGTTCTTTCCATTTAATACATTTGTATGCTAATACTGAACACAACCCCAATCAATGGCTTCAACTAACATATGCAGCCAATGAATTAAGGAGAACGGGTCTACTCCAACAGCACTAATCCTTGAATATTGAGATTTTAGTTTTACCATATTTTGAAGCTTCTGGGAAAATCTTTTGCAAATAAGTCAAAGGATCCTCAAATTCCTCCTTTGTTGGTCTGTAAACAGGACATTCTGGAAGCCTCTCGGTCCATTTTAGATCATCTGTCTCCAACTTCTCTACTTTGTCCTTCAATAAGCTACCTTTACCAATAGATACACCATTCACTTTCAATACTGTGTCACTAGAAGTTACCCTTAACCTCATTCCACATGACGCTGAAGATGGTCTCAAAGCATCACCTCCACTTCTAGCCATTGTGCTAAAGCCTACTGTTTCATTGACAGAATCTGATCTCATTTTTTGAAGCCTTTTACGTTTCAGAAATTCTAACCCATCCTTAGCTTCTTTCGACAAACAGATCCTCCTTTCCGCCTGACAAAGCCGAGTGTCAGCAAACATTCCTCAATATACACATCAAAAATATACGTACTAACATATAAATATACCAAGTCAAGGATACACAATAGGTCCACCATTCACACTTATAACTCCAAAAAAAATTGAACTCCACAAAAAGCTAAGAAGCATAAAAGTGAACACAGAAAATGGAAACAGTCAACACCAAGAAGTTTCAAAAGGCATTTTCACTTCATAGGTACGGCCTTATCTCTTTGACCAATGCCCTACAAAGTCAAAGAATATGACATTTTCTAATTTCAACACCCTCGAAGAACGCGAGTCAGAAACCATCAACAACTTCATCAACAACACGATATCATTTGACCTAAATTTAAGATTCGTCGCCACTTCAACAGTAGAAAAAGCTCAAATCTCAAGTTCACACGTGGAATTAAAAATAGCAAGAAACGTGTTAGAGATAATCATCCATTGACGATAAAATTACGAAGCAGAGATGACAAAGAAGAGCCAATTCAAGGAGAAAAAATGGCGGAATCTCAATAAAATTCGAGTAATGTAAGAGATCTGATCTAATAAAATCGTAAACAACAAAATTCAAAAGCAAAACAACAATTCGACAACGAGAGAAATTGATCAGAAACTAAGAAATCAGAGAGGTAAAATAATCTCACCATAGCATTCCGTAGTCTGTATCTATAATCTCTTCGTCTTCCTCAACCAACAAGCAACAAACCAAATAACAGAAACGAAACCCTAGATCACGATCTCGAACAGCGAATTCAATACAAAGCCTGACATGCAAACAAAGTAAACCACATTCTACGAAACCACCGCGAAACGAGCCAAGGACCGAGTCAAACGCGGAGATCCGAATCACCGCGTAACCTAGTCAACAACGAACATTCAAAATCAACCATACACTATCCACCAGAGGAAGATTACAACGACGAAGAGAACGAAGGCTATTAAGCGGAACGGAGAAAAACTACGGTAACCGGCCGGAGAAATCGGTTATTTTCCGGCGTAAGAGGAAAGAGAAACTGTAGAGATGCTAAAAGAGGACCCAAGAGAGAAAGAAACTTGGAAAACCGGAAAAAATTGTTAGGGAAGTATAATTTATAGTTTTATACTCCAAACGTTTATTACTTTAGTGGCCACCGTAATTTAAAAAATAAATAAAAAACGTTCTTAACGAAAATATTCTTATTGATAATAATATTTACACGTTAAAAAAAATAATTCCATAAAACTAGATTTGTATCGGGATGGTTCCCAAATTCTTCTCAGCTCAGTTGATATTGGGTATTTAATAAACGCTGCTAACGTTTTGCTGCCCTTGTTGCGGTTGGGTTCGAATTTTTAATCACTGTTTTAAGGAAATTATACGCTTCATTAAAAAAACAAAAACATAAAAGATTCGGTATCAATTTTAATGGGAAAACCTAAATTAAGATAAAGTAATGGGAATAAGTGCACTCATTTACTTCATTACTTGTACGTTTTTAAATTAGAAATTTGTTTGATGATTTCGTACAATTATTTTGGTAAAAAGTATAAGGCATTCATAATGTTAAAACTTAAAAGCATAATTGAAATTTGATTATGATAAAGATCTTGTGTACTATGTTTGGTTTTTTTGTTTCGTCTATTTTATTTCATATTTATTTTATCATTTTCATTTTTCTAACATTGCTTGTTTTTACTATAAATAATATTTATATAATTCTTAATCACATTAACAAATAATCTCATAAGAAAATGTAATTATTGAAGCCGGCTGACTAAAAAACCTACAAATTTTTTACAAATTTTACTTATATTTTAGCCTTTAAAATATAAAACGGTATTTATCTAATCAAACTTTAATAATTTTTACAACCCAAAAACAACCTAAATATTGTTTGTGATGTTTTTCTTAAAATCACTAATACGTATACTTTTTTAAAACCACATCCATTATTTTGTAACCAAAATTTATGCAATCAGACATTTAAAGTAAAAATCTACAGCTATGGACATATCGTTGCAAATAATCAACTCATGTCGGTCAGCTTTATTTTCGTTTTTTATACTTCTACCAATTAGCTTTAAATTTATATTATTTAAAACCCAAATGCCTAAAAAATAAAAGAAATAGATTCCCAACAAAAAAAATAAAGGGAAACTATAAGTGTGAAGGAAAGTGGTGGTTGTTAGGTGGTTCAACCAAACGCTGCCAACCCTTTAAAACGGCGTTTTATGCCCGCGTTTACCTTCAACAGTAAATTAATACATTACGGAGGGTATTATGTCATTTAAACAGCAGAAAGTCGAAACGTGGTAACACTTCTGTACTGTCTCTACACGTGGCAGGTGCATTGGGAAGACAATTGTTTTTCTTGTTACTGTGCTTAGGAGTAGTCACCGGAATTTCCGGTTCCCGGTTAAAGCTATTATCCCAATCGAAACCCATTGGTCCGTAGTTGATTTTTTTTTCTTTTTTTTTTTAAATAACTGGTATGAGTTAGGTTGGGTTATAATGATTAGTTTTGTGAAGTCAGCCAAAACGAAAGCTGTACCATTATGGCTCGGCTACATAAACCGGTTAAACCGTTTTCAACCTTCGGTTTAGCTACCCTATGACCGGCTCGACTCTTTCTTATAGGGGACTTTTATTTAGCTTTCCAAATCTATCAGTATGCTGTAGTATATTCGACAAGACCCACCAGAGAAATATACACTAGTTGTCTTCACCAAAAAACAAAAATATATATATATATATATATATACACTTGTTGCTGTGAGTTAAACTTAAACCTATTTGAATGACGAAAACTTTTTTTCTCTTTTATTTATTTAATATTCTACTGTTCACATTCAAACTTTTTTTAGTTTATTAGTCTATCATTCATTTCCCTTGTTTTTTAAGTCCATTGGTTCGTCATCACTACCATTTTACATTATATGAAAGACAATTTTGTATTTAATTTTCTACCAGATACGTCCATATCACTATAATTAATTTGTTTTCAAACTCTCTTGTATGGTTATTTTCTATATTTTCTTAAGTCTCACAGTCTCCTCGTTTTTTTTTAAATCGTAGATTTGAAAGTTGAAAAAATGTATGTCATTCTCTTCTAACTCTTTGTGAATGATCCCACTTTAAAGATCACAAAGATATGCATTTCATAGTATCTCATAATATATTTTATGTATATACATCATTATAGTTATATTTATTTTTTAATAATATGTATGGTTATGCGGATTTGAATTTGGATGGTGATGCAACAACAATATTAACAAAAACTCACTACACTATATCATGGTTATATCATAATATTTTTTTTATAGATATTGCATATGTCATAAACTATGAACTTATGTCTAATTTTTGACTAACCTATGTTAAATTTCATGTTGTTTTACCTAGGGGTGACTCACTTTTACCAATCCACCAAGGAATAAGTCATCTACTACATATTTTGTTTTCTTAAGCTTGTGATATATATTGTTTTTTCCTGTCAAGTGCTTGATATATATTTTTATGCAAGTATGTACATTATGCTATATATGCCAAGTTAGGAAGCAATATCATAATTAATAGATATGCATTATCCAGTTAGGAAGTGGTAATTTAGATAATATTATTTATAAGAATAAAATAGTTGTGTTTTGGAATCTTTCTGATATGGGTTGTGACATGTATATGTATGCATGCGTATAAAATATGTATCATCAAATAAGTAGTGAATTAGTCAATGGGACCAATAGATGAACCATAAACTATAATATATATATATATATATAGTTTTGTTTATTTTCTAGATGTATCCATGTGTCATGTTTAACGAAAGTGATGATTCCAGGCGTAAGAAATATCCAACAGCTAATAAGGATGATGCATATTCTGGCCTCAAGTCAACCAATTTTGACCAGTTACGCTCTTGCCATTATTTTAGCTAATTTTGAAAGAATTATTCCTAAGTTAACAGGTATGCCTTTATACAGTTATTTTATTCATGCAAAACAATCACTTGCTGAGTAAAAAAATACATGCAAGTATAGAAACGTATAGTTTAAAGTTAAACATAACTTATTGCATTTCCAATAAAGGGGTACAGCGGGACCAACAAATACACTGATAGAGAGAGTGGTAGCAACGAGCCAACGACCAACCATAATTTTTTTTTTGTTAATGGGTATATAACGACCAAGTCATTAGAAGTATTTTTAAAATATTTTATTTTTGACTATACACAGTATATATTCTTTTTTCTTTGATTGATATGATGTAAGAAGACATCTGCAAGTACAAATGTTTATTTCTGATCACCGAGACTTTTAGTCTAACTATTTTCTACTAGCGTATTAAATGGTATAATATAAGTTGTAGATGACGAAAAGTATATAAATCGAAATGATTCAAAGAAATTAACTTTGTCTTCATGTTCTTGTTTCGGTGTGAAAGAGCCACCACAAGAAGCCCTATCCGTCAACTCCTTACAACAAACCCACTTGTAAAGACGCTCTTAAACCTAAGGTATGTGCCAATGTGTTGAATTTGGTTAACGTTTCTCTACCAGAAACTTCCCAATGTTGCGCTCTTATCAACGGTCTAGTCGATCTTGAAGCCGCGGTCTGTCTTTGCACCGCCCTAAAGACTAATCTTCTTGGCATCAACCTTAACGTTCCCATTTCTTTGAGTCTTGTCCTAAACCATGTGTCACAAGAAGGTTCCATCTGGTTTCAAATGTGCCTAGAGACTACACATTTTGAATTGAGATTCTATATCACAGATTTCATTCTTGTTTTAAAATTTCTTCGTTTGATTCTACTATTGTTTACTGTTGTAATTTGTTATATGTTTCATCAATAAAATAAAGTGCTCTTTTCCGAGAAAAAAAGAAGATTCATATTATCTTCTCAACTTATTTCATAATCAATGGATGATATATTATAATTCCTAAAATGATTTATGTTACATGCATTAGAAATTTAGAACATCATACAATGGAACTTATATTTGACATAAGTACATGAAAATAATTCCTAGGACCTCTGTCTAATTAAAAAATGTATTGGCATGGACTTAATCATGGTAAAATCTGTCGCTATTGCCAGATATTACTGATTTTAAATATGCTAATTCTGATGAGATATTAATCATTGAATGAGACTCAACCAGCATACATCTAAATCCCACGGGAAGTATAATCTTTAGCTAAAAATGGTAATATAAGTCATCACATTTCGAAGCATTAAATACGAAAAGCCAACAATTAAAAAGAAGGTAGCATATTAATTGCAAATAAAATATTTCAAAAGGAGTCAAACGAAGTCGAAAGTCAATACCCGAACCAGCTACGCTTTTTTGTTTAAACCGATAATCCGGTTCAGAAAAAAAAAGAAATCAAGATTTTCCAACCTGGTGCGCTCTTGACTTCCTCTAAGTTACCAGTTTGACTCTTTCAAAACAAACGCCCAAAACATGAACTTAATTTCCGCTTTTACCCTTACCATAAACATAAACCCAAAAGTACCTAAAAGGCTTATCCATTAGGTGCTACCGTATTTACCCAAAATACCCTTAGAGCTATAACCGAATTACCTCCGAACCTCCATCTTTTAAGAGAAGTTACCATATTGCCCCTGACTCGGGACAGCTCTGAGATTTAAAAAGAGCAAAGAGGTTTAGGGGTAATTCGGTCAGGTGTTGACCTCTTGTTTAGACACGGCGGCGGAAGATTCAATAGCCGGCGTAATGGTGCTGCTCAAAACGGAAGTTATCTGATTGACGATGGAGCAAAGGTGATTGTTGATAGTAGTGACGGTGGAGAGATTTGGTTTCGCGGTTGGAACATTGCTCGCCAAGACCTGAATCCCGACGGTCAGTAGACACGACGGCGGAGCATTCGAATTGACGGAAATACCCTCGACATTAACAGGAGGAGCATTCACAGGGACGATGGAGAATCCGAGGGGTAAAATCGGAATAATGGAAGAATCTTCACCCTTCATCGCGAGCTGAATTGAGTCAACTTCGACGGAGGAGTAAACGATTAAGCTACCGGAGTTATCAATGCAGCTCTCTTGAAGCATCAGCTCTACATTATGCCATGAATTGCTCGCTACCTGTAAATAAAAACACAAAATCCAAAAAAATCAAATTTGACCAAAATCTATAAATTAGGGTTTGAAAAATCTTTCAACTTACATTGATTCGAAGAAGAGAGATGCAATTTCCAGGATGTGATCCATTAGCGATATGAGCAACTTCATGAGGTGAGTTTCCATTGAACAAAACCTCCAGCTGCAGAGAAAAAATTGGAGGTTTTCATAGTTTAAGCCCTAATTACATTCATTATTTCATGTAGACAGAAGTTAATTTTGATGATATGATTACCAGAGATTGATGATGTTGATCACGAAGAAGATCAAAGACTTGATGGTGAGAAAATGGAAGCCAAGTGGTTGAAACAGCACAAAGAACAACTCCTGTAGGCTGACCAGGTTCACACATTTTCCTTGTAGTGATCCTCACTGTGTCCTTAGTTGTCTCAGACAAAGCAGTCCAAGATTGTCCATAAGCAGTACTTAAATTAACACACAATGTTTTCACCATCCGCTGCGATAACCTCATCATGTTCCTTCTCGCTTCCGCGGATCGAATCACTACAAAAAGAAAACAGAGATTTAGTAATTTTAAAGTTTAGGGTTTTTAAGAATTTACGGTTTTTAGACTACTAGCCTCCAAGATCGGTTATGTTTCTAGCCATAAGACTAGCGATCCTCTCGCATTGTCTCTGTAACACGTCAAGCCAACGGTTAGCTCCAAAAGCCATTCCGCTTTTCACATAGTCCGCGAATATCTCGTGGACATGCTTCGCGATCACTTCAACATGCTCTACCCACTTGACTTGTGAGTATCCATTAGACATGTCTTGAATGATGCAGCCTGACGGTTTTCTCTTGTACTCGTGAGGAATATTAGCATTTAGTGGCTGGATTTGGTTATGGAAGCTATCGATTGAGAAATCTACGATTGCCCAATTTCCGGTTTCTGCATTTTGTTCTACATACCGTAGAAAATAAGCTTCTCGAGTTGGTACCAATGGTGAAAGTACTTGGAACTCTGCATACATCTTGTAAACATAACAACATACTATAGTTATTACGTTTGTACCGTTTGTTTCGATTATTCCGAATCGAATTACTTATAAATTACCAGTAGAAGAGAACCACTAGCTCCAGAAACTCCAGATGAAATGATCTGAAGCGTTTTCGCCCTAGCCACGATTGAACAGAACATCTCCTCCCATTTATCCTTCAATTCAAAAAAGGCGAAATAAATCAATAATAAAAGTAATAAAATCAGAGGCGTTTGTGAAAGGTTTAGTTACTACTTACAGCGTTTAGAAACGCATCAACTAGAGTTATGCTGTTCATAATAACAACTGCGTTTGCCTTTGAAGCTTCTCTACGAAAATCTCCTTTATGATGACTCTCAATTGGCCATGGGAACAACCTCGTGTACTCTTCCTCGTTCAGACACAAAATGTCGCCGCTGATCTTGTCGGATTTCTTCTCAATCCATAAAGGCTCTTCTGTGTTACACATTTTAGTCAGTTCTTGCACGCAAGAGACAGCGAATTCCATAGCCATAACCTTTTCTTCATCCGCAAGTAACATGTTGCTGTTGTTGTTGTTATTAGTTTGGTCTGGGAAGTAACAAGCTGTGTCTTGTGGAGGAAGCAGCATCGTGTCTGAACAAGAATTTTGTGGAAAGGTCCCAGCGTATACGCTCATGTCTAGCTCTAATGAAGGTTGATGATGGGGGAGTGTTGGAGATGGATTGATCAACTGCTGAAATGATGACATGGGTTGCATCGTACGGCCAGTGTATCTCGAAGCAATGCTGCATACACGATCAAGCTGTAGAATACATAAACTAACTCGTTAGAACTGGACATGATGTAGTATATAGAGCTGAACCAAATTACAAAAACGGAACCAATATAATTTTTTAAATAAATTGTTTGGTACAATTTCCCCAAAAAATCTAGCAAAACCATCAAAACTGATTTTAATTAAACCGAATCAAACAAAATACCATTTGGGGGGGGGGTCATCAGCATACCAAATTTTTTAATTTGAAATCCTACTTTAACTAAAGAAAAATAAATACCACTATGATGTTGATACTACTAGTTTTTAACTGTGTGTTTGTGTTTACGTTTGTACTCGTTTAATCTAGCGATAGATATATAATGGAACCCACTCTTTTAGCACATTAAGCAAAACTTGTTAATTTTAAACATAAACATCAAATGTTATTTCTTTTCTCATATAAACATGAATGAAAATTTGCGTTTGAAACGATATCGAAAGCAAAATATCAAAAAGGCTAATTAGTCTGTGTTTACCTCTTCACGGAGGCGACAGTTTTCGATGTGGAGTTCATTGAAAGGGATATCGTCGAGGACGGTAGGACCACCACAAGATGAGCAAGAGAGGCACCGTAGCTCCGCCTGAAGATGGCAATTCTCACCCTTAAGGTTATCATTTTCTGCCCTTAACATCACATTCTCTGCTCTGTCTTGCTGTGCCTATATATTGATTCATCATCACATTAAGTAAATGTTAATCATTGTGTCATAATAGGTAATTAATCTTTTATTTAAAATTTATTTGCGATGCATGAACCGTATAGTAAGGTATTAAGATGATATTACCTAATCAATTACATAGTTTATATATTTTAAAAATGATTAAAATAAAGTGGTAGAATGAATGTTAGTTACCTTCATTTGGGTACGCCTATTTTGGAACCAGAACTTGACTTGTCGAGGCTTGAGACCAAGTTCCTCACTTAATCTTTTTCTTTGTTTGTCGTCTGGATGAGGGTTTTCTTTGAACAACCTACAAAGATTTAATTTTAATCACTACTTATATCAAAAGTCTATCTCCAATCATGAGATCTATAAACAGAAAACGTATAAGGGTGTATACATTTAGTAAAAACGAAAAAAAAAACATTCTACGAAAATTTAAATCAAATCCTATATAAACTGTAGACAAAATCATACAGAATCAAAGAGAACTAAACCAAAACTAAAACCAAAAAAAAGAAAAAAACCATTTACAAGCTGAAAATCTTAAGGAAAAAAAAATCAGATTCTATACACTAAAACCAAAACTATTCAAAACAGTTTCAACTTCATTTTAGTTCATAATTCTTTTTCAAACCAAAAATTTCAAAAACTTATAAGGTGGAACCAAAAACCAGATTAAACACACATGAGTGAATAAATAAAATAAAATGAAAAAGGCAAAACATACGCTTCCATTTCTTGGATCTGACGATTAGTGTGTCTGTGGTAACGTTTCTTCTTAGCCGGAGGAGGTTGTTCATCGTCTTGAAGATCATTAACATCAAATTCGTTTCCAGACTTTGGATCTTCTGCTTGTTCACTACCCGACCCAAATGACCCACCCACCGACCCGTTTTCAATCATTTCCTCTACTGTTCCATCTCCCATCATCATCATCATACTCATCATCCCATGCTCCTCCTTCTAATAAATTCATTATTGAAAAAAATACAGTAAATGCAAGATTTTGTAAATCAACAACAAAAAACAAGGGAAAATATATAAGATAAATATTGTGGAAGCTTTAACAAACCGGGATTATGGAAGAAAATGAGTTGAAAGGAATGAAATTAAAATTAGGGTTTTGCATCGTTGCTGGAGAAGAAGAAGACGGCAGTGGTGGTGAAGCAAATCTGTTGTCTGAAGTCATCACATTTCCTTCTCCGATTGTCAACATCACTTTTGATCAAAAGGACCCTAATGATCACAAAAAATCTCAGTTAGGGTTTCTCTTAGTAAAGATTCAAAGGAAAGAATCAGTGCATGGAAATGCAGAAATATTTTATGAAATCTTAGAATTAATCTCAAATGCAAAATCAAGAAAAGAAAAGCATGGAAGAGCAGATTTAATTACCAGAGACGACAGCTAGATCGATTCCTAGTTCAGAAAATATTTTAAATTAAATACACAAAAACGTAACTGATAAAAAAACATTTATTGCTCATGAAATCTTTTTGAATTTTTGAAGAAAAACATGTCCAGCAAATAAAAAATAATTAAGACACTATCTGACCATTCATGAGAAAACAAGGATTGAAGAGAATATCTTTAAAAAAAACATTCAAAGAACCTAATTTTTATATTTTCCTATGAATGTTTTTTTGTGAAGATTTTCTCTTCAATCCTTTTTTTTTATCTTCATAAAAAATAAAAATAAAACATATATGGAAGAACACAACACAAACTAGATAAACTACTGCTTATTTTTGATTTTTTCCTACAAAAGTATAGAAAAATTCTTTCACTTTCTCTAGTTTCCTCTCACTTTCATACCTTGTTTAGCTTCCGAGAAAATGAAAAAAAAAAAGAAAAGAAAATTCGCCAAGAATGATTCCTTTACTAATCTCAAAGAGATTTGAGAGTTTTTTTTTCACACTCTCTCAAAGTTATTTTTTTCTTCTTCTGAGTTTCTTTCCCTTGGCAATAAATGGAGGAGTAAATCTCTCATTAAATACTTACCGGACTAGAAGGGTAAACGGCAGGCTTCAGTTTTAACGGCGTTAATTGACAGAGTGTAACGCATTAATAAACGCTCGTTTTAAACTCTTCCGTCAACAGCTCCTTGTCGCCACGTGGAGGTATATAACTGGAACTCCCTTACGTTACCTCCTCAATGAGTCAAAGCTTTTTCACTTTATAAGTCAAAATAATATTCACCACGCGTTAACCGCGTGCGTGTGTTCTACTGAATTATTCTTTTTATATTTCAATTTAATAAAAAGTTTTTTCGATCTTTAAAATAATAGTAATATTGAAAACACTATTCATAGCTATTAGATTTTTTCTTAAGTACTACTTTTCCATTTCATTTTAAAAGATGCTTTAAAAACAAATTTTGTTTTATTTTATTTGATATTTTGTGATAACTAAAGCGTTCATTTTATTATTGGTTAACTGTTTTAGATAAACAATAAACTGACTTCTTCTAAAATGAAATAGAAAATATTTAGACGTTGTCAACGCCATCCAAATACAAAGAAGAAAATGAAAAAAAAAAATTGTTGTACGGAATCTAGGAATATCGATAATACATAACGATATAATTAAAAATGATGGTTGTCGTTATCTTTTTTTTTTACTTTAACGATATCATCATATTCTTTTGATTATTCTTGTGGGTGTGTTGTCCGTTTTCCACTCCGGCGATAATGGAAAAGAAAGTCGTAAAAAACAGAAAGGAATTTTCATTGTTAATATTTATCATGTTTATAGCCAAAAAAGCAAATGTAAATCGGTTTAATGCTAACACAATTTAAGCATTACAATATGATTGTATTTTGTTACATTTTTAATTTTATTTTTCCCTTGTTTGTTAAGATGACATAAATATGAATATAAATACATTTTTTTGTCAATTTCTGTATATCTTATTACTGAAAATAGTTTCATATACAGCTTAGGTAACCGTTCAGCCATAAAATCCTCATCGTCACTTAAAGTTGATGGATTTTTAGTTGCTTCCAAAAGGGGTTTGTTTATATTCCAAAAGAAAAAACAGAAAAATCCATGTGGTGTTAACACTATGTGCTTTGATTTGTCCGTTCTTAAAAGTTGGAAAACAAAAATTCGACTTCAGAAAATAATAAAATTTGGGCAATTTTCTGGCTATAAGATTCTTATAAAAACAATGAGATTACATTTTTATTATTATTTTCTTCTATTTTTGTAGTTTTTTTTATTGTAACAATACTTCTTAATTTATTTATCACTGCAAACGCAAGAATTAGAATCATGAGGATTTATAGTTTTTTTCCCCAAACCCGCAGACACGATTTGACAATTTGAGAATTTAGATGGACCCTTCCATGGACAAACACAGCTGCCAAATAGACAAGCGAGGGCACTGGACATGGTTGTGCGTATTTGCAGTCGGCGTTTGAGTGACATTTGCTTTCTATTACTGTTGTACCTTCAAAAAAGTTATCCAAAAAAATAATTAA
The DNA here is from genome assembly GCA_963922655.1 of Cardamine chenopodiifolia. NCBI lineage: Eukaryota > Viridiplantae > Streptophyta > Magnoliopsida > Brassicales > Brassicaceae > Cardamine > Cardamine chenopodiifolia. The sequence continues at coordinate 20,243,854 of OZ000480.1, read as the reverse complement.
CAAGACTTTACAACAACAACAAAAAAATCAGAAAGCAAATTTCAGTGTTTAATTCGAATGCACCAGAATACATTAAAACCGAACTGAACAAAAAATGACATGAAATATTTCATTTTTTGTTAAAAATTTGTATATAACTAAAACACTAAATTTAAGTTGTTTTAAAAAAAGATATATTATAGTTTATTATAATCTGAAACTAAAACCACATCTAATCGGATCCAAGATGTTCTAAGTTATTTTTATTAATTAAAGAGTTTCAAAATTCATTACAAGAGGAAAAAATACATAAGAAAATAACAAATACCAAATAAAGGTAACACATATCAAACTAAAGACCATACATATGGTAACAAGCACTAAACAAAATATAGATAGAAAATTATATTTAACAAAAAAACCTTGCCCAAAAATGACCAAATATCAAATAAAATCTCATAAAATCCATTTATAATTTCAAAATACAATTATGAAATATATTCTATTGACCGTAACCGAATTGATGTAAACTAGTAGTATTGATCCACAACTTGAATATTATTATTACTATTATGTGTATTTATAATAAAAAATTTCTCCAGTCGAGAACCAAAATAGTAGTTGTGTGTAAGCCACCCTATAATATATATACACGTAGATGTTTCCATATAATCTCAACTGGCATACATATTGAATTTGCTTTTGTGGATCATATATAGTCTTTTGAAATTTGATTGTGATTCTGGAAAGTGTGTACACTTCGTATAATAATAAGTCTGCTTGAAACAACGCTGATTGAATTGGGACACAATCTGACAAAAAAACTTTAGAAGGATTTTTTTTTTGGAATTGGGAAAACCTTTGTTAAGTCTCGGTTTACCAACGATGTAACGACAAATAGCAACTTATTTTATTTTATCGATAAATCATCGTTAATTCATTGATACTTAAGAAGGACGTAGACCCGACATATCAAACAAAATGAATCGTCGCAATGTCTTGATTGTTTTTGTCATGGATTAGCTTTTGCAAATATAAAATATTACTTTATTAATGAAAAGTTAGATTACTTTTCACATTGAAGTTTAAAACAAGAGAGTACATGATAGAATCATAATCATATTCAGTTATTCAAATCAAATGGAGCCGATTTGCGAACTCCGTCCTCGGTCGGAAGAGATTTTGGTTTACAAACGCAAATGTGGTTGATACATTTTGGTTCAGGAACATATTGTTTGCACCATATGGCACAATCGGCCGAGTCATGGCAATGGTCTTCATGATAGTTAACTCCCATTATCATGGGTGATGAACCTATTCGATCGTATAAATATACAAATATATACATTTATCAAATATATATATATATATCTCACTTGAAACTTCATATAAACAAGATTACTTAGATATTACTTACATGATAGAACTAGCAGTAGAGCAATGAAGAAAGTTGAGGCCTTCATGGTTCTTTTGTTTTCCTGTTTGGTTTTATGAAACGTTTACACAATAAGCTTGTTTTGAATTTATGGATGAATCAAAGATGGTTCACTAATTTATATAGTACAGAATTCTTGATACTTTTCATGGAAACTTTATTATTTGTTGACTATACCTTTATAACATATACATATACAAAGTAACAAACATTAGCTATAGAAAATAATTTATTATTATTATTATTATTGATAAAAAAAAGTAATTTATTATTAATCTTTAGATATGTCATTCGAATATTAGTCATAGTTTATCAACTTTAAAATTAGAATATAATTCATAGTAGATAAGTTGATATCCATAACTCATTCGAATATTATATAGAATCTAACTTCTAGTCAACGTTAGATATAGTACCATTAATGGAATTTATTGCTGTCATTTCTTATGAATCGTTTTGACATTTCATTTATCTGCGTCATCATCATCGTCATCCTTATCAACGAGGGTAAAATTCTCACTAGTAAACTTTTTTTGTTATATTGGGTTTAATGAAAAAATCTACATGACTTTATATATTAATTAAGATAAATTTTCTTTCTTTCTTTTTTCTTTTAATTAATCAAACCAGTAAACATTAAAAGGTATTTGTTACTAAAGTGTTTTGCCATCATATCCTCTATAATTTATAATCATGGATTCCATTTTTAATGTGTTGCCAAAAATCATATTTTGACTCTTTTTAGTTACCAGCAACTTTCATTGTTCAAACCATTGAAAATATACTTCCACTAATGAATAAATGAAAATATATTCTGTCTTTTCTAAGAATAATTTTAAGTAATCAGATCACTAGACATAAAAAGGTTTTTGTTACTAAAATGTTTTGTTATCATATCCTCTATTATTTATAATCATGGATTACATTTTTAATGTGTTGCTAGAAAACCACATCTTGACTCTTTTTAATTACAAGTAGCTTTCATTGTTCAGAAAAATATACTTCCATGGAAGAATAAGATGTAATTATATTTGATTAATTTATGGATGTAATATAATGATTTGTGATTTCTTGTTGTATATATAGAATAGACTTTACATAAGTGTCAGTATGTGACTGTTGATATACTTCATGTTACTATTTTATATTACTTAAATTATTTCTTTACTACAACTTTTTATAATTTATATGTTAAATTGGATGATTCATACCGTCTAACATATTAGGAACTTTTTGGCATCTTTGTTGGATTTTACAATATAGTAGTATATATCATTACATAATATTATTGTTTTATGAAATGTATATATGACTGTCATAAAATATATATTATATTCACAGTAACCGACTTGATGAAAATTTGAAAAGTAGTTGTAAATTGATCAACAACTTAAGTACTACTATAACTATTCCGTGCGTTTTATAATAAATTTTCTCCATTCTAAAATGAAAATAGTATTTGTGCTTAAAATATTATATTATTAATAGAAATCCAAATACTGTCTCATAAAAAAATCCTAATAGAAGCTCATATAATTAGATTCTCTAGACTATTAGATTCTTATATATAATCGTGTAATGAGAATAATGTGGTTAACTTTGTGGATTGCGGTTTGGAACAACTCTTATTCCTCCTCTTTGTGATATTAATTTAGAAATAGTTTGTTTTTGGTGTTTTCAATTTTTTTTGGTCAAACATTTCTATTAATTAAAGAGTTTCGAAATTCATCACAAGAGGAAGAAATATATAAGAAAATAACAAATACCAAATAAAGGCAACACATATCAAACTAAAGACCATACATATGGTAACAAGCACTAAACAAAATATAGATCGAAAATGATATTTAACAAAAAAATCTTGCCCAAAAATGACCAAATATCAAATAAAATCTCATGAAATCCATTTATAATTTCAAAATACAATTATGAAATATATTCTATTGACCGTAACCGAATTGATGTAAACTAGTAGTATTGATCCACAACTTGAATATTATTATTACTATTATGTGTATTTATAATAAAAAATTTCTCCAGTCGAGAACCAAAATAGTAGTTGTGCGTAAGCCTTATACTATATATACACGTAGATGTTTCCATATAATCTCAACTGGCATACATATTGAATATGCTTTTGTGGATCATATATAGTCTTTTGAAATTTGATTGTGATTCTGGAAAGTGTGTACACTTCGTATAATAATAAGTCTGCTTGAAACAACGCTGATTGAATTGGGACACAATCTGACAAAAAAACTTTAGAAGGATTTTTTTTTTGGAATTGGGAAAACCTTTGTTAAGTCTCGGTTTACCAACGATGTAACAACAAATAACAACTTATTTTATTTGTCGATAAATCATCGTTAATTCATTAATGCTTAACAAGGATGTAGACCCGACATACAAACAAAAATTGAATCGTCGCAATGTCTTGATTGTTTTTGTCACGGATTAGCTTTTGCAAATAGAAATTATTAGTTTATCAATGAAAAGTTAGATTACTTTTCACATTGAAGTTTAAAACAAGAGAGTACATAATAGAATCATAATCATATTCAGTTATTCAAATAAAATGTAGACGATTTGCGAACTCCGTCCTCGGTCGGAAGAGATTTTGGTTTACAATCGCAAATGTGGTTAATACATTTTGGTTCAGGAACATATTGTTTGCACCATATGGCACAATCGGCCGAGTCATGGCAATGGTCTTCATGATAGTTAACTCCCATTATCATGGGTGATGAACCTATTCGATTGTATAAATATACAAATATATACATTTATCATATATATATATATATCTTAATTGAAACTTCATAAAACAAGATTACTTATATATAACTTACATGATAGAACTAGCAATAGAGCAATGAAGAAAGCTGAGGCCTTCATGGTTCTTTTATTCTCCTGTTTGGTTTTATGAAACGTTTACACAATAAGCTTGTTTTGAATTTGTGGATGAATCAATGATAGTTCACTAATTTATATAGTACAGAATTTTTTGATGCTTTTTATGGAAACTTTATTGTTCGTTGACTTTATCTTTATAACATATACATATATAAAGTAACAAGCATTAGCTATAGAAAGTAAAATTTTATTATTATTTTGATAAAAAAGTAATTTATTATTATTCTTTGAATATGTCATTCGAATATTATTCATAGTCTACCAACTTTAAAATTAGAATATAATTCATAGTAGATAACTTGATATCCATAAACTCATTCGAATATTATATGGAATCTAACTTTTATCAACATTTTGACATTTCATTTATCTGCATCGTCATCATCATCCTCATCAATAAAGATAACATTCTCACTAGTCAAATACCATATTTGTTCAAAAAAATTAAATGGGTTTCATGATTCTAGCTTTCGGAAGTTGCAAGAATAAATTAGAGGTTGATGTGCATATATATATATATATATATATGAAAAATGAAATCACTCAATAAACTTGATTAAATTGGAAAAAAAAAATCGAAGAATAATATAATTCATTGTTTAGTTTAGTTTTAGTAAATAAACTTACAATATCACAAAATAGCTGAATATAATTGATTAAATCAAGTTAAATATTCATCGTGATTTCTGCCATTTTATTATGTAAAGTACCAATCCAAATCTTTTAGTCTATGGGTATTTTAATCAATAATAATTTAAACATCACAATACCTTTGTATTGCTAAATTCATTTCAAAATATATTTTACCATCCAAATGAAAATAGGGATAAGTAAATATTTTTTAATTACAAAAAGTGTTTCAATTTTAAGTATTCTTCCAAATTTTCTTCACCATTTTTTTGGGTCAAAGTTCTTCACCATTTTCTTATAAGGGAGAAACAACATGAAGAAAGAAGACATAAATAACAACAACAAAAACAAAATACGATTTTCAGTCCAATGTCTTTTGGAACATATAAGCCTTGTCCTAAATGTCAGCTTCTAAGTTCCAAAACGTCTGGAGAAAGTTTCTTATATGAATCTCAAAGTTGAGCTGATGCAACACTGGGAGTAAACTCCTTTTGTGGTTGCGTTTGCGATTCAGAGAGTTTTGAATCTTTTAGTGATTCAGACAAATGATCACTAGCAACTTCATCAACCACTTTCTTTTTTTTCTCTTCTTCTTCTTCCTCAGCCATTCCAAATTTCTCTTTAGCCTTTTGTCCAACTTCTTCAGCAGCTTTATTCACTTTGTTAAACGCACCAGAAACCCAAGTGGCACCGGTTAAAACATACCAATTTTTCATTATAGCAGAACCAGCATTGTTCACTGTCTGCTCAGCTGCAGCTATGGCTGATTTGGTTTTCTCTGTGACTTGAAACTTCTGATCAACTTCTTTAAATTTTTCGCTCACAACTGTTGTCCCGGTGTTGATTTTTTCTGTGAATCCAATTCTTTTGTCAAAGGATGTGACTCTAGCTGAAGCTGTCGATGTTAGTCGATGCTTCTCATCAAGACTTTTCGCTTTAGCTATCGCGTCTTTCCCTAGAATAAACCCTTTTGATATCATATTTCTTACAACATCTTCAGCTTTTCTAAATACTGATACATCGTCGCGAGAAGGGGATGATGATTTGTTGCTCTCTTTCGATGATTCCTGAAGATACAAAAGCCAAAATCACATTGAGGTTCTTAAGAGAGTACTGAGGTTTACGAAAGAGTTTTCTTATGGAGCTTACGATGGAAGCTAAAGCATTAGGAGGTAACTGATAATCTGGTGACATCGTGACTGTGACCGAGGAATCAACAATCGTTGCTCCCTGGAAAAAATATAGACATTAAACTATGGTTCCTAGACCACATTTTAAAACTACTAATTTATAAAATATATATATTTTTAAAGATCTTGTATAAAGATAATTTTTAAATCAGGGTAAAATATATGTTTGAATGTACTATTTGCACGTTCTAAAAGACGGTTCTACATGAAACAAAGCGCCAATATAACTTGATTCGAGTAAAGTTGAGAATAAGTGAATTTACTGATAGGAGAATTGCGGTTTCAGCTCCCTGTAAATCCTTGAATGTGACATAAGCTAATTTAAAACCTTCTTCATTCTCACTGTAAAAACACATCTTAAGAGTTTTAGGAATTTGGAAGAACATTATAAGAGTTTACAATTCAAATGAAAGTGTAAGTTGAAAAAAAACCTTTGTGTCTCGAGATAAACAATATCGCCGGAAAAAGAAAAGAATTCTTTGAGTTCTCCTTCTGTTGCTTGTAGAGAAACATTGCTAACTTTGACAGTTACCATCTGCAATGAAGATAATGTTCAGACCAGAGAGCCTTTCTCAAAGCCAACTTAGACAATTTAACAGGTCTATTAGCATCATACAGATTCGAGACAAGAACGAAGAATTGGATATGTTTACTTACCGACATTGCCAAAAACCGCTATAAACCGGATTGAAACAAAACAGAAACGCAACAAAATCCAAATATGGTTGTGGGATGTGAGGAAAAGACAATTGAATTCAGTTTAAATACAAATATGGCAAGCTTTGGGATTTTTTTTTCTCGCCGGCGACTTTACATGCGAAGGGAGAATAAGGTCGTGCTTAGAGGTCTTCGTTGTCGGAAAAGATTATTAATTAACAGAAAGACGTGACATAGTCACTTTATCAACCAATATATATCGTCCACGTGTTGGAACGGTTTCCAACATTGAAAGGTAACATGATTAGTGATCATTGAAAATCTTGCTAGAAAATGCTGATAAAGTAATAAACATTCTCATTATTAAACTTTCTCCCTATCATTTATAAAATTGTTAACTTATGACCTTTCTATAACGTTAAACTAATTAGAGGTGAGAAAAAATTGTTACCGAGCCAAATTGAAATGTTTAAACCGTAATCGAATCTGAATAAAATCGATTTTAGTGTATCAAAATCATGCCAAAATAAATAGCAAGTTATTTTTAATCATGTATACATATTTATAAACAAAATGGTTGTTTTATTATAATTTTGATCTTTTTGCTCAAACCATGGTGGTTTTCCTCAAAATTATGGAGTGATTGTTAAGGTACCGAATCAGCTAAAACATTAGCTGTTCTTGAGATAAAAGTAAAGGAAATATAACTAAAGGAAGATAGAAGATGACATATGTCTGTTAGAATGTCGTGTAGCTCACTTATGAAGTTTTCGGATTGCAGAGCTCGCATCAGAGTTTGCGAATCAGATAAAAGAGTGAGTTCCAGTCAGTTCAGATATACATCGTGTTACAAGGCTTGCTTCAGAGCTGAAGAAGGATGACATGTTGTTGTAAAAATGGTTCCTCAACAGAACTTGTAGCACTTTTGTAAACCCATCCAAAATCAACCAGAGAAGATTCAGGCTTCCAAGCTGCATCCACAAATCAGTAGAAACCTGTCGTTATAACTGGAGGTGTTGTTGGTGGAGGTGGAGCTTTCTGAGCCCAAGGGAGGGACTCTTGCGCTCTGTGCCACGAGACAGCTTCATGGGCCACCTTTGACAGAGTCTCCATCACGGAGTAATGATGGTTAGATAAGATTAAGTAGTTTTCTCTCTTCCATATGAACCAACAAATCCACGCTGGTAACGATGCTGAGTTGAGACCTATGGGAGGAAAGTTTACAGCTCCTTTTTGTTTTCTTTAAAAAGTCGAGAAAAATTCATTTTGGACCATAAGAGGTGGACGTGAAGCGTATATCCTGAATTTTAATGGTATTTGTAATATGTTTCGCTTCGTCCGGATCAACAATTTTCTGATCCGTATTTGCTCTGCAAGTAATCGAATATCATGTCTTCAAATATTTTTTTAAATCTGAAACTATTTTGTTATATATCCGATATGCTCTGTAAAAGTTTTAAAATAATTATAAAAAGACAAATAAATCTGCAAATAATCAAAATTTAATATGAAAATGGCAATATTCATAAGAAATATATTTTTTCTTCTTAGTTTTTTTTTATATTTTAATATTTAAATAAATAGTTTGTTGAATAAGAATTCATAAAATTTACATATAAATATAACTATTATAATATATATCTACATATGTAATTATATATATATATATATATATCTCGGAGTAGAACGGATTTTTATCTCTTAAATTTTTAGCTTTTGTGATTTGTTCTTTTTCAATGGATATTAATTTTTAATATTTACTTTATTTTACAAAATTACCTATGTCCGAATTTTTTGAATCAAATCAAAATATATATAACATATATTTTTACCAGACCTAGCAGTTAAAGACAGGTCCAGCCTCCCATTCTTGGCGCGCGAACTCGCAATGGAAAGAAAAACGTACACCGCACCACACACATGAGATGTTAAATTTTATGTTATTATGTTATTCTAATTTTATGTTAAATTTTATTTATTTAAAACTGAATCAAATATAAATATAACCAACCCAAAATTCTAAGAAACCAAAACCAAATAAAATAAAACCAGAAATGAGAATAGATTCTTAAAATATTGGGAACAAAAGAGAAAAAACATGTCCTCGCTTTTCTTCTCTCTAAGCAGTTATTGATTTTTAAAAAAGCTTTTCAATTTCTGTCTCTCTGTCTCCACTATTCACGCCTTGACCTTTGTTTTTTTCCTTTCTCTGGAAAAATCCGATAACCAAAATCCTCTTCATATCGTAGATCGGACTCTGATTTCAATCAATTTCCCCGGAAAAAGGAGAAAGATTCATTCTTTTGGGAGGTTTTACAAGAGAAGATTCCACGAAAAAGATGAGTTTTCAAGATTTAGAATCTGGAAAAGGAAGATCAACGAGGAAGATCAATGGTGGTCGACAAGATTCAACACAAGCCGTAGCTTCTGGAATTTTCCAGATCAATACCGGAGTTTCCACGTTTCAACGACTCGTTAACACTCTTGGTACTCCCAAAGATACGCCTGAGCTCCGTGATAAGCTGTAAGTTGAAAAAGTCTAAATTGATTCTAATTGCAAATAGAAATGTTTGAGTGATTTGTGGAATTCGAATTGTATTGTTGTGTAGGCATAAGACAAGATTACATATTGGACAGCTTGTGAAGGATACATCAGCCAAACTTAAAGAAGCAAGTGAAACTGATCATAAAAGTGGTGTTAATGTAAAGTTTAAATCTTTCTTTTTTTCTTGTTCTGTTTTTTTAATGTAAAGTTTATATCTTTTTGAGTTTTGATGATGATGGTTGTTGTTTAATGTAAAGTTTAAATCTCTATTCTTGTTTTGGTTTTTATGTGAATCTTTCTCGATTTTTGAGTTTCGATGATGAGAAATTGTTGTTTTGTGTGTAGCCAAGTAAGAAGATTGCAGATGCTAAGCTAGCTAAGGACTTTCAAGCTGTTTTAAAAGAGTTTCAGAAAGCTCAACAAACCGCTGCTGAACGAGAAACTACTTATACTCCTTTCGTGCCTCAATCCGCTCTTCCGTCTAGGTAACTATTGTTTTACGCGGTTTCATGTATGTTAAGCTCGAATTCGAATTAGAATTGTGATGATCAAAAGTAAAAAGCTTATTTTTGTGAATTGTTTTGTCTGGTTTTATTTGGTATCTAGCTATACGGCTAGTGAGGTAGATAAGGTACCGGAACAACGGGCACAACTTGTGGAGTCAAGAAGGTAGGTGATACCGTAAAAAACAATTCTCTACGTATCTCTCTTTGTTTTGTGATGCAACTTATCTTCCCCTTTGTTTGATTGTTACAGACAAGAACTTGTTTTGTTAGACAATGAGATTGCATTCAATGAGGCTGTGATCGAAGAAAGAGAGCAAGGAATACAAGAAATTCATAATCAAATTGGCGAGGTTAATGAAATATTCAAAGATCTTGCGGTTCTAGTTAACGATCAAGGAGTCATGATAGGTAAAGAAAATCTATATAACTCAATAAGAACATGTCCTCAAAGCAAAAGTTATAGAACTCACTTTTTTTCTTTCTAATCGCAGATGATATCGGTACTCACATTGACAACTCCCGTGCTGCAACTTCACAAGGAAGATCTCAGCTGGCACAAGCCGCAAAAACACAAAGATCAAATTCATCTCTGGTAAAAACTTTGAAGACGAAACAGTGAATGAATGGTTTGACCTTAGGCTAATAATGTCTTGATCTTGTTTACATGCAGACATGCTTGCTCTTGGTGATATTTGGCATTGTACTCCTGATCGTGATTATTGTACTTGCAGCTTGATTACGAAAAGAAGCAAGGACAAGTCTTTTGGGTGTGTTGATCGATCTTAAAGCATCAATGAATGGAACTTCTTGGTATATATCATAATTTGAAGACAACATTTAGAAGTCGGGTTTTTATGGTTTGGTTTGGCTTGAGGGTCTATTGATTTATGTAATAGAGTGAGTGTGTGTGGCTTTTTTTGTTGTGCAAACTTTTTGTTGGTGATGAGAGAAAGTCTGTTTTGTTTTTGTTTCTCCTAAATTTCCGGTTTGGTAAACCAAAATTATCATGCAAGATTTTGGTTTTAGACCGGTTTAAGATTGCCCAATCTACTATGATGAGAGGAAACAAAAATAATTTACTCATGACTAAAAGCTCAATCATGACTGCTTTGAGTTTTTTACAAGATTCAACCTTTAATAGCAGTCATGATTGAAAATGACGAAAGAACCGCTGCTGCGTATGTAATAGCAGAAACATACTCTGTATGATCCTTATTCCGGCAGGGATGTCCTAGAAAACAGATCTGGCTTCAGTCTTCGATCCGCCAATCGACAAAACCAAACATCTTCTCTGTTCATGTCGGCGGTTTTGTACATGGCTCGAGCACAAGAAAAAGTCTGGCTCTCCAAACTCCACTCTAGAGTATCCACTATCTTCCAAAGGCTGTAGACATAATAGAGAAATAAAGATCCAATCTATCGATATCGATCAAGTCAAGACCTAAGATGAAGTGATAATTTACCTGATAACGAGCATGTAAAGGAAGCTTTAAACTGATTTCACGATTTTCATAATCTCTAGAACTGATATCAACATGAATCTCAACAACAGATCTGTTTGATCTAAACGAAGGCAGCTCAAGATTCGTATCTCCAAACACAGATAACTAGAAACTGCAAAAAAGATTCAAGACTCCATCATATTCAAAAAGAGAAAAGCTTAAAGCTATTTAATTGTAAAGATTCAACATTTACGTTGCTGAAGACTCTGAAGCTCAAAAGGATCAGCAAAAACTCCTAAAGGCAAGCGTTCAAGAATCACAAGCTCGTTCTGAGACTGTGACTCTGATTGAAGAAGAAGCTTGATGGATGTGATGAGATTACGATGTGAACCTTCACCTGTAATGTTTCTGTGTTGTAGCAATGAAATTGCAGGAACAATGAAATTGCAGGAACAATGTTATCAGAACATTGTTGAAGAAGCAAGAAGTTTTCAAACTCTGAGTCGTTTATAGAGAAATTTTGTTTTAAAACCAGTTGGGTGAAAATTATAAAACCGAAAAATAATCCAGTATGAAACCGATTTTAGTGTATTTGAGCCAAATTGAACTGAATAAACCAAAATTCACTAAACTTTTATATGCTCAGTTATTATATACATATTTTAAAGTATATATAATTATACTAATTAGTATAATATTAAATTAAATTATTATTTTATTATATTATTTTCAGCTATTTTCTTACTAATCCGAACCGAATTCAAATAAAAAACTAACCAAACTTTTTTACATCAAACTATTTCTATTAATTATTTTCCTAGCAATAAAATCATTGTTTTAGTTTTTCATATTAAATTAAACTAACACCAAACCGATATACAAATATAGTTTTGTTTTGTTTCACTTTTTTTTTAAATGGATAAAACCAAAACCAGCAAAACTAAATTGATATTAAAATCCTAAACCGAAAATGGATTGTCTATCTCTACCAACGGTTAACAAAGAACTCAGGGAGGTTAGACCATTTTTGGTCTTGACTAGATGGATTAGTCCAAAGAGATGAACTGTCATGGCCAAAAACTAAAATTTAAAAATAAAACAAAGGGAAAAGGAAATAAAAAGAATAGAAAAATATTAGATGGCACTAAAAAAAGCCCCTTTACTTGTTAAAAATAATATAAAGCAACAGCGAAAGAGCCGTCGACCCATGAAGTTATAATGAAAAAGCATAGAAATCTAATTTTGCAAAAGACGAATCGATTTTAAGCTTTAGAGACTTTGAAATCGAATTCTCTTCACTACAAAACATACATACGCATATACACACGCCCATTATAATGTATTTATAGACTTATACATATGTATACATAATAAATATTTTCTGTTCTTTTGTAGTGAAATGCTTATTCATATTATTTCCAAATTTATGAAGATTTACGATTTTGGTTATTTCCAACCAAAATATTCGTGATTGTATTTTTATATGTTAATTATCAAATCTAAAATATAAATAATGTGTTTATTTTATCAAATATCCTTTCCAAATTGAAGAGAGAAATTCAAAACATAAACGAAAGGGTTCTTTTTCATTTGGGTTTCACGTTTAAACTTGCAATTTTTCAATGTCCAAACAAAAAAAAGCTTACAATTTTTCAATACCTTTTGAATAACACACTAAAATCTTGTGGTTTTATTTGACAATAAACAAATTATCTTAACTTGTAAACATCTCTACAAATACATACATAAACTAGACCACAGAAAAACAAGCAAGACCTTATAATGGGATATCATTTTGATTTATCCAACGTTAAAGTTCTGGATTGGGATGAAAATGTAGGTCCTTTATGGTCATGAAGATGATTGATCAATGGCCCATTCACTCTCTTTCTTTTTGATAAAAATTTTCCTTTATATAATACGAAAGATCTTGATAAAATTCTTCAACAAAACTATTTAATCAATTAAAAGCAATCCGGCAGGTTAGCACGCCGTGTAATGTTTATTACCTTTAACAAGAAGAATTCATATTTTGATTCCATCTTACAGTATACAAACATTTATACAAGTTTAAGAAAGTTTATAATATTTTAGAATTTGAATTAGGAAAAAACATTACAATATCCATTATCTTTGTCTTTTTTTATTATGTGCTTTAAAAAGCAAAATTCTTTGCATGATTTAATTCTCAATAAATAAAACAATAGAATGTGGAAAAGAGAAACCTTTAAGGAAAGTGAGTAAATGGGTTCTTTTTTAAACTATTTTATTCATCTATCTTCACATTCAAAATTTTAAAATATGGAAACCTAACTTTGTTCGTATGCTTTTGAATTATTTTTAATTTGGTAATAACATAATTAGTTCTCTTCTCTCTTTCTCCTTTATATAGTTGTACCACAAATTCCTCTTCACCAAAAATCTCCATTATTTCTCTCTAACTACTTCATTTTCTCTTCCCAACAGTAATAAACAAAGATTCTGATTCAATTCAATCCAAGATCAACGTCTAAAGATGACCAACGTTCATGCTCAGAGGTTTATGCAACTTTATATGTATATATTGATTCGTCGTTATGCCTGGCTCCCTGTATGCCACGAGTGGATACCGGTTTTGGTCGAAAAATCGGGCTGCCAGTGGCGTACAAGGAGTCAAGCATGACCAAAAGCATATGATAACTCATTTGCATCTATACGTACGTTATACTTACATCTTTATCGTTTGCGTTATGTATAATGTTTTATCTAGATTTTGGATCTAGTCTTTCGAGTTTTAGTTTATTTTATTTTTTGGGATTTTGATCACCAAGAAAACGTAATCGGAAGTGAAACCAAACTTTATAGCTACCGGCTTCATGATGATTTATAGTTTTGGTGTGGAATCGGTTTTGGACAAACCGTTCATTAGTTTTAAAGAAAAAGTTGGCTTGTTTTTCTCCGATTTGGTTCCACTTTGTTTCAGGTTTCTTATATATCAATTTAGTTATAACTATGCAACTTTTGAATCGATTCCTCTTTAATTTATTCATGATCAGATTGTTTTATACACAAATTTATACTTTAGTCAGATTGATATTTTATATAAGGATTGTCTTCATTTTGTGTGACTTGCGGACAACAGTCAAACCCAAAGTCTTAGGGTAATCACATGGTCTATGTTCTGTAGTTTTACCGTAAAGTTCTGCAAATATTTGAAATTTTTTCTATTATTTGAATGTTTAGGATGCATCGAACTTGTATCATTTTGTTTGAACATTAGTTGTGGCGGTCAAAACTAAAGTCATGGGGAAAAACAATGTTTTGGCAGTTTTTTCGGTGATAGACATTAAACATGCCCAATCAATCATAGTATTTTGTCGACTTCATGTTTGAGTTCTGACAAAAAAAGGAAATTACTGAAGTTAGGCGTTAATTAAGACTTTCAAATTTGAATCACTTAGAAAGCCCTCCAATCACGGAGCACTATAAAATTCGTAGTGTTTGAACCACTGTCATAATTAATTATTTGGTCGTGATGGTTATTTAATAAATAGAAATTGAGGGAAAATTAGGGCATGTATTAATAAGGGAAAATTTTATTATAATTTTCTGTTATATATTACTTATTTTTATTCATCAAATTTAAGAATTTTGATTAGGAGTCAGGACACTGAATTCGGTCTGGATATCTCTATTTGTCTCATCTGAAGTCTTAAGCGTTAAAAAAAGCCTCCAAATCAACTAGAGGGTCTTTACATTCATGTTTAGTAACATTTTTTTTTCTCTTTTTTTTTTTGCAGGCACATTCAGCATGTAGATCAGTCAAGCCTTTCTGTACATAACCTTTACAATTTCAAACCAAATGTTGAAACAAGTCATTGTAACAGTAATATTTTTGTACTTTATGAAAGTTGATTTCTTTGTAACTCTAATGATTAGAAAGTTCATATCTTTATCATATATTGTTCATAAGATGTCGTGTAAGCACATCAACTCTTCAAATTCTGTTTAACGTGAATAATTTATGTTAAATAATCATTAAAAAAGCTTTTCTTTAAAACTTGCAAGAAAATAATAATTGTTGAAACATTACATTGAGTTATATCATGTTGATATAGAGAACAATACAAAAGCGACTGGTATCAAAACTAAGGAGGAAAAGATAGGTTCACTATTAAGGTTGGCAGAAACCGCCTAAAATCGCTTCGGTTTCTTCTTCTTAGAGAAGCTTTCAGGCGTACGGTTTTCTTGTTTACGCTTAGTCCCTGCAAATCGCTTACCACCACTCTCTTTAGAACCTTTTGCATTTGCTTTCGCCTTTCTTGCTGCAACCGCTGGCCGCTTATGACTTCGCTGCTTCAAAGTACTATTATTTCCAGCTTTGTTACTTTTTCACCGCTGCTGCTACTTCCTCTAGGTCTCATCCTTGATTGTGCAGGGCTTTTCTGATAAGGTTTCTTCTTATCATCACCGGATTTTGAAGCTCGTACACCTTGATATGAAAGATTAGCCTTCCCCGTTGCAGTTGGTGAGACCACTTTGTCCTTTTGCAGTCTTTTCTGAGCAGGCGAGAAAGCTTCAGAAGGATTGCTCTTTCTCTTTGATGGAGTTGCATCAGGTTTAACTCGAGAAATCCGTAATTCTCTGTCTCTAAGTTTCAAATATCCTTTCTTGATTAGGAGATTTGCAGCTTCCTATAAGTTAAACGAAATAAGAGGACTCATCAGATCTATATTAGTTATTGCTCAAAACTTAAAATAATTGAAGTATATAGCAACATACCCTTGTTTTAAACAAGACGTAAGCTATCCCTTTTCCAATGTTCAAGTGAGGATCTCTAATGACACGAACAGCTTCTATAGTGTTCTCCAAATTACTCTTACCAGTAAACAGTTTATACACCTCCTCGTCCTGCGTTAAGAGACAAATAAAACATAACTGAGAAATGCCAGAGACTATGCTCGATAATCACAATTGAATAGAAGAGCCATAAGATAACTACTAACCTTCACATCAAAAGGGAGATTACCCATAAAGACTGTCCTCTTAGGATCATACAAATGAGTAGCATCTTGAACTTTCAGTTTCTTACGAGGCGGACAAGCTCTATCAACACGGATATGATTCCCATCAATCTGAATATAACATAAAACCATTAATCAAATCTACACAAAACACCTTAAAAATCAACCACAGAGAACAAAAGACGAAAAAAGTTATATTACCAGAGACATGTTATGTGCCAAAGAAGCTTCAGCAGATTGCTCTGTTTCAAACACAACATAGGCATGAACACTACAATTCACAAAAACATTTAACATTAGAGTTTTCTTCACTTCAAAATCAGAATCCATAATAAGGTTTCAAAGAACAGACCTTGAAGCTTTCTCATTGATTTGCTTCAGCAAAATAGCTCCTTTCCTCGATTTCTTCGACTAATAAATCAAAATCAACAAATCAGAAACCATTTCTCATTCTCTAATCCAGAACTTATAACTAAAGAAACATGTAATAAACTCACATCGACAATAGGAACGGAGCGTATCCTCACAGATTCAACTTCACCAAATTTACTAAACTCCTTCAAGATCACTTTTTTCTTAACCTTCAATGGCAAATTTCCTACGAAAACAGTTCTAAGAAGCTTACTTTCATCATCAAAACCTTCCTTTGAAACCATTGTATCAGCTACTTCATCAGCTTTCTTCCTCTTCTCACCAACCTTCTTCTCCTTCTTCTTCTCAACGCTTCCATACTTCTTCGTCTCGTATTCGTTCTCAATCTCATCTCTCTTCCTTTTCTTCCTCTTTGAATCCAAACCACTTCCTTCAATAACCTCCAAATTCGTCTCTTTCTCAACGTCAGATTCTGAAACCGGAGATTTCAGCTTTTTCTCCTTTTTAGATTTCTTCGTCTTCGCAGGCAAAACTGTTTCTTCTTCGACATTTCGTTTATGTCCTTTAATCCTATCCGAGTCTTTGTTTTCCGGTGATTGTTTACGCCGGAAAGGGTTATCATCGGAGAAGAGACTCGAAAAAGCAGAGCTTTCGCCTTTAGCAACATCGCCGGAGAAGAGAGTGGAGAAGATTCCTGATTGAGATAGAGATTGAGATTCATCGTTTTTAGATTCCGTTTTCTTCTTCCCCATCTTCGTTCGATTTCAATGAGAAAGAGAGGAAGAGAGAGATTGACGAAACCCTAAAGTTTAGAACTTTGGGCGAACGAAGGTTATTGTTAATTGTTGTTAACAGAGCGGCAGCGCCATAGATTGCCTAAACCGGGTCGGTTTAAACTAATCCGAATCAGCCCATTAGTTATTTGATCGGGTTTTAAAACTATCCAAAGGAGCCAGCCCATTAGTTATTGGGTTATAAAAACACAATATTTATGGACCTATATATATGCCCTTTTTGTGGTTTCATAATGAGTAAACGTTGAGATGTAATCAAATACACGATAAATCCTGCTTTGTCGTTCTTTTTCCCCGAAAAAAATTTATGCATGCATCATTTTTATTTATTTATTTATGATAAAGATCTGCATCATTTGGGGATTATCGATTTAAATATTTGGAGATTTGCATTGATTTCATTTCTTAGCACACCTCTCGGGTCGTCTGGAGGATAGATCAGAGGCGTATTTAGCAATTATTTTTATTGGAGGTAGAAATAAAAATATGATGTAAAATAATATATCATTGAGGAACATTATTACAAATCATTAAATAATTTGACTACTTTTGAAATCACTATGGGAGGCAACTGCTCCTTTCAAAATCTATATGCATCCTTGGTGAATGTGTCTGGTTTGTATTGATCAGTTGATATGACATTACTAACGTGAAATTTAACGGAATGAACTAGATCGCTACATATTTCTTAAAGGAGGAAAAAAAGTTTATAAAGGAGAGATTGAACCCATTCTGTTTTTGCTTTAGATTTATTCAGCTTTTGTAGATGATTGTACGATGACAGTCCATTGCTTTTTTAAAGACTATGAGGTGCTGTCCCAAGTAGACAAGGTGAGCTATAGTGGAGTTGCAGTCTTGTGACGTCATTGGCTTACTCTGCATCAAAATGAGCTTGTCGAAGAGAAATGATCAGTGTTTTGAGTACCGCAATGATATCAAATATCGCGTTTAGATGCTAGCCAGTGATCTATTGTGGGTTTGTTGTAAAAAATTGAGGCAAACGAGTAACAAATTTAAAATGAAATGAGACTGGAGAGTCACGATAATCATCATATATTTATTAATTAGGATCAGTATATGTGATCCACTTATATAACAAGGCATGATCCCATCATAATTAACACAAAGATTAACAATCAACCGTGATGATCCAGTGGGTTTTAGATTCTCAAATGATTCTAAGCCCAAAAGAAAATAAAACATATTCATGTGTGTTTTTTTACTTTTTAGTTATGGTGATCATTATGGCCATTGAGATGTGAATAGATGAAACGTCTATTAACCTTGTCCATATACTTGATCTTGTCAAGACTTATCGTTTATAGTTTGCTTTCACGGTTGCATTACGTTTCTATATTTTTTTAAAAAAATTTTATAAACATCACAATATGAAAACGACAACGAAAAAAATAAACGCAAATAAAGATTCATATTTACGAGACCCACGTGGAAATATTCATATTCCAAAAAATATCTCATTGTCACACGGGGCATGTGTACAAAATAATATGTAGACACTAAACAAAATTTAATCCAAGACAAAGCACCAGGCTTAAATGCAAAAACACTCAATCCCTATTTAATTTTCGATATCAACATATCTCGAAGCTGTTCATGCTCATAAACTCTCAATCCCATTTTCACAATCGCTTGTTGTATCATAAGATCCTTCATCAATGAAATGCTCGCATGGTTCACTTCTACATCCAAAACCATCTAAGCATTCATTAATCTCGCTCCAGGATGCTTTCTCTTACTCGATTCCATTTTAATTATCGCATCACTACCCATAACCTTCACTAGAGATAGCATGATAAAAAATGGTATTGAAGTTTCCTTTTCACTAAACAAAATGAACTAAAACACATATTAAATTATGTTACTCTAGTCTTTTATTTGTTGCGAGAGGAGAAAATTTGTTATGAGATATTTCGCATTTATAAAACACTAAAATTAACTAATAAACTATATGAAAATTACAATTAATATACATATATATAAGAAAACCTTTAACTATATTTTATAATATATAGAACTTTTAATTACACAGACACAATGAAGCATGTCAACTAAACTTTTATTTTGAACTTAAAAGTCATAAGAGCATGTCATTAAAGGGTTTTCATAAAGTATCTCAACATTAAAAAAGTAAAAAATAAAAATAATAGTAAAGTATGAAAGAGAGGGATAAACATAAACTCTTGAGAAATGGTTCTTTTTTTTGTTTGTCATCAAAAACTGATTAATACGTGAAGCAGGTAACAGAGTTCCGACAAAAACACAAAAGCGAGAAAACAGAAGCTAAACAACAAAGGATTAATGACGTCTATCATCTTTATTACTTTCCTTTAGCTTTATATCGTTTTTAGTTTACAGCTTATATTTCATTACAAAGTCCTTGAACAGTAAGGGATTAATTAATATATTGGGGGATGATAAAAATGAACCATATAAGTTACGATCTGCAAGCATATAAGCCACTTTGTTAGTATTATCATTTCTCATATGGTGGAATTGTATCGTAGCATGCAAAACGACCTGACCAATCATTTATGTTTCCGATTATAGGCTTGGAGACATCAGCATCTAAACATTTCCCATCAAGGATATTAAAAAGTTCCTCACAATTTCGTTCCACGATTACATGTTGGAACCCCCAAACAACATATCGCATTTTCTAACGTACACTCAATCCTTTTGTTTTCTTCCTTGCTTTAATTTTGTCGTGTCGACAAGTAGAAAAACACCATGGTCATCACAAATTATCCATCAAAGCCTCGCAATGCTAATTTCTGCTTAAAGCTTCCTCCATAATTTCATAAAACTAATAGGAGGAGTTTGCTGATAAATTTAGTTTTGCAACCGGATTTATCAAATAAACTTAAGTACGTTGAATATGTTAAAATCGATTCACAAAAACTAAGGATCACACACTAGATGCGAGATTCTAACTAATTTAGAACAAAATACTTGTTGATTTTTATAAAGAAACAAGAAACAATAAAAGTGAAATTCAAAGAGAAAAACAATAGAAAAACATTGGACCATGAGTTTTACTACCAAAGAAATGAACTAACAATCAAATATAATGTCAAATATTGAATTAAACATCATCATAGAACATGTAACTCACAAATATGAGTATTAATAACAAATCCAATAAGCTCACTAAACATCCTAATCATCAACTTTCGTTCATTAGGTATGTAAAGTTCATAAAAAGTTTGATTCAAACATTTTATCGAACACATTCCGGGAGTGAAATGCCTAAACTCTAAATTTTCAATTCTTTGGCTATATAGCATTAATAGTAACCTAAATAAAGGATCTAACCATAATCAATCTAAACAATCATCATCTAACCATTAATTCATCATAATATATCATGACCCATAATCTATCTAAAAGACTAATATCCTGAAGAAAAAGAAAAAGATAAAAAATGGATTTACAAAGATAGATATAAGGAAATATTTCTTTAGAGTGGCATAATATAATGAAGATCAATCCAAATCATCCATAATAGAGTTTGGATCTAAATCTAACTATAGAGAAGAAAAACTTAGGGTTTTGTGTTTTTACAAGTATTTATAGGAAGTATAAATGAAAACCGGGTTAACCCGCAACAAACCGGGTCAACCCGTCAAATAACAAATTTAAGTCAGCTTCAGCGACGTCGTCGAACCGATGCACGAAACCAATGCTTTCCATCGGTGTGCATCAACCTGTTACGTGATACCGATGGCTCCCAGAGATATACACCATCCTGATTTTGTTATCCCGGCAATAAATCGGTATGCTTCATAACGCAATGTGATCTCGCTGGTTCCCAACAGTATCCTCCAAACCGCTACACCAAGTCGCCAAGGTTCCAGTGATTTTCGTCAAACTTGCACCGACGTCTTCAAACCGCTGTAGCTCACCGATGCAACTCGTAACCTTCACCAAATCAACTCTAGATCGTTCTATAATATTCCAGTGGTTGCCGCAAGGAATGACGTCGTAGCTCCTGCAGAAGTAATAACAATCAAAGCCGTAAGTGGGTATTCAAATAAAAGGGAGCACCTTGCTATCATGAAAACGCCAGTTGTT
Organism: Cardamine chenopodiifolia; assembly: GCA_963922655.1. Taxonomy (NCBI): domain Eukaryota; kingdom Viridiplantae; phylum Streptophyta; class Magnoliopsida; order Brassicales; family Brassicaceae; genus Cardamine; species Cardamine chenopodiifolia. Next base: position 20,222,296 of record OZ000480.1, on the reverse strand, counting down.
ACCATAGTAGCTGCATGAATCAAAGTGGATACTAGAGTGGGACCCTCCATAGCATCGGGTGACCAAGTATGCGATCCTATCTGTGCGGATTTCCCAACAGCACCAATAAGAAGTAAAATACAAATAAGACTTATGGCATTCAATCTCATATTGCAATAAATCCAAGTTCATTTCAAACATCCTCATAAAAGCTTCAAATCTCCAAGTCACATAATTATGATTATGTAAGTACTAGTGAACCAAAACTTAGGAGATAGACTGGAAGTAAATGTAGGTGTAGGTACGGTTGAGATAGTGAATGATGCCTATAGAGAGAATATGCAGTCGACCGGTTCTGATGGAGATAAGGTTGAAGAACCAAAAGTTTTTTGATATGTTAGATGTAGCGAATCAACCACTATATAACGGTTATAGAGAATGTTATTCATCGTTATCATCTGCTAGTAGAACAATGACCATTAAGATAGACTATAATTTGGCAGAAGAATGTGTTGATGCTATAGCAGATTTTATGAAAGATATTTTGCATGAAGATAATCTTTCACCAGCATCATACTACGAGGTATATAAACTTGTACCTGGTCTTGGTTTTTCGTATCAAAAGATAGATGTGTGCAGCGATGAATGTATGATATATTAGATAGAAGACGGAAAACGTAAAAGATGTTGAATCTGTCGAAACCTCGATTTCAGGAAACGAGTGGCAGAGTTTCAGTTCCATTTAAACAAATGTGGTATTTACCATTAAAGAAGAGGTTGAAGAGGCTATATCAATCTCAGCGCACATCAGAGACAATGAGATGACATGCAGAACATCGTCAAGATGGAGAGATTACACATCCTTTAGACGCATAAGCGTGAAAACATTTCCAATCACTGTATCTAGATTTTGCGTATGAGCGACGAAATATATACATCGGGTTATGTACAGATGGTTTCAATCCATTTGAAAAACATAGAATATAATATTCGGTGTGTCCGGTAATTGTAACACCGTGCAATTTGCTTCCATCTTTATGTATACATAGAGAGTTTTCATTCTTCTATGTTCTACTTCCCGGTCCAAAGCATCTAAGGAGATCACTCAATATATTCTTCCAACCATTAATATTTAAATTATATATGCTATGAAAGCATGGTGTTGAACCATTTAATGTTTCACGGTAGCAGAATTCTCTTAATGTTATTTTGTCCAAAAGTATGAAAAGAGTTACTTATAAAATTGAAAATTTAAAGTGTTTTTAGGAATAAATAAGTTAGTAAATTCTTATAAAATCTCCTTAAAAAGTTAAAACATATATATATATAATTATTTTTTGATATCCTAATTTGTTGTTGGAAAAAATATTTGTATCATTGGCAATTTATTTAAAGAATTCATATCAATTATGATGATATCAAAATTATTAAAATATTATTTTAAAAATAGATTTTTACATTTTAAAAAGTAAGTTATCACTTAGTTCGTATGGACCACTTTAAAATATCACAGGTACCTATAGGGCTATAACCAACCACTCACTGCTGACAGCAGATAACTTTATAAGAACTAATAATTTGTAAAACCTTATAAGCTATACACCCACTAAAATGTTGAACTTTCATTTTTAATTTCGTTATAAAATACAAAAATAAAGACATCCAATAATGTGAGACAGTGAAAGTATTAATGTTATCTAACGTACGACGACCCCATTTTGGTGGGAGGGGGAGAGGAGTGGAAGTTGACACGTCTCTCGCAAACTTTGGTAGGCTACGGTGTTTTGTTTTTGTCTTTGTTTCAATCTGTTAACGGGTGAATGCAGACCGTAAAAATATGGGTTTTCTTGCCGTAGATAACATTTTCAGAAATAATTACATATGAAAATTCTGTAATCACCGGCGAACACATGTAGATAAACTGCCAAATTCTTCTTCATCACATTTACCATGGCAGCTGATATCCATGGTTTTTACATGTATGTTTTATATCATTGTTTTTTATCACTTTTTACTTTACTTTGCATCATATAGAAATAAACTTATGTATTTTACTTTCATTTTTGTATTATCACGTACAACTATTAATGTGATTAGTGCAATTATATATATATATATATATATTGTATTTTATATAGTCTTTTAGTCTTTTTAAGTGACTTGATGCTTAAATGAGAAGGTTTGAAATGAACAAAGAGTTAATTTGGTGAAGGTTGCGAGTTGCATCGGTGAGCTACATCAGTTTGAAGACATTGATGCAAGTTTGATAGAAATCATTGGAACCTTAGCAACTTGGTACAGCGGTTTGGAGCTACTGCTGAGAGCCGCGGGATCACACCGCAGGGTAAAGCAGGCTGCTGCAAACTTTACAGACTTCTACCGATTTGTTGGTGGGATGACGACATTGAAATGGTGTATGCTGTTGGGAGCCATCGGTATCATGCAACGGGTTGATGCACACTTATTGACAACACATGTTTCGTGCATCAGTTCGACGACGTCGTTAAAGCCAATTTGAGTTTGTTATCTGACGGGTTGACTCGGTTTTCATTTACACTTCTTATAAATACTTGTAAAAATACAAAATCCTCAATTTTTCTCCTCTAGAATTGGATTTAGATCTAAACTCTATTATGGATGATTTGGATTCATCTTCATTATACTATGCCACTCTAAAAAAAGATTTATTTATCTCTATCTTTGTAAATCCATATTTTATCTTTTCTTTTTCTTTTTTCATTCAAGATGTTAGTTTTTTAGATGTATTGTGGGTTATGCTACATTATGATGAATTGATGATTAGATGATGATTGGTTAAATTGATTATGGTTAGATCTTTCATTTAGATTGTTATTAATGCTAGATTAGCCAAAAAAATAGTATTTTAGAGTTTAGGCATTTCACGCCATAAGGTATTCGATGAAATGTTTGAACCAAATTTTTTATGAGGTTTACATACCTAGCGAACGGAAGTTGATGATTAGGGTGTTTAGTGAACTTACTGGATTTGTTATTAATATTCATTGATCATTTGATAGTTAACATAAGTTATTGATTATCGGATGATTAAGGAAAAAATTAGTGCCACGAAAGTGGATTACTCATATTTGTGAGTTCCATGTTATATGATGGTGTTTAATTCAATATTTGATATCATTATTTGATTGTTAGTTCATTCATTTGAAATTAAAACTCATGGTCCAATATTTTTCTCTTGTTTTTTCTTTAAATTTCTTTGTTCCGTTTTTTGTTTCTTTATAAAATTCAAAATCTAGTTTGCATGATCTTTAGTCTCCATAAATCGATCCCAATATATTCAATCTAATTGAGTTTATTTAATATAGATCCGGTTGCAAAAGCAAATTTATGAGAAACTCGTTCAAATAGACTGATGAAATGTCTATAAACCTTGTCCAGACACTTGATGTTGTCGAGACTTGTAGTGTATAGTTGCTTTCACGGTTGCATTTGCGTTTCTATATCATACCTAGGTTATATCTCGTGTTTAACTTGGGTTCATGATTTATAAATTAAAATTTTAGATGTAAAATTTTTATTAAATGATATTAAATAATTGATATATGTTGCATATGTCAATGTATGTTGTATTTCATAATAATAATAAGAGATATTGTTAGGTACATGGAATCAAATATCAAATGATTAATGTACGTTGGACAAAAAACTGATATCAAAAAATATATTATATTTGATTTAGTAAAATTTAAAATTTTTATTTTTTACTAAAATTTAAAAAGTATTAATAGAAATATTTTTAAAATATTTAAAATAAAATAAAAATATTGAAAGATATTTTATTTTGTATATTAATTAATTAAAAAATTAAATGACTCTTTTATCCATATAAATTGATTAAAATTATATTTTCTAATGATATTTTTATAGCATTTTATAATTTTAATATTATTTTTATAAATGTATTTTCCAAATATTAGTATAATGATATAAAAACGAAAACGAAAAAATAAACGCAAAAATATAATTCTTACAAAAAAATTTGATTAAAGTGTACATACGAATCCATATTCCAAAAAAGTATTAGTATAATGATATAAAAAAGAAAACGAAAAAAATAAACGCAAATATAAAAATTCTTACCAAAACTTTGATTAAACTGTACATACGAATCCATATTCCAAAAAATCTCATTGCACGCGGAGCACGTGCACAAATATTATGTAAACACTAGACAAAATCTAATCCAACGACTGGTAATTAAGACAAATCACCAAGCTTAATTACAATATTATTCCATAAATTTCTCAAAACATTGCAAAGAAAGAAAAAAAAAACACTAATTAATTTTTGAGATTAACATATCCAAAAGTTGGTCTTGCTCGTAAATTCTCGATCCCATCTTGACAGTCGCTTGTTGTATCATAAGATCCTTAATCACTGAAATGCTCGCATGAGTCACTTCTACTTCCAAATCCATCAAAGCATTCATCAATCTTGCTCCAGGATGATTTCTCTTTTTGGATTCCGCTCTAATCATCGCATCACATCCCATAATCTTGACTTCAATCTTCATTTCAATCTTCTCCGATGTGTTTTCTTCGTCGCTACATAAGTCAGAAATCGTGTTTCGTCCCATAATCTCCTTAAGTTCATTGAACTGAATCTGCATTGCATTTGTCTCCAATTCGGAGTCTTCAGCTTTTGACTTGAGTTCGTTTATGTAAACGACTGCGTCTTCGAGTAACGATGTTTTGTCCATCTTCGATATATTTGGTACAACCGCTCGTAACGCGTAGAACCATTGGTTTAGCTTCTCGCGTCTCATCCTTTCCGATTCCACATTGTCCAACGGTTCTTTTCTCCCGCGTTTTTTTGCTTGTTTATTTTCCGATATCAACTTTGCATTGATAGTTTTGTGGTTGACTGAGAGATCATCGTTTTCATTCTGGATTCGACCGGAATAAGAATTAGGGTTCAGATTTCTAGAACAAGCTCTCGTCGATGTGTAATACAACGTTTGAGAATAATTCAGATTATTCTCATACTGTGGATAAACCAGACTCGAATTCGGATCCGGGTTCGGATGACCGGTTGAGCAAAGATTCGAATTCATATTCGAGGCTACAGAAAAATGTTTGGTTCCTTCGAAACTAAAAAGGAACCGGATCTTATTAAAAAGATCCGAGTTTTGTCGGATCTCCTCCGTGGATCCAAGCTCCAGCACTCCATTATCCAAAGGTGTACACACGATAGTTTGTAACCCTGAATCCCATCCTTGTTTAGCCCGATTACAACCCGACCCGTAAATCTGATCCGACCCAGTAACCCAAACCGTGTTATACGTACTAAACGCCTTACCCACTAACCCGGATCCGCTACCAAAACTCCACGTCATCGAAACCAAGTAAAACCACTCCGTATCCTTCACGTCATCGTCATCGTCATAGTCTTCTTCGACCACCGGAAAAACTTCGCCGGAGATTATTGAGCTAAGCTCCCGGAGAATCTTACTCCGGCGCTCTTTCTCCGCTGGAGACGAAGGAATTGTCTTCTTTCTCCTCCGTCGAGTCTTTTCCTCGTTGCCATTGTAAACTCCATCGCCCCAGTTGAGCACTGACTCGCCGGAAAAGTCGTAGTACGACGGTTTCCAGAAAATGGCGTAAGTCCAAGCCTCGTGTGTCCCATTCAACACAGCTTGTAACCGCTTCTGAAGTGTGGTCTCGAGGCTGAGATTCACCGGAGGTAAAGGTGGTAGCAAATCGGAGGTCAAGAGAGCTTCGCTCATGTTTAAGTAATCGTCGGTATTTATGAGATTCATCGCCGGACAAATTAGAAGTTGTTTCACGTATCTCCGGTTTATATTTATATATTATATTTTTATAGAAGAAAGAAATCTCGACGAATTTGGTTGTCTTACACACGAGTTTAAATATGCATTAAAATAGTAATTTCTAGAATTTTTTTTCAAAAAGTTTGATGACCCAAGTGCAAGTTACTGACACATCAGCAGATACGAGAACCACATTTTCGTTTTGATTTGGCCCTTTTATATCCAAAACAATAATGCATGAACATTAATTATCCCCATAATATAGATTATTATTTCTCTAGCTAGAGATAACATGATACAAAAATTTATATAGTATTAGAGTTTCATTGTCCACTAAACAAATGAATTAAAACACATATATTAGATTATGTTACTCTAGCTTAATTGTTGCGAGATGTGTAATTTGTTTTGTAACTTATTTTGAATTTAAAATCATAACTACAACAAAAACATCTATGAAAGACTGAACTAGTATAGTTCGTACATCATTTGACATCATAACTAAAATCGTGCCATTTTTTTTACAGCTTATATTTCATTAATTTTACCAGAAGTTTACTAAAACCTTGACGATATGGAATTAATACATTGGGGAAATGTTGTGAATTCATAAAGAAATGATAAAAACTTTTAAGAAAACGAAAAAAAATTAAAGACGAAAGTCTTTTTGAGGTGAATACCCTTTTGTTTCAAGGGATTTTTTATTAATTTGATGAATATACAACTTTTAGATTCTTTTATATAGGATTTAAATCACAGTCCTAAAAAAATGAAATTTTCTAAAATTTATTGTACCGTATCATCTGCTTATTCCAATAGGATATTTGAAAAAATCTTTCTATTTTAAATCACTAGGAATAGCTGGATAAAAATGAACCATAAAATCTAGGTCCAGTATTTGCTATTGGCAAGCATATCAGCCACTTACAATTTGTTATTTATTATTTCTTGCATGGTGGAATTGTATGATCGTAGCAAAACGACTGACCAAGTCATTTATGTCTCCAGTTATTCTTTCCATGTCAACGTTGAAGCTTCTCCCATCACATTTTGAAACCCAAACAAATTACATTTTCAAAAGTCAGACTCAATCCTTCTGTTTCGAGAGCTGTTCCTCATTGCTTTAATTTTGTCTTGCCGACAAGTAGAAATATACCATAGTCATCACAAATTATCCATCCAAGCCTCGCAATGATAATCACTGCTTAAATCTTCCAATTGCATTTAACAAAACTTATTGTAGGTGTTGTCATGTTTGTTTACAATAATTTATAGAAAAAAAACTAATTTCTCAAAAAAATTGAAATAGCACACCGAAACAAAGATGAAATTCACGAACAGTAGCAGTCGAGGCATTACAAAATAATATTTTTCAAAGTTTTTAATTTGTTAAAATAATATCCCCACAATTTAAAATTTTTGAAGTAAACTTTTTATTTTTGTGGGTGGTTGATCACAACCTCATAAAAAGTTCGGATTCTAACTCTAAGTCTCTAACCACAAAGATTTTGGGCATGGAAGTACACAAAACTATATTTTCCAATCCAAAACCACACCAAATTAGATAATTAATCGACGATCACTAGTAGGCATGGTGGTATCGGTTCAATTAAATCCAATAACACGATTTAAAATCACAATTAAACTAAACAAACTTTGTAATTTTATTCTTTTTTTACGAGGTTAACTGTCTCATTAACATGGTTAACAGTTCCGTCCACTTTTATGGCGTTAAAAACCCAAGAACTAGTTCAAAATACGTATTAAAAGAAATAGTTTGAACGGTCAAAATATGAGTTTAATACCTCTAAAGTTTAAAGTGATAGTTTTTATTACTTTGAAAATTAAAAATATGTTTTTTCCGAAACAAAACCCTTTAGGTCAGATTGATTTTAGAAAGCGCAACTTCGAACATCTCATAAAATCACCAAAATGAACTTGATTTTCTTTTTAAATATTTAATCTCATAAAATAATTTCAAAAACCGCAACCTACAAAAGTTTGCGCGAGGGGCGTCAACTTCACTCCACTCCTTCCAAAATGTCGTCGTTGTATGTGAGATACACTACCCACATTTATTGGATGACAATATTTATTTTTGTATTTTAATAAAAAAAAAATCAACTTTTTTTGTTAAAAAAGGAAAGTCTTTTTAGTGATAGATTTTAGGTTTTTTTTACAATTTTTTTCTCATGAATTTATGTAATATCCTGTCAGCAACGAGTGGTTGGTTTATAGGCAGAACATGTCGTGATATTTTAGTGGTCCATTAGAAATAAATGATAACTTATAGTTTTAAAATAAAAATATATTTTAAGAAGTTTTAATAATTTTAATATTATGTCATAATTATTGTTGTGATTTCGTCCAATAAAGAGATTTTAAGAAAACATCAAAGATAGAACGAAAACTTTTTTTTAGACGAATACTTTTTTGAATTTAGGGGTTTTTAATTAATTTGATGAATAATTTTACAAATTCTTAAAAATTTTATACATGTGTAAAAAATCTGATACAATAAGAATTTTTTTTTTGGAATATTTCAGAAATCTTTTTGTAGCGTACAGTGCGTGACACTAAGCCTTCTGCTCATTCTAATAGATCGCTTAAACTTACATTTTGATTTTAAATCACCTTAGACCAACAAATATGAATTCTTAAAACAAATTTCCAATTTTACAACTAATTTAGGATTTGCAAAAATAACTATATATATATATATATATACTATCCCTTGTCACTTTCCTATTGTTTGTTTTTTTCTCTACGAAATTAACTATCTTTTAACTTTTTCTTAGGAATTTATAAGAGTAACTTCTTTTACTAACTTAACTTTTCCCTCGTAACCCCTCGAAGTTTTCCATTTAATTAATAATTAAGTATTTTATATTTTGGGACAAAATATACTTGACAGAAAAGTATGTAAGCAAAGGAGAGAGAAAGAAAGATATGAAAAGAAGTGTGTTGCAACGATCATTAAACGAAGATTTGGGTTTAAATTTTTAGAACGTTTAAGTTTAGATATGAAAATAATTGATCATTCAAATGAAGAAGATAAACAATCATTTACATGGTAAACACGTAAAAGCTTCTCAAAACTTGTAAATATTTAAAAACATTATTAATTTTTTAAAAAAATATAGTTATATATATTATCAAAATGTTATGAAAATAAACAATAATTTTACATGGTAAACACGTAAAATCTTCTCACAACTTGTGAAATCAAATTTCACAACTTTTTGATAATTCAAAACATTTCAGTTTTTTGCATCTTTATAAATTTATGATGAGCAGTATCCACCGACAAACAGTATATATAATTGCACATAAGAAGTGCATTTTTGTAAATTCCAGAGTATTAATGTAAACAAAGTGTTATTTATTTATTTTTGGGCTAAAAAGATGTGGTAGTTAGTCAATGAATTTCGTGAAAAATCTCTTTTTAGCAAATTAAATTATTAGAATGTAGCAAATTGTCCCTTTAAAAAAAAAGAAATGGCACCCTTGAAGTTGGAGGCCTTAACCTTATAACAACGTGACCGTTTCTTCATAAATCTACAACATGAACATCGTCTTTATGTATCATCGGCCCCGCTTAGAATTAGCTCGAGAGTTATGAGATACATCGTAATTGAAAAACATGCAACTAACTCAAAGTAATCTGTTAATTTATTATCAAAAAGAAAATTAATTAATACTAAACTATATTTTTGTAAATATATAAGAAAACCTCTCACTATATTTTTGAATTTATAGAATTTTATAGTAACATATACATAAACTTTTGTCAACTACAAAATTAATTTCAGATTTAAAGTTAGGAAAAATCTCATTTTAACCCTTCAAAGTAAGATTTACAAGTACTTTAAACCTCTAAATCATTTAACTGACACTTTAAACCATCGAATCAATTATACTTATATATAAAAAATTTAAATTATTTTTTGCGTTTAAGCCATCAAAACAAATAAAAAAAATTGTTCAATTTTCGGTAAAATAATGATGAGATGTCGGTAAATTAAATTTTTTAAAAATTTAAAAATATTTTATCTCTTATCTACAAATTTTTATACTTAAAATAGAACAATTATATTTATTGTACGGTGGCGCAAACTCGAAAGGTAATTTGAAGATTCTATATGTAAGTACAATTAATTTAAAGATTTTATATGTAAACATAATTGATTTGAAAGTTTAGAGTGTAAATGAAATAACTCTCACATTTTAAATGTTAGTAACTGTTACCTTAAAGATTAAAAATGCAATTTTTCTTTAAAATTATAACTAGAAGAAAAAGAATTCCGAACCTGCGACTTATATACATACCTTACAAATGCGCTCCTGAATTTACAGCCGTAAAAGAAATAAAGAACTTCTTGAAACTAATAGGACGCACACTGACAGTATGACACACACCTCTTGTAAAAACTTTTAAATTGGCCAATGGAATGGAACAATGGCGAAAGATGATGAAACCAAGAGAACATGTGGTGGAGCGATTAACAACTTATCAGCAACGACCACCACATCCTCTTTTTCAATACTTATATATTTTTCTTCATCTACGTACATAATTTGCTATGTAACATTTTTAAGTTTTTTAATATGTTGAAATAAAAAAATCAACGCATTATTTCTGTAAGATAAAAAAAATTTTGTTGGAAAGTTTTATTCCTGATTTAACAGAAATATTTATCTATGTTATTATAGTTTACGGTTTACCCATTAGTTGTTGACAACTTATCTATATTATCACTTATCAGTGTTAATTGAACGATACAAGATATTGCATTGAAATATTTTTAGAGATGTCCACATGTTTTTCGAAAATTTTCAAGTTTTTACAAATGGTTTTAAGCCCAGAAATATTTTTCAGTAATATAACAAATGTTTCCAGTAATATACCAAATTTTATAATTATTTTTTGAAAACTTACACATCTCTCTAGAAACTTACAAATGTTAAAAAGGTTTCACAAATTGTTTGAAATTTTCACATCTTTCCCTTGAAACTACAGTTTATTTTATTCGTTGTTGATAACGGCTAGCTTAATTTTAAATATCTTCATATACTGCAAAATCTAACCTCCAAACAAAAACCATAAATCTTAACTATAGTTTTAAGTTTCGTCGGAACTTCATCTTACAACAAATTTCTCTGCCACCACACGAGTGAACTCATCTCGAGTTCTTCCCTCTCTTCAAGTCAAGCAACGATGTTCTTCTGCCACCACACAAATCAACTCATTCAAACCTCATTTGTTTCTCACTAAGTCAAGCACCCATTCTATCTTGCAAAGGCATTTTAATCAATAAGAGACAATTAGTTTACAATAGCACAACAAATCTTTCTAGTAAATTAAAGAATAAAATGATTACTCACCCATATTCTGTTTTTTATATTTATCAACCATTTTTCTGTAGTTTGCAGCTAACAACCGTCAACATGTTTGGCCAACTTTGTCTTTTTCTTTCTAATGACCATGGTAAATTCCGATCGAAATCCAAACTAACCTATTAGGTCTGTAAAAAGCTGAATACTTTTATGTTTACGCCATCTATACTAATTAAAAGTAAATCAAAACGATTTCAGAACTAGTAAATATCGATCTTTAACCTTGATTCACAAGACGCATAGCCTTTTTTTTGTTGAGCAACCAAAGCGGTTGCTTAGGGCTTCCATAAATATTAGATCTATTTAAGTAAATTGAAATGATATGCTACCAATTTTTGATGCGATTATATAATGTTCCAAGCACTCATTGTCATATTGGTTTTAGTTAGTGCTTATTTTTTAGTTTCTAACTACTTTGATTTTTATTCTTTTGTGCTTGTTTTTACATGTGTCTCTCCATTTAGTTATATGTTTTTTTGTTTTTTTGTTGAAATTTGAAATTTATTGTTCAACAAAAATGTTATATACAAGTGGAAATAAACTAAAAATGACAAAATTTGTTGTTAGGAAATTCAAATCGATATTGCTCCAAACCAATGGCGAAGAAAACACTCGAGCTTGTGAGGCATTTTGTAATGCAAAGAGATGATCTTATTTCTCATAGCTTTATCAATTTGTCGGGTGAGGTAAGTAACATCAAGCCATCCACGATTATGGGATTGATTGGTTGAGATTGTTACTATACACTTTTGCTGTACGTTTTTGGCTTTAAAGACTTTTGCTGTACTATAAAATGTATGATTTTTAATATTTTTAAAAGTTTGATTGATAACAAATTTGTAGAAACTGTTATATAACTAAAGTTTTTTTGTGTACAAAAGTTAAGTTTGTTATATCATATTTACATCGAAATAATGACATAAATAAATTATATTAATAATAAAATTTAGAGAACAAAATATAAAAATTCATAAGTAATTGGTTATAAAAATTGGGCAAATGCATTTCGTTTTAGGAGCTTTTAAATTTTGAAAATCAATATTATAATATTATAATAAATATGGTACATGATCTTCATAACAATTTAAATGGTATTTTAAAATTTTGAGGTTAGCTTTGTATTTATAAAAAAATTATTTGTTGAAATCGTTTCAAATATTTTTTTAATATGCAGAATATCTTTTGTAATGAAAATATTAACATTATATATATATATATAAATTTTTGCTGTCACCTCTCTTTTTGTTTGCTATATATATATTAACAAACAAAACATTCGAAACAAAAAATTTTTTTGTTGTATTAAGTGCTCTTAATTAACTATAACTTATTATTTATATTGAAATATTTTTTGACTAATTAATAAAACAAAAAGAAATCATTTTAAAAATTTTATTTAAAAATTTTTATATTAATTTTATTGGCTTATTAGTTCATAAATTAATTATTTTGTAATTTTATTAAAAGAATTGACTGTATTATTATTTATTTACCATAAATTTTAAATACATTGACCTTATTATTTATAAATCATTATTTAATTTTATTTTTAATTCAATTCTAAAAAAATTCGTAGTTATTTAATTTCCAAATGCAAGTTATTATTTATTTTTGAGTTGTTTTTTTATTTAATTAACAAAAAAAAATTATTTGAAACTTGTTTGTTCAACAGCCTACAAAGTCTCATTTTTGAGACTTTTAAAAGTTAAAGCTAAAAACTTTTTAAAAAACTTTAAAAACTTTAGAAACAAAAAAACTTTTAAAATTTGATTTGTTGAAAAACAGTTGTACAAACTTTAAAATTATCTAAAGTCTTCAAAGTTTGCAACCAATCAGCCCATATATCTCCTAGAATTCATTTTTCTCCATAAATGATAGATAGATGCTTGAATAAGAATAAAATCATCATTCTTTACCCTTTTTGCAAAATCAACCCTTAACTCAAAGTTATATATATGTCAATCCCATAAAATCAAAAATTACCTGATATATAATTATTTTGCATATCGTCAATATACCACCGTTTGCAAAACAACATAATTTTATTTTTCATCAAAACAATATGATTTTCACTTTCACCTTCCCATTGTTAGTTTCTGGGAAGCTTCCGAGTGGTTCTCTATTCTTCTTCAATGAATTTGCTTCTTAATCTTTGGTAAATTGACGTTGTGTTGGTAGAAACTCTAATCTGGCAATTTTGATATGTGAATATTATTGTAATTTAGTTAGATAAGTCTAAGAACATTATTGTTCTCTTAAAACAATATAAATCAAAGATCAAACCGTTAAAAATACACAAAATGGGAACAAAGATCGAAGAAGATAAAAAACCAAAATTAGGGTTCATCTCTGCTATGGATAAGTTCATAGAGAGGATCAAACCGGAGGCTAAAGAACACGATGGACTAATCTGGGTGCTTAGAAATGCATGATTCTTTCAACTTTTCATCACCGAATTCTCTAGATTTCTTTGTTCAATCGGTGTATCGGAGGCTTCTCTATGTAGATCGTGACAGATTTGCTTTCAATCTAAAGATTTACATCTTATTCTTGGAGATCTAGCTGCTCCGGTTGATTCATCGCCAGAAGACGGATCATAGGGGACGAGATCTTCTATGATCGCCTGAAGAATTGGTAATTATGACCTTTTGTAGCTGGATCTGTTAATTGATTTGTCTAATTCGATTGAATTCTTTGTAATATTATTTATTCGTTTAATTTCCGATTCCAGATTTGATCTTGGATTTAATTTCTGATTTAATTACAAACTTTTTTTTTAACATTTAATTCCAGATGACTTAAAAATTATGTAGTTTTTTAGTGAAAACAACAATCTCTGCAGCAAAACGTCATATATTCTCGTCATGTAGTTTGTTTTATTAGTTTTTTGACAGATCAAAATAATGTAATTGAGTATATATTAAAACGTTATATTCATGGTTGATTTTGTAAAATAAATAAAAATGGATAGTTTTTTAGCAGAAAACTCATAAAAGAACATATGATTTGCTGTCTTGATTTGGATTTATATACACATTTTACCATCTAGCATGTAACGGATAGAGAAAGATCACAATCATCTTTAAACCAAAAGAAAAAAAATCACAATCATGTCGTCAGCAAAATTAGATCGAAAACTAAAAACGCACGTGATGAAATTGTCCTCCACAAAAGGAGGTGTCAGAGAACTAGGATTGCCAGAAAAGGATCTTTATAGCTTTGGTACCACTCACTCACTATTCAGTGAATCACACTGTCTAAGGCAATTGCCATTAATACAAGAGCATCTTTTTCAATTGCCATCGTTACACATTATTAAAAAAAAAATTCTGACGAAAACATAATATACCATTTTATTAAAGTGACTATTTTTCTTTATATAGAAACAACCGATGTCGAACTTTTTTTTCTTTTTTAACTAGTCCCAGTAAAGAATAGCTAGGGTTTCCGTACAAGTTTTCTCTCAAGGAGGCGATGTCACTATTTTCTCAGTTAAAAAAAAAAAAAAGTAACCCGAGAAGAATTATGATACCCGAGAGGAATTATGTTCACATTTAAAAAAAAATGTTGAACTAATTTAATGGGAGAATACTGACATGTTTTTTTAAAACAGTGATTAAAGCAATTAGATTTTACTTTTTTCCTATTTTCCCCAAAATATTGAAATCTCTTGGATTATTAATTAGTCCCCCAACTTTTGAAGTTATATTTTAAGGAAAAGATTATAAGATTTGGGCCTGACTGGTAAAACAGATAAGGAGATCGATCACAAATATTTTTTCTAAATTATGAACCCGGGTATATCCTAATACGGAATTAGGGAATTTTTTTCTTCTTGGTTCGTAAGGAATAAACAAATCTTTTTGTTCCCTCTTTAAAAAAAATTCAGCAAAAAGATTTTTAAAAAATTGAGGGATGAATAAAAATGGATTCAGAATAATTAATATGCTTATTGATATTAATTATTAATATCTTGCTTTATCATATAAGGAAGAAAGCGATTACACTATTGTCTCATTGTTTTCTTTCATATGGGTTTTACAGATTGTAGAATTATTATTTTTTCACGTTCTTATTTAAATAAAAATATATATTTTCAGTTAAATTAATACAAAGTTGTATATAGAAAAAGGTACTTACATTTATATAAATAGGTCAAAACAGTTAGATTCCTATGTATTCAACTCATTAGCGGTGTTTAAGAAAATGACATAGATGACCATCTAAGCGTCCTCTAGGTACTAAACATCCCTATGCTTTTAGGCTGGTTAAATTTTATAAATATCTATGATATTAAACGGCGGGTTAGATTTGACAAGTTTTGCAGTTATTAAGCAGGCTAGACGGTTTTTGACGTGTAAGATGGATTTAACAAATCTGTCTAACTTTTTTATAATTTCAAAATATATTGTTTTGATAAATGAAACTTAAAGTCACAAAATAACGTTAAATTGAAAATTTGAGATTTTGTTTTTTTTTTGCGTATTGAGCATTTTTTTTTTTAAATATGGGGCTCCTCGTTTTTTTGTAAGGTTTCAAACTTCGTCATTTTTTTTTTAATTCTAAATCGGTTATGTTCTTGAGTTATTTTTTAATGGTATGAAGACTGACATCTAGGAGGATAAACTTTAATTCACTTTCAAAAAGTTTTAAAATTTTACGTTTTTCTATTATATTATTTCGTTATGTTATGTTACATTAAACTAATTTATTAATATATATTTATTTATTTATTTTAAAACCGTCTAAAACTGTTTGGATCCCAATTAACCATTCTAGGCACTAGGTCCAGTTAGCGCCTAACTCTTTTTAAAACACTGTTAACTAGTTTTCAACTAAAACTATTATATTTAACTAACTAGTTTTAATCTTTTGATGATAAAAGAATGTGATGTGGATATATCTAGATTTGATGCCCATATGTTTTGGTTATGCAATAACATTACTTACACTGTAAAAGAAGATTAAGCTTTCACTAAATTAGGAATTCAAAGACTAAATTATTGAATAAAAGAGACATGACAAAACCACACAAAAAGTCTAACCGGAAGAGCGAGAATAATTGAGAGAAAGATGAATTGAGTAGAAACAAAATTTAAGTCTAAAGTTATTTAAATAGTCAAAAAAAATTTCTCTCTCTCTCTATATATATAAGTCTAAACTTATTTAGAATAGTCAAAATTTAAGATTGGAAATTTATAGTAAAAATAAATTAGTTTTAGAAGGAAAATTATGACTTTTGAAAATATTAAGTCAAAATTGTCTAAAAATTGAATTTTAAAATTTATTTTGTCTAACCTTTCGAACCTTCATAAATATACACAAAATTAGAGAAATGTATGCCTAAAATTGGCAATGCTTTATTAATAACTTAAAATTTTAGTATAAATGGGCAAACCTTAAGTAGGACTTGTTTTCTTCAAAATAATGTATGCGAAAACTAGGCTTGGACAAAAAAGTTGGATCCGAAAACCCAGACCGACCCAATCCAAAAAAATAGATTTGGATAGTATTCAGATAAAGTTAAATAACCGATTGAATTTTACATTTGTATCCAAATGAGTATCGGTTTGGATCGGATATTACCCGATACTAAATTAGTACCCGAATTAGTCATAGTTATACATTTCTACTTCGTTCTTTCCTTTTTTCTACTTTTTACTTCTTCTTTATTAGATTATTACTTAGCAATTTATGAGTTATGTTTATTTATGAGTAATATGCTCGACAAATGTAAATATATAAGTAATAAGTCATGCTAAATGAAACTGATCAGGTTACTTGATTATTTTGTAGACCAAGTGCTTTCGTGTGAGTTGGCTGGTTCTTATTTGTGCATGTACGTTCAGTATGCGTGGAAGCAACCATAGGTCAGACATGTATGTATTGATAATCAGAGCTTCTCACATTTGATTTATTATGCCGTATTAGACTTACTTTTTGTCGTTTGCACTTTTGAAGTTTTAAGTTTTAATTTAAGTTTATGTTTCTTTCACTTTAAAATTTTTTATTTTTTGTATATCAACATGTTTTTGGATATTTAAAATTGTGTTTGGTCTTTTGAAAGTGACTCAAACTATTTTATTTACGATTTTTTATTTTTATGCATTATTTTGTTTCGGATTTGAATCGGGTAATATTTGATTTTGGATAATATTAGGTATTTTGGGATTAAAATATCCGATCCAAATCAGAAGCGAAAATTATCCGATGATTCACCGATTTCTATAACAAATATTCTAAACCGAATAGTAGAACCTAAAATTCGAACGGATACCCGAATGTACATAACGAAAATAGTAACTAGTTCATAATTTAAACTTTATAATAATAAATTTCCTCATAAAATTTTACCTTTTATAATTATAAGTTTGACTTAATATTTTCAAAACTCATAATTTTCCTTCTAAAACTCATTGATTTACTATAAATTTCCAATCTTAAGGTTTGACTATTCTAAATACTTTTCGACTTTTATACATTTTTGTGACTAAAACTATTTTAAAACTTTTTTTTCCTAAGGAAGATTTCAAATTCAGTTTTTCTAACCTTTTTTACCTTCTCTAAATAAAATATACCACCATACGTTTACAAATTCATGTATAGCATGGCTTGGATCCTCTTTTGGTGTCAGCTATATGATCATAACAAACAACACAACATGAGTAAACATGAAAAAATTGACAACATTCCCAATTAGCTCAATTGAACAGCGTCTCAATAAGAATAGACAAACCAAGAACAACCAAACAAAGATTACTCTCTATTTATCCATTTCCAACGACTTCTAACAGATTTCTCTTGGGCTTGAGTTTGGCCTTATCCAGGACTACTCGGCCCATCTAAACACTTAAAAACCCCAATTAGCTTCAAACCAGCTCAATCCCTAAACCGAATACTTAACCGAGCTAAATCCTAAACCATCTCAAATCGACACATACCTTAACCTTACCTACCTAACATGATCGGGTTAAGCCATTGAGAACTTCAGATCAGCCAATTTGGCATGTTTCTTGAGTGCAATCCGAGAGACAAAACACTACATCTCTTCACTTCTCAGTTCTCACCAACCACTTTAAAAAAAAAAAAGATATTAAAGAATAAAGATTAAAATAAAAACTTCTGTGTCTCCGCAAAGCTCCATCCCTTGTGGCGTAGAGAGCAGTTTGGTTGAGTGATTAAAAACTTTTTATGTCCACTTGAAAACTTTTTGGGTTTTATCTGATCACTCATTTGTGTCTCTGAATCTCTCTATCTCGTCAATTCGCATCTGGATTTTTGTTTTTTAATATATATAGATATATACACTTTTATTCGAGCGGCTTACCTTTCTCGGATCCATTCGTTTCCTTTTCTCTAATCAAAATCTCTGGTAAGCAAAAATATCGGATCACTTTCCAATTGGGTTTTCGATCTGATTTTCACTGAATTGAAGACATTTTGATTGCATTAGAGTTAAAGATTCAAACTTTATTAGATATTTTCTGGTTTTGGGTTAGCTCTTTCCTCATTGTGTTCTGAATCCTCTGATTTGGGTATGATTGGATTGTCATAGAGTTCTGAGGATCACAATATTCCAACTTTGTTCTTAGAAACGTTACAAAAGTATTGATTTTTCGTTGATTCTGAGAAATGTGATTGATTCAAGTGGTTTAGGTCTAATTTTTAAGGATTCTTCATTAAAAGTTTTGATCTTTGGTTGGTTCTGAGATATTTGGTTGATTGGTTAGATTAAAAGCTAACTTGAAGGATTTTAAATATTAAAAGTTTTGATTTTTTGTTGATTCTGAGTAATTTGATTCGTTAAAGTGGTTTAGATCAAAACTTAATCTCAAAAAGTTTTGATCTTGGTTAGTTCTGAGATATTTGGTTGATTAGTTAGATCAAAAATTAACTTGAAGTGAATCCAAATAATAAAAGTTTTGATTTTTTTCTTGATTCTGAGAAATTTTGATTGATTTAAGTGGTTTAGGTCAAAACGTAACCTCAAGGATTCTTCTTTATAAACTAAAGTTTTGAGTTTGGTGGATTCTGAGAATTTTGGTTGATTTGTGTTTCTTGAAGATGGCGGATGCGGTGAAGGATTTGGCTTCAGGGACTGTTGGAGGAGCGGCTCAGCTAATTGTAGGTCATCCATTTGACACAATCAAGGTCAAACTTCAAAGCCAACCGGCTCCTACACCAGGCCAGCATCCAAGGTACACTGGTGCAATCGATGCGGTTAAACAGACTGTTGCTGCTGAAGGACCTAAAGGTTTGTACAAAGGTATGGGAGCTCCGCTTGCAACCGTTGCTGCCTTCAATGCGGTTTTGTTCACCGTGAGAGGTCAAATGGAAGGATTGCTTAGGTCTGAACCTGGAGCTCCATTGACCATTAATCAACAGTTTGTGTGCGGTGCAGGCGCTGGTTTCGCTGTTTCGTTCCTTGCTTGTCCTACTGAGTTGATCAAATGCAGGTTAAATTCTTTTGACATTTTGCTCTAAGTTTTTTCGATATGGTAATGTTAACAATTTTGAGACTCGAAATTTAGTTTCTTTCGATGAAGATCTAACGAATCTTGAGATTGCGCAAAGAACTAAAATGTACCTCTTTGTGTGTGTATTCAATCTTTTTTCACTATTAGGTTGCAAGCACAAGGTGCATTAGCCGGCGCCTCTACCACAAGCTCAGTGGTTGCAGCCGTGAAATATGGTGGACCGATGGATGTAGCTCGTCATGTCCTTAGATCAGAAGGTGGAGCAAGAGGTCTATTCAAAGGCTTATTCCCAACATTAGCTCGTGAAGTCCCTGGAAATGCTACAATGTTTGGAGTTTACGAAGCTTTTAAGCGATTCTTAGCCGGTGGTTCAGACACTTCAAGCTTAGGTCAAGGATCATTGATCATGGCTGGTGGAGTTGCTGGTGCTTCCTTTTGGGGAATTGTATATCCAACTGATGTTGTGAAGAGTGTTCTTCAAGTTGACGATTATAAAAACCCGAAATACGCTGGCTCGATGGATGCTTTTCGGAAGATTTTGAAAGCTGAAGGAGTTAAAGGTTTATATAAAGGGTTTGGTCCAGCCATGGCTAGGAGTGTTCCTGCTAATGCTGCTTGCTTCTTGGCTTATGAGATGACAAGGTCAAGCTTGGGATAAACCGGTTTCGGGTTGGTTTAACTGTTGGTCCTATTTGTGGATGTTTCACTGAAATTAACCTTTCGGTTCTTAGATGATTCTTTTAAATTTTCAGCAAAATTTCTGTTTCCCTGGGACAGTTTATTTCTATATTTCTTACACAATTTATTTCTAAGACTTGAAAGTGGATAATAAGACCAGTTTAATATTAAAGGTACTGGTTGATATTTTGACCTAATTGAACCGAACAAAAAGAGAACCGGTTAGAAATCAAATCAAACTAAACTGAACTTTTGATAAGAGTTCAATTGTAAACCTGTGCAAGGGATAATATGAAGAGAGAAAGATCTAAAAAAAAAATTGGTCTGAAATTTTTGAATTTAACAAAATAAAACCATTTTGTTTATGTTTGGGGGTTAAGAGGTTATGTTTTATGTTATTGGTTTATAATAAAAGGGTTATATTTTGACTATTTTGCTGATTTTAATTTTAAATTATATTATTTATTATATATATATATAAATTAAAATATATTCACATTCCTCTATTTATTAAAGTAGAATCATCAAAACCGAATCGTTTTTGGGAAAAAAGGAAAAAAAATAAAATCAAAATGCCAATCAGTATGACAAAAAAAACCATGTTTTGACTTATTTTTCCATCAATTAGCCGGTTCGGTTTGGTATATTCATTTCGCGTGAAACCTCAATTAATACGAGCCGGTCTAATATTATTTATTGTAATAACGCATAATTTATATATGGGCTTGGCCTGTTGGCCATAAAATATATAGGCCCATTTTTAATTTGTTACGTGGCGGGTAACTAACTAGCGTATGACTAGTGCTGCAAAGTAGCGAGTGTTAACAGAAAAAAAGGAGGGAAGTCATAACTACTTTTATCTTTTTCTCCTTACATTTTTAATTATTAATATAACTTTTTTCCACTATAAAAACAAAATAAAATAAAATGACAGTTTGAGTAACCAAAAATAACAAGTCTTATGGAGACGATTGAGCAACACAGACATACACTCTCTTCTTTGCCTATGCTCTCTAGGCTTGAACACTTGGATTTCGTTGTAAATTGTTATTTTACCTTTGATGTTTAAGTTAAGTAAACATAGTTTAATTACTATTTGATGAATTTACTCGAGTGTTTGTTTTGTTTCTTATTGTAGATAAAGAATCTAGAAAGACAACAAAACCTTTCAAAATGGAAAGATGAAAACGCATCTACCACACGCGGATTAATCGATAGAGGCACAACGGTTCGAGAAGCGTATTTCAAAGGATCATTACTAGATCGAATCGCGGCTCTAGAGACCAGACTTTTTCAGGTATGATTTTATTAGTATTGTAGATTTTCAGACAAAATTTCTCTAAATGTTATAAGGGTTTTGGTATAATGTTTAAAGGGTTTTTGTATCATGTTTAAAAGATATGTTTGGAGTTGGAATCGAGCAGTGGATCTTCTACTTCAACTGGAGGATCAGGTGAAGCATCAAGCCAAAGGATTAAGAAAGATCTGACAAAGACATTACCCATTTTCAGTAGCAACATCAATCCTTTTCATGCTCCCTTACAACATCTACAAGTCCCTCGGGTATATATATATATTTATTAGCTGTTGTGTATTTATATATAATATAGTTGAAAGAGTTTATAACATATCACAAGAAACAATCATTACTAACTAGGTCGATTATCTAATATGTTATTTCTCTTTTGTAACAAATTGTTCATGTTGTTTTATTGGTAAGATTTTAGTAGAGACTGGATCTGTCACTTTTAGACTAAGAATGAATTGTTTTAAAAAAGAAAAATTATCCATCATATTCTTTTTTGGGTATTATTTGCTTCTTGTATTGATATCAATTAATAACTTTGTTACTATCTTAATTATGATTAAGTATGTTATTGTAAGATGTAGGAAATGGAGGAGAAGATTGAAGAAGAGAAAGAGGAAGAGATAAATATAGAGAAGCCATTACTGAAGAAGACTAAGAAGAAGAATAATGCTAATGAAACTTGCAAACCAAAGAAGAAGAAGACAAAATCTACCAAGAAATGGTCTCGCTTTAGCTTATTGGGTTGCTAATTTTATTTTATTTTTAATTGTTTGGACTTTGCATTATTTTCTTTTCTTTTAATCTAAGTTTTTTCTTCCTACAGACCGGCAATATTTTTAACCGTCAAACTTAGGATTAATCGAATTTTGCTTAAACATATTTTCTAGTAGTATGTATATAGATAAGCTCGGATTTTGACATCATCGTAGCAAACAAATAGATTAACTTGTTTTGATTCAGTAAAAAATAGTTGTCTGCAAGATATATCAAGTTTAACGACAAATGGAATTTGAAAGATATATAAGTTTAACTATATGTTTAAGCAGATATGTTCTATTTATCATAACTCCAACAATGTAAGCCAAAGCTGTACTATACAATGATAAACAAATTGTTCTCGTATTAGCTTTTTCGGATGTACTATAAAGCAGCTACCCTCCAAAAAAAAAACAAATGTGTGGATGTAGATCTATGTATCTGTATATTCCATTATAACTTAGTCAGTGGATTCTCTAAAAATAAAATACATTTGGAAATTCTTTCAAGCCAGATTTAATTTTAGAATAATAAAAAATCGCAATGATCAGAATCAATATCGTCCCACAAAATGGACTTTTTGATACTTTTGTTATCTCTATAATGCTAAAAGAATATGAATAGCAATAAATTCATAAATATAAGAATATAAGAATTATTTTCCTACCTTTAACTTTAAGAAAATGTAAAATATCAATTAATCAGGATATTTTGAGTCAGCTTCATTTCATTGTCTACCAGTATATGTTTTCGATCTTATTAATTGATATTTTACATTTTTCTAAAGAAGAACTAAAGAGTTCACTTGAGGACATTGGCAGGGATTATAGACTTTTGTGTATACCAAATGAGATGATGCTTTAACTTTAGTTACTTCAAGTCTCCTTCTCTGCGTGAACAACATGAAACATATTTTATATTCTAAATGCATTCAAAACTGTAGAGAATATCCCACATCGGAAATAAAAAATGGACTTAACTAATATATAAAAGATCTGGACCAATCCACTTATTGTCAATTGGTTTTGAGTTGGAAACCCATTAACTTTAACATAGTATCAGAACCTAAACACATGTTGCTCCACCGAATTGAAATCAATCTGCTCTGTTGAAAAAAGACATGATCGATCTTGAAATTAATCTTAAAGTGGGATATTGTCGAGATCAATGCTTAGAAAGACCATGATCTCGAAGGGGCGTATGAAGAATATCCCACATCGGAAACTAGAAAGGGACTTGACTAATATATAAGGGATATGCGCCAATCCACTCATTGCCAATTGATTTTGAGTTAGAAACCCATTAACCTTAACAAAAACTGGAACCATGAGTTTTATATCGATGATGTAAACCTCAAACGTACCTCTTATTGGTTAGAGGAATACTGACGAAGGGATAAAGGGAAGAATCCTTTCACCATAGAGTTCATGCAGTTTCACAAAGGCCATCCCCGAATCAAGATCATCTTTCTATATCTGATCTATGATTGCTTTCATGGTAATATCCCAGCCCTTGCCGCCTTCTTTCTCCTTTGCGTTTCTGATCTCCGTTTCGTTTTGTGGCTGATTGTCTTTTTTCCATTGGCTTATCTACTTGCATTGGAGGAGCTGGACTGGTGTGATCTTGCGATTGTAAACCATCTGGGCCATCCGTAGTTATCAATCTAAAGATGGCAGAAGCCATTTGTTGAATGAGAAACACCAAGAGAAACTGCTTGAAGAATCGCGTCAGGTGCAAAACCAATGGATTAATAATTCACAACCATCCATGTCGTTGATTCGAAGATCGAGATTGGAATCCCGAGAAAGAATGTTGGAAGTACGAAGGTCCATGATGGATAAAACAAGAGATCTATTTGTTTGTAAAACACATGAAGTCTTGAAACCATCATAGCCATCTCAGCAAACCCATTAAACATGTTGATGATCATGCCAAATAGCAATGCTCCTATGTAGAGGTTAATTTGACCTCCACAAACACATTTTGGCCTTGGATTTTGAACCCGACAATGGAGAAAAACAGTCAGAACAACCACTCATATAAGAGGGAATCAGCTCATAAAGATTCCGAGAATCAAGATTCAAATTATTGACTTCCTTTTCTGGCGCCTAACACGCCCAAGAGAAAGTAAATGAGAGGGAAAGGAACCAAAGACCAATGACAATAATCAATAGTCCACGCTCAAGAGAAAACGTAGCCAAAATAAACAAAAGGAACCAAAGGCCAACGACAGTAATCAAGAAAGAGAATAGCAGATGATATTTTGATGGCCCAAGCTGCTAAAAGAAGACAAGGAAAAGAATCAACTTGCGACATAAATCTATTGGCGATTCCGAACTGAAACATGATGATAAAATTCAAATAATCTTAGTTTAATCTCTTCCGTTAATAGATTTTAAATTTAGGAAAAGGTAAAATATCAATTTACCTAAAAAAAATATATCAATTTACCGTGACAATTTGAATCAGCTATATTTCATTGTCTACAAGTATATGTTCTCTTTCCCATTAAAATTTTTAAATACAAGAAAATTTATAGAGAAATATTTTTTTAAATATATAGAGGAATCATTTTTGGTATAAGTCGAGCGACGATTAACGTGCGTATGTACTCTTGATAGACTAGTTTAATCATTTCTTTTTCTTTCTTTCTTTTTAGTTTTCCTAAATTGTATTTTGATACGAATGTCTAAGATAAAATATAGAGTTAACTGGCCATTTAGATATGTTTTTTAAAAGTAATTAGTAAAGAATACAGTTTATTATTCAAAATTTGCTAAATAGACATGTTTTACTGTTTGACACTATTTACATAATTTTCTTATTCTAAAATATATCTCATATTTACAATGTATGTCATTGAGATAATTGAAAAAATGAACAGTTTTTTTTCAAATATATTTGGCTATTTGGACATCTTAATATTTCTAATTTGGTAAATGAACAATTTTTTACTATTCACCATTATCCTCATAAACGTCCTATATTTACTGTTTATGCAATCAAAGACGTTAGAATACACACTTCAATGTACAGCATTGGTGTACGGATGTTGCTACCCGACGGAGTATACTTATGTATTAAGGTACAACAGTGTACGGTACACCGTAGTACATCTTTTAAGTCTATGATATATTTTATACATATGTGAATGTACGACACATTCTGTATAGTCATGAATGTATGGAACATTTTGTACATTCGCATTCTTAATATACCCCATGAGTATAATTATGAGTGTACGATAAGTTATGTAGACTCGCGAGTGTACGATATGGTTTGTACATCTATAAATTTTTTTACAAGGACATTTTCGTTATTTCTATTTTTTCTATTACACAACAATTCTATTAGTAGAACAGTAAAAATTATTCATTTGACAAATTATAAATAGTAAAAATTATTTTTTATAAAAACTGTACATTTAGTTGATTCACCCATAAGATATTTAACAAGTATTAGTTTACAACGTTGGTGTAAAGATGTTGGTGCACAACAATGTACACCTCGATTTAAAACAGTGTACAACTTTCTATTACGACGTACGGTATACGGTTATATATTTGTGAGTGTATGATATGTTTTATACACTTGCAAGTATACAATATGTTTTGTATATCCATAAGTGTACGATATATTTTGTACACCCGTAAATATATGAAATGCTATGTACACTTATATTCTAGAGTATATATTTGTACAGAAATACTATGTATAGTCATGATTGTACAACACACTTTATACATCAGCGAATATAGGATACGATCTATACACCTATAAATCTTTTTAGAAAAGTATTTTTGTCATCTTTACTTTCTATATTACACAAAAGTTCTATTAGTAAAACAATAAAACTTTTATATTTTAGCAAATTATGAATAGTAACTGTCTATTTTTTAATTAAGTTTTAAAATTTCTATTTAGCCTATTCACCCTAAAGTATATCTAGAAAATATCGAAATAAGTTAATTGCTTGCTTTCTTAAAGAAAAAGTCAGCTCGCAATAAATTAAGAGAAAACGAATGTCTTTATATTCTAAGCTAAATGGAATATCCGTGCACAATTTTAAAATGTTGATTCATTTATTCACCGTTTCCCAAAAGGAAAAATTAAATAAGAAAACACATGAACTATATGGAATAGATTAAGAGTAACTATAACAAAATAACATTCAAATAATCATCAAAACCAATTTATGTGTATATAAATGTATATTGTATAAATACTCAAATTAAATGTCTGCAAACGCGAAGAAAACAGCTGTAGATGGCGTCTTTATGGTTATAACTTGTACCAACCGTATCTCTTTCAATTCAACTTGTTACGTACCAATTATTTAACTTGTTTTATTTTTGTCTACGCTCGCAATTTTTTTGTTTTGACAACGTTTGTAACACAAAAATGCAAAACAAAATATTTACCATAATGATTCTTGTATAATAAAATAGAGTAAAAAACTGGAAACAAATATTGAAAAGAGAAGAAAGATAAAAGGTTAAACTGGCATAAATATTTCTACCTTTCAAAAATATATGAATAATTTATTCTACTTTTTTTTCCTTTTTCAGTGTAATTAGGTTGGAATCTTTTCCTCTTCTTTTATTTTGATTGGTTAAAACTAGAAAAATTCAGCTGATTTTTTATGGCTAATTTCTGTTACTCTAACAATGACAAAACAATCACACTAGAAAAGTCAAGGTAATAAAAAAGGGATTCACATCTTAATTACAGTAACATAGCAAAAAACTAACACAGAGAGACTTCGATCCCACATTTAATTATTACTTAGTGAAAATTTTCTAAAATAAGTAATATTTAGTTATCACTTAGTGAAAATTCTCTAAAATATGTGGAGAAAGAAATATTACTTATTGAAAATGTTTTTATTTTTCTACTTATTTAGTTGTCAGATAAAATTTATAACTAGAGAGAGGCTTATAAAAGCTTCACGAGCAAAGGCTAAATTTTAATTGCGTTGGAATATTTAATGATTTTATATATGAGTATATAATCAAAATTTCAACGCTCCTACACTTTTTTAATTGCATTCCTATGCCCCTATAATCTTTTATTGGATTCCTACTATTTCATATAGCGAAAGTTGATGAAATCTTTCATTTCATTCGAAATATTTATCAAACTGAAGCATAATATGAAATAGTAAAAGATTCATTACTTATATAATAAGTGATGTATAATATATTTAAAATATTGAATACGCGACACACTAATATAGTTTTAGCAGCATTGGATATATAATTCTGCATATAATATACCACATAGTATTGGTTTAAAAATCACATTGTCTACATTTTATTGAGAATACATAAAAATAAAGTGATAAGTTTAACTTTGTTTATTGTCGTTTGTTTAATCGGATTTGCCAACCTATGTATTAAATTGAAAGAAAATATGAATTTTTGTCTTATTTTATAATCTATTTAAAAAAAAAGTTGATGCTAAATTAAGTTGGTTCAATTTCATGTACTTTTGTATAATAATAATCAGCTAAAAGTAGAAAAGATTCAGTGGCTAATGACATTTATGATTTATGTGGCAACCATTCATTTTTTTTAATTAAAAAAAAAAACTCTACTGTATTAAATTCCACATCTACCCTTTGCTCACTTCCTCCCTCAAAACATCATCTTCTCTCTTTCAAATCGGAAAAAAAGCAGAGAGTTTAAATTCCACATCAATGGCGAATTCATCACTCACTGAAGGAGACAACAACAACCAAAGAATCTCAACTCTTCATCACCAAACAATGCCTTCCGAGTTAACTCAATACGAATTCACCTCACTATCTCAATCAATCGCCGAGTTCCACACATACCAACTCGGTCCAGGTCGTTGCTCATCTCTTTTAGCTCAACGAATCCACGCGCCGCCTGAAAGAGTTTGGTCCGTCGTGAGACGATTCGATCGACCTCAGATTTACAAACACTTCATCAAAAGCTGTTTCGTTAATGAAGGATTCGAGATGCGAGTGGGATGCACGCGTGATGTGAACGTGATTAGTGGACTTCCGGCGAATACATCTAGAGAAAGACTTGATATACTTGATGATGATCGGAAAGTAACCGGGTTTAGTATAACCGGAGGTGAACATCGGTTAAGGAATTATAAATCGGTTACGACGGTTCATAGATTTGAAAAAGATGAACGGATCTGGACCGTTGTTCTTGAATCGTACGTTGTAGATGTGCCGGAAGGTAATACGGAGGAAGATACACGTTTGTTCGCCGATACGGTTATTAAACTGAATCTTCAGAAACTTGCTTCGATCACTGAAGGTATGGATCGTGATTCCGGCGACGTTGGAAATTCTCAGGTGAGGAGATTTTAATTTGGGGGAATTTAAATTTATTTTCCTTTTGTAAAACATTTTTTTTTTTGCTTTCTCTGAATTGTAATTTCCACTTTTAATTATGGTTGTATTCAGTTTTTTAACCTTATTGTTGTTTGTTTTTTTTGCCTCTCCTGGATAATTGGAAATTTGGATTGTTCGATAAGTTTAATACAATTCTATCACCAATTTATGAATGGTTTGACTATAGATTGATTAACAAGACAAAATTAAATTAAATTTCTTTTAATGTTTTTTTGGGTTGATTTGGATTTGTTAAGTTTATTTTCTTATTTTATTCAATTTATTATATAGCTTAAATTTTAAAGTCAGATGTACAAAAATATTATATTTTAGATTCTGATAATGTTTTTTCTTTCTTTTTATAGCGTATTCTTTAAAAGTAAGTGTGTGTAATAATCGATGACAAGCAAAAAAAAGTGTGTAATAATTAGGAGTGGCCACAAGCTCGGTATTTGCTATTTTTGTTCGGTTTGATGTTTGGTTTGCTTTGACAGGTAATTCGGAAGTTTGGTTTGATACTTGCCTTGTTTGGAACGAGTACTTGGTCAAACGAGTACCCGCCCAAAATCTTTCGGCTTGTAAGTACTTGCCTTGTTACTTGATCTGTTTTTTTTATCCATTACTTGCAAGTACCTGTTTGTTTTGAGCCATTACTTGCAAGTACTTGCGGGTAATTATGGCGGGTAGCGGGTAACGAGCAGCGGGTAACAGGTAGCGGGTAAAAACAGAGCGAGTATTGAAAAAATTTTTTTGACTTATACTTGTCCCGTTACTTGCAAGTAGTTGTCAAAGCCACTTTCTTACCCAGTTTGTCTAAAACGGGTATCCGCTTTTACGGGATGGGTACGGGATACGTCGGGCGGATAGCAAATACTTGTGTCCAGTCCTAGTAATAACTAATCTAATAATAATAAAGTGTGTGTATTCTTTAAAAGTAAATGTGTGTAATAATTAATCTAGTTATGTTATATTCCGATTTTTAAATTTTTTCTGATGATACTCATTTGTTCGTTCTTGGTTTTTTTCCCCCTCGATCATTAGAAAATCTAAGTGAATGGATGTTAGAAAAAAAAAGAGAATCTAAGTGGATGATCCATCATGACTCATGACAAACCACTTGGAATCTTTTGTTACATAAATGATAAACCTAATTTTCTCGAATATGATTGGAAGGACACAATGTGTGGGAGACAAATCTTTTGTCTTTTGGCAATTATGAGAGCCACTTCAATTTGTAGTACACTAGTATTTTTTTCTTTTGTATATGCTATTTAATTTTCATTTTTACTATTTTGCTTTGTTGCATGAATATATTTTAATAGTAGATGTAGAATAATATGTCTAGTTATTTTATGAGAATTCAAAAACACCATTTATACCCAACAATAAAAAGCAAATTGCTGTAACAACTTAGAAATAAACTACCAAATGTAATATTCAGAAATTATTGTAAAATACTGAAATATATATACTCTTGTGTTGGTTTATGATTAAAATAGGGTTTGGTTTGGTATGATTTAATATGGTTTGGTATTTAAAACCTTGTACTTGGTTAATCTTCAATTCAATGAAGGAAAGAAATATCTTTTTTTCCTAATCAGGTTCCTCTCTCGATTTTATATTAAGAGAATATGAAATACTATAGAGCTAGTTATGCAATTTGTTGTCAATATTATTACATGATAAATTAGGAAAATAACATATTTATAAGAAAAATACGTAAATAAATGAGTGATATGTTGATAATTTACTGTTATAATAGTTTTTCAAAAATGTAATGTTTATTTTCATTTTATGTATTTATGTATTCTATAAAGCTGATTGTGTAAAGTCAATATTATTTACAAATGAAAAAGTATTTCTAAGAAAAACACGTAAATAAGTGTGTGATATACAAAAAAATTATTGTGATAATAGGTTTAGAAAGTTTAATGATCATTTTCATTTTATGTATTTATTTATTCTATAAATGAGCATGAGCTGATTGTATTTATTTAGTAATTGAAGCAAAAGTTAGGAGAAACTGAAGATGCTTCTCGTTTTATTCCATTCGGGAAAGGGACAAATCTAGTGGTCTGTACTGCAAGTTGCCAACTTGGTTAATAAAAAAGTCAGAAAGGTAATTTTAGTTTTATTTGATTGGATGATAAAAATAAAATAAAAAGTAAAAAAAATCAAAAGGATCCAGACTTTAATGATGGTTAACCAATTAGAAGATAAGAATTTCCAGCACCACGACTTTAATGATTAACATTAAACTTCTTTTTGTTTAATTATGAGAATGGGGTACCTAAAGTTTGAAATTTTGGCTAATACCCCCTTCTAATTTTTAAATTATGTTGGCTAAATTTACAAACTTTCTAAATTGGTACTAATTAATTATACATACGTCAAATTATTTAATATGTGTAACAAAAAATAATCACTACTAGTAGACGATTATCATATAGAAGTTTCTAAATACGAATAAGATTAGGGGTCAAAACGTCGTATAAGATTTTTTGTAATAACAAAAAGAACAATAAAGGTTGCTTTAACCGAAAAGAAAAAAAAGGAGAAGTTTCCCCTAACAAAAAAAGAGTTGTATAGATTAATTTTGATAGCCTAGTTGTCGTCAAGTTTTAAGTGGCGGCTAAAATAATAAACGATGGTCAACATTGTTATTAAAGAATTCCTAAATAAATTCATGATTTTGATTGATGTTGGTTTCTTAAAAAACATTTTTGTTAAATCTCATATCTATCTTTTCGTTTTTTTTCGATATATTGTCATTTAATGATTAAAACATTTTCATATTAATTACCACTTATCTATTTATTCCAAAACAAATTGGTTTGTTGTTGAAATTATGTCTATTATTTTTACAAAGCATATATACTAACATAAATTACTAGTTAGAAATTGTACCCGATTCTAATTTTTTGCCACAGTTGAAATAATCCAAAATTTGATTACCATATAGAATCATATTATTGTATTTTCTTGCATTGAAATTGATTACTAAATTTTTGGATTACACTGTGGTGTAAACATTGAAAATTAAAATATAGTGCTGAAATTATAATTGTGGACGTAGATTTTTCATCATCGCCTTCTAAAATTTCTATCACGAGTTTTATGAGGAGGATTAATTACTATGGAATAAATAAATATGCACAATGAAAGAAAACAGTTAAAATCGTCGATGAAGTATCTTCCATAAAATTTCCAACGCTTAAATCAAATTTTGTTATTAGGTTTTAGTTAAAAGTTTCTGAGCCTACACACTTATATCATTTCAAATTGGAAAACATAACATCTAATACTTAGCCATTTTCAAATGCAACTTGAACTTCGGACTCATATTTCCAAAAAGTTCTTAATCAACCAAGTCTCTTGTTGATGTTTGGCAAGTCAAGTTTGTTATCGTAATTAAAAATTACAATTAAAAATTTATTAACATAACTAAAAGATACTGCATTTAGTCGTTTTGAAAAAGACACATAATTTACAAGCTAAATAGTAAAGACCAAACAAGTGTGCATCTAAACTCATCATGTAAATTAGAACGAGGAATATATGTTGAATCTCAATATTACATCTAGATGATTAGTATTCAAATACAGTAAAGAAATGAGCAATCTTTTGATTTTTTTAATAAAATGAACAATTTTCTTTTGATTACAAGTTGCATAGTGCTTACAAGTTGGGACCTTTAATCCATTAACTAAAGGGTTCTTGATACACAACTATTTAAGCTATTGATTTCTCCATAATGGGCTGAGCAATGGGAAGAAAAAGCCCGGTGATGGCGGAGGTGGTAGCGGTTCGTTACCGCCTAAAAACCGCGGCGAGAACGCAAAATTGGGTGATAACAACGGGAATGGCGACCTAGGCGGTGGTGACAAAACAAACTGTGAAGCTGGAGACTGGAAAAACATTGGATTAGGGCTGGTTTGATTTGAAGGAAATAAACCGGTTGATGGTTGAACCGGGTTTTGGTTTTGTGGCTGAGACCGGTTTCCAACGGGACTTGATTCAATTAGGTAACGCATATAGGCGGAGATGGGAGATTCAGATGGGTTAACCGAAAATTGGTTAACAGGCTGAACCGATTGAGATGCAATTGGATCTGATTGAAATGGAGGTCGAGGACGGTTGACTTGGGTTAACGGAGCCGGTCTAACTTTGACCAACCGTGAATTTGGAGGTTTTGGTGGGTTTGGGTTTGTTGTTTGCGGAGGATTGACTAATAAAGTTGAACCAAGTCCGGTTAACTGTTGAACAATGGATCTGAAATCGGTTTTGTTGATGTTGTAAACCAAAGCTTGAGGATTTTGTTGTTGATTTTGCTGAGTTGATTGATCTTTACGGATGTTTTTGCCCATCTTATTGACACCAAGATGATGTTGATGATGATTATCATTATTATGATGATTTCTCTGATCATCCATAATTAAACCTAAAACAAACAAAAACACAGAGAAATCTAAATCTTAGGAAGAAATTAGTGGAGAAACTACAAAGACTTAATCTTTGAATGTAACTATAGTTTTTGGAATTTGATTTTAAACCAAGAAAGACTCTAAAATAAGTGAAAGTAAAAGGGTTTGAGCTTACCCGTTTTCTGAATTTGACCCGAAAAAAATGAAGATTGGAAAATGAGAAGAAGGAGAAGAAGAACAAAACTAATAAAACAAAAGGCTTTAAAGATAAAACAAAGGAAAGTTTGACTTTTTTGACTCTTTTGCTCTCTCTTCTTTAACTTTTTTGTCCTAATTAAAAAAAAACAAGTTTATGATAACTATTCAGTTTTTACTTAGAATCAACAAGTTGGTTTAATATAGGATACATATACTCGAGTGGACGTTTATTGATGTTTTTAATGTTACTAAAATTCTTTATAGTAGGTGATGAGCCGTACTAATGCACGAGATAAGTTAATCGTAAATTTATTTCTAAAATAAAAACGTTGTGTTATTGCATATTAAAACAACAATATAAATAACATATTGATAAGTTAATAGTAAATTTATTCCTAAAACAAAAAGTTGTGTTATTGCATAGTAAAACAAAATTATAAATTATATAAATAAAATAATTTCGATAGATATCAAATTACATATTTAATTTTATTTTTATAGAGTGATGGAAGACAATGTAGTAATGATAGAATATATTTCCTCTAATATCCTCTAACGTATTCTGACTCTTTCATATGCATATTTAATATGTAATTACTATATTATTTATTACAAACCCTTTTTGTTATCATGCATATATGTATTTTCACTATGTGCGGATTCAAAAACTATCGTGTAGTATAAAGTAAACCCTTTTATTATAAAGTATAAACCCTTTTTGGTATAGTAAACCCTTTTTATTTTATATTTCATGTATTTAAAATACTTATTTTATACCATGTTTTAAATACAATTTACACGGTACAAATTAATTAGATGATAACATGTATTTAATGTCTTATCTTTAAATTTATAATATATTATATAATGAGTGAGTGAGTCTGATACTGACACATCATCACTCATCTCCCTAATACATAACCACAATTTTTTTCTTCATATAATTAAATAAAAAACTAAAACTTACTCTCAAATCCCTTAAAGAATCCATAATCCCTTCTACTTCCTCGAATTTGATTTTCTCAATCACTTTTTGTGTTCTATGTTATGGTATAGGAGAACTTACTCTAATCAACACTCAGGTTCAATTTTTTATTCTCTCTTGATAATCTCATATTTCCCAGATAGATGATTCTCGATTGCATTATCAAGAGGAATCAGACATTTTCTCTTAAAGCCATGTATCCTTTTTTTGTTTGCATAGATTATATGGGAAAATAGTTTTTTTATACCTTTTCTCTTCTTCAGACAATTCTTTATTCTTCACATAGGCCACTCAATGAAATATTTAATAATGAAGTCGGTTAACTCAAATCTTATATATTGGATATCCAAACACTAAGGTAAATGAAGTCTCTCTTTCTAATTAGATTGTGTCAGTATCATTACGTATATGCACATTAAACTAAAAAATCTTGCTTAAAGAATAATTAGGATTTGATTTTATTTATATAGTTGATAATACATAAAGAGCTAAATAATTAGATGTAAGCATGAGTTAAGGCACATTTACTATTCCATTCAACTTTCTTTTCAACTTTGTACAAACTACTCTTCCCTAACTTTTTTTGTTAAAAACTTTGTAAAACAAGAGAATATTTAAGAGATGATAAATTATTTTGAGATTGATTTTGCCATTGATACTTTCAAGAAATTTTTATGGACCCCCCCCACCCCGAAAAAAAACTATCACAAATGTTAAATTACTTATATAAAAACTAATAAATCTAACTGTTAAATAAATCTAATTGTTAATGACTTTTATGGAATGTGCATCGAATACAAGATATAACATTCAGTTGTCATTATTAGACAAGGGTCAAAAACATAATGGTTGTAAATATGATGGTTTTGTTTTTGGAGAAGTAAAGTACAATCATCGAACAATAGATATAACATTTAATTGGCATCATTAGACAAGAGTCAAAAACATAATGGTTGTAAATATTATCAATTTATGATGTAAATTTGGTACCGAAAAGAGGAACAAAAAATAGACATGAAGAAAACCTGCCCACGGGTACTCATCTAGTAGTGATAAAAGTTGGCAATAATAATAACTACAGTAGAAAATATCGTATGTGAGTCTATTATCGCTGTTTGTTGTCTTTAATAATTTATACGGTGACATTTTGCCCGAACCATTACTGTGTTTGATTCATTGATTGTCTATTCTTATCACAATTTTGATTGTTATCGATCATAAGCGCAAGCGCAGAAATTAATGATAGTGAATACATTACTATCAATTATTTTTTACTGCAATTTTTTATTTTCTGATTGTTCATCATTATTTTTAATAGTATTTGAAAAAAAGAACTCTTTCATTTTGTATCACTGACGAGTTGTGATCATGATACAACGGTTAAAAACAAATCTGCCAAACATAATTTTCTCGAAATACGCAGTGCGAGTAGGCCCAATTATAATGATGATTTTCTTGACATTTAAGTGAGTATAGACATAGATAATTAGAGATAAGCGTTGTCATTTTCTCTTATGAGGTTACCAATCACAACCGACTAAGAGAACAATACAATGTTTATCTCTAATTCTCTACGACTATTAATCAACAAAAAAACACAATCGCAAGAGAAAATAACAATGTTTATCTCTAATTCTCTATAAATATCGATCAACAAAGCAACAAAAAATACATCATTAGAGAAAATACATCATATGGCTTTCGTTGCAATCAATAATAAAATCGGTTTTAACAACGATATTTTTTACTTTTTTTGTATTGTTATCTTTTATAACTTTCTTTTACCATTTTTACCGCTCACTATTCCTGCTAGAAAACATGTACTGCTTTAGTAAATTGACAATTAAAAATGAATACTTGAATAGTATACTACATTTTGACCCAAAAAAAAAAAAGAATAGTACACTACCAATAAGGATGATCTCTCGTGTGTATAGGAAATAAACTCAAAACAAATATGAAATAGATTTAACAAAAGAAGCCAAACCCATTCAAATGAAAATACGTTTTCATTATAAAAACACAAAAGAACCATAAAAACAGATATTCAAAGAGAACAAACGTGACAAGTAATAAATCATTGATGATTATATGTTAATCTTCCTTTTCTCTTCTATCAATCCTTGATCTCTCAAATTCTCAAAACTCCAATCCCTTCGCATCCCACTGCTCCTTACAAGCATTGGTTGTTCAAGCCGGGTCGTTCCATTGCTAGAGCTAGAACCAACAGGACCACTTAGCCTAATGTGATGAATCTTTTTCACCTTCTTCATCTTCTGTGCTAAAGAAGATCCTGACCGTCCAATCTTCTCATAGATCCTAGGGCTCAAATTCCCTGACCAATTTCTCCCACCAACATGATCTTTACAACTTGTTTTACCTTTATGGTTAATCTCGACCGTTGGTGGTCCAGGACCGGAGAGATCAAACTCTGTTGTGGAATCTGTTCGTGGAAGAGCTCGACATGTTAGACAATTTAAACTCATAGCTTTTTGTACGATCTCCTTAGGACAATGGAGATCGATTATGAGAAAGATAAACAAGGAAGAAGAAAGAGAGAGTTTGGTTTTATTTAGTTAGTAATATGTTATATGTTTTCTTTTAGTAAAGACTAACTAAAACTAATCTAATTTTGGAGGAAAGTGTATATTTGTAAATTCGAATGTTGTTGTGTAGGTAGGTATCACCTCGCACGTTAATTAACAACTACCAAACTTTATAGAAATGATAAGTTTCTGCCTTTGGTCGTTGGTTAATGAAAGACATTGAAGAATTACCAAAATAGTTGTAGACATATAACAAATTATATATAGTGTGAATGAATGAGTGAATGGTTTAATATACAGTACCGAAGATCGATGAAAGATGGCTATTTGCCTATTACGATACATGGAACGAAGTCAACTTTATGGTTCTAAATGAAAATATTTTTCTATTAATTGGCGAAAAGTAAAATAAAATCTTAAGTAACGGTGTTTTTTTATTGGCCACTTTCTTTGTTTATTACTATATATATATATATATATATGCAGTAAATGCTCTTGGTGTTTGGGGAAGATCAAATGCCTTTTGACATTTTGGGATTAAACGAAAAATTGTGATTAAAACTTACAAACATACTTCCGGATTAAAATTCGGATTATCACATGGTGTCATTACTATTGCAAACTATCAAACCTTGGTCTAAATTTTATTTTTGAAAAATCTTGACTTTTGCCTTATATATTTCAATAATAAACCAGTTTTTAAATTTCAAGACGAGTCTTTACTAATACATAAGACTATAAGAATCATAGATAGATCACACGGCTCTCTAAACATAGAGATATATACTCAGACTCCCAGATACGATAAGATAAAACACTAAAATACTAACTTTAAACTAACTTCATTAAATTTTTTGTGTACAAACAAATGACAATGTCTCCACATTTTTGGCATTATAAACATTTCCCTCATATCCCCTCAAAAAGATAAGAGCACTATCCCACTCTCAAACCCATTTACGACCACTTATTTCCATCTGCCTTTTGTTACATTACAATTCACAAATTTCGACCTTTATGGTATATAATAAAGTTATAAACTCATTTCTCTATAGTCGAAAAAAATATAAAAAATAAGTTATAAACTAACCAAAAAGTGTTGCATACATAATGAAAACTAATTCCTAATTGACTAAATGTGATCAAAATTCCATTCACAGAACTTCAATAGAATATAGGATCTTACTTAATCTTATTCCAAACATATATACAATACACCTAAAGGTTTCTTATTTTACTAACTCTCTGGTCTCCTCCAACTTAGTATTCCCTTAAAGGCTTATGAAGACACTACACTAAGAAATAAGAACTAAACAAGTTCTACTAATGAACAACAACATTAACAACATGAAACGAGTGATGCAAAATGAGTACTTACCACTTACAAAGAGACCTACTTGCGAAAAAGATCATACATTAACCCGCTAATTACGATCTCTTTACATTGATGAAACGAGACTTTGTTCAATAGTTTTTTCCGACTTTCGCCATTAAAGCAACCTTGAGCTGATCATGATTGAAAAACTGGCTCCCCATCTTCACAGTAGCTTGTTGAATCATCAAATCATTCACAACCGATAAACTTGCGTGATTCACTTCCAAATCCATTTCCTTAAGCGCATCCATAAATCTAGAACCAGGATGATTCTTCTTACTACATTGTACACGTATCATCACATCCCAACCAATGATCTTCACATCGATCTCCATCTCTATAGAACTCGCCGAAGAATCTTGATTCGAATTTCTTCGTTCTTTCACCCTCGAACCACCATTTCCTTTCCCATTTCCTTCCTTACTCATCCCATCTATCTGCTTCTGCATCTCTTCTTTATCCAATTCCGCTTGTTGCAACTTCGATTTAAGCTCGTTAATATACGAAATCGCATCTCCCAAAAGAGAAGCTTTGTCCATCTTCGAAACATTAGGTACCACAGCTCTCAAAGAATAGAATCTCTGATTCAACTTCTCCCTTCTTTGCCTCTCTGCTTCAACATGATTCAACGGCTCTTCTCTTCCGTTGGCCGGTTTTCGCCCTCGTTTCCTCGGTTTCTTCTCCGGTGGTTCAACAACAATAGCTTCCTTAACCACAGATGCTTCAAGATCAGAATGATCAGAATCAACAGACTTTGCAACAGATCGAACCACAGTACTAAAAGAAAGCATCCCTTCATCATTATTACTCCCTTTAGAAACCGGAGATCTCTTCTTATTACTCTCCTCCGCCGTAAAACCACAGAAACTTAGGGTTTCATTAGATTTATTAAAGTTCCCATTTTGATTCAACCCAGAACTCGAAAAATTCAAATTTTCAACCTTTTGGTTTCCCACAGAGCTTTCGTTCTTCTCAAGATGAGAATTAGAATTCGAATTACCGTTAATCCTCGCCGGAGATTCAATTCCGGTGTTGTTGTTGTTGTTCGTCGGTTCACTAATCCATAAAGCTGGATCATTCTCACCTTGATCTGGATTCAAATTAAAACCCCAAGAACAAGCTTCACCACCACCACCACTGAAATTGAACAAGTTATTAACTTTGTCCATCAGATCCGAGCTTTGATTTATAACTTCCGATGAACCAAGTTCAACGACACCGTTTTGAGCAGCGATACATACCAAAGTTTGTAACCCAAAAATCTGACCTTGACCAGCTCTTTCACAACCCGACCCGGTTAAAGCACCCGACCCGGATAACCAAATAACCCGAGAATTTAAATACGATTCACCGGGAAGTCCAACTCCGTTAACGAAGCTTTGAGTCATCGAAACTAAAAAGAACCATTCAGTATCTGTAACTTCTTCATCATTAGATTCATCCGAAACTCCAATTCCGCCGGAGATTAATGAATTAAGCTCACGAATTACTCTTTTCCGATGTTCTTGTTCAGCTGAATTAGAATTGTTGTTCTTCTTCTTCTCTTTATCTTCTTCTCCTTTGTAGTAACCATCTCCCCAACCTAGAATCACTGAGTTATCTCCGGTGGACGAATCGAAATCGTGTGAGATCTGCCAGAAGATTGCGTAAGTCCAGTTTTCTCCGGCGGATTCGATTAAAGCTTGAAGACGTTGTTGAAGAGTGTCTTCGTTGAATTGAAGTTGTGGTTGTGGTTGTTGTGGTGGAGGAGGAAAGAGAGATGTGTGATTTGTTCCGATGAAAGCTTCCATCGCCGATGTTTCATCGTCGGTTGTTAAGAAATTGATTGATGATGTCGTGCAGTTCATGTGAATTTAGCCGCCGGAAAAGAGGGGAAGGTTTAAAGCTGAAGACTTTTCCGGTGAGGGAGAGAGAGAGAGGTGACGTGTTTGGAGAAAATCAATAGAGGGAAAAAGCTAAAGCAAATGGCATTTTAGTGATTGTTTCTGAAGATGATGATTCACAAATATATTATTTTATTATATAAAGAAATGTGATTATTGTTTTGTTTTTACAACCTGTCAAAAAATTAAAAATGTCTTATAAATATGAGAGTCGCAATGTATTTTTTATATGACAGAAAAACAAATATTTGGTTCACGGTTAGGAAAAAAATAAATATTACGAATTGAAATATTCATGGTGTGATAGTTTTTAGTTTGGACCACAGTTTTGTCCTCATTACATTGTTACTTAAATGTGTTTATGCTTTATCAGCCATCACAAACCACTTTTTTTAATAAATAAATTTCGAAAAAGATTAAATGATTTATGGTGATATAGTGACTGAGAGTTTACTATATGCACCAATGCTAGAATTTAAATTTGTATGCTGCGAATTTTGTTATAGCTGTAAACTATAAACAAGATAAAAATATTTGAGTTTTCCAGATTATCCATATTTGAACGAATAAATGGTTTCATTTGAGATAAAAGTGAAATTTTATCAAATTTTCAGCCATGAAGTTGAAACGTCAAATAAAACATTCAGCTGATTTTTTGTTATTTGGAAGAAAGACCAGTGTGTAAAAAAATTCTTCCACACAAAACAAAAAACAAGAATAAATTAAACTTTTTTTACCGATTTTTTCCCTTATTTTCTTAGTTATATTTTTTCAATTCCATTTAACTACGTTCATCATTATTATTATTTTCTAATTCAGTGTAACCTTTTAGTATGAGATTCCAAGTTCCAATCCTCTGGTTATAAATAAAATAATAATAATTAATGGATGAAAATGATATTTCTCTCTATTGAATTCATATTATGATATTTTTTGACATATAGTCATATATTCGTTTTTTTAATAAAAATATATATTGGCATTATCTTGTGTAGCCACTTTAATTGTTTGGGTCCTCTGTCCAGGCCTAGTCTTGTCTGCTTTCCATGTTTCTCTCACCAGTGTTGACATTTTTATTTATTAAATCTTAATATTTTTAGTCATGGAATATAGTTTTTTCTTTGGATCGAATTTCATGGCATATAAACATAGATATAGTGGTAGGTTTTGTTTTAGTAGGTGATATTAAATATCATTATTGTATTTTACCCGTTTAGACCACATTTCATCGTTTTTCTCAAAACTTTCATGACCAACCAAAATATCATTTTATAAAAAGTTACAAATAATAAAAAATCGACAAAAGAAGAAAAGTATTCGGTGAAAAGGACAATATATGCAAGTCGTATTCAATGGTTAACCACGATGGCCCAAAGGCTTCCAGTTCACGTGATTCTCGTGGATGATGTAATTACAAAAGACTTTAGACCCATTAATCTTGCACTAACACTTGATTATT
Organism: Cardamine chenopodiifolia; assembly: GCA_963922655.1. Taxonomy (NCBI): domain Eukaryota; kingdom Viridiplantae; phylum Streptophyta; class Magnoliopsida; order Brassicales; family Brassicaceae; genus Cardamine; species Cardamine chenopodiifolia. Next base: position 20,180,648 of record OZ000480.1, on the reverse strand, counting down.
GAGATTACATAATAAAAATAATCGTATTCCTTTAGGTTCTAGCCCGTTTTGCAAGACAAATAAATAAATATGTCATTAGAGGAATTGGTGTAGATTAGCTAATTTAACCGATGTCATAAAAAAGAAGAAGATAAAATTTAACCTAAGATGCTTCCAGAGTATATATATATATATATATATATATATTTGGATCTAACCAATAATATAACAAAAAAGCATTATCTTTCGTTAATCTCGTGATCTATCCTTCAAACGAAAATATTTGCGTGTACGACAAAATAAATTTTAGTGGTGTTAAGTGTTGACGAGGTTTAAATGATAACTAGAATGAATGTATAATTTAGATTTCTTGATTAAATCTATGAATTTTAACAAAGATTAAGATAAAAATTAAATTTAGATGATAGAATTATGCAATCAAAATTTACATTGAAAAATACCCACTACAACAAGCACACTATAAACAATTCACCAAATGTTTTTTTTCCTTTTCTTGAGAACTGTAGCTGGGCCATTGTGTTCAAAATACAAAGAGAATAAAAAATGGGCTTATTTACAAGAATTGAACCGAACAAGCCCATTAAGTTTAGTTTCAATCCGCTAATCTAAATATTAGGCCTCTAAGATTATATATCACATGACAACAACAAATCATAAACGCGATAAAATAATAAATACCTTTACAGGTTTCAGAAATCGCAAAAACAGAAACAAAATAATTCCTTTGCTTGGAAGAATCGATCCATCATCACCACTTTCAGATTTCCAGATTTGTTGGAAATTATCTGCTAATCTTTAAATAGTTCCTTTAGATTTGTAAATCAACGATGACGACTGAGAATTTAACCGACAAGAATGTCATTTTCAGAAAACTAAAATCAAAATCCGAGAACAAGGTTAGGTTTCTCCATCTTCTTCCTAAAATTTTGATTGTTTGAAGATTCTATCAATCTCAAATTCATTTCTGATTTTTGCTTTTTAGGTCTGCTTCGATTGTAGTGCGAAGAATCCAACATGGGCTTCAGTTCCTTATGGTATCTTTCTGTGTATCGATTGTTCAGCTGTTCATCGAAGTCTCGGTGTTCATATTAGCTTCGTAAGGTAAAATTTGAATTCTAAGGAACACAAATTTTAGTTTAATTTGAACTCTCTGGGCTTTAATTCTAGCTAGGGTTTAAGCTGTGATTATAGCAAGACGACGTTGACTTTTCCCCCCCTTTGGCCATCCTATTTATAGCATTTTAATTTTGTTTTGGATCTTCTTGGTGATGATTATAAATAAAGGCATATTTTTGCATTGAATTGTTTTCTTGTGATCAGATTGATTCAAAATTTTCATGTTATGATTTAAGTTTCTTTGTTTTTTTGTGTAGGTCAACGAACTTAGACTCATGGAGTCCTGAGCAGCTAAGAACAATGATGTTTGGTGGGAACAATCGAGCTCAGGTGTTTTTCAAGCAACATGGATGGAACGACGGTGGCAAAATCGAGGCTAAGTATACTTCAAGAGCTGCTGATCTATATAGACAAGTTCTTGCTAAAGAAGTTGCTAAAGCCATGGCGGAAGAAGCTGGTTTATCGTCGTTGTCTTCTGTTACTAGTTCTCAGCCAGTGGAATCGTCTGATAACGGGGTTTCTTCCGAACATTCGAGAAAAGAGAGTTCTTTGGTTAAGCAAGAGGCAGCTACTGTCTCTTCTTCTTCACCAAAAGCTTCTCAGAAAGTTGTTGCTAGTACATTTAAGAAACCTCTTGTTGCAAGAAAGACAGGGAAGACTGGTGGTCTTGGTGCTCGTAAGCTTACTACTAAGGTAAAGATTTTCGTTGTTTTATAGAATTTAAAGCTCGCTTCTCTTGGTTTTGGTTTGATTAGTCTCTATTGTTGATGTAGCCAAAAGATAACCTCTATGAGCAGAAGCCTGAAGAACCTGTACCTGTGATTCCTGCTGCTTCTTCAACTAACAACGTATCATCAGCTGGATCATCATTTGCCTCTCGATTTGAGTACTTTGATGAGGAGCAATCTGGTGGACAAAGTGGCACACAAGTGCTTGACCATGTCGCTCCACCAAAGTCTTCGAAGTTCTTTAATGAATATGGAATGGACACTGCTTTTCCCAAGAAATCAAGCTCAAGTTCATCCAAAGCTCAAGTAAAGATAGTTGCATTTTTAACATAGCCGAAGAAAGAGATAGGAATCGATTCCTAATTCCTCTTTACTTATTTATTTTATTTTATTTACTTAGGTTGAAGAAACAGATGAAGCAAGGAAGAAGTTTTCAAACGCAAAATCGATTTCCTCGGCCCAATTTTTCGGAAATCAGAACAGAGATGCTGATTTGGACTCAAAAGCTACTCTTCAGAAGTTCTCAGTATGTCCTATACCAATCAAACTCATTTATTGTTAACTTTTCTTCAGTCTCATTGTTCTTACCTACTGACGCTATTGCAAAACTAATAGGGCTTAACAGCTATTTCTAGTTCTGATCTTTTTGGCCATGGACAAGATGATTCCAACGTTGATATCACTGCGAGCGACCTCATCAATCGAATTTCTTTCCAAGTAAACTTCTTAGTAGAAAGAATCAAATTCTTCAGCTTTTCTCAACTTTGCTTATAAATTTTTTTGATTCGACTTTGTTTATCCACAGGCTCAGCAAGATATGTCCTCTCTTGTAAACATAGCTGAAGAAACGAAGAATAAGCTCGGATCATTTGCCTCTACCATATTCAGTGATCTTCAGGATAGAATGCTGTAAGACACAAACAAAGATCTTGCCTTTTGATTTACACATTTTCTGATAGAAACACATTGTCGGATTGTAAAAGTAAAAGCTCTTTTTTATTCTTTTGGCTTTGTAGTTAAAAGAGTGATTTTGGAGCTGAGATGTTGATGTGGAATTTGATAATTTCATATGGATCTGGATATGGTAGTACTATATTTAATTCTGGTATATTGATCTCTTGGAAAGGGGAAAGAGTTTTACTATACACTAGTTATGTCAAAAATTTCAAGTTTTTACTTTTATGCAAAAATTTTGTTTTTCTGTCTGCAAAATACACAGCAGATCAAAACTTTTGTAGTAAAGCAGGGATATTGGAAATCTGGAATGGTGAGCAGATTGATGTTTGACCATATCAAGAACTTATATTAAATAGTTCCATTGTCATGATCAATATTTTAAAATTTGACTATGGGGATTTTATGTTATTTATATTCATCTATAAACAAAATTAATTTATAAGATTAAAGTTATTTTACATGAGAGTAGAATATATAATTTTATAGAAAGTTAAGGGAATTTGGGCAGCAATATTAAAAAATACAGAAAAGTGAAATTTGGGGAACTCTATTTCAATCGTAAAATCTGGATCAGCTTAAGCTATTAAAACGTTCCATTTGGCCAACTGTATAAAATGGCATACAGTAGTTAGATAAATCTTGTTAAAAAAAACTGATAAAAAGTACGGATACAGATTTAAAGGAATCAAGGAATATTAATTAATGCACAAGTGAGAAATAAACGAAGGAAGAATTCGAAAAAAACATTTTTAGGAGAGAAATTCGAGAAAATTCATTTTGTACAGTAACATTGAACATTGATGTTACCGTAAAATTTTGTGACGATTTTCTTTTTATTGGGTGAAGAAAATTGTGATACACAAAATATTATATAATATACAGAAAAAATATTTGGTACATATAAACATAATTTTATTGTAGACAAAATATAATTTAGAGAGTACATCTATAGTGTACTATATACAAAAATACAAAATAAATGTTGAACAGTTTTCATAAGAATAATTAACAATAGAAAAATAGAAAAAACATGTTATTAACTTTAAATCAATTACTTAAAGTATATCTTAAATTTGCGGTTGAGAACCAAACCACTTTTGCATAAAAAGAAAAAACAAACAAACTGACAAAACGAACCGAACAAACATGTTGTTGTGTGTGAAAATCGAAGTTCTGGAGTAAAAGCGAAAAAATTGATGTGTTCATGGTTGAGTAAATGAGTAAAATTTACACCCTAATTTTGAACTTATGATTTTATAATATTTATTTTGTAAGAAAATTATAAAATAAATATACTATACCCTACTTCCACATAGAATGAAGAATTCAAACATATGATTTTACAATATTTATTCCGTAACAAAATGAATATATATCCTAAATACATATTAGAGAACTCAAACATATAATTTTATAATATTTTTTTCGTAACAAAATTATAAAAGAAAGATATTATACCCTACACCTAAATGGAATGGAGAGTCCAAAAAATAATTTACAGGAATTATTCTGTAACAAGCTTACAAAAGAAGGATACCAAATCCTATATCCAAATGGAATGGAGAATCCAAATATATGATTTTACAGTATTTATCTCGTAACAAAGTTACAAAAGAAAGATATTATACCCTATACCCACATGCAATGGGGAACCCAAACATATGATTTTACGGTATTTATTCCATAAGAAAGTTATAAATGAAAGAATATATAACTTAAAAACATATTCGTGGACAAAAACATAACATAGAGAATGTCGTTTATGGTGTACAATAAACAAAAGTACAAAAAAACTTTGTATAGTTTCCATAAGAATAACAATGGACAATGAAAAAGATGATTTGATTAGGAGTGAATCAATTATTGAAGATTTATACCCTAAGTTTGGGTAAGAGAAGCCAAATCACCCCTGCCAAACATGAAAAAATGGACAACCGAATAAAACATGTATTGTGTATGTGAAAATAGAAGGATAATATACCCTATAACCACATAAAACAGAGAATCCAAACATATGATTTTACAATATTTATTCTGTAACAAGGTTATGACGAAATGAATATATACCCTAAACACATATAAAGGAACACACACAAATGATTTTACAGTATATATTACGAAACAAAATTACAAAAGAAAGTTATTATGCCATATACCAAAATTAGGGAACCCAAACATTAGATTTAACAATATTTTTTCGTAACAAGATAACAAAATAACGGTATTAAACCATACATCCAAATGGAATAAAAAACAAAAATATATGATTTTATAGTTTTTATTTTGTGACTAAATTATAAAAAAGGAATTCTATACTAAATTCATTAGGAATCCAAACAAATGATTTTACAATATTTATTCTTTAACAAAGTTATCAAAAAAAGAATAGTATACCCTATATCCAAATGGAATGAAAAACGTAAACATATGATTTTACAATATTTATCATATAACAATGTTACAAAAAAAAAGATATTATACCTTGCATCTACATGAAATATGGCACCCAAACATGTGATTTTATAGTATTTATTCCATAAAAATATTTATAAATGAATGAATATATAAACCCTAAACACATATTAGTAAAAAAATATATTGGATATATTTGTCTATGAAAACACATGGAAAAAATAAAAAGTTAAACAATATTGTCTCATGGACAAAACAGATACCATATATTTGTCTACGGATACATATGGATAATATAAAAACGAAATTTGTATATTTCAAATAGCAAAAAATTGATATCATTATATTTGAATCAATTACCAAAATTTGTATCCTAATAAAATTAAACTACGTTATAAATAGAAAACCCAAACAAAATGGTCTCGTAAACAAAACACATAATATAAATTTATCTATGAAAACTCGTAAACAAAATAAAAAAATATAAAAAAAAGTTTCAGCGGATCAGATGAGAAAATAGTCTTTTTACATAATAAAAATGACTTTTTCAAAAAATAATTTTTTCAAATGTTACTGCTATTGTAATAACCATTTTGATAATAACTCCACAAAAGAATTCACATTAAACAATTTTTTATTTTATTTCTCTCCCTCCTCCTCCATCTATTTATTTACTTATTTTTAAATAATTATAGATTAAGAATCAAATTATTAACCTTTTCTTGCCAATTAAAATAATTTGTCAAAGAGTCCGGTCAACTCCAATATAAAAAAGTTACAAACCATGGTTGACTTGACCACATAAACTAATCAAAGATAACAGTTTACTCTTTACTCTTCAATTTTTTCCTCGAAGAGGTTAAAAAAACCCTAAATCCCCAAAAAAATGGCGGCATAAGTTTCCCTCCTAATTCAAACCTTCTTCTTCACCCAATCTTCGGCATCCCTCCAAATCAATTCCCAAAATCCTTCTTCTTTTCGTTATCAAATTCCCAAAATTTCACAATTTTTTTTCGAGCGAAACTCAAAAAAATTTCTTCTTTTCATTACTTCTCCAGATCGACATAGGAAAAATGCAAACTTCTCCCAAAACCTAAACCCTAGCTTCTTCTTCTTCCTCTCTTCCTTCAATTCTTCACTAAATCCGATCTGGATTATATCTTTAATGGCGGAATCAAGTGACCCACCACCATCAAATCTCTTATCTTCTCCTAAAATAGCTAGCCCTGTTGAAACCCTAGATGAATCTTCACCAACCGCGCCAATTCGTGACCTTGTTACTCACTCCCTCGCTCTTTCCTCACCAATCTGGTCTTCTCCGGTTAAATACTTAACCGAGATTCAAACCGTAGCTACGTCGGCTCAGGTTTCGCCTGCAAACAACAATCTTCTCCCAATCACGAATAGGTCAGATTCAGATTCGTATCTGTATTCTCGTTCAGAGAATCGTCAACCAAGGAGACACATATCGAATTTTGACTTTCAAAGTGACGAAGACTCCAAAACCGAATCCACAAAACCTATTCAGATCTCATGGTCTTATCCAAAGATTGAACCTTCCGGTGTTGTATGTATCTCTTTCCTCTTCCTTAAACCTAATTTTTGTTTTTTGTGATTTTGATTGTTTTATGTATACAATTTCTTCAGGGTGCTGGATTATATAACTCAGGCAACACTTGTTTCATAGCTTCAGTGTTACAATGCTTTACTCATTCTGTACCTCTTATTGAGAGTCTTCATTCATACACCTACCAAAACCCTTGCAACTGTAAGATGGTTGATTTATGTTTTGTTTGATCTTAATTTGTGCCTTGTTTGTTTATAATCTTAATCTTATAGTTGATTTGGATTTGTTTTCAGGTGGGAGTCATAAGTTTTGTGTTATGCAAGCTCTCAGAGATCATATTGAATTTGCTTTGAGATCTTCAGGACATGGTTTAAACGTTGATGGATTTAGAGATAATCTGAATCGTATCCTTTTATTTCTTTGTGTGTATAAATTTGTGTTTGAGGTTTGTTTATATGATGTGAATGGGTTTAATCTTTAACCCAATTACAGATTTTTCATCTGACTTTCAGATAAACCATCAAGAAGATGCTCATGAGTTTCTACAATCGTTTTTAGATAAGTTAGAAAGATGTTGTTTAGATCCTAAGAATAAGAATGGTTCGATCTCTAACCAAGATGTTAGCATTGTAGATCATGTCTTTGGTGGTCGTCTATTGAGTACGGTAAGAAAGTATTAAATTCATTTACTATATACTATTCATCTAATGTTGAAGCAGTATCCATAATTGTGTTTGATCTCCTTCCATTTCAGCTTCATTGCTGCAACTGCAATTCATCATCTGACACATTTGAACCTTCTCTTGGATGGAGTTTGGAAATTGAAGATGTTGATAACCTTTGGAGTGCTTTAGAATCGTTTACACGAGTCGAAAAACTCGAGGATCAGTTTACTTGTGATAACTGTAAGGAGAAAGTTTCAAAGGAGAAGCAACTTAAGCTCGATAAGTTGCCGCTGGTTGCTACATTCCATCTTAAGAGATTCAAGAATGATGGAGTCACTATGGAGAAGATCGTCAAGCATGTTGAATTCCCTTTGGAGTTGGGTTTGTCTCCTTATATGAGTAGTAACCATAATCCTGAAGTAAGTGAAAAAAATTACAAACCAATTTTTTTTTTTTGTAAATCTGAGATTTTCCAAGTCTTAAGTTCTTATTTTGTTTCTTCAGATTTCCACAAAATACCATCTTTATGCTTTTGTGGAGCATATTGGGAATGGATTTACGTTTGGTCATTACTCCTCTTATGTGAGATCAGCTCCTGAGACATGGCATAGTTTTGATGACTCGAAGGTAATACTAATATAATCAGTGATTTCATTTTATTTGGTTTGGTTTAGTTCTCTGTAAATGTAACTTTCTTAATGTTTTTCACAAACCTTGGTAGGTTAGAAGAATCAGCGAAGAGTACGTTCTATCACAGGATGCATATATATTGTTTTATGCAAGAGAAGGAACTCCTTGGTTCTCTAGTGCTTATGAAGAACTGAAGGTGTTCTTTGATGCTGCTACGTTAAATTTTTCACCAAAGTCGGTGCTTGAGTCTACTTGCAGACAGGAGTCTTTATCCGATCACAATTATGAGAATGTCGTTAATTCCAGCAAAGCCTATAATGACTCCGTGGGAGGAGTATCGACCCCTGAAGTAAATTATTCAGATTTCCGGTGTCATGAGCCACAAGAAGAAGTGTTTGATGCAGCTGAGTCTTGCAGCGATGAAGAATCTTCCATAATTGATCCTCTTGAGTCACCTGAGGCTGACGAATTTGAGAAACCATTTGCTGCAATCTCTCAAAACAGAGAACCTGACTCATATCCTCCTGACTACAGAGCTAACAACATCAGTGAAGTTCATGTGCCTGTGCTCAAGGTTCAAAATCAAAACTTGTCTCCAAGACACAAAGACTTGTCTCCGAAATCCAAAGAGTTGCCTCCAAAAAGCAAAGGTACGTTCTTTTACTATGTATTTTTGATAGCTTACCTGTGGACAATACTATGGAATATAGGAGTTTTTGATGGACAAATCTTAGAATCACTTAAGCTTAAGTTACAAGAAGCTTGAATGATCAAAATTGAAATAGAACATAGAAGGAACGAGAGAGTAATGATCTGTCAACAAAGCACTTAATGTAATTACAATGCTCTTATGTGTGTTTGTGTGCGACTCTATATACAGCTGGCGAGAGAGCTACGCTTGGTGGTGCTTACGGACTTGAGCTCAAGATTCAAAAACAAGATTCCCCTCCAAAACGCCAAGGTAGTATGTGTTTTGATAGATTTAGTCTCAACTATCGTAAACATGTGGAAGAGTTTTAGTTGGTGAGAGTACGAAAATACTAATTCCGAATGTGTATGATTCTGTAACAGGAAGCTTTCAGATTGAACGGTCGCATTTGCTAACTAAGAAAGAAGAAGAACCTCGTCGAAGAAAGACAGCGGCGTTTAGAAGCCATTTTACTACTTCTGCTGCAGATCCCAAGGATACAAGATTTGCTCTTTCATATCTCAACAGGTTTCCGACAAGTCGCTCTCGAATGCTCGTCAATGCTTTGGGTGGTTCTCCTATCAAGAAGAAGAAAATCTCTAAACCCAAAAGATCGGTGGGTCTTCTTTAGTACCTCCGGCAGTGATATCAAATTTTAGTACAAAACTAGAAGAGTTAGCTAGAGAATATGAACACATTTTGACTTTTTTTGTGTGAATACAACAACTTTGATCAAATTTTGTTTTGTAGCTCCAACCAAAAATCTTAACGTTTGCTTTATAAATAATAAAATATTTTATGAATTTATCGTGTTTATTAATTTATAAAATGATATTTGAGTCAAAATATCAATTTAAAACTGGAGAAAATTATTAATTTATCTATATATTAATTTATTGGATATTAATTTATAAAGGTTTCTTTATACTATGGTTTTAATGTTATAACAATAATAAGACTACATTTTCAATTATTATGAAATACAACGTTCAATAATAATGGATACAAAATGTTTTTGAAATAGGCATTTTAATTTGTATACCCCTCCACAAATCATCTTTATTTTTCAAACTTTTTTTGGTTGATCTTAAGTTTGGTTCCTTCAAGGGGCATAGCCTCCACCGCCGTGACCACCACCTGAACCACCACCACCACCAGAACCACCTCCATGTTCACCACCGTAACCACCTCCTCCTCCTGAACCTCCTCCACCACCACCACCAGATCCCCCTGCTGCACCTCCATAACCACCACCTTCACCACCACCACTTCCATAACCACCTCCATGTGCTCCTCCACCATAAGCTCCTCCTCCACTTCCTCCACCGCCACCACCTCCATAGCCTCCGACACCACCATGAGATCCTCCACCACCAGCTCCTCCTCCTTCACCACTTCCATAAGCACTACCTCCACCTGCTGATCCTCCACCACCTCCTCCTCCATGACCACCACCGCCTCCATAAGCTCCACTTCCATACTCACTTCCACCAGCGCCACCACCTTCACCAGCACCACTTCCATAGCCACTAGCATACTCTCCTCCACCACCATAAGCTGATCCTCCACCACCTCCACTACCACCACCTCCACCACCAGCATGACCACCAATTACACCACCAGCTCCTTCACCACCACCACTTCCATAACCACTAGCTCCTCCACCGCCATAAGCAGTTCCACCACCACCACCACCACCACTACCTCCACCACCAGCATGACCACCATAACCACCAGCCGCTCCACCATAACCGCCACCTCCTCCTTCTCCTCCTCCACTAGCGTAGCCACCGGAAGAAGCAGCTCCACCACCACCTCCACCATGACCACCACCACCCCCACCAGCAGCACCATATCCTCCAACACCTCCATAACCACCACCAGCTCCTTCTCCACTACCACCACCATAACCACCACCACTCACTCCTCCATAACCTCCACCACCACCATGTCCTCCACCACCGCCACCACCATGACCAGCAGCTTCACCGTAGTTCAAAAGAGTCCGGCTAGTGGCGTAGCAAATGCCAACACCGAGTATAAGAAAAAAGATAGTTGAGAGAGCTTTGAGAGAAACCATTGTCTTTGGATTTTAATTTGATGAACTGAAATGGATAGCTCAATGAGGTATTTATAGTAATTGGAGTGGTTTGGTAATGTTAAGCCGTGTCCACTGAACAAAGAGTGGTTGAAGCACATGGTTAGGACAAAAAGTGTAGATTTACTGTCCCTACCATTACTCCTAATTTTGGTTCAATTCCTTTATTTTTGCTCTAATTTAATATTATATTCTTCTAAGTCAATTACCAATGACTCGGACGTCAATCTAAATCGATAAAAACAAGACCCTAGTTTTATTGTTTTTTTTAACCAAAACACTATTCATTAATGATTAAAAGATAAATATACTGTCTTCATCATTTAACTGATAAGAACCAGAACTGCAAAAGAGAAAGAAAACAAATTAGGTTCTTGATAATCAGGGATGATCGAGATGAATGTAGCAGAGTGACATACTCACTGGATTTTCTAATCGGTCTAAATCATAACACCATTTGACTAGACAAATGGGAGTGGCGAGACGAACATTTTTGGCTTACATGCAAATCTTAAACATTCTTTTCTTGAGATTTGGTGTATGAGAGTAAATTCTAGATATGACGCATATAGTTTCTCCAATTCGTTCATTTCTAATGATAAAGCCAGCCAAACAGTTGGGTTTTGCGACCACGTGAATCAAATCCATTGAATCTACTACATAAGAACAAAACCAAAAAAAGAGTTAATCAAGCAAGTCGTGGCTCATATGAGGCTCCAAATCAAGAGGCAAATTGCCCCGAGTGAATTTTTTGAATACTCAGGAGATATGTAGTTCTAGATATACCAAACAATATTCTAGTTGTGAATTTAAGATTAAGATACGATTAAGGCTTTTATGAATAAGCCTGCTCACAAATATTATGGCCTTGTTTAAATTTTTTTAATTTAGATTTTAGACATATATATGCAAATAATCTTAATAAAAAAAGGTTTGGTTATTTAGTGCACATATAAGCACTTCCTCTAAAACGCCGTGGTTAGAACGATACACGTAGAGTACCTTTTTACTTTTAGTAACGCTTTATATATAAATCTTCTACTAACAACAATTAGTTTGGTATTTAGCACTACGAATATATTAAAAAGTTGAATGTCATTGATATACATTGTTTTGTGTTGTTAAAAAGGATAGAAAATAGTTATAATATCATTGACAAGTCATAGTATCGTGCAGTATAATGTTGAGTCTTCTTTTTGACTTGTATCCTCCATTACTTAGGCTTCTAACAACCCATTTTTCCAAGCCAAACCCACTTATCTCTTGCTTTGTTATATAATTAAACTCTTACTTCTTTTGCATGAAATATTTGACATTTATGGAAATGTATCGGCACATTGTACGTGGATTTTAACTTTCAAGATAAGTAAAATTTTTGATTCTTTTTGTTCAACAAACATTTGTTTCAAATTAAATTACAGAACCAAACTAAAATAGTTTGAATAGACTGTCTAACTTATGCGAAAAATATAGAAACAAAATTTAGCGATTTAATCCAAAAAGTTATTTATATTTACAATTATGGGGTTATATCGTGAATTAGGGTGTTTAGTAGTCCCCTTCACTATATCATAGTATCCTCCATTCCTCACCAAATCTTCAAACAACCCTATTATCCCAGACCAATTTATCTTTTATTTATTCTTTTAGTTTCACCTAAGACTTGATTATGTCTTGCATTGTTATACAGCTAAGCTCTTATTTTGTTTTACATGAAATATTACACATGACTAATCATGATATGGAATTTTCAGTACTTTCAACTACTTTCAAATAGACTATATACCGCATTACTCAAAAAAAAAATCAAAACGTAGAGGAAACTAAATTTACTAGAAAACTCTAAGAATGGTTTCAAGAGCACCAACATATAGAAAAATGCATAGATTCATGTAAACCAAATATAGCAAAATATCTTCTAATATTATACGATGATAGCCTACTTCTAGAAGATAGCTATAGAAAATTGAAATCAAATCATGATTATTTTAATGCACGAAATTTTGGTACCAAAACAATATGAATAGAAAATAAAAACAAAAGATTTCTGGTAAAAAGACTACTAACAAAGAGAACACTTATTAATGCGTGTGTTGCGTCGTAGCATTGCCACTAAGAAGACCAATCAAGATTTTGAGGGCTTTGGTGCTGTCCAGCCAACGATCACTTCTCTACTGGTTATGCCGTAGAGAATACACCGAAATAAAATAAATACAAAAAGAAGTAAATAAATTATGCACTATTCTAATAGCATTAAAAGAAACTGATTGTTGTTTGAAGTACGAAGTTATATGTTTGGAATTTCAAAGATAGTTTCATGCATAGTCGCTTGAAATCTAGACTAATTGATGATACAATAGCAAAAACTATAACTGATAATATAGCAGAAACGTGGAACCGTGGAATATAAAATAAATATGAAAAATGAAATTTAGCATTAGTGAATGAAAGTTGTTTTCAACTACTGTTCAATATGATCTAATAAGAAAATTAACCAATAAAGCAAGCGAGATATAGTAGAATGATGAAATATCTTTCAAGAATTTGTAAACATTGTGTGATTTGTAACAACCCGAATAGTCGCATAATCATCTGTTCAATAGTTGATTCTAAATTATGCATTTTATATCGTATTTGATATTTGTAAAATATTTTTTGATATATTAAAGTTCAATATTATTCAGAATCTATCATTTTATCCAACCAAATATATACGAAAATATCACTAGACTAAACTTCACTGTTGGTTCATTAATTTGACAATGCACATGGAGTGTAATTAAGTATAGTCATGTGTACAAATTTAACAAATAAATTTTTGGAGAAAAAGTGTGTAAACACATTGACAAATGAAGAGCTCAAGCTTTTGGTATTTTCAAAAGGATAAGCACCCAAAAATTTACCCATAATAATTGGTTCCAGCAAAATACAGATTTTGTCCATTGAGAGATAGAGATAGAGATATTGATAGAGGAAGGTAATGATGATCCATAAATGTACAAACATACGCATATTAATGGATATATGTACAGTTTCATACACAACACACAGTTGGAGATCACATGCTATAAAGCACACACCGTCGTTGTTGAGGAATGGCGTGAAGAAGTAGTAGTAGGACCAGTACTAGTACCATAGTGCTCTTCTTCTTTCACTTATCTTCCACGCGTCCGCAAAAAAGCTCAGTCACTTAGTTCATTTCTCAATCGAATTATAAGTCCGGCCACACAATGTCCTATTGATCTTGATGATTAAGAAAGTGTGCTCCTTTGAACCGTTAAATTTCCATCTATGAGCAGGTGCAATTCATAAGAGAAGTTCGGATTTCGAACAATAAGAACAGTTTAAAAGACAAATGTAATGTGAATGACACTATGAAATAAGTTAGTATACTCCAACATGATACTTATGTCACTGGCTTTTTAGTTGTCCCTCATGAACCGTGAGGTTAGAAATGTTGGGATGGGCCGGATCCAGTTCAACCTAGTTTTAGTCCGATCTATATTGTCTCAGAGACTCCAATTACTCTCTTCATTTTCCAAAGAATGTCATTATAAAGTTCTTTTTTTGTTTTATAAAAAATATCGTTTTGTGTTTTCAAGGTGACTCTTTGATCTAAATTTTTAATTTACCCTTAACTTATAGCTGTTTTTGTTTGAATTTAAATCATTAACCACTTATTAAATATAGACATATCATATGCCACATACGTGTATAATTTTTTTTTAATTTGTATATAATGTGTCAAAACGAAACTTTTTGTGAACAGAGGGATTAAATTACAAAATGAAAAATAAATAGACCGATAAGAGACATTCATCTATACGAGCAGGGCCTAACCCTAATTCTAGAAAATTATTACATTAACTCAAGAAAAGATCAGACCATAGGATCTTAGTTCACTATAACATCTCTACATTGATGGTTAATTAGCGCATTTCTGACTCTCGCGGTTGCTAAATCAAATATTTATTGGGTATTTGGAACATAGCAGTTTTGTACTTAAAGAGCCTTATTGAGATTTGCACTAAGACAAAGCTTTTGGTCCCTCACCGACAATGGAGATCACATAGTCTGACAACAACAACAAAAAAGTCCACTACTAGAATTTTTGTTTCTCTCACACATGACACCATTCAATAAAGAATGAAGCTGTTTTCACGTAAACATGATTGGAAAAAAACAAAATGCGTATAAATTAGGCATTAATTACAGCAAGCCGCAAAAGAGTCTTTTGCCTACTTCTCCTACCACCTCTTCAAAAACAGTAATTTGTCGTAATTGTTAGTGAGTTCATTTTTTGTAGAACCCTGAATTTGACTAGTATGTCAAATGAGTAATAAAATAGCGGAATAGTCGAAAATGAGTAACATTTTTATCTAAACAAAATAATCACACAATACTAAAAAACCTGGTTATAATAGATTAATGACATTTCATTTTTTCCAACTATATATATTTAGCGTAATTAATTTTATAGGGAAATCACTTTTAAAGCGTGAAATTTTTTTAAACAATGAATATTATAACAGAATACTCTGGCTAGTTTCTTGACGCCATGGAGGATTTTGATTGTAGCAAAGAAGTCATAAATCGAAGTGATCCTTCTAATCTTCAATGGAAAACTCCCTTAGCGGATTATTTAAAATGTAATGTGGATGGAGCATGTCCTAAAGAGAGGGATTTATGTGGTGTTAATTAGCATGTCCTAAAGAGAGGGATCTAGAAACTCCCTTAGCGGTTATGAAGGTGTGGTTAAATGGGTTGAAGCTCATGCCATTTTAAGACCAGGCTCTACATTGGAGACATAAGCCGAAGCCATGAAATGGGTAATGCTTAGTATGTGCAATTTATATTCATATACAAAACAATTGCAATTATTATATAATGAATTCTCATATTTCGGTCAATATAGCAAATTATGTAACTAAAACTATATTAAATTTCTGAATAGTTCTTTTGTCTCGCACATAATACATGTCATAAGGCTAGCATCATATAACGTTTATAATAAAAGAAATTTTAAAATAAAATAATATATCACTAAATTCAATAGAAGCATGCTTGTTGTTTTATATCTAGATTCTTATTGTTTTATATCTAGATTCATATAATAAACAAAGTTTACAAATCAGACTATTAAGATATCGATTTTAGACTATTTTGTACTTCTATTTTACAAATATACAACATATATTAATATCTTATAGCATTTATTTACAAAATTTTTTATTAAAATCAAATTTATATAAATTATTACTACGAGTTGTGCAACACGAATACAAACCTAGTTTTAATATTAATTTCTTTGGCTATCTTACTCCAACAATCATGAAAGTGTTTCTCTAGTCCGATATGTCCATATGGCCCTTCTCGAGGACTCTCTTTCACTTTGAGGTCTTGCTATACGTCGAGCTCAACAACATCTTTCCAGCCCATCAATCTCAACAGTAATCTACAGTATAGCTGAAAACGAACTGTCAAGGTGATGTATTGGTCGATAAATAATTTGACCAAAATGAATATAATTAAATTAAATTAAATTTATTTTATTTTAAAAATATTGAAATGATATAGACTAGCACTTATTCGACAAAAAATATAGGCTAGCACTTATAATCCATGGTAACTCATGGTGGAACTGTACTATGCGGATACAACCATGCTGCCCAACAAGAGTGAGAAAGTGAAAAATAGCTCGCTAATCTGCAAATATGTACCTCCTGATATGAAAATTGGAGCAAATATGTGGAAGTGTAGTCCACAAACAGATTCTTTGTGCTGATAAAAACTCTGAATCATCCTCCCCAAACCATAATCCCACATCTCATTCCCCCACTGATGCAGACTCGCGAGAATTCATAGACTCTTGGTGTAGAAGTTCATTGCCGTAATTATTTTTTCTCTCAAATTTGATAAGGATTGCATGAATCCCCAAAAACCTAAAAGAAGCTTAAACCACAGAAAAAGAACTCCAATATATAGACTGATATATACATGATTTTTTCTTTTGACATTATAATTTGATTTCCTGCTATATTGTTTAATGTTTCTTGATATTTTGATTTGTTTGTTTTCTTGGGCTTTATTTTTTTTATCATCACTTTGTTAACCATTTTGATGAGTTATTGAAAATTTTTTTTAGCCAATGCAAAAGCAAAGTGAAAGAGAAAATGTCAGTATGGTGTGCTTAAGCTCTTACCCATCCAACACCTACACATTAATCCCATAGGGCATGTCCTAGTTCAGGATAACAAGAAAACCTAGTCCTAAGTTAGTTAATACAATATTGAAAAAATTCAATCCGCATACATTTCGACGTTGGGGAAATAGTGATTGGACAATCCAAAAAAAAAAGAAAGCATTCCTCATGTTGCATGTGCACGCATGCTAGTAAGGGTGGTGCATGGCTCGACATCTTTATTCATACGGAATCAGATTTTTCTTTTTGTTCTAAGGTAAAAATCTATTTGGAAAAATTAAATTTTGTATTGAGGACAGCTTGATCCTGAGGTCTAGTTACAAAATTTCTGGATTAATTTGGATTACCATAATGGAAAAATGTAATAAACAGTCATTGTGTACCTTTTGTGAAGGTATTGAAGAACAACTATGGGTCACTCTTTGGTTCCTTACCATATGATTTTACTCTGCTTTTCTTTAATCTTTACAATCCTTACCGCAAGCTGATGAATGTATATCCATGTCGGAAAACAAAATAATACTAAAACAATTAGCTATCGAATAATATTTTTAGATAAATTTCGGTTTAACAGTTTAGTTTTCTTTTGGAATCAGAAAACCAACAAATTATATTTTTATATTTTTTGTTTTTGTCAACAAACTTCATTCTTTAAATATCGGTTTAGTGACTTTTCCAAAGAGTAGTCAATTAAGTACCGATGTGCTTATATGGAGAAAACAAAACTTCGGATTTTTGCAAATTTCATAAACTATATTTTTTTTCTTGCACATTTCACAAACCATATTTTTAAGAAAAAAGAGAATTTTGTATTTCTATGCTATGAGATGGACAGTGCTTACTATCTGCAACCTTGGATAACATAATGTAACCTTTCTAAGTCTTTTTTTTTTATCGTCAAACCCCATATATAAGTCAACAATTTTCAAATTCTCTGGAAGAGAGAGCCGGGTGAGAACCGTCGCTCTTACATGGGAAAAAAACTCGGATTAATGCAATTCTAACGATCCACATTATCCGGATAAAATTAAGTTACAATAAAAAATGAAACCACGACATAAGTCTAAAACGATACTCTACCAAATTGAAACTAATAAATCTTGAAAATGCGGAACACGCCGCATGGATATGCCACTCGAAGTGGTGCTCGAAGTGGTGCAAAGTTAACCGATGCTTGATAGTCGACCTTCGGGAGATACAATACCGTGCGAAATACAAAAGTATCCGTTGTATTTTGAGAATCCCAATTTGTGCTAGAAGTGCCAAAGCGTTCGATTCTTGAAGAGGGTGGTCACAAGAAAGACGAGTAAAAACTCTTGAGAAACCTGAGATAAACAAGGATTTGGATGCCAAAGGAGGGAGAGCCAAATCTTGATCTTCTACTGCCGTAAACACAATCCACTTAGCATCTTTCTTCATGAAGTAGAAAGACATTGTAATTCTCTTCATACTGAAGGATTTCAATGAACATAAAATCTCCCTAAAAGATGAACTTAGAAAGAATAATCTATTCACACGATAGAAACTTAACGCTAATAAACTTAACGATACAAACTTAACGCGAATAAATTCTCCATTTCAAGGGAATAGAAAACAAAAGGGTCCATAATCCTGGCTAAGACATAGAGTTTCTTTTTAATCCAAGATATTGTGGTACTCGCATCTCTTGTTAAGAGGAGATGAAGTGAAAAAATTCTCTCTTGTCCGTGATAGGAGGAAGATTGAGAATATGAAAAAACACTAACATAATTAAGTGATAACAGGCCATGTAAGCTATAGTGGGCTTCAAATTAAAGAATTTAATTGGGCTATTAAAGCCCATATCAGCACCAATGATGAATCTAGCCCATTTGAAGTTCTGTAGGGACCACTTGGAAGGGAGAGAAAAGAATCGTCGGTTGGGATGGTGTAGATCTCCGATCACCGAGATTTTGTTCGAAGAGATCTCACCATTGGCTAACAGAGCGCGATGTTGGCAGACGAGTCACGGTGGTGACAAAAAGCTCTCGCTGGTGGGCTTGAGACAACTGCAAGTAGATCTCGCCAGAGATAGAGTCATCCAACGGAAGAAGAAAAATCCATAGGGAGAGAGAGGGAGAGGGACGGCTCGTTGAAAATCTCCAACAATCTGATGTGAAATAATATTGGATTCTGGTCGGAAAGAAAGACCAAAAACTCCGGAGAGCTAGATAAAAGATGGAGTTGGCGACCACATAAAAGAGTTTGAGATCCATCTCGACGCTGGCGTTGGAATTCACAATAGAAAAATTAACAGTGTCTAGGAGTTTTCAAAATTCAAAAGTCTTACGTCCTAGAAATACTTTCGAAAATGTTTATTAGGATAACCAACCTTTCTAAGTCTTAACTTTATGGATTTAATTACTAGTCTGCAAGACTAGATCATTTTCAAAATTTTCATTCCTCGGAGATCTGATTCAATCAAAGCTTTATAACTTCAATCATTTTTGAAAAACATGCATCGTACATATAAAAAAGAATTCTACAACTGAATTTCCAAAATGTTCACAAAATTACCAAATCTAAAAATTCGAGCATGACTCATAATATAATATATCTCAGTAACAACAATCATATAAGCAAAAAAAACACAAAAGAAATGTTCAATTACTAAACCAATAGATCATTACACACTATTAGAGATCTTTATTAAAAAACACCAACAACAAAGATCGAATTAAGTCTTCAATCAGTAGTAGAAGAAACAAAAGCTTCGATTTCATCAACAATAGAGTTAAACCTAGGCCTATCCTTAACCCTAACATACAAAACGCCATCGTTTTCACCAAATTCACACATCCCATATTTACCTTTCTTCTCCCACAATCTCTCACCAAATCTACAATGAGCAAAATAAGCCTCCGCTAAAACGACACCGTTTGATGCTTCTTCTTCCTCAATAACCTCAATTGGTAATCTCTCGTAATGCTCAACTTTGATCCCTTCCAATTCATCAAGACGCGCAAGCCCACGTTTTGAAACCGAATAAAGCTCGCCTCGGATCCTTTGACCCGACCCGGATTTGTTGATTAAGTAAGGAATACCGTATAGACCCGTAACAAGCGGGTACTGTAACCGGGTCGTACGTTGACCGATGTAAACGGCGTCGTTTGATAAGATCAGATCTTCTAAGAGGAAATGGTTTGGATGGTTTCTTTTTAATGTTCCGTATACGAAAATGAGGTTCTTGTGTGCTCCTCCTCCCATGGCGACGAGTTTTTTTTAAGTTTGTTTTTGTGACTCGGGATGTAACTCAGTATACGACTCAGAAAATATATAACCTATATTGGGCTTTTAGGCCTACACACTTGGAAATGGACTTACAAAGAAATGGGCCGAAATTATTAAACTATATAGTCTAGAAGATATTGTTGGCGCGTGAGATATTTTTAAAAAAAATCTGAAATTAATCTTTTCATTTTTTTTGGATTTTTTTTGTCAACTCTCAGTCTTCTCGTTCTAATAAGCCACGAATGTTTTTGGCTATTTGCGTATTTGGTTCTTCCGGAACTTTTCCATTTTCTTTATTTTTACTAGTGTTTAACTTTTCTTTTTAAAATTATTTTTCTTACACAAGTGTCTAGAAATAGAATCTTGAATTTAAACGGTGATAAGAGTTTCTTTGTGTGTTAAACAACGGTCGTGAATCCTTTAGAACGAATATGTTCTTAACCACTAAACCATCTTAAATCTGACATTCGTGTTAAATTTTTAAGAGCCATTAGTGACAATTGTTTTACTCTACTTCAATTTCCAAATAATCATATGAGTTTCATATTTGTAGGTAAAAATTAATATTGAAACAAACAATTTTGTATCTAAAAGTAAAGGCTTTTGAAATCAACATTCTAAAATATTGATAACCTAAGAAAAGTAATTAGTTGAAAAAAATGATTTATCGAACAGATAAGTCACGTTAAACAAGTGGTAACAAAAGTAAACAAATACGCGACGCCAAAAAAATGAAGGTTGTTCGTAGTAATGATCGGCCACTTGACCATTTTTTTTTTTTTAATTTGTCTTCTTGTTAATAATAATATCTGTTAGATAAATGTGGCTTTAAATTGTGAGTTTGTGACACACTACTAGTCATGTCATGCGGATCATATTTACTCTACCTAATCTGCCATGCCGCAGATACGGGTTATATTTACCTACAAATTACTCATTTAATTTGCGAATTATAAATTAAA
Organism: Cardamine chenopodiifolia; assembly: GCA_963922655.1. Taxonomy (NCBI): domain Eukaryota; kingdom Viridiplantae; phylum Streptophyta; class Magnoliopsida; order Brassicales; family Brassicaceae; genus Cardamine; species Cardamine chenopodiifolia. The sequence continues at coordinate 20,159,374 of OZ000480.1, read as the reverse complement.
TATCTGCATTCAATCCTTATTAGTCAAATGGATTGGTGGATAATCCACTTGAAAGTAAAATGTGATTTCCAAATCAGGGATTAAAAATAAAATTGAAATAAGATAAATTCGTATTAAAAATTTGTATTGATAATCCACTTATGGAACTAACAAGCTGTGCATTTGGCAATTCAATTTTAAAGATTCAATCTCAAATCCGACATGTTCGCCATTGATTTCATCCAACTCCTTCGTAATTCAGGCATTGATTTCGACAAATTCAACGAATCCAGCATCGATTCGAAACGATTTGCAAAGCGTCTAATGGGTTCAAGAGTAATGCTTAATGACAAGATTCAATGGGTAACATTCCATTGTGGATACGATTTCGATACTTGCTGAAACTCTTGATCGGAAAAGATCTGCCGGATGAGTAAACTCTTTAAGGAAGCAATATATGCAATATAGTATTCTGTTTGTTCTCAAGCAATCGAGTATATATTTATTGGGGGTATAAAGTACTAATTATCTTATGAAAATATGATATAAAAAAAATCAGCAAAATTATTTTAATAAGATTACCAGTTGTCTTAACCTTTATCAAAAATAAAAAAATAAATCCATTTGAAAAATATGTTTCCTTAAAACAATAGCAAACAAACTTTCCTTTAATATATAGTAGGACATAAATATATATATCTTAACTTAAGCCCTTTTAAAATATTTTTTGTACCTGGAATCAAATGTAGAAATATTTGTAGTTCCATGGACCATAATGTTGTGCACCTGTACGTGTGGCAAGCACGGCGACAGCAAACTTTTAGCGGTGTATTAGAAGAATTGTGTGGCAAAGTTAAAAATAATAAATTATTGATGAGATTTACTAGTTATAACGTTATAACGAATTTTATTCAGATGAAATATCTATATACATAAATTTATTAGATTTTTCTGTTTGTTAAAGAATAAATTTATTACTTATTATTTAGCCAGCTATGTCTATAACCACACCAACCAAATGGTTTCCACGAAGATCTTAGGGTGTGTCTTGCAAAACGTATCCTCAAAATCGATCTTCACAATTTAAAACGGTTTTGGGAACGCTTTCATAAGCAAACTCCGACGTTTTAACACCCCTAAAATGGAGTGGCACCAAAAATTGCTTTCATATATAGCGGCACCACCAAAGATTAGTTGACCGTTTGAACGCATGAAATCTAATATTTACACTCGTGTTTCAAAATAAATAATTTTGCGCAGAGAAAATGCGTAATCCGTACAAGAAGACTTCAGAACTGAATGGTAAGTCAATGGTTGACCCCAGAAAGGGGTAAGTCAATGGTCAAAGCATTGAAAACCGCAAATAGCAACAACCATACACAATGCCGGTTTGGTTTGGTTTGGTTTGGTTTGCTTCATATCATTAACCATATAGTTTCACTATGTCTAGAAAATAATTTTCATTAATCGATTGATGCGGTTTACTATTTCACGGTCTGTATCTTAGTCTCAGTCCACTATGCGATACATTGTATGGTTATATCGAATTGAAGTCACGACTTTTTTGGATCGGTACCATATGTATTAACAAAATAATATATCAGAATAGTATGTAGGATCCGTGGGAAAAGAATGGATATTTCTGAGTCAGATATGGCGTGCCGTCTCCCATTGTTTCACTTTATTTTAAATATATATATATATATATATATATTATTATTATTATGTATGGTATCTAGCTTTTTATGAAGGCCAGTCCATTTCTCAATGATGTTTTTGTTCTCTTTTTCGATGATATTTTTGTTAGCTTTAACATAAGATACAAAAAATGGTTGCTTATAATGACATGAAAAATCTTTGGTTCGATCGATGAATGCAATTTTCACCCAAAAAATAACATTTGCGACCTTGTGGAATTTTTTCTTTCAAGATTCGAGTTCTTCAGTTACGTTTAGTCATCTCGCCGTTTTAATATATAGCGTAGACTCTGGTCCAAAATCTTTCTGACTATCAACAAAAAATTGCATAAATGAACATATGCTGTTCTTTTCATGACGATCGAGTAAAAGTTCACATAAATTATATGCTTCATGTATCTTATCAAAAGAATAAATTATATGCTTCATGTAGAATAATAAGTTTTTAAAATTTATTTTTGGTGCAGATGCCATATGACATCTGTGTATGGCTTTTTAAATCTAAAGATAAAGTTTATGGTGTGATTCATAAGGTATGAATGCTTACTTGTCATGGGGCCAATAAATGTTTATATGTGTGCATCTTTCATGGAGGATAAATTAACTACGCAATTAACGTAATTTTTTTTCAATAACATGCACTACGGAATTGACTTCGAGAAATACTACATTAACGATATTAATATAACCCACTATTTGTCTGAAATCTAATTATCCACCAACTTATGTTTCTGTTTGGATCGTACCAGATTGTTTTATCAGAATTAAAGATCTACATTAGTTTTGTTTTGGTTGATCAATGTTTTCGGTTTGGCTAAAATAGCCTGAAACAGAATATATTCCCATTTTCTTAAACAATGTTTTCAGTTTGGTTTGTTTTGGTTGCTACCTACAAAATTATTTTCTTAGCAATAATATTAAATTGTCCACTTACAAAATTAGTTATAAAATATATATATATATATAGATATATATTCCATCAAGGACGGTATTAGTTTAAACCGAACATCCCTTTCAGATAATGCATGTTGAGATAGTTAGTATTGACTTTGCAATTTATGTTTTCAAACGAATTAAATAGAAAAGCCAAAATCAAACACTAAAACACAAAAGGGTACATTGTGTAGTCACTCATCTTCAAACCTAGATTTGTGCATCAGTCTCCTCCTGATTTTGATATTTTATTAGGATAATGAACAACATTTATGGATTAGGTTAATTTCTACAAATTTAAAAGCTTATCTCTCTTTGTAGCTCAGCATCGGTCCCTGATTTACATCACCCATATTTTTACTTAATTATAACTTGTTTTCATTGTGTACGTATCAAGTAATCATAGGTTAATTATATAGTGCAGTTCATACTCTTTCCAACTCATACCTGTCAGTAAGGATATAATTGAAAAAAAAACATTTTTCATATATAAAACACAAATGATGTATGATGTAATAGCAATTTACTTTTAAAAAGCTAGCTTTGCATCACTGTCACATTGTGTAAGCGGGTAGATTACTGAATAATTATTTATTATAATGATATTGGATTATATAAGATTATATAATAATTAAGATAAAAATGAATCAACCAACAATATTATAAGAATGGATTATAGAATAATTAAGATAAAAAATGAAATCAACTAACAATATAATAAAATATATTTTTTCTACATCTGATAATGATTTTATCATATATTGAAATCAATTAATATATCGATATAGATACGTGTATCCCGTGCCAAACGTGAAATTAAGATTATCATAAAAACTAATTAATTTATAAAAACTTAATATTAATGCAGTTTAATAAAAAGATTATTAGTATGCAAACATTAGTCTATAATGCTAAAATTTAATTTTATAGATTAATGACTTAAAAAAAAGTTGTACATCAATTTTTTTTAACATAATTATTTTCAGTAACAGAAAAACATGAAAATTTGCTCAATATCATGAATCATAAAACCACATTTTCAAACGTAAAAACATGAATAATTGGAATACCATCACCCATTTTTATGATAATTACGTTATGATTTGGAAAACCCAGTTTTAAAAAATTAGAAAAAGCACCTGATGAAGGAACAAAGAAACATATAATGGAATTAAGGGTAGATATGAGATGTCAAATTCAATAATGGAGCAATGCCTTTCTCAACACAATATACATCAACTTTTTTAAAAAATATATAACAAAAATCACAACTTTTTTACAATGGAAATAGTTAGCAAACTCTAACAACCAATAAATGTGATGAATATGTGGCTGTTGGTTTACTCATTCATATAAATCATACATACAAATAGAGATGAGAACTAATGTTTGTTTCGTGCTAAAAATAAAACATCTCAATGGAGCATTTTAATGATTTTTTAAAATTAGCAAATTTTTTAATTCCATTTGGATAAACCGAATTAGACCATTTAGATAGAGATGATTCAGTTCAAAATAACAAATGACAAATATATTCTTAACTAAAATTATTTGTTTTGTTGTTTTAATTTGATTTTAAAATATCTTCATCAACAACAATTTATAATATTTGAATCGTAAATTTATCATAAATAAAAATATATTTATTTTTTGAATTTGATTTATAAATATTGATATAATTGTTTTAATAATTATTGATATAATTATTTATTAAACATGTAAAAATAAATAAAAGTATATTTATTACTTGAATTATGTTTATAAATATTGATATACTTTTTCATAAATATTGATATAGTTTTTTCATAAATATAGACATAAATATTGATATACTATTCTTATAAACTTTATAAACGTATGAGACATTACATTTGTTAATATTGTTTTCTCATCAAAATTATAATTTTACGGTTTTGGCGAAAAATGCAATTCTGCGATTTTGTATTTGTAGCGAGAAAACATCATTTGACGTTTTCCACAAAATTTAGATTTCACGATTTTGGCAAAAAATTTTGTTGCAGTTTTGGCATAAAATGTCATTTTACGATTTTTACGAAAATTGTGATTTCACGGTTTTGGTGGGATAATGTAATTCTGAGAGTTTGCGATTTTGGTGGGAAAACGAAACATTGTGATTTTAGCAGAAAAACACTATTTCATGATTTTATGCAAAAAACTTGATTTCACGATTTTGGTAACAATGTAATTTCAAAATTTTATGGTTTTATCACAAAAAACATAATTCTACGATTTTGCATTTTTAGCGGAAAAACACCATTTCATGATTTTTTGGAAAGTTTGATTTCACATTTTTGGCCAAAACACAATTACGAGATTTTGCGGTTTGGTGGGAAAACAAAATTTTGCAAAAAAAAGTTTCAAAATTGTGATTGCACGGTTTTGGCGAAAAAAATATCATTTTATGATTTTTCGTCATAACTGCGGTTTCATGGTTTTGGCGAAAGAACATAATTATGAGATTTTATGGTTTTATTGTAAAAATGTAATTCCATGATTTTATTTTTAGCGTAAAAATGCTATTTCATGATTTTCTGCAAAAAAACTTGATTTAACGATTTTTGTAAAAATGAAAATTCGAGATTTATGGGTTTATCAAAAAATGTAATTTCCTGATTTTCTATTTTTAGCGGAAAACATCACTTTATAATTTTTTTCAAAACGTTTGATTTTACGTTATTTGAGCAAAAAAACAATTTCGAAATTTTGCAGTTTTGACTAGAAAAACACCATTTTGCGAATTTTAGATATTAATATATGATTTTATATAAACAAGTGAACGGACTCTATATAAATTATATTTTTTCAAAATACCAGAAAAGGAATAAAATTTGACGAGATTTATTAATATTTTTAGAGAAAAAAACAGAAATATAATTGGGTGAGAGATAAGACCAAAGAAGGGACAGAAAGATATTTTATAAAAAAAAGGAAATAATCAAATAGAAAAATCCAAGGTAAGGTTCCTTGAACCCAACGCATCTTAGGTTCGGGAGTTTTAGGTTCGGAATTAGGTCCGAGAGTTTATTAGTCGACATATTGTGAGGATAAGAAGGAGTCTTTCTCTTTGCTTTTCGCTTCTTCTTCTCTCTACTAAAACTCTCTAAACCCTCTCTGCAAGAAACCCATCTCTCTCTTTCGCTTTCTTAAACCCTTTCTTCTCTCAAAAACACACTTTTATCTAAAAGTATCGAACGCTGACTCAAAAAAGGTTCGGTCTTTTGCTGCATTTTAGATAATGGCGATTGGAGATCACGAGAATCCAAACCAAGAAATCAAACCCAAGAATAGAAGAATCATGGTATGTGTAACAATTAACCTTTTTCTTAGATTACCACATTGCTCATTGTGTATATACGAATTGAGGTTTTGTTTTTGCTCGATTTCTACTCTTTGATTCTCGATTCTAAGATTTGGGTTTTGATTGAATTGGAATTTTGTAATGGAAACAAGAAAAAGTTTTGTGTTTTATTTTCCCTAATTTTTGTTTCAGATGTTCAAATTGAAAATGCTCTGTTTTGTGTACAGATCAATGTTTTTGAAAGAATTCAAACAATGTTCATTGGAAATTTTTATTCTTTCGTCATTATTGATTTCTTATTTTCTGTGTCATGATAATGTTCGTTGATAGATTAGGGTTTTAAATTAGGGAAAATGGAGAAGAAGAATGAAGAATCTTGGGATTAATAATATCTTCTAGATTCACGGCTTAATATTCGATTCCGTTCAAATTGCTTTTGTTTACAGAATCATATTCTAACGAATTTGGTGATTCCTTCATTATCTCTAGTTGCAAATATTTAAAAAGATTACATGAAATTTAGAAATACCAATAACGAGTCAAGAGTCTTCTTTTAAGTCTTATTATATAAAGGAGAAGACTTTTGATATTTAGAAGAAGTCAATGGTGTGTCTGGTAAATAAAGCTAACTGTTTTTTGAGTTTTTTGGGGGTAATGGCTAAATGAGTGATATTTGTTAATGGTGTTTGTAGGAAGCTGGTGGACTAGAGGAAGAAGAGAATCAATGGCCTTCATGGCTCAAACCTTTACTGAAAGAACATTTCTTTGTTCAATGCCAGTTTCACCATGGACACTCGGCGAAAAGCGAATGCAATATGTATTGCTTAGACTGTACTAATGACTCGCTTTGTTCACTCTGTCTCGCTCATCACAAGGGTCATCGAACCATTCAGGTGTGTTACATTTTGCAATATAAAGTTCTTGTATTGATATTTTGGTGAATTTAGATTTTTGAAGGTTGTATGTTCTTGGTTTGTTGCAGATAAGGAGATCATCTTATCATGATGTGATAAGGGTCAATGAGATTCAGAAGTATTTAGACATATCGAGCATTCAGACTTATGTGATCAATAGTGCAAAGGTTGTGTTTTTGAATGAGAGACCTCCTCCTAAGCCTGGTAAAGGAGTTACTAATACCTGCGAGGTCTGTTATCGTAGCCTACAAGATGATTGCCTCTGCTTCTGCTCTCTTGGCTGCAAGGTACGGTACCTAATTACACTCTTGCTTGTTTTCTAATATGAAAAAGAACAATTTCTTCACATTTTAAGCATCTCTTACCAAACTTTTACTTGTTTTTCGGTTACTTCGGCTTAATCACAGAAGAAACGATTGAAACTTTTGAAATTGGTCTTCTTTTTCTTGAACATTTCTATCATTCTGAGCTATGAGTCTTTCTTCTGATAAACTTTTTCTGATTTAAGGTTGTAGGAACATCTAAAAGCTTCAAGAAGAGAGTTAAGCATACACCGACTGAATCAGAGGATTCGAGCAACAATTCAGGTGTAAGTGGAGTTGAGAACAACAGTTCAAACCTCCAGAGTTCAAGCCCATCACCACCTCAACTTCCTACTTCTGGTCTTAAACGGCAAAGGTCAAGAAAAGGAATCCCTCACCGAGCTCCATGCAGTTGATGAGATTGGATCAAGAAGAAGAAGAAACAAGCCTGTGTTACTTTAATATATACAGAGACATACTCCAAAAAAAAGGTTATATAGCTTACAAGAGACCAAAAAAAGGCTTTTAACTTTCTCTTAGTGTATATATACACCAAAGAAAGGCCTTAAGATAGTGATATGGATTAGTCAAATAACTAGTAAGTTTATATATACATTATCTTCTTGTATAGTTTTAGTGTGATCAGTGATGCAATGAGACTAGACAATGAGTGATATCTGGTGTTTTTAGGGGGTTAAAAGTGGTAATAAGACAAGATATTGAGGGCTTTTAAGTAATAGAAAGTTTGTTTTTTTTGGCTATGGCCTTGTCGTAAATTTGGTTTTGATAGATTGCGTAACAATAACAGATAATTATATATATGATGATGTTAATTAGACATGAAAAGTTTCACAAACCCAAACCAAAGAGATATACAAAATATTCTTCCAGTAACAGCAAATGTTTTCTGGTAGTACACATAAAAAATAAAGACTACAGGGGCCAAAGCGTAAAGAAACTAAAATACAGGAGTCCAATAATTATAAAATTCCTCTCAATTTTGCCGCTAAACTTCTCATCTCGATCATGTATAACCCTGCTTGTACTTCCTGAAAATGTCCTCAGTTTCCGCATTTCGGAACGCGCAGCACCCGATAATGTAGACAATTATCAATCCAATAAGTGCCAAAAGGAGAAAGATATCGGCTTTTAACCAATCTACCTTAAGATTTGCAAGCAAACCGGCTTTACAAGAATCACAACTATAACACAAAGTGTTTTGATCGTTGCTCCACTGAAGACAATCCATATCTGCAGACATATCTATGGGACTTATCCAATAAGTTGGGTTTACAAATGTGAAACCACATTTTGTTGGAGGCTTGCAGCAACCAGACTGAAAATAAAGAAATGGGGTTAGATTATAAATAATAGATACATATGGGTAAAAAAAGTTGTGCCGCGTGACTGATTAAGTGCACATAGGGGAAGAATCTAGAAAAGTTGGGGAGTTTAATGGTTTTTTTATTAAAAGGTTGAAACTTTTCCAGTTTTTGTTCCGACAAGCCTATAAGCTAAGAATCATTTATATTTTATAATTTCATTACCTATCTACCTGTTCTTTTCTTGGCCATTCGATTTCACCCTGTACTTTTTTCTATTCATTAAACCCTGAATTTGAATTTGAATAAACAAAAGAAAAAATGTGATACCTTCATATGAATTTCAGCTTTAATCAAAAGGATATATTTTCAGTCTTTTTAGACAAAACCTAACAAGCAAAGTACCAATTCTATCTGCCATTACCAACACTGTTCTTTTCATATCAATTCGAATTTCACCCCATACTTTTTTCTAGTCCAGTTACACCCTAATTTTCTTCATTCATGAACACAAAAAAACAAACATGAGTTCAAAAACTAATTAACTACAAGGAACGAAGAAAAAAAATTCAAAGAAAAAAGACAATACTTTTTTCATTTTAAACCGAAAATGAATAGATTGCACCAAGAACTAAGAACCAAAACCAATAAGAAAAAACTCATAAACCCATGAATTTTTTAAAAATTTCTACCATTTTTCATATAAACAAAAAAAACAATGGGTTTGAATAAAATGAGAAAAAGATACTGACTGACCTGAATGGGACTAAGATGAGCATTGAAGAAATCTTGGGCCAAAGTGAATCTCTGATTTAATTCAGGGCAAATAGTAGTAGTACTCAAACAAGTACGGATCCGTTCCCATTTATACGATCTTTGAACTCTTCGACGTAACCAACCAGAGAAATCTTGAAGACTATACTCAAGATAAGCTCTACTTGGTTCTGGATGACCAGAGCCTCTAATGGTAACCATGTAAATAAAGCCAACAAGAACAGCTAAAAGTACGATAAGAACAAGCATGGCAATTAAGTAAATAACAAGAAGCCAAGTTATTCTCCAAAACCCTCCAATGAAACCAGCAAGACCCACAAGAAGGATTAAGATTCCCAGGATTATTACTGGCCATTGAAGAAGCTTGACGCATGAGTTTACGGTTCCGGTGGCTAGCCATATTCCGGCGCCGATGACCGGAATTGAGAGAAGGACAGAGATGAAGTTAATGCAACCGATTACATTGTTGCTTAAAGGCATCTTTTTAGAGAGGAAATATAACTTTTGTGTGTTTTGAAATATGTTTGGTTTTTGAATTGAGTTTTTAGAGTAATGGTAACAAAATAACTTAGACGCGTGAGAGAAAGAGAAAGTTAAAAAAGATTCACATGTGTGAAAAGTGAAAATGTTATATAAAAATTTGTTTGTTTGAAGGATTTAAAATAATGGTGCTATCATATTCAAGCGAGAGAGAAGAGATTCATTTTATATAAAAGTGGAAGTAACTATGGAAGATTAAAAGGTAGATCTAACATTTCTTAAATTAGGTATTTTTGACTTTATTTTTCTTAAAAGAGAAAAAAAATCAAAACTATTTATTACCTTTTTGAAAATATGTTGTCAAAAATTAGTGTATATTTTTAAAATTTTGATCACAAGAGGTGAGTACAAGATAATTTTGGTTTTAGTGATAAGAAAAAAATGAGAAGATGAGTAGATGACACATAAAATGATAATACGCAAAGTGTCTAGTTTCTTATGATCTGATCATTACTGTATTTAAGGTGAGTAAAAGATAATCTTTAGAAAAAGTTAATTTAAATAAGGGAAGCATTTCTTTAGAAAAAAGTCAGTTCTTTTCATTAAATTTTGTTTAAAAATTCGATTACATTTTTGCTTTTATTAAATTATGAGCAGTTTATAATGATTAAATCTTGAAAACATGCATTGCGTATGTTGTTGACAAAAAAAAACCATATATCTATTTTTTGTGTCACCACTATCACATTAGCTGATTGTTTCAACTAGGGGTGGGCATTCCGGTTTACGGTTTAGTTACGGTTTGGTTTCTTCGGTTTTTCAGTTTTTCGGTTTGATAGAAAATGAAACCATTTAGAAACCGATTGAAATACGGTTTGGTATGGTTCGGTTATTTCTGGTTTACGGTTTAACGGTTTCATTAAAACTAAAACCATATAAAAATCATAAGTAGTTCGGTTAGATTCGGTTCGGTTCGGTTCGGTTTCGGTTTCTGTAAATTGTTCCATAATTTAAAAAAAAACAATAAAAAACCATATGTAGAAACTAAAAAAAAATATGAATTTTAGAAAACCACATAAAAATAATAAAAAAGCAATATGACGAATTAGGAAGTTCAAAAAAATAGAAATAATAAATCTAAATTGTAAATCTAAAATATAAACCTAAAACGTAAAAAACTTCTATCATCATTATGATTATTCACATATTCACATTGTTCATGAATCTCTGGTCAACACATTAAAATAAATCAATAATAAAAATTAACATATAAGTTCTAAATATTTAACAATATAGCTTATGATGTGGCTTATAAGAACAATTTGATGAAACTCGTAAAATATGAATGAATAGTAAAAAACCCAAAACCTTGAACTTTATATAAGATACATATCTTTTTAGGTTTTTCTTAAATCTTTCTTTAATTTTTTTTGTGCAATCATTTCTAAGATATCTTTTCAAATTTCCTTAAATCTAACTAACCGAATTAGTTAAGTATATATCTAAGTATATATAAATAAAAAACCAAAAAAACCGAACGGTTTTACGGTTTTAAATCGAAACCAAAATAATTTTATAATAATAACCAAACGGGTTTTTAAGCAAAACCAAAACCGAACCGAAACACTTATTTACGGTTCGATTTGGTTCGATTTTTCGATTACGGTTATTATGCCCAGCCCTAGTTTCAACAAACATATATAATCATTTTTATCCTCAAAAATCATTCCGTAAATTATAAAGACACATATTGATAAAACACCAAACAAAAAGTATATTCATCTCTTAGTCTCATATATATATATATATTTATATAAGTATGAACAATCCAAAAAAAACAAAATACATTCGTTTCCATTTAAAATAAACAACAAAAATACCTAAATTAACCGATAAAATCTTATAATCTTATAATCACTGTTGCGTAGAAGGAACCAGATATGAGGAAAATGTGAACATGTTGACCAAATTCACATATAATCCAAAAGAAACATGACAAAAGAAAATAGTTATTATGAATAGTTCAAACAATAATAGGAGATAACGAGGAGAATCTTTATGACATGAGAAAAGTCAAGATCCACTTCTTTCTGAGTACAAGATCATCCGGTTTGAGTGGACTAGAAGATGACAAGCATTGAACAAAGTAAATAAATAAATAAAAATTGGGTACGGGTATGGGTCCTATAACCATTCGTTTGTAAACATCCGAGGGGAAATGAGGTTTCGTTATGGAGTGAGAGAAGAAAATATAATCAAGGGTGTACATTGATATATATGAATTTTTTAACCTAAAACAATATTATATTGAACAAAATGAATATAATATTCGTAAGACGGTACTTAATTAATATAATGACCACCTTCAAGTCTCTAGAAACTGTGTTGATCCATTGAAATTGTGTTGATTAGTGGCTCACAGAAAATAATATACTTTGTACCTTAAAATGTTTTGATGAGAAAAATAATCATGAGATACCATCTTCTCGTCCATCTCCCTTTTTTCGAATTAACTTCGTCTCTCGGGAGTTCTTCCCTCGAGATCATCACTACCACAAAAGAAATCCGAGATCGAGCCCTCTTGAACATATTTGAACATGAGCTTTTGAAAGTAACCAAACTCAACATAACTTTCTTAGAGTATTATTTTAAGAAATTTTTAGAGACTTCTTAAACTTACATGAAATTCAAATATCCTTTTCGTAACATATTTCACAGATTTTAACTGAACCTTGAATGACATTTTTTGAAACATAACTTTTTATCCTTGTTTTTGCTAAATCGACATATTCAAACATTTTTTTTTTTTGAATTTATTGTATATATAATATTAAACATACATTCTCCAGACAGTGTGAGAAATACGTCTAGCATGAATTTCTCTTTCTCCGCATCTTCATGTAATTCGCTTATTTGATTTACTAAATTCTTAAAAATGTGTTTTTTATGTTTACACTATGGCCAATGAAATTGGTTTGCTTCTTAGTCTTCCTGGGTTATCAATTTCTGAGATTTCAGAACTTTGTAAATCAATCACGAGAGTTTTCCCAATTGTATATGCATATAGGAAGTTAATATCACTTTTATGTTGCTGCATAAATTTAATTTGAAGTCATTAATATAAACAAAAATAGATAATATAAGACATTCATTAGTTTAATTTACCTCATAATTTATTAGAAGGTTTCCATTGATCATTTCAATCTTAACAGTTTCTATTCATCCAATCCAAAGAATATCTGATATCACTAAAGCTGTTAAAGTTGCAATAATGGCTAACAGATGAGTATCATCACAACCATTATCCCAGTTTCTATCAATTAGTGGACCTACCTATATATATATATTAACATACTTCAATCTTTATAACCATTCTTTTACTAAACAATAGTTTTATGTATCTGTCAATAAGACGACAAGATAAAATATTTTCATTTCTTAGTTAGTACATAGTTAGTACAAATGATACAACAACTACTATTATAGTATATAAAATATCCAACAAAAACCATATACATTAGCAATCCAAGTTTGCTAGTATGTTTTCTATATAGAAAAATGTTAACGATAACAATTATATAGGTATTCATTCATTATATTTTTTATAATATTAGTTTATATTATGAATGTGATACATAAATTCAATATTCAATCGATTTTGATAGAATTGTAATAAAATTTTGGTATTTTATATAATACACCTAACATTTTAATGACCATATGAAAATCTTTTAAAGGTCTGGATTTTTGTCAACAAAAAAGAGGTTTGATATAAAATTTCATGCAAAAACATGGTATTTTCTTTTCAAAGTTTTCATTCGCTCAACCAAAAAGTATGCAAGAAAATTCAGTATAACTAACATATTAAAAAAAACTGAAAAAGTAAAACTAGTTACGAGTGTGTACAACTACGTTCAAAATTATATTTACAAATATATTTATGTCATTAATTATATACTATATATATAATCATGTTAGTATATAAACACATCTTGCCATGAAATCATTTGAGGTACTTAAATTTTTTATATACTTATTTTGGTCAAAGTTAAATAGTTTATATTTTCTTGCAAGTTTATATGCAAGTTAAATATATTATTTTTACCAAGTAGTTGTAGATTTTAGTTAGGAACAATTTGCGACAACGTATTACAAAGACGACCAATACAATTTGGAACAATTGATAAATCATAGTAATATTAGGTTTAAATTGTACACATATAACTATAGAGTAGTATGAATTAATATACTTTATCATTCAACACAGGTAAATAATTTTCTAGGTTTGATCATATATGCATGTTAGAACTTTAAATTTGAAAACTATCTCCATAAAGTGTAGTCTTTTTAGCTCTTATAATTCTATACAAACACTTAAAAAAAGATGTATGGTCTATTACTAAAAGACCAAGATCGAGAGCCTCGAAGAAAATTGTGATGATTATACTTTTATAATTCAAATCCAATTAGATAATATAAAAATTATGAGATAATCAAATCCAATCAGAAATCAATTTGACTATTTTTATATTATCTAATTTGATTTGTATAAAAATAATTCAAATCCTCACAAGTATGCTGATTTTATAAGTTACTATCATAAACGCAAAAAAAAAAAAAGTAGAAGAGTACAACAACTAATATTATTTGCCATTATAATACACATAAATTCACATTTAGCCTTTACAGAAAAGAACCTAGGAAATTAAAAGAAAGTAATAATCTTTCTTTATTTTTCTGAAAGAAAAAATATTAAAGATATGCTATGTAATAAAATGAAATAAAAATAAAATAAGGAACAAAAATGAAAGAGTATTTTTAGAGAGAATCAGTGGCACTCGTGTGATTTAAAGAGACATTGAAGGGTAATTCTGACATTGATGGGAAACAAAAAGACTCCTCTTCAATGATACTTAGCATGTGGTGAACTGCTCCTGCAATGTCATCTACTGAACTTAGCTGGCAACTCTCTTCCACCTTTTAAAATAGCAAAAATAATGATGAAATTTACAACTATAGCCTTAAAAAAAATGAATTTTGAAAGAAAAATTTAAACAATTGTGATTCACGTAGCAATAATTGAACCCACTTTCAAGAAAACATGAAAAAACTGTCCATTGGACCGCAAATAATCTACCGTCTAGCTTTAGATTCGTAACATATATTCCCAAAATATCTGTCCTTAAATTGTATTTGAACAAACCAGGTTTAACTTCGTTTTGAGTCAATTATGATGATTAGCTAGTTTTATTACCCTTAAAACAGCAGAAATGTCCAGTGCCTAAGTATGTTTTTGAAATAATCCGGTTTAGTCTTGTTAAGATGATAGGGTTGTAGTCTATTATTACCTTAGTGTTGATGGAGTAAATAGCAAACGTGTCCAATGTTGTGACACTAAGGTGAAGAACCGAGAGGGAAAGAGATTGTAGAGCAGCCACCAGCTTTGAAAGCTGCGGTAGCCCGGTGGTGGCAACCATGCTCCATTGGAAACCTCTTCTCCTCGACAATATTCTGATGTTAGCATGAGATTCGATTAGAGTCACCTCAAGATCTTCCATTGCGGTTTTCACAGAGCTTGTTGAACCATTCCTATTCTCTTGGTTTGGATCGTAGGAATGAAGAAAGAACTGCGATAGCGATATGGAAGATGGTTGATGAGGATTCTCCGGTTCACCATTTGATTCTTGACTTGCCGAAGAAGTAACCGTTTTGTTTAATTCAGCCTTTTGAAGCTTTTGAGCTTCAAGAGATAATAATTGATGTTCAAGTTCTTTGATGAAATCTATGGCTCCACCAACTATTGAAGCTTGATCACCCTTTCATGAAAAATAATAATGAACATATAAGAAAACAAATAAATCCCCCCCCCCCCCCCCAATAAACATTTTTAATTCGATAAATAGAAATCTAAAAAAGAAAAAGAACTAAAGCCTTTTAAAGAATTGACCATAAAAATTGAAATTCTAAATCAAAATCCTACTAAAGAATTTTCCATAAAAATCGAAACTCAAATCGAAAATGCTAAACCTTTTAAAAGTTTTTTTCATAGAAATGAAACCCACGATGAAAATTTTAAGCCTTTTACAAAAGAATTCCCCATATATATAGATTGAAACCCTAGTCGAGATTGTAATAAAAGGAATTATCCAAAAAATTGAACCTTTTGAGCAAAAGGTTGAGGCATGAGAGATCGTAAGACAGAGAGATGTTGATTCATTTGTCTTCTTCGGTTTCTTTCGACGGCAATGTGAGTCATTCGTTGATTTTCAGCTTCTTCTTCATTTTTGCAAACCCTAGGCTTCCTCCTCCTACGCTTCTTCCCTCGGCTAGCCGGTGGTGGTGGTCGCGACAGTGGTTCTTGATGAGATACCGCCGGTATTGTGTTCTTGGAGGTGATGAGGGCATTTTCCGGTGATGGCTCGAGATCGAGGAGAGGCTTGAATGGGGTTGGTGAAAGAGTTTCGGAGAGCAAAAAGTTTAAGAGACCGTTTGATGATAGAGCTTCTAGTGTCATTGCTCTTTACGACGTTTATTCCTTATTGAATTACTAAGTGTCATTGATTTATATATCAACATTCCAAACCTTTTATTATTTTTTGTTTTGTTTTAAAACAGATATAAAGTTAAACTTTTCGTGGGCGAAAATGACATTTTGGGAAAAATAAAAGGAAATGATTAAAAAAGAAATTTTTTTTGACAAATGTTGAAGCTATGGTAATCTGAGTGTGCACATGTGAGACATTATTTGATTGTGATCGGTACTATCGTGGAAGTGCAATTCTGAAGAATACTTGATTATGAAATTTTCTTAATGACATATTTTTTCCATAAGTTATGTAAAAAGTAGACTATTGATAAACTAACATGCATAAACATATAATCATTTTTGCGTTTCCACGTATTGACAGGTCATTCTCTTAGCTAATATATCAAAAACCTAAATACCAATCGGAAGAGATATAAACATCATATGATTTCTCGATATGAAGAGATCTATCCATCATACATATACTTCAAACACTCTTTTTTTTTTAGAATTTGAAAATGAAATTTATAAATCATATTTACTTTGATGCAAGTTATAAAATGAATTACTATGTGGCTCTAGTGTTTACTCGATAATCAAAATAGCACAAGCATCCGAAGTTACTACTCAACCGGTTGAACCCAAAATCAAGTTTTAGAAGAATTATGCAAGGTTTTAAGTTATAATATCGGTTAAGGAGAAGATATTAAATTTACCCTGTTACGGTCCTCGTTGCAAAGAAATATATAAGTTTCTGTCACTTCTCGTGTATATATAATTTTTTTTTGACACAAACTATGTAAATTGTAATCATCTTCCAAAACCATTGTATATAAAATTTGTGTACGCATACATATATGTATAGATTTGCATAGATTACAAAAGGATTAGAATGAAGAAGAGAAATAGATAGAAGAGAAATAGAGTGCTGGTGGCACGTGAGATGGGTCAGAAAGTCTAAGGTTTTGTTCTTCTCTCGATATTATGGACCATCCCTTCTTTTTCACTTAATTACCCTTTTTACTAGCGTAAAAAAACCTCTAAACTTTTTACATTTTTCAAAATTTTAACTCACAAAAGAACTCTTTGCAACTAAACTTGGCCCCAAAAGCAACGCTATCATAAATAATTCTGGTTAGTTGCAAAACTGAATTTTTTTTGTATGAATGAAACTCGCCGTGTACTCTTCAGGGTCTGGAGCTTTATTACCTTTCATTTAAAACAAAACATCACGTATTTCAACTTCTGTTACCTCTTTGAGCAGCACAGACTGATCTATGGTGCAAGCGTTTGGAATCGACATCATCCAGATTCATAAGTGTTTTTGAAACAGGAAGTTGTTTTGATCACCTTTGGTGTCGTTTCAAAATTGAAGCTATCTCAAATAGATGGCGAGGTCCGTTTAAGTTTTCAAATATTCTCACGTCTTTGCCAGAGTTGCCCACGATGCAAGCGTTTTGGGAAAGTACGGGTGAACTTCATACATTTTAAAACTGAAATTTCTATAGAGAAATGCTAACGCAATTGTTTGCATAATTGAATTTTGTTTTTGTGTTGCACTGTAATTATGTGTTAATTATATATTGATGTAAATACAACATTATACATATGTTTTTCCGTATCAAACATTGATTGTAAATTATAAACGAAACACATAAACCATTTTTTTAGAAATACCTTAAAAACATCATAAAATTTAACTTTCGAAGATAGTAAAACTTCAGAAACAAAACATAAATTGTGGTACTTTGGAGATTTACCCTTTTTAAACTGTTTGGATTCCATAATTTAAGAAAATATTGTTTTTTTTTAATTTGATCAACACAAATGCAAAAAATAAAATAAAATAAAAATGTGGAGTGATATTCGATAAGAAAAATAACTCAATCATCTAAAGGGAGACCAAATTTTCCAAATATTCGATTGAAGAAGAAAAACAAATGGGACCAAACCGGTTTGGTATTTGGCATGATGGATCGTGGGGACCGGACAATAACATACACATATAGAGACAAATGATTGCTGGAAGAAAGCAAAATTTCATCTTCGAAATATTTTTGCTGAAGGCAATTTATTTTTTCTTTTTGCTATTTATTTTTTATTCGATTTCCTCTTAAATAACTAAATATAACATATCCATAAGATTGTTTCTTTGTATGATATTGGGAAAAGTGAGTAATTATTAATTGCAATTGTATGCTTATAATTAAAAAAGGACTGTCCCCATTTGAAGGACCAGAAGAAGCTATGAAGGTAAAAAACACAACCCGTGATTAAAAATTTCTTTATTCTTTTTTTTTTTTTACTTTTAAGTTTTAACTATCTGCATTTTCTGTTTTTATCTGATACAAATTGTCAGATCTTTCAACAGAAAAACAAAAAACGTTAACTTTCACGAATTAGACAGCAGCTCCGAACACAAAATCTATCAAATATTTTTGGTAACAGAAACAAACCCATCATGCAAAATTCTAGAACTGATAAAGTGTCCAAAACCAAATTAACGACCAATAATTTGATTAAAAATTATTTAAGTTTTGTTTATTCCCTTAAACTTAAACAATGACCGTTGCTCCAATATCCAAAAGAAGAAATGACAACTTTCACAAATTTGACAATATCCAACAACAGTGTTTTTAGGTACAGTATGGGCACTTATTCATTTTCGGTGTGGCTTGAATTTTTGTGTGTTTTGAGTTGCGAATTTGAAAAACAGGTTCGAAACTAAAACCAAAATTTATTGTGGTTCACTTCGTTTTGATTTTTTTGTCTTCAGTTTAGGTTTGGTTCGGACCCATTTGATTTTGTAATAAAACATTTAATAAAAATGAAATTAAAATATTAATTTTGACTAATATTATATAAATATAAGTTTTTTTGGGGGTAAAGTTATATAAATATAAGTTTGGTATATTGAACTGAACTTTCTGTATATATCTAGTGGAAATGATGAATTTTGGTTTACATATGGCTTGGTTTGGTTTGGCTCGGTTGCACTAAATTTTGATCCAATTCTGGTTCGGTTATGATTCAATTTATTTGGTATAAAATCTTTGTAACCATTCGTCTTAAAGTAAATTAATTATGATTGATATTATATAATGTAAAAATATATTGAGATGTATTTATATATATTTAATTAAAAGTAATACTATTTTATGAATTTTGATTTGTACTAAATTTCGACGTGGTCCGAATTTAAATACAATTCGGTTTGATTGCGCTAAATTCAAATTCGATTCTGGTTCAAATCAGGTTTATTTAACATAATTCTTATTTTTAAAGATTTAGTTCAATTTTGGTTTAAAAAATTTGGTTCGGATACATTTGGTTTTTTATAGTCGCTAATCTAGTAACTACAGTCGAAATATAAATTTCACATTAGCTAACTATATACACCTAATAAAAATCAGTCACTATTAGTTTGTTAAATCCATTAAAACTCTAATCACATGCTTTTGACAAGCAACAATGACCCGTTTGCTTCCAAATTCCAACGTCTCTATCTAATTACAAGAATTTATCCTGAAGATTCCTGTGAATGTTTTATAACCAAGAAAACGTGGCTACTCTAATCTGATTCGTTGCATCAACAAACAAACACGTGTTCATGTCTGTAAAAATCTCTGAAAACATTTTAACAGAAGAAAGAAATCTCTGAAAACATCATCTCTAACATGCGATAGATCTTTGTACTTATATATACAGAGATTAATTAAGAGAAGTGTGTACCGAAGTCCAAGAGAAAGAGAGACAAGAACAACAAAGAGGACGATGAGTAGAGTATTGGTGTTGTCAGATTTGTCCACGTTAAGCGAGTAAACTCAGTCTTATTTTAGTCCTCTGCCAAAAAAGATTCTTACTGTTTTCGGTTAAAAACAAAGAAACCCAAATAGTAAAAAGTTGTATAGAGAAGGTTCAAACTTCAAAAGTTAGCATTTTTACTGTGTTCAGAAGCAGCACATGAGTTAACATGGGCTTCCTTTTGGGACCAGTGGTTCCAAAAGTGTCATCTTTGGTTATTTGTCTGAAGTTACTTTGGACCGTTAAAAAGACTTACCAAAATTCTAATCAAATAACTAAATTGAAGACCAAATTTAGCTATATTTCAAAGAGCTTGTTGCTCAATACTGACAAATATTAATTGGTCTCAAGTCAGTGATAATGTTGAAGAAAGCTTGGCTAATATTCTCTAAGATTCATCATTACAACTCATTATTCTCTATGAAAGCTTGATGGTAGATTACAAATGCACCCTCAAATAAGTAAAAAATAAGGTTTTATCACAAGAGCTCTATACAAAATACAATAATGTTTTTCATACGATTGTCACAAAATCAAACAGTTACAAGTGACGACACTCGGCTTCATTCCCATCTCTCCCATACATGCTAAATACTTCTCAGCTCCTCCAGTATGACCTACACTTACCAAACCATGAACTATGATCGTGTGCGTGTAATCATCAGGTTTCAATCCTTTTCGATCTATCTCATCTAATAAATCATCTACTGCATCCAAGTTCCCATCTTTAAAATAAAGATTCAACAATGTATTGTATGAAACAATGTCTTGACTCCCTGTACCGCTTCTCACCAGCTCTTTCATTCATTCGTACGCTTCCTCTGCTATCCCTGTTTTAATCAAAGCACTAGCCACCGCACAATTCGCATACCCGTCAAACGTATACTCTTCCTCCTTCATTTTAAAAAACAACCAAAGACCTTTCTCAATCCTCGTGGTCTTGAAATACAACTTAAGCATTGTAGTATATGTAACCCCATTGGGAGTATAACCCGATTTCTTGAGCTCTCGCAACATCCAATTCGCGGAATTAACTCTTCTTGCTTTACAAAGACCATTAATAAGAATGTTATACGTCATAAGCTCGGGTTAACCCGACTCTTCAAATCCTTAAACAGCTCAACCGCATTATCCGTATGACCGCTTTTACAAAGCGCATCAAGTAGAATATTATAAGTATCAACACCAGGACACAACCCAGCTAAATGTAAATCTTCATGAAGAATCCTAAACGCTCCTCCATATTCACCTAATTTGAAATAACAAGACATTAAAGTATTATAACTCCACATATCAGGAGATAAACCTGACTGAAGCATTTCGTCGAACAGTTGGAGCACACGATTCAACATCAAATTTCTAGAAGCTCCAGAGATCAGTGAATTATATGTAGCAACGTTAGGTTTGATTCCAGCTTCTCTCATACGACGAGTTACAGCATAAGCTTCATCGATTCCAATGAAACGAGAGTAACCTTTGATTAGAGTGTTGTAAGTGATAACATTAGGAAGAACACCTAATCTGATTCCGTCTATGATTAATGATTCTGCTTTCTCCAA
This sequence comes from Cardamine chenopodiifolia, assembly GCA_963922655.1. Taxonomy (NCBI): domain Eukaryota; kingdom Viridiplantae; phylum Streptophyta; class Magnoliopsida; order Brassicales; family Brassicaceae; genus Cardamine; species Cardamine chenopodiifolia. The sequence continues at coordinate 20,137,765 of OZ000480.1, read as the reverse complement.
GTTTCGAAATTCGCAAAGAGAATAAATGCTTATCTTTAGTAGCTTCGTTGAGATTCCTGGGAATTTCATCAATCCACGAACCATTTTCCAAGAGATTACTAAATCAATTCAACATAAGAGGAGTGTCGAATTGTTAGGGTTTTTAGGTAATTTAGTTGTATTGAAACGTGAGGATCACGGATTTTGACATATATGGAAGAAACACAAGAATATGGAAAAAAAAATCTAGGATTCAGAAGCAGAGCTTGACGAAGAAGAAAAAGTATGAAATTTCAAAAAGCATTTCACCAAAAACGATGCCGTCACTAAGTAACGACGCCGTCGGGGTTATTAACGGCATTAGTTACGCCGTTTTATTTTTTACCCTTTATTTCACGCTAGCGTTAACGGTAATTGACCACGAATGATGCGGTCTGATTTTAACCATCCTCGTTGACTATATTAACCAGACAAAAAATTAAAGAAAATGATCTTGTAATGAGCCGTTTGAGTGACTTACTTTGAATTAAGTAGCCGTTGTACTGGTAACTTGAGTTTCAAAAGACTAAATTTCTGAGTTATATTAATCTATAAATACATAAACCAAGAAATTTATTTCCGTTTATTTTTCAATAATCTTTTCACTTTTATGTCTCTGTTTTCAAAACTCTTCATCATTACAGATTAAATCATCTGTTCAAGTAAGTTCGAAATCTAAGTCCTCTTTCTCATATTCTGTTATAAATCTAAGAACTCGCTCTGCATATTTAGTTTAATCTGATTTTTTTCTCTTTATTTATCATTTTATTAATATAATTAATTGTTTTGCTAAAATTACAGCTTTTAGGTTACTCTCTAATCACTTCAATCGCTGAAATAATGTGGAAGTTTTTAGAAATTTTTAGAAAGTTCAAACTCAACTTAAACCATTACGCGAGAAACTTTTTCAATTTAAATGTAATGTTGGATTAAATTAGATAGATGTTACAATCATGTTTTTGTATAAAACAGATATTTAACAACTTTGATTCTATTTTTAAACAATTCAAAGGTATGATACTAAAAAACGCGTTAAGTAAATCCACCATGGTTCGTTGTGATGAGTTTTTCCTATGCAGATGATGCAGTCTATCCACAAAGTCAGATCCCTACACAGCGGCACTTTAGAACCTGAATTTGAGCGAAATCATATGGTTCATTCGCGTTCCATCAGCTCACAACGTATACAACATCAGATACAACAATAAAAAACCTAACGTCTACAAATACAAAATTCTAAGGTTTTTTGACCATAAAAACAAAGAAAAATATATTGCATGTTCAGATTTTTGACTATATTTTTGAATTTTGGAGAGCTATTGAAGCTAATATTGATTGATACTGCATGAACAACGATAGTGTATCTGCCAAAGATAACATGTACTTAGGTAGCTCGATTGTGGTCTCATCTCTCCAATTACTTCATACAGAGTTTTAATTTCTCCAAAAAGAGTTCAAACCACTGTTACATCCATCTACCTTAATTAAATTATAATCACGTGGATATAGATATTCACTAACTAAAAATTCGAATTTAAGTGCAAATTTGATTAAAATGTAAGTTTATTGATTTTTGATACATTAAAAATATAAAATATTGTCATCAAAATAATAATTTAAAAAGACAAAAAGACTATCAAGTGCTATTTTAGTGCACAAAAAGAGTATATACACTATCAAAGTATATATATGTTAGTCATAAAAAAGTAATATATATCAAAACATTAATATATTAATGATATATAGATAATGTTTTATTTGAAATGATTCTAAATGGTTTTAAATAATTTAAGAATAATGTTCTTAGATAATTATTTTTGTTGATGAGACGGAGTTGACTATATTAAAATTGATTGAGGTGGTATATGTTAACCAATTTTTTGAAAAAGAAAGTCGTAATAAACCAACAAAAGATCCAGTTAAAGGACACGGATCTTGGGTTAGTAATCGAATCATTTTAATGACTTTGACCATGATTCCTTAAATTCTCTTTTTAATATGGAAAAGTATTTTAAGAAGGGATTAATTGAATGACAATTAAAGTAAATAAGCAACTGGTTTTGGACATGTTCAATTTTGTCACCTCAAATAATATATAGGAATAATCAACATGCACTGGCTACATCATATATATAACCAATTTGAGATAGTTGAAACGATCAAATGCTTATACAATTCATAATCTAATATTTTTTTTGCCACTTCATGGGAGGTCTTGGGACTGAATCGTATATCTATTTGATCGAAGCTTTCTTTTAAATTTTCAATAATTTTAAAATATCATTTTTAAACGTTAATAGTGTTGTGTTTATTTCGTGTTCACACACCGCTGTATAAAGAATCAATTTCAAAATTCATTTTTGCAATTAAAAAAGCATTTAAATTTTTTCTTAATTTTTGGAGATGGAGATGGGGATGGTCTTAAGTATTTAAGACCCAAAAAAATAAAAGCATGTAAGAAAGTTATAGAGGTATAGTCATTTACAGACTAAATAAATTTAGTTGGAAAACTGAGTGATAATAAATTTGTTTGACAGGAAGTCATGATCCATTTTACTTTTCTCAATCATTTGAATATCTCTAAAATCCAACTTAATTAAGAAATACAAAATTAACTAATTAATTTGAAATTTGTAAATCCTCTTTAACTTCCTGATTCTGGTACAAGTGATTGACCAGAAATTTCACCAAACCGGCCTCCTCTGTTTCTCATAAGCTCACCAAACGAAATACAACTCTCTGTTTGATTATTATTATGTCTTCTCGTAACCTTAATCTTAACATGATATGGTAATCTCAAAGTATACTTATTTTCTTCCTCTGGTTTATTCCTCACAATTGAATGACCAGTCGTTTTCGATCTCGAGAACTTATCCGGCAAACTCTCAATCTTTCTCTCGTTGTTCCTACTACTCTGACTCGACAACAAAAATTCGTTAGATGTTGTCGCTTGATCACGATTTTCGTGTCCGTTTTCTTGAATGACTTCAATGATCAACTCTTTGATGTTTTCATGCGCGTTTGGATCTAAATTCCGACGACAAACAGGGCATGTTTTGTTAGACTCAAGCCATCGATCGATGCATTCTTGATGAAAAACATGGTAACAAGTTGTTAAGAGTCGGAGGAGAATGTGTTCTTCTTCGAATTCAAGAAGACAAATCGCGCATTCGCGACCACATTTATCTTCCCGGAGATCTTTAACGGATGAGAACGGAAATGTAGGAAAGGATTGGATGATGTGTGGCTCTAAACCGGGGTTAACCGGTGGTAAACTGGGATTGTTATCTTGTTGTGGTTGGTTTTGATTTTCGGGTGATCCATTGCCGTAATGGTTATTCCAAGCTTCTGTGAGAGTGTGATAGAAACATTTGCAGAAATATAGAGCAAAGAAACCGATGAAGAAGACGACGAGGAGGATCACGGTTAGGACTATGACCAGAGGCGGTTTATTGTAATGTTGCGGTTGATATGGATGAGTAGAGTTTTGATTGACCGGTTTAGCTATCGCCATTGAAGATAAGAATGTCGGAGATTGTTTATCTCCGCCGTGGGAAATTCAAAGATTGAATGTTTAATTGATTTTTGCATTATATATTTGGTTTAAAAATTTTTTTTAGTGAGTTGAAATTTTGTGTATGGTGAGAATGTGACTGTGTGTGTGTTTAGGATTAGTTTACTTAATTTAGAAATGAGTTTTTGTTAGTTGTGTCATGTGTGTGTGATTGGTTTAATTTGTATTGAACGAGTCTTTAGTGAAATTGTTTTGACAATTAAACCACCTAAGCTTCTTAGTCCAAATACTGAAAAGGGCATAACAAGGTTTGATTTTGGTCAAGTAATTATTCTTTATTAATCGGTGCATATTTTTATAATCTCCACTAGATAACAAGTGCATAAAGTTACCAAGCGTGCAGTCAAAATATTCTGATGAACTTTTTTTTCATAAATAATTGTTTTAAGTTCCATTTTAAATTTATAAAAGAAGATTTTTTTTTTTATCATTTATAAAAACAAAACTTCAAAACATTTGCATAGTAACAAGATCCCCCAAATAATATGTAGCCATTATTCGACGGACGAACCAATTTATGAATTAATAATGATTGACTGCAATAGCTATTATTGTATTAAACATCATATACTGTTCCCACTCAAAACCTTATGAAATTATTGTGAATATGGAGGATTATACATGCTAATTAATTTACTTATGGATAATGGTAAACAATAAGACACATGCACTGAGGAAACTAGAGTTAAACTAGTTACATGTGGTTTGATTTGTGCGACTATTCGGCTCGTTGGTCTGAACACCGTGTGCGTGAACTAACACGATACCAAGAGTTCGAGTAGAACCGACTGCATTAAGAGAAGATGAGAAGCTAGTCACATTGTTATCCACATCTGAGGTACTCTAAATTACCTTTCTCTTTTTTTAATCGCATGGGTTGTTAGAAAGCCACGTGGCAACTTAACAACGGTAGATCATGCTTCTCTCTTCTTCTTTTTTGATAACAGTTTTGCATATATTTAAATTTTTATGGGTTTTCTTTTTTTTTTTGGTTACAATATATAGATCGGCTACAACCCATCCAATCCCGGTTAGGGCTTAATTTGTGCATTAAACCAAATGAAATTTAAAAGGCATAACCGGACCCAGCACACATCCTTGATTGAAGATTTTACCAAATCATACCAAAAAAGGATGTAGACTATGCGGAAGCAGATGTAACTGAATGGTTTCAAATAGGTAAAGACAAGTAATTTTTATCGAAAAAGAATAAAGAGAGACTTTTTATCACTAATTCAACATCCCAGCAAAACAGAGAATTAAAATGACCAAGAAACTAAAGTTGTCACTAAATAGCAATATTAAAAAAACAAAAAAACCTGAAAGAACCCTAATTTCAAGATCTCTTTATATTTATCTAATAACCCCCAAAAGCCTACAAAGAACCATCAAGCTTGAATCTTCTTGAGATTGCGTAGACAATAAGAAGATACCAAACCAACCCAAGGAAACAGATCAAATCCACCCTAACCATAACCATAACCATAACCATAACCGGAACGCAAATTCATTTTATTGACCATGGCTATTAGGCCAAAGATGGTACATTTGCATCTGATGAGGATGAAGAGGTTGTTGTTGTTGTTGAGCTCCATAAATACCATTAGTATTGTCATGGTGCATCGAAGGAGAACCGCTCTCATTCTCTTCTGATGACTCGCTCGATGGCCCTTGAGAGACTGATCCAAAGTTCAACATGTTAGCTGGCGCTGAAGCCAGTTCAGGATTCTGGCCCCAAGCATTGTTACCGCTATTTTGTTTCGGTTTCTTTGCTTCCGCAACAAAGCTTCCCACTATGACCTATATCATACATTAGGAGAAAAATGAACATATAAGAAACCGATTAAACTTATCATGATGATTGTTTCGCTTAACCTATTGAACTAAGATGACAAGCGAACCCTATTAACCCGAAATTTTGATTCCAAACAGCCAAACCGTCTTTTAACCTGAAAACAATAAAAAGGCTACCGTAACAAGAGTTCACAATCTGTACCTGGACATGAGTAGCAGCTACTAGCGAACCAACTACAGTGCCACCTACAATCTTGCCATCGTGTGCAGCCAAAGCAACACTCAAGCTACCACTTCTGTTAGTGGAACCATTTACTTCATAATTCAAGAACGAGCCTGAGAGAGTAATGATCTCAAATCGTCCCTACAGAAGAACACATAAACAAATCCCAACACTAAAACACACCCACAAACACTAAAGCTTAACACTAAAAACAGAGAAAGAACACAATTTTAAACCTCATAAGTAACGGCTCCATTAGTATGAGAATCTTGACGAAGCGTCACACGACACACTGCACCACTTGCAGATAGAATACAAATTGTTCGTGGCCCTTGATCCGAAAAAGCCATCATCTTCGACGCTATGTCCTGAAACAAAAGTTCATAAAGATTTTACCAAAAGAAAAACATCCAAAAACTCATTTTTTCCATATAAATTCACTAAAAACTTTCAAGTTACCAATCTTGAAAGCATGAAACAGAGTCACATTGCGAGATTTAGATCCAAGGAATCACTAAAACAAAAGAAACAACACTTTTACCTCTCCTGTCTTCACTTCAATGACATGTGGTGTAAACCCAACTCCTGCAGTTCCACCTACAAAACAAACCCATCAAATCAATTGCATGTAACCACAAACAAAATGTGTTAAAAATTCAAACTTTATACTTAGTTTTACCTAAAGCATCAAAAAAGCGCGCACACACACACACACAGAACAAACCCATCAGATCAGTTGCATGTAGTGACAAACAAATGTGTTAAAAATTCAAACTTTAAGAGTTCTTATTTACCTAAAGCATCAAGCTGCTTCTTGCTAGAGCCAGGAGGTCTTCCTCTGTTACGTTTTGCAGGTGGATCAGCAGAGTTAACATTTCCTCCTCCTCCACCTCTATCTCCAACACCACCTTCACCACCACCACCACCATAGGAATTAGAGAGAAGAGGAGACGTCGGAGCTAAACCTAAAACAATACCACCATCAGGAGTATACTTCCTTGGCCTTCCTCGTTTCTTCTTCACTTGTTGTTGATTCTGATTCGAACTCTGATCAATCCCAAATCGCATCGCTTGAGAAGAAGGAGATGATCCATCACCAAATCCAAGAGATTCAAGCGTCTTCTGATCCATTTGTTGTTGTTGTTGTTGCTCATGAAGCGATTGAGATTGTTGAGGAGTGAGGAAACGATGATGGATCGATTGAGATGTAGAAGTGGGACCCATTAATGAAACGGCGTTAGGGTTACGATAATGATTCATTAACATTCCCGGTGGTGGTTGAAACGACGGTGGTTGTTGCGGTGGGATTTCTCTGGAATCCATTAGATTGGAATCAATCAAAGATTGTTTCTTTCGGCCTAATTTTCGTAAAGACCGAAACTTTTTTTTGTGAGTTCCGAGAAAATCGAAGTTGAGAAAATGGTAAGGTAAAGCGTGTGAGTAGCTAACAACTCTCTCTCTCTCTTTTCACACACATCCAGAGAGAGTCTCGAGTTGAGAAAGAAAGAGAGAGAGGGAGATGAAGTGTGGCGGAAATAGTAAATTTAATAAGGAAATAAATATTGAGGGAATAATTGAAATAATCTTTTTTTTTTATTTAGGGTTTTCAGGAGATTTTATTTGAATTTGTTTTTGTTATTTTTTTAATTGTGTTTGATAATAGATATATTTAGGGTGTTAGTGAGTAGAGACGGTATATAGTAATTGTAAGCTATTGTTTTGATTTGGTATAGTACTTGCATTTAAGAAAATATTCTGGAATCTTTGTTAGATTGTAGTTTGTTTTTATTATTATCCGATATATAGCGAATAATAGTTGTGTTCATCTGTTCTAATCATGAGTTTAATCAATGTTTTGCAAAATTGGATCGAACCAACCGATCTACTGGAAACCATCCATATAGCCTAATTTTGGTTCAACCGAAACTCGGATTTAAAATAAACTAGTAAGACCAGTTAAAAACAAATAAAATTGGTGATCCAAATCAATACCAAAATTTGGTTTACAAAATTTAAGTCATAATTTGATTAACTTAGAGATTTTGAATCAAAATTTAAACTATAATTAAAATTACAGTTTAAAAAATTATTTTGATTTTCTAATCTTAATAGAGAAAATTGATTACTTTTTATTTATACAAAGAAAATTTTTAATTATATTATGTGTTTATTTAAGTTTAATGTTGTCTGCTTTTCTTATTTTCAAATATTTATACTTTATTTAATTCAAATTATAAAATATTCAACTTTTTAAAACATCGACTTTAATCAGTACAACAAAACTAAAGATAAGTCTCTCAAATGCTGCCACATGAACCTTCTTTTGACACATCCTTTAAATACTATAACCAATTAGATTAAATCAATTATTTCAACTCAGATATAACCACTAAAAGATCAAACAGTTGCTAAGAGTTAACACATCAGGCTCCAATATTTGTCAAATATTTATTGTTCTGAAAATCTTTTTTATGGATAAAAGTTCATCTTTTACCATGCTTTTATTGTACATCTTCCTTTTTAATAATCTCATAAATTCATCTTCAAATTTTCTCAGTTCATCTGAATAAATCTTATAGCATTTTAATCCATTCGTGACAATAAAGTTATGGCTTTTGTGTAGTAACCTTTGTAACTTTAGAAACTCATAATAGTTTGGTCTTTTTCACTCAGTGTGCAGACAAATTCTTTTGATATGTGTCCTATGTTTGTTACTCACATTTAGGGAATACTTAATATTTGGTATGCTACTCTCTTAATCAAAGGCGGTTTGCAGCAAATCAGTCACGTTCGTGAAGAGAATGCTGATACATTAAGACTCTCGAATCTAAAAAACAAACTAGCAATATGCATTTCAATATGTCTTATGTTGGTTATCCTAAAATTTCTCCAAAATGTAAAAAACAAACTAGCAATATTTGCATTATGCGGGAAATGATGAATCTTGTGAAGTGGAAGATGCCTCCACCGGCTACTATCATTTTCATCTCCAGAGATTAAGGTTTTAGTTAAGCTGGCATTAATAAGAGGATAATAGTATACATGTTATTTTGGATAAATAATATTTTCATCGGCGAACAGATTTGTCTATTCGAAGAAAGAAAGATTTTGGCATTTAAACATCTTGTCATTACATTTTATTTAAGCTGTATCAATTTATTCTATTTTTATTAAGTAGCTTATCTTTAAAATCTGTAGTTATGTATGTGTAAGGGGTTTTGATTGGAAGACAAGAGGACCTAAGCCTTTGATTGCAAAATTGCATTTCCCAGAAAGCAAAATTAGATCAAAAATAGATCACAGTGCTACTTAGACAAGCGCAGCACTTAATGGTAAACGAGAGCATATTGTAGAAACTAGCCAATGTAGAAAGTTAAATATAAAAGGTAACAGTCCTAGAGTGGTAGCAGCTTTTTAAATTCCATTTTAGTGTGTCTTTATTTGTATCAAATACTAGTCATATATATGAAACATACCAGTAGCTGAATTTTTTTTTATAATGTTCTCTCCCAACTAGATTTGAAGCAGATTTTTCTTCAATGTGCCATTGGCAATTATGTAGGAATATTGTAGTGGGTAGAAAAATCCAGCCCGACGCCAACCGTTTTGAGCCCGTTTTTAAAAAAATCTAAAACCCAAAACCCGAACAGTGTAGCATAGAAAAAATCCGTGGATTTTAGCGGAAAAATGTCATTTGCAATTTTTCCTCCAAAAATGCAAATTAATATTTTTGGAAAAAACTTAGTTTTAAGATTTTTTACTTTTATCCCACAAACGTAGTTTCGCAATTTTATAATTTGGTGAAAAAATAATATTACGTGATCTTGTGGTTTTGGCGAAAAATTATTATTCCGATTTTAAATATATATATGATTTTTTTGTTTTAAATATTGTTTTTAAAAATATTATTAAAGAATATTTTTATGAAACAATATTGTGTTTGGTATATATGAGATTTAAAAAATAACCAGTGGATACCCAAATCCTATTAGTATGGGTACATGTCACGTTTTAAGCCCACTTTTTCTTGTTTCAAATATAAGATAATGGATTGGATATTTTACATGGATTTCAAGTACCCTATAGATTTTAACTCATTTTTAACATCTCTACAATTATGTGAACAATGAGGTCCATTTCAAATTCTTGGTTATGGTTGCGAATGATCCCAAATTTTCTGAAAATGTTGAAATGCTCAAAGCTGCTTATATATGAGTAAATGTGGTAATCACGAATCAAGACTAAAAAGACAAAGAGGAAGACACGAGTTTCTAAAAAAAAATTATTCGAACAATTTTGAATAGAACCATAAAAAGTTGGATATATGCTTAATTATATGATTATTTCATGTAAGTTTGGATGGCATCCATCCTAGTGCTTTGCTTTTTTCCATCTCTTTTGAAAATTTATAAGAATAATATTTTATATGATGAGAAAAGGATGGGACTGATTGGAAAATGAACATATATTTTGTGTCATGATTTAAATTAAAACGTAACATTAATTATCCAAAACACTTAAAAATATATTGATGATAAGAATCGTAGAATATCGATGAGAATCTTACACCTTAAGGACAAGTGGATCTCCTCTATCCTTTGCTACAACATCGATTAGATGGATGGCCGCGATCTTTCTATTCAAGCTTCAAGAATATCATTGATCCTACTGATGTATGGGACATTGAAAATATTGTCATTACCACGCCGCTGTCTCTCCAATCATTCAAGAGATCAGCGAAAATATTGTCATTATCACGCCGCTGTCTCTCCAATCATTCAAGGGATCAGCGAAAATATTGTCATTACCACGCCGCTGTCTCTCCAATCATTCAAGGGATCAGCGGAAATTTGAGTACTTTGGGCTACATTGGTTCTTTACATATCATGGTGGTGCTTTTGTTGGAAAAAAAGACTTTCTCCAACCAACTTGAGTGAGGTGAAGCTTATCACAAACATTGGTATTTTGGATGGTGATTTGCAAACTTAAGATGACGTGGAGATTTAAGGATGTTGCTATGAAATATTGGCCAAATCTACTATGAGAAACGAAGCTCAGGCTGAGTAAAAAACTCATGAGTCTTCTTCCTGTGTTTGTATTCCTTTTTTCTTTTTTATGCATTTTTTGTGCTTTTTAATTCTCTTATTTCTTTTTACATATAATTCCTTCACTCTATAATGTGCTACGTATCTAGTCTTCAACTTGTCAAACTAATTATTTGTACAGCCTTCGAAAGCTTATCTTTATATAATATTCTTTTCAAACATATATATATTATATTCAATTAAAAAAAAAATTAAGAAATGATTCCGAACTCTGGAAAAAATTATGGGTCAAAAATCATTATTAATGAGAAATTTTAGAGTTTTCAACTTTATAATTAATCATTTTTCAATAAAAAAATCGTAAAATAAATTTTTTAATCAACCAACTAATCTTACATATGAGATAAATTTTTTTATTTAATATGCAAATGTTATGCTTCCTACTAAAGAAAAATATACTTGATCAACGAAGGATGTGTTTGCCGAACAATGTCTTCTAACACGCTATCGAAGCAGTGCACCCAAACAACCGATCGGGGTAAGAATTGATCTGACTTTCTTTTTTCTTTGTTTTGTTTGTATGTTTATACTCTCTTTTGTTTTCTTTACAGGATAACTCTTTGAACTTTATAACAACTATATAGTTATTTAAATTGTATAATATTATATATATTTTATGTTTAGAAGTTAAATGAAACCATGTAAATAAAAATTGCATAACATGCATGGACTACAATTTACCATTTTTATGTTATAAATCTCTACTTAGAACTTTAAAGTCTATGATTCAGTTTGAATATGAAAATAAACTAAAAAAAATTTGGAACAAGTATTTGATCACCTAATATGAAAAACATTAAGTAGGATTTTCATCTTTCAAAATGTAAATTATAATATTGAAATATGGGAACAAGGTACCAAGTTGACTGGTAAAGAATTTGAAGTTAAAAACTCTAAAAGTTGTACAAAAAATGTTCCACGTCTAGACTTTTCTGGTCATCAATATAACCTTTGTCAAATAATGTTATAATTTTTTTGTTTCTTGTGTAATATTCATGTTTTTCGTTTTGTCTTTAAGTAAATAATATGTATAATTAATTAGATTGTGTTTGTTTAATTTCTAGTGTAATATGTAAGCTCATTTTTATATAACTAGTGTGTAAGTGCTTACTCCCTCTTGTCAATTATGTAAATTTCATGTTTGTAGCATATGGACTCTCAGTCATTAATGTTCAACTTTGATAAGATAGTTTTCAACATAATCTCTATTTCTAGTTCCCATTTGATAACTTGTTATCCATCATAACATATGTGGTCTTGTAAATTCTACATTAAACAACTTTGGATTTTCTTCGGGTTAGAAAAATCAAGGCGGTTTACAACAAATCTCAATCGTGTGCATTGCTTCATGAAAAGACTGCTAAGACATCCAAATTCTCAAAGTTGCTAGGATAAAGTTGAGTTAACGTTATAAATATCAACCCATTGTGAAGCTTCCATAATTTTCGTTAAACCCATGAGGCGGTATTGTCTGATGCTAACCAAAACAATTCCACACGAATTAGGTAAATATTAGTCCAATTAACCCGTAGAGACACATCAAAGGAGCGTATCTATCCAACTTAAAATATGAACTATGATAATCACTTTTTATCAATTTCCCGTTGGTTTCTCAAGAAGATGACGATATTAGATTATAAACTATGCTTTACAAGACCCCCTTCATTCGTATGCTTAATTTAAAATATATTGTAACAAGCTTCGACCTATTCTAAAGTAAAAAAAACTTAGTTCTAATCTGTTTAATTTATCCAGAAGTTAGTTAAAATATCATAAGATTTTTTATTTTACATATGACAAAAAGACGGCTATCACAAATACTCAACATCACGTTTGATTACACAAAAATTAATCTAAACTATAACTCGTACACTTTCACAAACTAAGAGAGAAAAGAAAAAAAAAAAAGAATTCAATACCAAATTACGACATAAGAAATCATATTAACACAGATATCTCTAATGAACAAAAACAAACGTAAAAACATATTTAACTCTCTTTTTTGTTTGTTTTGCATAAGGAACAAAAAGCTAGAAGCCATGAAACTTAAGTCTGATATCACTGAACCTGAACTGTGTTTTAAGTTCAGCATCTGATCTCATATGATCCGGCTTTCGTTATGTATCGAACCCACTCGACTGTGTTGTAACCGCTCTTCTCCCATACCTAGCAATCATTCAGGTTACCCATAAGTCAGGTCCAAAGATGTAGTAATTTTTTATACTAATCAAGTAAAACAATCAATTCTTTCAAGATCAAAAGCAGATAAAGCAAAACCCAAATCACATAAAGATATGAACCGAATATAATCGCATAATGGTTTGGAGATCTCGATACTTAGCATCACATTTTTGGAAGGATGGTAATTTCAAAAGCATAGAAATCAAAGCGTACCTTGAGAAAGCGAACTCGCAAACCAGATGCTGTGAACATGGGCACCTGGAAATAGAACCGTTAATAATCCCTTGAAACATATCTGGTTCTATTTAACAGTGCCAACAAGAGAAGAAGATTGACCTGAAATTCCATTTGAATTGGTGGTCTAGTCCAAGATTTCTTCTCTCCCATTGTTGAGATCAACTCAATTTCTGCACTTAGTGTGGACTCTGTTTGTCCTGGGAATTTTCTTATCCTAAGAATAAAAGAGAGAAGGCAAATGATTGAGAAAACACCAACCAATAGAATTACAGAGATGTATCTGATGGAAATTTCTTAGGAGGGTTATTATAAACTCACTTCCAAACCAAGCAATCGATTGATGGATTGTACTTAGCGCGACCAGTTGTCACTTGGAAATTGGTCTTTGCTGTTTGTTTTGGCACTGGAATTTTAACTACAACCCCAAGAGCAAACATTTTAGCACCAAACACACTTTTGACCTGAAAAGACCAAACAAGAAAGCAGACTGTAAGAGAGCAAAGATCAAGCTGCTTGTTTATTCCTTTAATCTTTGAAAAGAAAAGCTATGTACCTTGACATTTACTTCCATGCGTGTACGACCAAGTTCTTTGATTGTTGGTAATACGCGGAAAGGCAGATTTACACCCTCTGTTATTCGATACCTGAGACATCATCAACTTAGTACACATTTTAGTACCAGAACAATATGCAACAGTGAACATTTAAAAACTTACTTCATCAGTTCAAATTCACCATCCGGTGGTACAAAGCTTACGGTCTTCTCAGAGTTGAATCTTGTCAGGTTCACACACTGGTGAAATGTGACATCATCAAGCTCAATGGTTTTACCACTGCACAAAAAGAGTAAGATGGTGAGGACAAGAGAAGTCAGTGGCTAGTGTAAATCACTGTTTAAACAAAGCCCACCTCTTTGCTGGGCGAGATTTCATTTCTGATTCCTTCTCAAGACCAATTTTATCATTCAAACCCAACTTCAAATCAGGCATTCCCGAAAGGAAACATTTCATTAAGACTTTTCCCGTCACATCACACCGAAGAACATTGCCTAACAGTTTCCATAATGTGAAAAAAACAGTCATACAAAGATAAATAGGAAGAAAGAAACCTTGAGAGAAGCCAATTTTATACCTTTCGAAGACATCAGAAGGTTTACGCTTTCCACAATATCCAGAAACACCTGAATTAGTGAGAATGCATAATATCAACACACATGCACAACCTAGCTAATGACTACACAGAAAGAAACTCAAACTCTTTCCTCATTCTTTTTATAAGAAAGGCCCTCTCTTCTCCAACCAACAGCACCCGTAACTTGTAATGTTGCATTCGGAACAGGCTTGTCCTTCGGCTGTAATGAAAAGAAGCTTATGAATGAAAACACATATGAAGTAAAGAAGCAACAAACTCTCCATTTCTTGCGGGGAAAAGTATTTCACTTGCAAGAACCATACACCAACAAAATTCAAAAATCTGTTGTATACACAAATGAACTGATGCCCTTACCTTTGATGAAAATGGTGATCGTACACCTTCTTGAGTGATGTATAGTTTCAAAATTTCAGGGGAGAGATTTTGTGGATAGCCAAAGTCCATAATCTCTGCAATTTTATACCAAATATCACTGCTTCGTGTTGCCACAAAATAGAATAAAAAACTACGGTAATAAGATAATGATTTGATCATTATACCGTCCAACAATTCATAAATCAGAACAAAGTTATTTCTAATAGCATCTTCATCAAAAGCTCCACCAAAGTATGATTTGAACAAAGCAACAGCCTGAGTGCAAATCAAAATCAATAGTAACTAAGATGAGAATCAATCTTTCAACAAGAACCAAAACAATTTGGAAAATGCAAGACGAAACTAAAAACAAAGTTTACCTCAACAACGAATTTGAATCCACAAGCAACATTAGCATTGCTACTCACAACAATAACAATGTAGACATTGCTGATTCGCATATAAACAAAGGAACAGCCACCAATCTGACGCACAGGACAATTCCCTAACTCCTTCGTTTGCATTATATGCGTTCGAAATGCATCCACCATGTTTCCCCTGATCATTTAGATTACCTCTTAAATCAATTCAAATCCAAAATTTCAAATCTCACAGCTAAAATCCTAGAAGTGTACTACTTAGAAGCGATAAGAACAAAATCACATAGCTGAAAATGTAGCGAAATCGGAAATTTAACAGATCGACGGTGAAAAAGGAGAAGCTCGCTCACCCGACGTCATCTCGGTATGTGCGATTTATAAGTACATCGCCACGGAGATTCAAGAAGTAGATGGCGGAAGCAGCCACCGGCATCTTCGATCTGAGAAATTCGAAGGGCAGATCGAATAATCAGCCGATCTGGTTTCAGGAGATTTGGAGATTCCAGATCGGAGGTTTGACGAGATCTCGGCGTCGGACGAAGGAGGAAGACGACGACGAAATTGAACAATTGAAATGCGATATTATTATTATTCTATAAAAAAAATAGAAAGGAAAATATAGAAATTAGTCGTCGTATTGGAATGGGCCGAGAAATATATATAAAGGGCCAGTTCTATTCGATTCTGGGCCGTTGCATCTTAATTGAATTTTATTCTCCCACAAAATGACATTTTTTTAGGGTTAGGGTGCAAATGGTTCTTGATGAATAATAAATTAATGGAATAAATAGAGATGATATAGTTTCCTTAAGTTTTTCTTTTCTAATTAAAGCTAAATGGGATGAATATTTGTTTTTAACATAAATGATAAAACTTGAAAAGAATCTACTTTTTTTTGTTTAGATTTTTTTTCTTTCGAAATGCAACATTTTCCAGCATTAATTTTTTTTAATCGTTGCAACATATAGAGATAGTAGATTGCTACTTAGTGAGAACTACGAAAAGAATATATCATTAGTTGTTTTCTTATCTTAACAAACATAGACAAACTTTGATTTCATTAGTCCTCTTATCTAAAATTGCATTAATGTGTTAGTTATTTTTTTTGTCTTTTTCAAAATTAATCACTACAATGTAATAAAAAGTTCTTAATTTCTAATTAATTAACATAAACTCGGAACTTTCTATTTTCTATTGTGTAAAGGATCGCAAAAGTGATTTCTTTTCTTCATCAAAATAAAATAAAATAATGTGAAATATTTATTTATTTTATACCGCGCCGTTAATGATACAAAGGGTAAAACTAGACGAAGATCTTGGTCGATCAATCTTTGATCCAAGAAGTTTTAATTTTTATTGTATTTGTTGCAGAAGAAGATAAACAGTGCTCACCACAGAGATAAATTACAGAAACTTCTGAGTTTTGATCACAATAATGAATATTATTGGATTAAGACACGATCACAGAAAGTAGAAATCGGGAGAAAAAGGAATATTCGAAAACCCTAATATCGATTTGTATCTCAATTTCTGGGGAAAGCATCAATTTTGAGAAACAAGGCTGCAAAGTTGAGAGCTTTGGATCGAATTTGATTTTGTTGATTTGTGGGTTTAATGGGTTTTTTAAAGAAGTTAACGGGGATTTTGGGGTTTGGACATAACGATGTTGGTGGGCATGGAGCTGTAAGAGATGAAGATGGTGATGGTGGAGATAACACTGGAACTGTCTCCGGTGATGGAGATAAACGCCGGGAGGATAATCAGGGGAGGTTCCGTGAAACTGGACTTCCAAGGAAGGGTTTTGGAGTTCCGGTTCATGTTGCTGTTGAACGGTCTAATCCTGGTCCAATTCTTCAGCCTTGTGCTGCTTTAGATGGTGGTATTCAGGTTAGTTCTTCTTTTTGATTGATGATGGTTTGGTTTTTAGTTTTGAGTGTATGGTAGTTTGGGGACTGATCAAGTTCATATGAGGATATTTGAATTGCTAGTTAATGATTTATGGTTAAGCTTTATGAGGAGGTGTAATGTGGTATTACATATTGCAGTTTCAGGTTTGTTCTGTAGTAGGATTGTTGATTTATGTCTTTGGTTTGGATCATACTCAGTTGGATGGATGATGAATTGGCTAGTGAGTTTGTGAATATTTAGTAGCTTAAGATTGGTGAATATTAGTATGGCTCAAAAAATGAACATGAGTCTGTAGCTTAACACTGATGAACGTTGATAAGCATCATTTTCCTGTTCTACGCCAGTGCCTTGCTTTGTGTTCTACTCTAGTATAGCTTGAAATTGGCTTCGATGTGTTTGTGTTTCAAAAACAGTACTTTATACTCTTCTGTAGAAGGCTTTACATTCGTAATTTCTGTATGGTTTTCCCAATTCCTGAATGAGCTTATTGAATTAGGTTTCTTTATAATCGTTAGCTCATTGTCTCTTAGCTCATTGAATTAGGTTTTGTTGTAATCGTTAGCTCACTGTCTCTTTTAACTCTCTATTCATTCATCGTTGTATGTCAAATTAATTAATAGACCTTAAAGATTATGCCAAGCCGTGGATATATGTTTTAGCTTGACTGATTGATTAGTTGCGGTAAAAGAAAGTTTTTAGAAGCAAGTACTTTCATTATCACTCTACTAGGGAAAGTGTAATCTGACAAAGCATAATATCATGTCTTGATGCTTGATAATTCTTATTCATCATGACTCACGAGGCTAAGATAAGAGAGTTGATTCTTATATAGTTATGTTGTTAGAGAAAGACGAGAATTTGAGTCTTTAAGGAGCAATAGGATTTAATTCAGCCAAGATTAGTCAGAGGATGCGCATCTTTTCACTGATTTCTTCTTGATGGCATTAGCTAACACTTCAAAATCATTGACTCAACTTAGTTTACCTGAGAATTTTACTATTGAACCTCCTTTTTTGGATCAGGGACTGCGTTGGTACTCAATGCGACTTAGGATTGATGAAGACGGAGATGTTGCAGACGAGTTCTTAGAAGATCATAACTGTAAGACTTTGCCAAGAAAATGCAAAACAAAAGCAGCAAAAGTGAGAGGTTTAGTGTTATCATCTGATGGAAAACTTCAACCATTAATGCATTGAACAATGAACACCAAAGAGAAAGATCTGCAGAATATTGCGATTGAATCAGAGAAAAGTTAGAACATGTGTTTCATTAGCAAATTTTTTAATCTCATGATCAATCGATTAGATTCTTGATTTTATTGTTCAGAACTTAACATGTTATTTAACTGTGAATTTTCTTTTTGAAAATAGACAGTTGACTATCTTTGGGATTGTGTTAAATCTGATGTGCAATTGTCGGAAGTGTGTATTACAAGTAATTTGTGTGCATACACATGATCGTTTGGACCTTTTCTTACACAAGACCTCCATTTTCCCTAACTATTGTGTTTTTCTTCCCTAATTCTTGTTATGCATTAAAACACCAAGGGATGATTGTTAAAATTTGATTCTAATTGCGCACCATTAATTTCTTTTGCGTGTAAATAAATTTGTCATTAGTATCTTAGAAATGTCATTACCTACTTGTCTCTAACCACTTCAAATTGTATTATCGAGATAGATCTAGACATTCGGATTTTCAGCAAATTTTGGGTTATTTGGGTAAAGATGTTTTGGACTCATATAAGAACCATAATTTTTTTGATCCGATTCAGTTCGGCTCTAATCAAATTTAAATCAATTATCAAAATTTATTGAATTCCGACATAGAACCAAAACATATTTAGGTTCGGTTTTCCAACATGTAATTCGCAAAATCTCCTGTAAAAATCCGAATTATCCAAACATTCTTGTAAAACCTCTTATAAAAATTTAAATTATCCAAAACTTCCTATACTTTTTTAGGTTTTTTGAGTATTCGTTCGGATTTTGGTTTCTACCCAAATCGAACCAAAAACTGAAACAAATCGATTAAGATTTATTCGGGACTTTGGGTTATTACGGTTAAACCGAACCAAATCTCTTTTTCCAGGTTAGCTCGGATCGGTTTTTTGGGTCTGAGATTTATATCTTGGCCTAATGTAAGCCTTGAAAACAAAAGTTTTGTAAAACCTGAAGGAAAGACTTGTTTGTCACAAACCTATCCCTTTCCGCCGGTGTGCAAGAATAAAATTGTGGGAAACTGATTTTCTTACAAGCAACGTGTCAATGATGGTATTGCTATGAAACAAAAAAGGTCCACTTTGTTGAGTCAACGATAAATTATTTTAGACTTTCTTAAATGCAAACATACATCAACTAAATTGCTATCGCAAAACTGCAAAGTCCCGAACGGCATGAAAAAAACTTTCGTATGTTCTTGTAATATTATGTTAATCAATCGCTAACATCGGTATCTATGTGATGTGATTGAAAATTCAAATTTAATAACTAGTTTTAAGGCCGAGGACTTGGGAAAAAATAAAATATCTACGAGGAAACAATATCATTTAGTGGCCTTCATTTTATATTGGGTCTGTCCTAGTCGCCGTCATTAAGTATACATTTATTATTGGATGATTACCTATTTAACAGTAATTGTATGATTATCACGTCGATGAGTCATAGTAGATCAATTTAGTTAATTATTTTGATGATATTTTATTTCTTTTCAGTCTTCTGCTGTCACCAGGTTGTGGACAAATAGTAATATTTCGACCTAACACAACAAATTATAAGTCTTAGTCGTATTGATAACGAATTCTAACCCATGTAATCAAATTTATTTTCACTTGTGTTTAATATCAATTAAGATTTTCAAATGAGTTAGGTTAAAAACGAAAGCGAAATTTGAAATCCCCAACTCATTTTTGTCTGATACTCGAAACCACTTATAAATTTTGGCTTTATTATGACTCTAAAGTTAGCTAGATAAGTTTTTGTCTACTTTTTAAATAAATAGAAAAGAAAGCATTCTTGCCTACATTTAGATGAAGATTTGTTAATTAGAAAACATACTTTTTTCAGAGAACATTTTTTTCCTTTGATAAACAGAAACATATTATTTTGATTATTTTTATGAATTGGGTGACACATGCACTCAGATGAAAGGTGAACCTAAAAATAATTCGGATCATAAGTTTCAAGTGCAATACGGAACGTCCATTACTAGTGTTTTTAAATGAACAGCCACTATAATTTAGTTTTAGTATATTTTGACTTTTTGCTTCCCCGATTTTTTATGTGACAAAAAAGAGAAAATAAAAATAATCTTTAGTCAATCAACAAATTATTGCAAGTCATGTTAAAACCCTTACATTAAGGTTATTAAAATCCATTTGTTCTGTTAAGGTTATTAAATACAAAAAGCTAACTCTAACAAAGAAAAATATAGTTTACTTTCTTAATTTCAATGCTATTTATGTTTTCACGAAAAAAAAACAGATTAAAAATTTTTAAATATGTGTTTGTGCCGTCTTTAACGTCACCATTAAATCAAATCCAATTAAAAATGACAAAATATTATAGATCTAAGAAAAAAACTATTTTAGTAAAATTTAGTTTCCCTTAATTATAAAGCCATTTAATGATTAGACCTCCATCCCTCCCAAGAAAATATCTCCAGCGAAACAAATACATACCTAATTAAACACACGTATTAAATCATTATTTGCTTCCTCGAGCCAACTAGTCGTCTATATTTTCATTGCATATATTATACATATATGCCTACATTTATATATAGAAAGTGCACTAACACCAAAACTCTTGCTTATTTAATATTTGGCATTTCTCATTTTGAACCCACAAACAGAACAAGAAAAAAATGTCGAACAAGGTCTACGAAGGGACCGTGGAGATGGAGGAAGGAGGCTCTAAAAAGATGAAGACGAAGGTTCTTGAACTTCCAAAGAAGATTAAGAAAGTTCTAAAGGATATATGGAATGTTGGAAAAGAAGATCCAAGAAGAGTGAAACATGCTTTAAAAGTAGGAGTTTCTTTAACACTTGTGTCTCTATTATATCTCATGGAGCCTCTCTTCAAAGGCATTGGAAACAGTGCTATTTGGGCAGTCATGACCGTCGTTGTCGTCCTCGAGTTCTCTGCCGGTAATTATAGTTAACACTTAATTAAATTGTATTTTGAAACTCGTTTGATTTTGGTTTAAATCATTTACTTACAGTTTAAACTACCGATATAAGATCCTAACAGTTGTTTGAAATGATGAATTTTATCAGCAAATTTCAAACCAAATTTCATTTTAAGCTGGCAATAAATCCTTTTTTTGATTAACAAACGAGGTTCTGATGTAGAATTAAAAATGGAATTGAAGTTTTGTCTATGGATTTGTTTATTTGTAGAATTAGTCTGGTGCTTCAATGAAACCCGATGCTATCTAAAAAGAATGCATGAGCAAAGATAATGTTAAATGTTCATAATAATAGCTACAGTGACTACTGTATGAATATTTTGTGTAAGCTTATGTGTTTTTAATGATGTAAATGGTGTTTAATTCATTCAGGTGCAACGCTGTGCAAAGGACTTAATAGAGGATTAGGGACATTAATTGCGGGATCTTTGGCATTTTTCATTGAATTTGTCGCAAATGATTCCGGCAAGATTTTCCGAGCTATTTTCATTGGCGCTGCAGTTTTCATCATTGGTATGTACTTATTTAGTACTTTATCACTCACTTAATTATTTGACTATCAACCCACGTTGTATTAATCAAAATATTTGATTCTCTAGCTTCGGTTGCATTCCAAGCAAAAGGCCCCCAACAAATAATGTTTTCAAATACTTAAAATATCTATAACAACATTTTCCCGACTTTTTTTTAATATTAATCATACGTGTGCTTTTAATGTAACAGGAGCGTTGATAACATATCTGAGATTTGTCCCATACATAAAAAAGAACTACGATTACGGCATGCTAATATTTCTCTTGACGTTCAATCTAATAACAGTGTCGAGTTATAGAGTTGATACTGTGATTAAGATTGCACATGAGAGATTCTATACTATAGCCATGGGTGTTGGTATTTGCCTTTGCATGAGCCTTTTGGTTTTTCCTATATGGTCTGGTGAGGACCTTCATAAGATCACTGTCGCGAAGCTGCAAGGCCTCTCTTGTTCCATCGAAGGTACATACTTCAATTTTATTCAAAATAGATTGCTATATATATTACTTTAGCTCTCGTTTTGTTTGCGATGTGAAATATTTAGCAATATAGAAGAAGAAGAAAAAATTTGGAATCGAGAAATTTAAGAAAAAGTGGTATTTTATAGTTGACCAGTGTACAAACACATATGTACAAGAAACTATATACAAAAGTTATGTACACTAATAATAAATTAGGAAATTTGCTAATATTGATTACTAGTGCAATTATTTTTATTTATTGCAATTAGTTAAGCTGATTAATTATATATATATATATATATATATATATATATATATATGGTGTTTTTATTAGCATGTGTGAATGAGTATTTTGAGGAGGAGGAGAAAGATGCAGCAACCACAGATTTATCAGAAGACACGATTTATAATGGATACAAGGCTGTTTTGGATTCCAAATCCACCGATGAAGCACTCGTAAGTTATTTATATCGAAGATCTCTTCAAACTAGATAAACAATTTTTTTTGAATATATAATATGTATATAGGCAATGTATGCAAGTTGGGAGCCAAGACACACAAGGCATTGTCATAGATTTCCAGGAAAACATTATATCAAAGTTGGATCTGTTCTTCGTCAGTTTGGTTACACTGTTGTTGCTCTTCATGGTTGCTTAAAAACCGAAATTCAGGTAACTAAAAACTTTCGTTATTTTGTTTTCAAACTATAAATCAAAGGATTGGTTAAACGGATATTCAAATTCTGAGATATGAATAGGTAAATGACTATATATGAAATGTTTTTTTGAGGTAAATACCGTCAAATAGGTTGATAAGAGTACATTTTGGTTTAAAATTAAAATTACATGTTGTTTGCTCATATGTTATGCAATTCATTGATGTTAACATATGGCATGTGTTTTTCTTTTATTTTTTCTCAAAATTACATAATGAAAAATATTGATTGTAGTTTTGTCATGTTATTTTATCCATCCATGCTATATATCCGAAATGCAAAAGGTATAATGATCAGAACATGTTGAAACTTGAACACACTCTTTATTAGTATAGTTTTGCTATCAAGTCAAGTTATATATTTACGATGAGTATATAAATTATACCGTATATAGTTTCGGTTTTTTGTATATTGATATATGTTAATTTTGAAGACTCCGAGGTCTCTTCGTGGACTCTTCAAGGATCCTTGCGTAAGACTAGCCGGAGAAATCTCCAAGGTTTTGTCGGAACTCGCCGCAAGCATTCAAAACCGACGTCACTGTTCACCGGAGATTCTCTCCGACAGTCTCCAAGTAGCATTACAAGATCTCAACAAAGCAATCAAATCACAACCGAAACTCTTCCTTGGCTCTAACCAAAATGGCAACGTTTCTCAAGGCAATAGTGGTAGACACATCAACAAAGACACAAGTCACACAACGCATCAAAACGACACCGGATCCCACCTTGACCAAAACGCTGGCGTTTCGAGTCAAAACACTGGAACGCCCCGCGGTGAACGCATGTCACGTTTTGCACCAAACGGTGTCTCGTTTTCTAAACTAAGGGCTGATACGTTAGAACGGAGATCGACGGCGGCGACTAGCGAGAGGAAGATTTTGAGGCAACAGCTAAGCAAGATTGTGGTGATGACTAGTCTTGAATTCTCGGAGGCGTTACCATTTGCAGCGTTTGCGTCGCTTCTAGTGGAAATGGTTGCAAGACTTGACAATGTGATTGAGGAAGTGGAGGATCTGGGAACTATCGCATGCTACAAGGAGTACGATAGCAATGTTGATCGGACAGATGTGGAGGTTCGAGTGGAGAAGCCGGGGAATATAGTGGTTGGTGTCGAGTGAACAAGTATGGTTACGAACAGTTTTGTTTTGGACGAGGTTCATAAACTTTTGGACAGAAAATAAGAAAGTTAAATTAGTTTGTTGCTATTCAAAACTCGTAATCTTGAAAACTATTTTCATTTTGGTGGCTTGCTACTACAACAATTGAGCTACGGATTCCATATTGTAGTGTATCATTAGATTTAAGAAGTTAAGAACCAACGAAGCATGGGTATGATGAAGTTTGGTTTTGGTTTAAATTGGTTCGGTTTAGTTTCTTATTTGATTCGATACTCTCTTTACGATGATGGGAAAGGAGATATCCCTAGCATGACTAACAGAGAAAGAAGAGTGATGAAGGAAGGCATGAAGTTGGAGTTTGTGCACCAAATTTTAAAGAACTAAGAAGCAAACTTGGTGTGAAACCAAAACTCAATTAAGGGGCAGTGTTAGTCAACAATTAATTTTGGTCATTGCTGTTAGAACATGTAGTTTTGTTTTCAGTTTCAAAAGTCATAACTGTTACTTGTGTTGTAAGATAAATATTTCAGTTGATGTATTCTAAATGAGCAATAACAAGTTTCCAGCTTTTACTTTGTTTTCTCTTCTTTCGTTCAATTCTCTGTTTTTTAAGTGATTCACAAACCAATTACAACCAAAACTCAGTTTTCTGTTTTTTCTTTTCTTTTGTAAGAAGGAAGTCCATCATCAAGATATGTTCTTGAAGTATTGGCTTCTTACAATTGCTTCCGGGTCGGGCATTGGATTCTTGGGTCGATCTGAAACAGATAAAGGAGATTAGGAAAGTTCCAACGAAGGGAGGAACACAAGAAAGAACAATTCGAAGAAAATGGTGAGGGAAATAAAGAATAATTATATTGTAGAGTGTAATGAAACAAGAAAAATAGGATGAGAGAAGATGATCGTCCATGGGATTTTCCCAATTTCATTAGTTAGTAATATGTAATTGTTGACAAAGGAAGAAAGTTAAACGTGTAACTATCGAGATGATTTTTTTGGTCTCCCAACAGTCTCAAAACACTTTTAGTTAACATTTCATAAACGTAATCCCCACTAATAATAAAATTTGGTAAAGAAGATTAAAAAATGTCGAGTCAATTCTGTTATAGGATTTAGATGAACAGATTATTAAACACATTAGTAGATTTATAAAACTAAGAACACTTAAAGAGATTGAGGGTCTAGAATTTGTTGTCACCATATAATACTCTTTAACTAAAAAATATTTAGTAACTAGAACCAAGTTGTGGTGGGCTAATAGTTTTTGTTGGAGGTGTGAAATCTTTCATTGGGTCTAGACTGTCTAGTTCAGCTATCGATTTTTCTCAGATGACTCAGGAAAATATTTTTACTATTCGTCAACATCTTTAATGGCAAAAAAACCTAGATTTCTTGAGTCTTTTTTGGCTAAAACTCTTTTAAACTAATTGTATATGTATTATTGTTGAAGTATCAAGTCATGAGTTCAAATCATAAAAGTGATCATAAAGTTTTAATTTCTTTTTTATTAAAATATGAAAAGCGGTCCAAATTTTATTTTAGTTGCGACCTTTTAAAATTTAGCACCGAATCTGCTCATAACGATTATAAAATCTAAAATTAAAGTATAATAAGTCTCGGCCTATTTAAAAATTAAGAGTAAATTATATGGTTGGTATTTGTCAACTTCATGCATGATTACGTTTCAGTGATAGATTTTTGATTGTGGTTTAAGAAAGGGAATTGACACTTGGTTAAATCCTCATCTGTTGCTTGGCAGATTAGTGGAGGATGATGAAGTTGGTGGGTCATTAGTTATTATGAATTATAAATTATTCATTAGTTGGAGTAAAGAATAATAAGACTAGCAAATTTGATCGCGAGATCTTGTTGGGTCACCAAAACATTGTTAGGTGAAGATTGAGCCACTGTTAGACCTAAATTTGACCTTCTTCTTGAGTGTTTTTTTGTTTTGCGATGAGAACAAAATTAGAAATTTTTTGTTAAAAACCGTAAGAAATAGCATAATGGAAAATGTGGTTTGGGTAAAAATGATGGTTGACTAGTAATTCATTTTTATCAACAGAAATTTAAAAACTAAAATGGTTTTGAAATCCAAATTGGCAGTAAATTTTAATAATTGAATAATTAAAATGGTTAATTTTTTTTAACTATATAGATTTTATACTTTTTAAAAAAATCTTAAAAGATATACTTTTAAACAATAAATTTTGTTTAGAAACTCTAACAAACAATATACTAAACGGGCAGTAGCAAAAAATTTATTTTAATTTTTAAGTTGTTAACATTTTAATTTTTAAGTTGTCTTCAAACATTTTGTTTAATCGTATGTTTTAACTATCTATTTTAATTGCTCGTTTTAACGGTATGCTTGGTCCATCCAAACGATTCCCAAGGAGGCGGTTTGTGCCCAATGGCCTCCAGTGTGCTTCCAGTCAAAACTTTAATTTTATATACGAATTAGATTATCTTATATGTCATGTTTAATTGAGATGATCGTACGCTTGATACGGAATAAGGGAATAATAAAACAACATAAACATGAGAATTACTAATCACTTTACAGCTGAAACCGTGAAAAATTAATCAGTGATATAAATGGTAAAAAACGAACAAAATGGACAGTTGTATTTTTAATCCAAAAAGATCAAACCTTTGCAAATTAAAGACAAATGCGGATGATCGGTTGTCAACATTGGGATTTGGATTTGGGATGTGCAAGATAAAGATGCAACGAAAATATATAACTATAATCGGAATTTTGCATTTACGTACGTATCTTCGACTGGAAAACCACAAGAAACGTTGGAATCCTTTTCGACCTAGCTGATTTGAACTCCACACAAAACGATCAACACATTGGATTTACAAGATTGTATGGTTTAGGCTCGAGCCACGTAATTCGGGTTCAAGCCCCATTTAGTTGCATTTTTTAACATGGAAAAAAGGATGGATGGTTCTATCAAACCTACAAAACTTCGAATACGACATGGGTCGATATCCAGATCATAAAAATAGCTTTCGATGTGGACTCATGGTTTGCAATTTTGTATAAAAGAGAGAACTTTCATGAAGATATCGTTTTGCTATTTTTATAGAATTTGCCTCTCTTTTTTCCTCTTTTCCTTCCTACACCCATTATGTGGAGACCAATGTATTAAATAAAAAACAATCCATTTTGAGCTGTGGAGTGATTATGCATATATGATATAAAGTCTGCATAATTATTTAATCTGACATACCATTAATTTATCATTTATTCATATAAGCAAAATTTTAGATTCATTCAATATGTTCACCTGCATTTACATTAAAAAAAAATAGAGGCTCTTGCTAAACTATCTTACTTACAAACACAAATTTGTAAAAATACCGCGTACCCCATTACATAAGTTAATGCACCAAAAACCATTTCAATGTTTTTTTGATTAATTTTAAGAGTAGGAGATTGTAGAGACTATAGAGACTTTTAATTTTCCTTTTTAATGTGGATAATATAAAATGAAATGTGTTACACTTTGAGCTGCGGACTTAGTGAGAGTTAATCTTCTTTCATATATACGATAAATTAAGGAAAAAAAAAAACCATTACCTTTTGCTTAATTAGAAAGATTCAACATCTCAACCTTGTCATCTCAACCTTATCATTTCAACTTGATCATCTTCGCTACTAGATTCCAATATAAAACCAATCATCTCAACCTTATATCATCTTCGCTACCACTCCAATCTTTTTTTTTCTTTTTGTTGTGTGCTACTAGATTCTAATTTAAAAATCAATAATCTCAATCTCATTTTTCGTACTACAACCAGTCTTGAGAATTGAAAAGAGAGTGCAGTTTGTTACCAATGGCGCTAAACATAATCAAGACCATTCGTGTCTCCCCTGCCACAAAATTGGTCAACTTCTCCAATCTCCCTCTAACCTTATTCGACTTACACTTTATGAAATCCCTTCCAACTCAACAAGTCATGTTCTACAAACTCACCGAATCATCATCATCACCCGACGCATTCCACTCTCTAATCCTCCCAAAACTTGAGACCTCTCCCTCCATTTTCCTCCGCCATTACCTCCCGGTCCCCGGCCACCTCTCGTGGGACCCACAAGATCCAAAACCATGCATTATTGTCTCCAAGCATGACACGGTATCACTTACCATGGCGGAGACCGACTTAGATTTCTCTTTTGTATCAGGCAATGGACTACGTCTGGCGAACGATTTACGTCCTTTGATACCAAGTTCTCGTTCTTCGATGACTCATCGTCCTTGCTTTCTTTGCAAGTCACGCTATTTCCCAACCAAGGATTATGCATTGGCATCACATCTCACCATGCTGTCCTAGACGGTAAAACATTTACAATGTTTATAAAATGTTGGGCCCATATTTGCAGTTTACAAGAACATAATAAACCCATAGATGAGTTTCCTCTTCTACCGGAGGATCTAGCTAACTCCACATTTTGATCGTACGGTCATCAATGTTCCGTCCGAACTTGAGACAAAGCTGTTGGAATTTGACGAGTTAAGAAGCTTGAAGCTTCCACCCACAAAAGAGATAAGCTCAGATGTTGTTCGTGCCACGGTCAAGTTAACTCCAAAGAACATAGAGAAATTGCAGGAGCGAGTCAAGAATGAACTAACTTGCTCTCCACTCGAGCTTCACTTGTCAACGTTTGCTATCTCGTATGTTTACGCATGGACATGCGTGGTGAAAACGTGTGTGTTAGAATTTGCGAAACAAGTTAAAAGAATAAAAGAATATAGTAGAGAATAGAGAATAGAAGGGAAATTTTTTTTTATTAATTTACGTTGAAACAATACATACAAATTTATACATTACGAATTTAAAATGAAGATGAGCTGCATGGAAATTTGTGGATGCTTGCATGAGTATGCATGAAGAAGAGAAATAGTTGAGAAAAATGAATTATGGGCGGCAAGATCGACCTAAGTTGGAATCGATCGATCCCAAAACTTACACACCAACTGAGTTTGACCGGTTCGATCGATCCTGAAACTTACAGCAAGATAATGACGAGACGGATCGATCGATCTGAGGATGAATTGATCGATCTCAAAACTTACACCAAAATGGAAGATAGGAAGATCGATCGATCCGATAACTTACGGCCGTTCTGAAGAAGATCATATCGATCAATCCAGTATTAGATTAATCGATCCAAAGTAATCTTGATCAATAGCGTTGAGGTAACCCGAACAGGCTAGTATATTTTGTATATGCAGCTGATTTTAGGCATCGCTTAGATTCGCTGGAACAGTTCCAGAGGGATACTTTGGAAATTGTGTTTCTTATAAATTTTTTCGAATACGAAGCGAAGACATTTTTGGAAGAAGATGGCTTTGTTAAAGCTGTCGAGATCCTAAGTGATTCGGTTAATAGTTTGAGTTCGCGAGGGATAAAGTCAATATGAGAGGACTTTGTGGAGGGATCGAAAAAAATGATACAATATGCACAAATCGGGTCAGTTGCATGGTCACCCCAGTTTGGTCTGTACGGATCAGATTTTGGTTGGGGCAGACCCGTTAAGACTGAGGTTGTGTCCACTGACCGCAACGAAGCATTTTCTACGTCGGAGAGAAGGAATGAGCCAGGTGGTGTGGAGATGGGAGTATGCTTGAAGAAGAGTGAAATGAACATTTTTCTTTCTTTATTTAAAAATGGTCTAAGCGATTAGACTTTTAAATTATTTTCATGTAAATTAATCTCAAGTGTTCGAAGTTGAATCATTAATGATAGCTGCATGGATTTGAAATGTCTAAGCTAGTGCCACTCGTTAATCGGACTATAGGTGTTAGGAAGAGTTTGATAGTTGCTACACGTGACGGTGATCCATGCTCTAGGCTTACCTCAGTCACTAAAATCCAAATTAAGATAAATTTTTCATGTAGGACCTTACATCATTGGATACACACGTATTTTCATTTCAATCATATATATGTCCTTTTTTACTTCACTACATTATCACTTATATATTTCTTACACTTTGGGTTTAACATGATCACAATTTATTCCTATACTATGAGAGAATATGGTAATTTCGACCGATTTATTAATTTGATTTGAAATCAAACAAGAAATCCCCGAAGCAAAATCTAAGCTGTGCACTGATATAAATATCATCTTACATACCTAATTGAACCAGTTATATAACTAAAAAACCTACACAATTATCTTATAATTTATAAAAGAACTTAAAACAACCTTCTGATTCCATACAAAATCCCTTTTCAAGTCAAAGATGCCAAAATCCTAAGCAATTCGGTCAAAGGTTTGGAGTTACAATACTTAGAGATAGAGCCGGCTCTGAATGTTGAGTTCGCAGCGGTCCAACTCAACCTTGATCTATGTTCTTTATGTCAATTAGGTGATGCTTTTAACAAGAGCTAAAAGCCACCAAGATTTAATGAATTCCCTGAACCAATGGTTACAGGTACGTCTCATGAGAGATCTCTTGCCCTCAAACTTCCACTAGAAGTCAAGGTTATAGAAGCTTCTCAATGTTTTACGATAATTTTTAGAGAGAAAACCCTAACTTCAATATATATAACTGTCTTCTTCTTTGTACGTATTTGGACACATCTTTGTGTGTGTGGGCTGCTCAACATCAAAGGCCCAAGTCTTCTTCTACACTCACTCGTAAATCCATCTTTATGCCCCAATTCATTTAGGCCTAAGAGGATGATATGAGCTGGTCATTTATACCACTTATTCTAATTATACCAATTACACGATCAATAATACAAGTTACATCATTATTTACTATTTAGTTATACTAGCTATACCAATTGTTTAAGTTTTATTAATTATACTAGTTATACCAATTATATATTACACCATCAATTACTACTTAATTATACCAATTTTACTATTTATACCAATTGTACCAGTTACACTATCAATTTCTATCCAGTTATACTAATTACACGACCAATTATATAAATTACACCATCAATTACTAGTTAGTTATACCAGTTGTACTATTTATACTAATTATAAAAATTATATCAATTATACAACTAGCTTCTATCTATATATTATACCATTAGTTTCTATCTTTATTAATAATAATTATATGACGTAAAAAAATTATATTAATTATCTTATTTATACTAGTTGTACCACCAATTTATATTTACTTATGATTTATTATGTTTCAGATATGAAAAAAAAATAGAGAAGAAACAAATATGGTAAAAATATATTAAATATGGTTTTACCAATTAATCAATTGTATAATGGGCATAATATGAATATCATTATTATTATAAAAGAAATGAGATTATCTAAATCAAGGTAAGGTCGTTAGACTTCAGCTTTTATACTTAAAAGTCATTTGAGACATTGATCCTTAAAATTATGTCACTAGACTAAATCAAACTTAATAGAAAAAAGAGCTGAAAGTAAATGATAATAACAATTGGTTGTTTGCCCATGCTTACTCTGCTTGGCCCATGGACCGCCCTTCTTAGAGGAATCAGTTTCATTGTTGACCCGATTAGGCTGTATGGATAAGATTTTGGGTGGGGCAGATCCGCTAAGATCGACGTTGTGTCCAAAACCGCAACGATGCATTTTCTATGTCGTAGAGGGAATGAGCCACGTGGTAAGGAGATGGGAGTATGCTTGAAGAAGAGTGAGATGAACTCCTTTTTTCTTAAATAGCCTAAGCGATTAGGATTTTAAATCATTTTTATGTTCTTTTTTGGGTTAAATGTTAGCTACAGTTAACCTTAAAAAGGAGCGTTTCGTTACACAAATGATAAATTTAAATGGATTTATAGCAGCCAATAAATCTAAGACAAAGTAAATTTAAAGCCAAATGCACATTTGATATGCATGTGACCGATGGTGGGAGTTGGCGGTGATGATATTCTTGATACTTCGATCGAGCATGGTATGAGGTGCTTGAGAGACCGAGTGGTGGAGCCTATCTTTCTGATGGTTAATGAGATTGATGGTGAGTTCCAGATACAATAAACGGTAGCTTGTACTATTATTTTCCTGATAATATCATACTAAAACCGAAGATATCTTGTACTTCACTCAAATGCGAGCTCTATATGGACCAACCTAATGTATTTTCTCAACGCTTATTAATATGTATATATATTTTTGACAAAGAAGTTTTGAGTCTTTGGCTCTCCTTCTATCCGTGACCAACCGTTAATAGTACAGTTAAAACCTAAACTATTTCTTCTAAGTGGAGACTCGAACTTGAGAGTAAAGAGTCAATCTCTATCCTAGGAGAGAATCCTTGAAAGTAAATTAGATATCACTTCTTGATTTATTATTTATATCTTTTATGTTTAAAAAGCTTCAAAAATAAAATATCACAAATCTATAAGCTTATGATCCAACTAATGAAAAAGATGTAACGTTTTGGTGGTTTCTTAGATATTTTTAGCAAGTTGCTGTTTCACATTTTCCCTTTTTACATAATTTCATTTTAAAACGACAAATTATATAACATGTTATATGGTCCCCCAATTGTATTATAAGTGATTATTGATTTCACAAAACAAAATCTTTCAAAATATCTGTATAGTGCACTATTGCTTCGATTATAGCTTTAGATTTAAAATTATTTAGATTTTAAAGGTAGATGTACAAACTCAAAAGATCTTAAATTTTTCTTTTTAGTTTTTATGAATCTTCATAGTTTTCACTACAAATCATTTTAAAAGTTATTGGTTGACCTGGTATGTAAGATAGAATAATAGTAAAATAAAAAATAGTCGAATGGTCAAATAGCATGAACATTTAGATGAATAGAGTTTCCTCGTAATTAAATAAAGCACTAAGAATAGTTTTAGTAGATTTACGTTTCATTTTTTTTATTTATAATTATAGCACATCATAGTATATAACTAAACAACATTTCATGAGAAACTTGATGATGGTTCTGAGTAATAAATAAACGAAATCCAAAACGTGAAAATAGTATATCATTGTTTACATAAATTTGACGAAAATTAATTTGGTTGTTACTTAAGCGTTTTTTCATTAAAAATTTAGTTAAGGGTTTTAAATGGATCTGTCTATACTTGTGCTACTTTAGATGTATAAGTTGTAGATTTCGATTTTCTTAAAAAATTTTAGCGAAATTATTATCATCAATCTCATAAAAGTAAGGTTATATATAATAACGTCAAAATAAGTTTAGTAATGTTGTCCAACTAATCATTGTAGTAGAGAAAAGAAAGCATCATTAATGGCCATTCATTTTTGGGACAAATTGACGCCCATTAAAATTGTTTTCCATGTCGACTGCTTACTCATCAATTAAACACCGAATCCATCGAAGAAATCCATTAAAAATATAAATATACTAATTGAGGCACCGTCCAAATCTTAAAAGTATGAGAAAAAAATCTATCATAATAAGATATATTGATAGTCCGAGTCTTACATAAACATGAAGGTTTGGGATTTAGCTGGAATTAGTTACAGATATTTGTAGACATGTAGATAAAAGAAAGATTAATTTCTCTTTAGAGATACAGCCATAAGATACATACACAAAAGTCTATTGAGCCATAAGGGTGTAAATTGTAAATCATGAATGAAACATATATAATAAAACACGCATCCTAATAGTTATGTGGTATGTCGGTCACTGTTATAACTTTGGTTCCTTTTTTTTTTTAATTTGGTCATGAATATAGTGTAAACTAAATATAAAAGATTCTCATATGTTTATATTTATGCTCCCCCCACCCCACTTTATGAAGAAAACAAACTTTTGATCATTCATCAGTTATGGGAAGTGACTTGCAACCCATCATCTCAGTCTAATAATATCTCACCATTTCGAAGTTTTAACGTAAGTAGTCAGCAACAAGTACAATTTACTTATCCTTTTAAGTTAACTATGTGAATCACACGATCGTACAAAAAACATATACAAAGATGAAATTTGAAGGCTTTATAACTTTTGAACTCATGATCATCGCTTAAAATTTACAATGTGTAAATCTAAGTTGTGTAATAACAAGAATAAAAATCAAGCAATATTGTTAGGAAGCTCATGTCGCAAATATATAAAATCTAAAGTATTATATAAAAAATGTGTCAATTCATTTATTGCCAACTAATTTTGAATTGAAAAAACATGAAAATTAGTATAGTATTAAAATCAAGTCCCTTGATAAAATATAGTTTTGTTGCCAATGCTAGAGTGGGATTCAGTTCAAAATGTAATATAATATATCCATCATCTCAAGAAGATGTGTTAGGAATCCTACATCAGAAATATAATGAGACCTAAAATATTATGGTAAAGATATTGACTAATTCATTTATTCCTAATTAGTTTTGAGTTAAAAGTTATAAAACTTAACAATGTATAGTATTAATATGTATGTTGTGCATAGAAATTAAGGATGCCTTTGGGGCAGAAATCAGATATTTATGAAACTAGAAACCATATTTTGAGGTTAACTAGGTTATGGTGGTTAATGTCTTATTCTAAGGTTGAGCCACCATGTTCTAGTTTTTGTACTGCATTTCAGTTATGGTTAATCAGTGTTAAGTAGCAAAAATGTTTGGCGCTTCGTAGGTCTGGGGATTATTAAAAAATGATCCCACATTTTTTGGGTTATTAGAAATTTTGGAAAGTATTCAAAAATAAAAATTTAAAATTGATTGGTCGAGTCTCTCTTAGTTCACCCACTATTGTAGATACATAGAGCTAGATTACAATAAAACCAAAACCCTTTTACATACAGATAGTTTTCGCTAAAGTACATAAAAACTATATGTAGTGTTTATAGTTATATCATTCATTGAAGTAGTAAACAACAAAACATAGAAGAGCAAAGAAAAGGAAAATGTGGAACAAGGTCGAAGAACGGAGGAGCATGGAAACTTCCATGGAAGATGAAGGTTCTAGAAAGAAAAGGAAGAATGCTCTAGAACTTCCGAATAAGATGAAGAAGACTCTAAAGAATCTATGGAAGTTCGGAAAAGAAGATCCAAGGAGAGTGATACATGCTCTGAAAGTAGGAGTCTCCTTAACATTTGTGTCTTTATTGTATCTCATGGAACCATTCTTTAGAGGTGTCGGGAAAAATGCACTTTGGGCAGTTATGACCGTCGTTGTCGTTCTTGAGTTCTCTGCCGGTAAGTATATCAATAATCATTTGCATTTTTTTGACGTTCTTATCTTAATTTTACTCATATTCATCACATATATACACACATCTATAGTCTTAAACAAACTACAAATGCTTTGTATTGTTTTTTTTAATCAAAAAGAAGTTTGAATGCTATCATCTAGACATCTACAAACTTAATATATCTATGATATTTTATCTAACAAACAAAAAATATGAATTCAGAATTTAGCATGTTTTATTGTTTATAACTTGAAGAATTTTTTTTTCTGTCAACAATTACTGATTAGAAATTTTGGCCAATTTTTTTCAAATGAATAATTAGGTGATTTATTTTTAGTTACTAACATTTTGCAAAATATCATGCCCAATTTGCAGGTGCAACATTACGCAAGGGATTAAATAGAGGATTAGGGACACTAATAGCAGGATCTTTGGCATTTTTCATTGAGTTTGTTGCTCTTCATTCCGGTAAAGTTCTCGGAGGAATCTTCATTGGCACTGCTGTTTTCATCATCGGTACGTATTTTTTTATATACTTGTATTTAATTAATTTTGTTCGACATTTATATTATCTTAAATAATTAATGTGTGTATGTAATTATAGACATATAGTTAATTTATGATATATGCATGTATAACAAATGTTCTAAAATACTGTAGACGTTATCTGATTATAATTATCCACATTTTAATGATATCTGAACCTCTGATTATATTGTTTCTCTTTTTCTTTTCTTTTTTGTTTTCTTCTTTCCCTTACATCTAACTTTTTTTGTTTGTTTGCATAGTTATCCAAGAAAAAGCTTCTAAATCATTTAAAAATGAATTAATTTCCATAATCTAAAGAAACCATTAGTCACATAACATTGTATATTCATATGTGTAACAGGATCGACGATAACATACATGAGATTTATTCCATACATAAAGAAAAATTACGATTACGGTATGCTTGTTTTTCTTTTAACGTTTAATCTAATCACAGTATCGAGTTACAGAGTTGATACTGTGATTAAGATCGCACATGAGAGATTATATACCATTGGTATGGGTATCGGCATTTGTCTTTTCATGAGCCTTTTGGTTTTTCCAATATGGTCTGGTGATGACCTTCACAAATCCACCGTTAATAAGTTCCAAGGGCTCTCTCGATGTATCGAAGGTACATATACCTTAAACCAGAAACATTAGTTTACTATAATTATACATATACATAATGTTAAGTATATATATAATATTGGTGTTTTTTTTTTCCATACATAGCATGTGTGACTGAATATTTTGACGAGAAGGAGAAAAACAAAGAAACATCAGATTCTGATGATGAAGACATAATCTACAAAGGGTATAAGACTGTTTTGGATTCTAAATCCACCGATGAAGCACTTGTAAGTCATCTAAAATTAAATATTTATATCGAAATGGATTAAATTCTGCCTATTTAGGTTCTAGATTGTGTGGTACACAGCGAAGCTGGCGAGCGTCTTGAAAATGATAGTACATTTGATACTGTTTTTATCGACACGACACATCCACTTCGCTGCATACAATGCAACCATTTGAACTTATATATATCTTTGTAAGCATATATTTATAACATTTACTGACAAAAATATCTAAGACATTACCAATAATAAAAAGACAAAAGAAAATAAATTACATATTAAAAAAGTTATAATCTAAAATAACGTCCGAGTTGTTGAATAGTTTCACCCTATAAATTGAGGGATCATAATTTGATCATCCCATGCTATATTAATCATGTGAATTAGTGTAGATAATTTAAATAATATGAATACACGGTTAAAATTTAAATGTGGAAATTCAATAGGAAGAAAATATTGAATAAATTGACATATATATAGGCAATGTATGCACGTTGGGAGCCAAGACACACAAGGCGTTGCCATAAATTTCCATCCCAACATTATATCAAAGTTGGATCGGTTCTACGCAAATTTGGTTACACTGTTGTTGCTCTTCACGGTTGCTTACAAACCGAGATTCAGGTAATTTTTAAACTTGAAATTTATATTAAAAATTTAAATTATAGTGTCTAAGTTATATAGTTGTGTCTTTATGTTAATTTTCTAGACTCCAAGGTCTATTCGTAGCCTCTTCAAAGATCCTTGTGTTAGACTAGCCGGAGAAATCTGCAAAGTTTTGTCAGAACTCTCCGAAAGCATTAGAGACCGACGTCATTGCTCGCCGGAGATTCTTTCCGACAGTCTTGAAGTGGCATTAAAAGATCTAAACTCAACAATTAAATCACAACCTAAGCTCTTCTTAGGCTCTAACCTTCACGGTGACATCACCAACAAGCACTTAAACGGCAGCGTTTCATGTTACAACGATACTAACTTAAACGCCATCGTTTCATATCAGAACGACAATAATACAAACGGCTGCGTTTTGGGGGAAACTACGGAACAGAACGACACCGTATCATCACTTCGATTAAATAGTAGTGTTTCACTCTCTAACTTTATGTCAGACCGGAGACCCGTG
Source organism: Cardamine chenopodiifolia (assembly GCA_963922655.1). Taxonomy (NCBI): domain Eukaryota; kingdom Viridiplantae; phylum Streptophyta; class Magnoliopsida; order Brassicales; family Brassicaceae; genus Cardamine; species Cardamine chenopodiifolia. The sequence continues at coordinate 20,100,168 of OZ000480.1, read as the reverse complement.
AAGAAATCGGCGGCGACTGGAGAACGGAGGAGAATGAGGAAACAACTGAGCAAAATCGCTGTGATGAAAAGTTTGGAGTTTTCAGAAGCGTTACCGTTTGCTGCGTTTGCGTCGCTTCTTGTGGAGATGGTGGCGAGGCTTGATAATGTGATTGATGAGGTGGAGGAACTGGGAACAATCGCCTGCTTCAAGGAGTATGATAAGACTGTGGAGGTGTGTATTGAGAAGCCGGTGGATCTAGTGGTTGGACATTGAATGGATCGGTATGATACGGTTTATTTTGGTTTAGTTTGGTACGATCGAGATTGATTTGGTTTGTCTCGGTTTTTTATGTGATTCGATTCTCTTTTGCGAAAGATTTTGTGTTTTTTTATTTTCGGAAGTTTGTATGTAAATGAGGTGATAATTTTGAAGATTTACGTTGATTAAAAAAAATAATCACTTTCTGCATTGTCTTGATTGTTTTACTTTGGCATAAACTAAACAGAATTTGTAAAAGAAAAATAAAAAACAAGAGAGAGGGCCCAACCGGGTTCGAACCGGTGACCTATTGATCTGCAGTCAATTGCTCTACCACTGAGCTATGGACCCAAGTTGTTAAAAATTCAAAGCATTTGATAGTAATACGTTAAATTTTACATTAAGATAAAAGCTCTTCCCAGTCAGAAAAGTTGCAAACTTGGGAACTCCTTCATAATTTTATTAATTAATATCCTGTAATTTCAATTCCGACCCTTTTTATAAATTCAAGTTTTTATCTTATATTTTTTTCTTTCTGTATTAAACGATATATATATATATATAGCTTATATAAGTGTTCAATATTTATGGTCCCCCATCATTCCTGTTGTTATAAGTTTATTTTACACAGAATCATTGTTATCAACTTATCACTTCCATAAAAGTTTGTTTTAAAGATCATATAGTGACGTCAAGAAAAATGTTAATAGAGTGGTCCAATTAATCATTGTGATAGAAATGAGAGATCGTTGAATATAGAATTAAAACGTATTTCAAGTTGAAAGTAATGCATAATCCTATTGAGACTTTTAAAAGAATCCATATGGAATAAAATACTACAGCTTCAGATAATAATATCAAACATTTTTCACATAAAGTATAATAATTCCATACAAAAAAAAGTAAAACGAGAAAAAGAAAACAGAATAATGAAACTCATTCATACACCGATGCTAAAAAGTCTTCCAAGACTCAAAACAATAAAAGGCGGTTTGTCGTAAAGAGAGACCAAAATACTCCGTCTAGGAGAAATCTGAGTAACCGAATAAACCGGTTTGATCGTATCCATAATTTGTCCAATAACCGTTTTGCATAGACTCATCCATGTTCTGATGTACGTTTGTATTCGCCGGAAACTCCACGTTTTGGTTACCGATGATCGGAAAATCAAAGTCTTGAAAGTACTCAGATGCAACATCTTGGATTTGAGGATAGTCCTACAAAAAAACATTCAAACCGATATTAGATAAACAAAAAAAAACGATTTCGGTTTAGCTATTAGTCAATTTACAATTTCTTATACATACTTTTGAAGAATCAAGAATGAAATCAGGTGAAATCCAAATGTTGGAAGAGTCGATTACATTAGAAACTGGATTAACAAAGGAGTTAAAGGGTATCGTTTCGTCGCGGCTAGGTGAAGTCACTCGGCTTGAATAACCTGAACCATCTCCTGAGCCAAGTGTTTGTTCGCTTAGATTTTTCCGAATCTTCGAAACAGTCTTGACCTCATTCTTTTTAGCCACACGACATAACACAAAAGCACCCTATAATTAAACACATTCATTTCTTAATGTCTCTGATTAAAAGAAACATAAAAAAATAGTCGAACCCGTCTTAGCTCAGTGGTAGAGCACGTGGTTGGTCGTATGTTCAATGCCCACATACAACAACTCTCTTAATTTTTTAAACTAAACTAGAAAAGATAAGAAAAATAAATAAAACATTTTACAATACATGATCAAAAATATAGAGTTCTTACCTTGAAATTTTGCGATCCTTGTAATGGCTCATCATCGCAGAGTCGATACTCATGCATTATCCAACTTGTTCTATCACCTAATGGGGCACGACCTTCGTAGAAAACTAGTGTCTTTTTATAGCCAATTATAGAAGATGAACGACAAGTAATTTTCCGGTCTTTTCCGGTTGCTTTCCAATAACCGGATTTTGTTCCTCGGTTTGTACGAAAACCATTTGGATACTTTTTGTCTCTTGAACAGAAGAAGAACCATTCCATGTCCCGGTTTGGAAGAAACGACTTATCTAAACGTAACAATTACAAAAAAAAAAAATATATATAAATTTTAAAAAATACGAAAAAGTTATGAGAGAAAATAAAATTAAAATATGGAAAATTTAGGAGAAAAATTTAAATATTTTTGAAGGTTAATATGTACCTGGTAATTCCCAAGGATCGAATTTATAAAGATCAATAGCGGGAATGACTTCAAGCTCGATCTCGAGACCTTCGACTTTTCTTTTCAAGTAATAGTCAATGAGTTCTTCATCGGTAGGATGAAACCGAAATCCTGGAGGTAAACATGAACTTGCCATTTTGAAATAAGCTCACACTAAGTGACTTACTACACAAGAAAGGGCTAAATCTTGAAATCGATGTTTATTTAAAGTTACGAAGCTATAATTGTTAATATTTGGAAAATCCAGAAAGGGAAACTTTTCTCGACACTCGATTTGTTGTTTAGAAAAGATTGCAACTCAAATCTGTTGCATTCTTTGTGTGACAAGAACATTGTCCAAAAGAAAACAATTTCTTCTTATGATAAAAATCAATAACCAAAAATTTCCCCAAAAATCTTGAAATTAAGAGGTTTAGGAAGAAAGAAATCAAAAGTGATTGACGAATTATTAAGATAGTGTTTAGGAGATTTGAAGGTTGGTAGAGTGTTGAATGGTTGTGGATTGCTGAATAGCAAGGTTGGTAGAAGAATATTGATTTATACATAAATGTTAATTGGAATTTAAAAGTTGGTTACAATGTGGCTTTTTTTTTTTACAAAATTGTGGAAGACTAATCACTTGATTAAGACAACTTGTCTGAAGTGTTCTATAAAACAATTCCAAAGAAAATGGACCCACCTAGACACAAAAAGATATTTACACGTTCACACTTAGGCACAAGTAATTGACAACTCATTGCTACTGTCTTATATCTTTCAGAGTTTTCTTCTTGACTTATCATTAATTTTATTTTCTTTGATAGGCTTATCATTTGAATGTTTAACCATACACTTAAATATTTGATTTTCAAACAATCAATATTTATATAGACCAAATTTACTAGTACATGTAATATTTTAACTTTTACACCTTAAGTTTGTAACTTTCCTAGTCATATATTAGTGTGATATTGAGTTTTAAAATCATGTTACATGTCACCATGCGTAGGACAAAAGAACTTTTTAGTGTAACTAATCACTTTTATGTCATACGAAAAGAAGACGAAGAAAGTGATAACGAAAACATATAATTGAGTCGGAACAAGCTAGTGGACCCGCGGCTGCTTTAATCGGACCAAAACATATCAAATTTTCCAATTAGTTAATTTGTTCATATCTTTAAGAACGACGAAAGAGCCATTTTGAGTATTTGGTGTAAACAAAAAAAAACAGCATATATAGTTGTACTTAATATATAAAGTTTCGTCTTTATCCATTTTGCAATTACATAATAACTTTATATTAAGGAGATTACTGTATTATTTTGCCTAAAGTATCCCGTTTATATAAAGTTGCAGTTTATGGTTTCCCATTTAGTTGGACCTTTTTTAATTTTTCATAGCACTCGGAAAAGGGGTGCCTAGATACGATTACTGTGAAACCATCATGACAATTTGAAAGTCTACATCACCAATTGTTTCTATGTTGTCCCTATAGGTGTATGACTTGTGACGATGGTGCACATCAAGATTGAGATGCCACTTCATGAGATTCTCAACGTGGCTGGTTCTTCTAACATGACTCGAGTCTTCTCTAAAAGACAACCAAGAATCCATCCTTTCGTCTTATATCAATTCACAGCCCTGGCTGTAATTTATGCTATATGACAAGAACTAATCAACCGAATTTTCAATGCTACACACACTTCAACTGAAGGTTTGTTTAAACATGTTGATCGAGTAATACGTAACACTTGCTCCACGAGACGTCACTAGTTACCTCGATTTGTTGATTTATTCTCTTTGTGGTTCTGAGACTCTTTCACTAGGTAATTTTATTGTTTTAGTTGCTTAAAACCGGGGTTGCTAAACACAGAAGTTTGATGTTGCTTTCTTTTCTTTGTAAGTCATTTCTTTTAAGAAATAAAATAAAAATATAACAGAAAAAAACAAAAAACAGATATAGAAAATAAAGATCCTCTCCAATCCAGGTTTTCAATTTTATTTTTAATTTTATAAAATATCTAAACTAAATCTAAATAGAATCTCATCCACTTCTTAATCTTTCCATAAAAAGAAATGTGAAAACATACCAAATGCAGAAGGAGAGGGTATTTTATGTTCAAACATCCATATTGGTGGGACATAGAGTTGTCAAAATGACTGTTCACGTCATTTTTTATCCGTCTAATATTATTTATTTTGGTTGTGCACAAAATATTAATCGTGTCCATTAACACCTATGTTTATTAACGACAAAACCTATTAACGCTCGCTCCAAATGGGTTATCCATGAGTCGATCACAGGTCTCAGTTACGTTTTAATTTTTCTTAAGATTAAACTGCTAAAAATCGTTGGAAATCACCGAAAATCGCCAAAAATCGCCGAAAATCGCCATAAACTGCCGTAAATAGGCAGAAATCACGATTTTCAATTTGAAAAAAAAATGATTTTAACTTAGATTTTTAGAGATTATGGACCGTTTATTGTCCAACAGTGTCCAACTCATTTTGTTTGTGAATGAAGTTGGATCTAAACCATCTTAACCCATTCTTTAAATGAGTTTGTCCATATGTATAGGATATATACAAACCATGTACATCCCATCAATTTTGACATTTTCTAGTGGGACACTAGGTCAACTAGTACATTTGGTTTGACACGGTTTTAGTTTACATATACTCAGTGTCCTTAGCAAAATCTATCACAAAAATTTATATTTTTATAAAGTAATTTTAAATACCATTTTTTGTATAGTCATATAGCGTAGTTGTTTGTGTTAATATTACTGATGTGTCAAAACCGAGTCTAAATTCGCATAATGCATGTTATCAAAAATTATATCTATGTTCATCCTTATTCTGTATTTATCTATTGAATCGTTTTCATTTAAGTTTGGTTTAGAATTGAGAAATCCAAGTGAAAAAATTAAAGTTCAAAAGAATTACTTCAGTTGACGGTAACAGAAGTTTGGTCCTATAAAAATGTACTGTATCATATTGGTAGAGTGAGAATATTCCCCCACTACTTTACATACGTTCACTACTTCACTTTAACCCATGGTAACGTTCAAGGGAACAACACTACATGAAAAAAGAAGTTATTAACAAAAAAAAAAGACAACCTAAAATCATAAATAAATGCATCACAGGTAGGAAAATATACTCGAAAAGGTTTGTATATTACGAATAGCGGGTCTATCAATGACTACCTTTACACGGACACCTACATTTCAAATCAGCAATATTAATTTTGTAACTAACAATGTTTTTACGTGATGAAACCGTATTTAGTCTAGTAAGTTATTAGCCAACAAACTAATGACTGATCTAGTAGTTAAAACTATAATATGTGAGTTTCTTTTGCAGATTATTGATACAAGTTTTTGGAACGAATCTTATAAAGTAATCATGAATGATGTGAGTAGAACTTTCTATATAGGGATAGTTCCTTGCTAGACTTCTAGTCATAGTCATAAAATCATGAATATACAAATCTATGAAAATATAATAATTTGGAACGTTAAAACTGAGTTGAAATCTGAAGTTAATTAAAGTCATAAATTAGAAGCTTGAGAAATTGGTGGCAAAGAGAACCATGAACTTTGTCTCCTCACCTTTTTCTTCTTTTTGCTTTCGGCTCCCTTCTTTCTTCTTTACTTTATTTCCTTCTTTCTTTTCTTTCATCTTTTTTTTTTTTTGCCTCTTCAAGTTTCATAACCAACTATCAACGTTTTAAGTAACGGAGAATTATTTTGATGTATCATATAAGGATGCCCTCATGCTAGAAGCCTAGAACTATAAAAATATAGAACAATTTTTTTCATAAATTAGCCTTACATCATTATGTTATGTAGATTTGAATGTGATAAAGTTGCTTTCTCATATGAGTAGATGTAAATTTCATTTAGTCGTGTTTTTAGCATGATATTATCAACAGAAAGTTTTAACTAATTTCTTAGCTGTAATCTCTATGTGAAACTAGGATGACAGAAAACTATACCATGTGAAAATCGATTAGTGGTTGACCAATATATTACGATTTTCTATTATCTGACTAGAACATTGGCTGCATTTTTTTTGTAGTTGTTCACAATGTTAATTTTGTGTATATATTGGGTATCATCATCACGAAGTGTAGTGTGAACATAGCAAAGAAGATATAAACCACTAAAGCTAGAACAACTTTGTATACTTGAGCTAAAATTTTGGGTCAACAGAATTCAACAAAATATGTACGGTGTACAGTCATTGCGACTACTTTCAAAGACGAAAAAAAAAATATTGACAAAGACAAATAATACGGTGGTGAGTGACGCTGGAACTGTTGAGAGGAGTCGTCGTGATCATTGAGAAAGAATCACTTTTGCAGCTAGAATCTCTAGCGATACCTCTGTTACTGCAGCAACACTTCTCATTTCCCAACGACATCTCCATAATTGTCGTTTTGATTTAGTAATTGTTTGGACCATTGTTGTTTTTTGCTTTGTCTTAGTCATAACGACAAGTAGAAAGACAATGCCTTAATACTCATCCGTTTTATAAAAAGTGACATTCTAGAGTTATTTTTTTGTTTAAAATAAATGGTTTAACAGTTCGAACGTGATTTTCAATTTACCATTTATAATAAGCTAATGAATTTTGAATTTTAGTCATCACCATTTAATTTTATTTAAATATATTAATTTTGATTTGTATCTATTTAGTTTAGAAATTATTTTCATTATATAAGTGTATATATCGAAGTCCTAACCATTATTATGACGACAGTAAATATCAAATCATTTACGTCGCAATCTATCATCACCTTAATATGGTATCCGATAACCAGCATAATCATTTACATCACAAACTCTCATCATTTACAACAGTCAAAGCTCTTTTTATCAATTTTAAATCAAATTACCTCTCTTCATTTGCAATCAAACAAATTACTCTATATATCAAGTTTTGCACGAATTAAAAATCTCTACGAATTCATCCAACTTTATAGTGTCGACGAATTCGATAAAGTCGAGTTCATTATTTACATTTACAATAGTAAACGAGTTTTGTAGTTAAGACACATATATGACATGCCCCTTATTTGCGTTGAAAGGAAAATTTGATATTGGAATTGTTATTACAACATGTGTAGAGATATTCAACATACCACTTTGGGAGTTGCATATATTCTTTAGGTAATAATTATACGTAGCATTTGTAAGTCATGGATATTTCAACATGCCTCTATACCTACATTTTTCATTAGGATGCAGTCTTTTCACGTATGTGTCAATGATAAATACCAGACGTTTCTGAGGATTTATTGGAAGCTTGGAACTGTGATTTTATTAGTTTTTTTAATTTAAAATAAAAATGATACAATATGGATTGTAAATGATTATCATTTTGATGGACTTAACTGTAGTTAACTAAGAAGCTTTTTGTGTTATAAAGATAATAATTATATTCCGGGGAAAACATTACAAAAAATAATGATTAATATAATTTAGTAGAATGTTATTACTATTACCAATGCATCTTCTACTTATCTCCTAAACAAGTGTTCTATGTTCCCGTATAATTGTTGTTTAGACACTTTTCATTCGAATTAAAACAAACTAAATGTGTAATTATCACAATATCAACGACTTCTTAATTTTGGCTTTATTTTAAATTAATTTTTAGCAGATATAAATTAGATATTTTCATATTAAATTTTGCGTTAAATACCTATAACAAAATTATTTTTTGACAAAAATTAGTCTACAATAATATTTACTAGAAGTGGGTACGAAGTGGATATCGTAAATTTTGAGGGTATTCGTGATTCGTTTTGATCCGTCTGAATCAATAACTTTTTGATTTGTATTCGTTTTGAATCTAACCGAATATTCGAATGTTCGAATATTCGCTAAAATTTAAATTATTAGCGGATACTAGATTATAAAAAAAATTCAAAATTTATCTCAAAAATATAAAATTGCAATATTTTATTTTTTAAATACATATTTTATTTTTAATTTATTAAATTTTAATATTTACATAATTAATTTGATGAATAAAAATTTATAATTTACATATATATATAATCACTATACAATATATATATATATATATATATCTAATTATCTATATATACATATATGTAGACATATCAAACCAGTGCAAATATCCTCATCTTAAGAATTTAATATTTGATATTTATTTTGGTTTTAACGAATACAAATTTTTAATATTTAGTTTGCTATATAAAATTAGGAATATTCAATTTTTCGGAAGAAATCAAAACGAATAGCAAATCTAAAAAATATTTTACTTACCCTTAATATTTACGAATATAAATACATTTTTGGTACTTTGAACACCCACTAAAAAACCACAATATTCTATGATAATCATACCCCAAAAAATCAGTTGAATCTTACACTTTTGTTTTTTTATTAATTTTATATTAAGTAACTTAGATATTTTTAATATGAAAATAACTCTAAAATGACACTTATTGAAAAACTGATGGAATATTAAATAGTATCAAAATATTAAACAAAATATCTAGGTCACACATATTTAAAAAATTTAGCATCCTCGTTAGTTAATCTTTCCAAGTTCATAAATTAATCATTTTCACTTTTCACTGTAGACAATAATCAAAATATGGACCACGACAAACAAACTACTAGGACTGGGTATAATTATTCGTTACTCGTCTTGTACTTGCCTCGTACCCAGCTTAAAATGGTAGGTATTTGTTCAGGGCAAATCGAGTAATAAGTCAATAAATTAGATTACTTACTAAGTCCAAGTCAAGTAATAAGCTAAAAAAATTTTATACTATACTTGTTAATCGCTAAAAATTATTTGATATCCGTTACTTTATAGTTACTTGTTACTAAAATATTAGTGATTAAATTATTATAATAGATTGATAGTCTTTAAATTATTATGAAATTTATAATTTTGATTTAGTTTATAAAAAGTAAAATGCCAAAACTCCTTCTTGTCACAAAACTGAAAACAATTTTTTTTAGGTTTAAGTAACAAATAATTGATTTTGATAAGTAAATCAAATAACTTGTAAAATAATTAAATTTTGGATGGATACTTGATTGAGCAAGTACTTGTTTTGGACGAGTCAAATAACAAACTAAAATTTAATTACTTATACAAAACAAGCCGAATTGCAAATATTTTGAAATTAGCAAGTACTTGCCTCATTGCCAGGCGTACGAACTACGACACAACAGACAATTCTGGGCGGTTCTAAAACCTAAGAAGGCCCATGATATATGGGCCAGTCTTTTTAGACCCATTTAAGCCCATAAGATGAAATTACTTTTGAGCGTCATTTCAAAATCAAGATAAGATGTTCTGATAAACCTCCCTTGTGTTTGAGAGACACAAAGCCATCTTCACGCAAAAACCTCTCAATCTCCGTTTCTAATGGCGACTGTTCTTACCACAGCCATTGATGTCTGCTTCAATCCCCAAAATTCAGACATAAAGAAACAAAATTTATTCTTAAAATCGTCAGCTTTAAGACAATCTCGTATCAGAAAGCTCAACATTTCTTGCAATTCCTTGAAACAACCTAAAACCCTAGAAGAAGAACCAATCACCACCAAAACTCCATCTCTCTCTGAGCAACTCAAGCCTCTCTCTGCAACAACACTCAGACAAGAACATACTCATGTCTTGTCTAAACCAAAATCTGTCTGGGTCAATCCTACAAGACCCAAAAGGTCAGTTCTTTCACTTCAGAGACAAAAACGCTCCGCTTATTCTTACAATCCTCAAATCAAGGATCTTAGGGCTTTTGCTCAGAAGCTCAACAGTTCTGATTTCACTGAAAAGTCTGAGTTTTTATCTCTTCTCGATGAAATTCCTCATCCACCAAATAGAGATAACGCATTGCTTGTGCTAAACAGCTTAAGAGAATGGCAAAAGACTCATGTGTTCTTTGATTGGGTTAAATCCAAGAATTTGTTTCCAATGGAAACAATATTCTACAATGTTACAATGAAATCTCTGAGATTTGGGAGGCAATTTCAGCTTATAGAGGAGATGGCACTTGAAATGGTGAAGGATGGTGTTGAGCTTGATAACATTACTTATTCGACTATTATTACTTGTGCGAAAAGGTGTAATCTTTACGATAAAGCTATTGAATGGTTTGAGAGAATGTATAAAACTGGTTTGATGCCTGATGAGGTCACTTATTCAGCAATTCTCGATGTTTATTCAAAGTCAGGAAAAGTTGAGGAGGTTCTTAGTTTGTACGAAAGAGCTGTTGCTACAGGTTGGAAACCGGATGCTATAGCATTCTCTGTGTTGGGGAAAATGTTTGGTGAAGCTGGTGATTATGATGGGATTAGGTATGTTTTGCAAGAGATGAAATCTATGGATGTGAAACCTAATGTGGTTGTGTATAATACTTTGTTGGAAGCTATGGGGAGAGCAGGGAAACCAGGTTTGGCTAGGAGTTTGTTTAACGAGATGCTTGAGTCGGGTTTAACTCCGAATGAGAAAACTTTGACAGCTCTTGTGAAGATTTATGGGAAAGCGAGGTGGGCGAAAGATGCGCTTCAATTGTGGGAGGAAATGAAGGCGAAGAAGTGGCCGATGGATTTCATTTTGTACAATACATTGTTGAATATGTGTGCTGATATTGGATTGGAGGAAGAAGCAGAGAGGCTGTTTGATGATATGAAGGAGTCTGGGCAGTGTAAACCCGATAGTTTTAGTTACACGGCGATGCTGAATATATATGGGAGTGGTGGAAAAGCTGAAAACGCGATGAAATTGTTTGAAGAGATGTTAGAAGCTGGGGTTCAGGTTAATGTAATGGGTTGTACGTGTTTAATACAATGCTTAGGGAAAGCTAAAAGGATCGATGATTTGGTTAATGTGTTTGATTTGTCCATTCAAAGGGGAGTTAAGCCTGATGATAGGCTCTGTGGGTGTCTTCTTTCGGTTATGGCCTTGTGTGAGAGTAGTGAAGATGCTGAAAAGGTTATGGCTTGTTTGGAGCGAGCTAATCAGAAGCTGGTGACATTTGTGAACCTGATTGTAGATGAGAAAACCGACTTTGAGACTGTGAAAGAGGAGTTTAAGTTAGTGATCAACGAAACCCAAGTAGAGGCAAGAAGGCCCTTCTGCAACTGTTTGATAGATATATTCAGAGGCAAGAAACGGCATGAGAGAGCTCATGAGCTTCTCTATTTAGGAACACTTTTCGGTCTATACCCGGGGTTACACAACAAGACCATAAAAGAATGGAGCCTAGACGTGAGGTCATTATCAGTTGGTGCAGCTGAAACCGCTCTTGAAGAGTGGATGAGAACACTTGCCAACATCATTAGACGTCAAGAGGATCTTCCTGAGCTATTCTTGGCTCAAACTGGGACAGGAACTCACAGATTCTCACAGGGATTAGCAAACTCTTTTGCCTCGCATTTGCAACAACTCTCTGCACCTTTCAGACCGAGCGATAGGGCAGGTATCTTTGTGGCCACAAAGGAGGATTTGGTGGCATGGTTGGAATCAAAGTTTCCACCTTTAGTTACTTCTCAAGCATGAAACATCGTCATCCGTTATCGTAAACAAAAAAGCAACATTATTTTTCCCAGTAAAGTTGTTTATAATTGTAATAGCATATTAAATCTTCTGATAAAGTTTCAATTTAATATTACCAGAAAGAAGAAGGTATCAAATTAGTTATTTGCAGTCTTATTCTACTCTTTCCCCAAAAGATTTAACTTTTTTCAAAGATTCATGCAAAAAGCTCTCATTTCACAAAAGTAAACAACACATTCAATCTCTCTCAGCTCTCTCTTACATGCATAAACACCTTTCAGTTAATGTCTGAAAAGACCCATAAAATATTTGGTACTTCCTCTAATAGCTTAGCAGCGCCAACTATTCTGTCGCTTTGCATCATATGCTGCGCCGTCGTTGAGCATATCTTGAGCATCAGTCTCCATTCCAAGCTTCGAGAGTGCTAAAGCCTGCAAGTAAAAAGCTGTTGGCCATTCCGGTATGCACACCTGAGCTTGCATTGCATCTCTCAGTGCAAGCTCTTGTTGGTCTGTCATTAAGTAGGAGAAAGCCCGTCTGGCGAAAACTGTTGCAGAAGGAACTGGCATCATCCCCACCAACTAGAAACAATAGATACAGTAGTTAGAGATTCTTGTCGAATACCAAATTATGGACTTGTTTTTTTCTCACCTTTGAGTAGTATTCAATTGAGTTCTTGAAATCCTTTTCTCTGAAAGCAGTGTCCCCGAACTTTTTCGTGTTGAGCATCTCCTGCACTTGTTGTGTCCATTCTTGAAATGAAAGCTCATTTTCTGCTCCTTCCTCATCTCTGTAACCGGTTTTAACCAAAATGTCGTGAAATGTAGCGAGGTCCATCTTTGAACAGGCCTTTCCAAGAGGGGAAAGCATAGTTGGTACTATGACTGTGTTCTTTGGTAAGCCCATTAACACATGAGAAGCAACCTAAGCAACAAAACCGAAACCAAAATTAACAATTTGGATATGAAAATCAAGATTTCAACTTCAGCATAGATGCTTTTAAACCTCTTCTTGCTTTTGCAGTGGTGCCACTGCAGATAGAAGAAACTTGGTATCAGGTCGATCTTTTGCCTCTGACTGAAGACATTTAGAAGCAAGCTCAACTAATTTGGTCGCATCTTCATTTGCATATTGTCCTTCGAGAGATGAATCCATCAGAAGCAATGCGTTTTTCCCTCTAATGATATCAAGAGCCTAATATAAAATATATCACCATTAATTCAAGTAAGATAACCACAGGGACAACGTTCAGCAAAATAACAAAACTGCGGCACATACATGGCTAGGTGGAATGTGTTTTCCGCTTAAAAGATCTAAAAGAATTGTTCCATAACTGAAGATCACACTTTCAGGAATGACTCTGCCTGCAAACAAAACAGAACCCGTTACTCTTTCAATAAAAAATTAGTTTGTCTTCGAATACGATTCACAAGATCAAGAATGTTACCTGTCCGTAAAAACTCAGGTGGAGTATAAGCTAAGTTGGTACTGTAGCTTTTTCCATCTCTACTGTTCTTCATAAGACCAAAAGTAGATAGACGAGGATCACCTTCCTCGTCAAAGAGGATTCTGTATGCATTTAAGTCATGGTAGATTTTTCGGTTCTCAATGTTGCAGTGATCAAGTGCTTGTGCAATATAGTCTGCGATTCTAACACGCATTTCCCATGGAAGTGGCTGCTTTTCCCCTACAAACAAACACAGAAAGAAGAAAGTAAAATATCTAAAGAGGACTATAAACAGAGCTTATAACAAGCAAAAGATAAGACTATTACAGTGAAAGAGATGCTTTGAGAGAGTATCATTGGGCATATACTCTGCTACCAACAATCTCTCGTCTCCCTCAGCGCAGCAACCAATCAAACTGACTAATCTCTTGTTTCTAAGCTTCCCAACACCAGTTGCTTCCACCTGATTTCACCAGTCAATCAAAGTCAACCCCAGAGTAAAGTTCCCATTTTTGGTATCTCAGGTTTCTGTTTTTGATTATAAATGTCTAACAATCAAGACACTAGTTAGATCCTAGAATTTAAAAGCAGATTTAAACCCGAAGTTGCTGACTTTTCTACATTGAAGCAGTAACCAAACTCAGGGAAGCTTATGTCTTATAAAAAACTGATGTATTTTTCCTTTATGTAACTAAAAATTACACCTAATTCACCATTCCTTTGACTAAGTCATCAATGAGGTTTACCTAAACAGTGATCAAAATAGTCCAATAGATTGACTCAAGGTCTAAAATCTGAGTCAACGAATCAATAAACAAGGAACCAAACAACAAATCATGCATTGAATTTTTCTAAAAGGTCTTACCACAAACTGTTGAGCATCAGGCCAAGATTGCCTAGAGAATCTCTTGATAGCTACAAGATGATTCCCTTCAAGCTTCCCTCTATAAACCACATTAGGAGCTTTCTCTCCACCTTCAGAGACAATGCAGCTAGGGCTAAACCCATTTGTTGCTTTTCTCAACTCACTTAGATCAAATTCTTTGAAATTTTGGATCTCCTGATCCACTTGGTCCCCATTTACTGTTAACCACACATAGACGAAAAAGGCAAATTAATCTTAACAAGAGTTTAATTCCAAAAAGGAAGAGACTTTACAACTTTTTTTTTCTACTTTGTCTTAAAAAACCCTAACCCCACAAATTAAACCAAACCCATAAATAGAACAGATGAAAATCTGCAGATTTACTTAGTGAGCAAAAAAAATGTGAGTTGAGATTATTATTACCTGATTCTGGTTTGTTTGGAGCTGATGGATCATCAGAAGAAGGAAGATGAGCAGTTTTGGAATGTAAACAACCCATTTGATTCACATCAAAAGTTTGAACATAAAGATCAGAAATTTGGATAAGAAACAGAAATTGGAAGATAGAGATTTGTTTGTGTCTTGTTTCTTGATTTGAAGTAATAAAACAATGGTGGGATTTGATTTGGGGTTTGGATTTGTGCTGTGTGCAAGGAGATGAGGAGGCAGTAGACTATAAATTTAATAAATTTTGAAAACTTAAAAGACAAAAAAAGGAAGTGGCTAGATAGAGAAAGATCTGAATTTTAGCTTCAAAAAAGCTGCAGAGTTGAAAATAGAGGTAACTAAAAAATAATGTCATGTGAAGCAAAAATCTAATTTTCTGCTCTATCTAGATCATATTTTAATTAATTAAAAAGATATATAACTACTTGAAAATAATATTATATAATAAAAGATATAATACATTTTCTAGCTATTTTCTAATTTGAGTGAAAATTTCCTAACATTCTTTTTCTTTTTTTTATGTCAACATGAAAAATCCTATAGAAGTATTTAAGATAAAAAAAAAAGGGACAGTCCATACGTAAATTTAAAATAAAACCTAATTTTGTTTGGGATAGAGTTAATAATTGTTCCTGACTAATTTTGTTTTAACTCTATAACTCATTCATTACATTTATACAACTGAGTAAACTTTTTTTTTTAAATGTAAACTTGGACAGTATTAATGGCATGATAACAATAATAGTGAAACGCACTGCTACAAGCTCTGTTCTCTTTTTCTGCTAATAATGTAGAAAATTATTATCACTCGACTGAGCATTATTCGGTTTGTGTCATTCATTCTTGTTAAATTAATTATTGAAATATTGCGCTTGTTTTTTTCCTTTTCTTACTTTTGTTATGACAATTTCTTTTATTAAATCTGTGGAGAAAAAATTAGGTCACATCACATGACTAGTCTATCATGGGGCACGTGCCTTTACGTTCTTGGGTCCTGAATTTACCGAAGTTGGAAAGTAATTATTTCTCTTTGCAATAATTTTGATTAAAATATTCCCCTGTAAAATTAATTATAACTTAGAAAAGTGTACTGCCAACATAATCGGTGTTTAATAATATAATACAATTTGAAAAAAATTCAAAATAAATAAGTACCGTTATTTCTTTTGAAAATAAATATATCTCATATAAAGAAATCGACGTTGTTAGTAGTGAGATTAGTAGTGAGATTGTTAGCTCAGCCCATGAATCAGTTGGCAAAACCACATATTCAAAAGTCCACGTTGATTCAAATTAGAAAGGTTTAAAGTGTAGAGGTTGATAAGAAAGATCAATCATACATGATCCAAAACATGTTTTCGTTTGAAGAATCTATACTTATATGTTAAAATTCGTTGGTTTCTTAAATCTCCTAAAATATAAAATAATATATATCGTTATTACATGATTCTTTTCACACAAAAAGTTTTCAGTTGATATTAATCCCTTCATCTACAAATTAATAGAAATTTTACATTCCACAAATTATATTTGTATGAATCTTACACCTCAAAATAAAGATACTACATATGTCACATATTTTTTTATTTCTTACTTCGTACATCAACTATTTGGATCTTTAATGTTTGGAATAGCTAATCGTACTAACGTGACTCTTAACAAAAGAATCTTGGATCGAATCATACACTAATCACAAGAATTTGAAGCCAAAATAAATAAATGATGCATAAAATGTTTGCTATTATTATTTTAGATTTTATACTTCAAATAACATTATACATAGTATTTTTGAGCCTATAAAAAATACTATAAAAATATGTCATAAAATAATGTTAAATTTTACTATAAAAGAATACATTAACTTTCATGAATTGGTTGTCGAGGTTAGTGGAGGAGATGGCGGAGGACAATCCAATTATTTACTGGTGATTATTTGTAGAACCCATAAATATGAGAATTTCTTGAAACATTGAAGAAATCATTAAGTAAAAGATTAGTTAGTACAGTAAACATATAAATCACAGATACTCAAGATTGTGATAAAGAATAATAGGAAAATGAAAATTTCACCAAAGTTAATTACTGATTCAAACAGAAGAATTTGTGATAAGTAATAACAAGATTGTAACTTTAGCATTGCTCTTGAAAACTTAAATGAATTAAAAAAATGAAAAATCCCGAAGGGATATTGTTTGAACAGAGTACTTCCAAAAACTAAAATTAATACAAAAATAGAGAAATTATTCACATGTTCGTAGAGCAAGATTTTATTGTTTTTTTTTTCCTCAAGATCACAGCTTTAGCTCTTTCAATTATAAGCTGCCGACGAATAAAAACTTTCATATTGATAGAAGAAAGACCCACAAAAATAAATCACTAATTAAATAAAGCAATTTGAAAAAAATATATAGTGAAACACATGTTAATACTTAATATATGTTGACCCATAATATGTTTATTAGTACATTCTTATAAAAAAATTTATTACTTACTATTCACCGTCTCATGGCAAAGTAAATTTTAGATTAGTCTATCTGAATTTCAAACTAGCTGTTTGTAAAAAACGGAAAATATTTTCCAGCAAAAATTCCGAGCTTTTTTTGTCACAAAAATGTTTTTTTTTCTATTCAAACTTATTGAATTTTATATGACCACATTCTCTGGGGTCAAACTATTTTAATTATAATCTTCAGATGCATCTATGAGCAATCCAAATAATTAAGTATTTAATTGTTTATCCTTAGGGTAATACTCAACAAGAGCCATTTAGCTTGTTTCTTTTATTTAATATAATCTAATATCAATTATTATTAGGAAAATATGTAAAACTGGAATTTCTAGTGGAATTCTCTTTATCTATTACAAAATTCAAGCAACATCATCATCAACAGAAACAATAATACATAGAAAAATCGGCAATACTTCCTGAGTTCTTGGATCTTTTAACATTACTTGAAGAATCACAACAAGCTTCTATATTATTCTTTGTAAAATACACTAAGAATTTGTCTCTGCTACAAAACCAGATAAAGATAAACTTTCAAACAATGCCTATTTGGGCTCAATTATAAATTGTTTCCAGTTACTTACCTGCGATTCTTCTGTTGTAATTTCTTGTAAGCTTGTGTTTGATTCAATAATTTTTCTAACTTTCTTTTGCGTTTCTCGTCTTTTCTTCAACTTGGATAAACTAAGTGAACCTTCAACTGAATCATTGATGAGGAAATAACTTCAGTGGAGGTAACAAGACGAGAGAAAGCGGATAAATAACTATTTCGAGTTTCATACCTTGCCATTCCCATACAACTTTTTGTTCACCCTTTACAATTTTAGGATATCGATCTATACGTGTATCCTCTTGTATTAACTGCTCAACCTATAAAATATAAAGAACCATCTCAGGTAACAACAACATGAGAAAGTTACTAGTTGATAAGGTAAGGCAAAAAACAGCATACCTTACTCCATAACAGAGGATCTCTTCTTTCTCTAGGCAGAAGTAGATGATCACGCAGCCGTGATGCAATGACCCAAGGCTCACAGTTACTAGTGTCTGCGGAATTTGATGCTACTGCATTTTCTTCCAGGAAGTCACAGACCTAGTGAATCAATTTAGAACAAAATCACTATTTATACACGAAGACATGGACAATCAACTAACTGAGATGTTGTACAGATAAAGGTATACCTGTTCGTATAGCTCTTCAATTCTACTTGAAAAATAACGCTTTCGCTGAATTTTCCTATACAATATTGCGCAGCCCACAAGCTGTACATCTCAACACTGTAAACAAGCTTGAAGATGTTGATCAAGTAAATTAAACCACTCAAAGACTGGTTTTTTTTTTCTAAGAGTATAATACCATTGCACATGAAGATGAGATAATAATGATGTGCCTCAAGAGCCATTGACGTAAGCGGCAAGTCAAGGGTTTGTAACTTTCGACTAGCGATTCAGGGCACTTCAACTCATTCATTCTTCAACAAATAACAGATAAAGTAAGAATCTTTAGCCAAGAGTTAATCCTAATTAACAGAACTAATCAGCAATGAAAATACTAACCCATTAGAATTAGTCCTTTTCTCTAGTAGCTCGGTGACAGCTTCTACAGCCTTGCCTTTCACAAAATTATAAGCTTGCTCATCTAAGTTATTCAAGAAATCGTTGATACGTAGTTCTTTCCAAACATCATTCTCTGGAACCTAAAAAGATCGATGAAAAGAGCCCAGCGCAATGCTCACTATGAACACACAACTAAATCAAAACACTATCTGTTAAAGATAAATCAGAAGCATACCCAAATTTCTCGAGTACCATAACATTCATTATGAGCATATGCTTCACAAACTTTTCTCTCAAAATGCCCAACCTAATCAACAACACAACCAAGTGACAAACTTTCAAACCAAATAATCAACAACACAAAAAACTCTATTTTTTTATTCTCTAGGTAGTATAATACAATACCAATTTATTGGTTGATTCATTGATTTCTCCATCTTCTACACATAAAGTTCCTTGCTTTCTGAATCCATGATTACATTGCAACTTCCCTTGGTAACATTCTCCATTATTTGGGCATGGTTCACATAAATCTGTGGCAAAGAAATTGACTAATCCATGGAATTACAACTCAACAATGAAATAAAGGAATTGATTATGAGTTTCAAGCTTACCTAAGTCTGAATCTATGGAATCAAAGTTACTACCGCAGAAGGATTTAGGGTTTGAGCTCAGATACTTAGAGATGAAATTACAGGTAAAAGCCACTGCACAAGCCACAAGAAGAACCGTAAGGAATCTCAAGAACTCTTCCTTTGAAGGGAAGAAGCTTTCCGATGGTTCGAGTAGTGATCTGATCGGAGAAGGAGAAGATTTAGGGTTCCGTTTTGGAGTTTTGGTCTCCGATTTGGGTCGCTTCCTTGGTTTTGAATCCATATGAGAATACTGAGAATAATTAACTGAAAATGAAAAAGATAACTAATTCGAATTTCGAACAAACAAAATAAAAAAAAGTTTATATTAAAACGAATTTGGGCAAAATATTTTGAGGTGATGTTAAAAAGAAAATTATATATTTTGAGGCTTGAGTATGGGCTTACTATTGACCCCTTCGGGCCCAAATATAATACATAAGTTCAGATTATTTCCGAAGAGGATTAAGCTGAAGAAGTCTAAAAGCCTAATTGTGTTTAACAAAGAAGCGAGTGACATGCCTTCCCAAGATTAGAATCCAATATTCCAATTATCTCCATAATGGTGTTTTTTTTATCGTCTATTTCAACGTTATTAGAAATATTTGATCTAATCACGTTTCCATAATATTTTTTAGAACAGATTCACAAACACAATTAAGAAAAATTGTTCATATGGGATACGAAAAAAAATTGTTCATCAGTAGTAACTACTAGAATCTCTCACTTTTAAAATAAAGAAAAAAATAGAAAAAGGAGGAGAGAATGAGAGAAAGGTCTCTGTTTAGAAAAACTCTCAAAAAGACATAACTCTTTTTACACATGTCTCTTTATGATTAGTCTAATTGAGATACCTTTCAATTAATATGATTATAATTTGTGTTCACACTTAAAATGTATTCAAACTTAAATGGAGAACCCCAAATTGAGAGACTACTGAGGCTAATGCTCTTAGGCCTACATCGTTAATTAGGGTTTTTACTTTCCTATTGTAGTAAGAGTTTAGGGGTAGGTAGACCTAATTCTATATAAAAAGAAGACTAAACTCAGAAACATAAAAGCTCAGCGATCTTATTATTGGCCAAACTAACATTAGGGCAACATAAAAAGAGCTGCTATGGTCTCTAAGCTGCGTGATGATGGTGTGATGGCTGGTTCCATGAGAGTCATCTAACAAGCCGTAAAGCAAAAAAGAATAAAAAATCTGCAAGTAAAAGAGGAAGAGCATGATATAGATAGAGGCCTCGTAACTCTTTCCTGATGAACATCGATATGTCTTTCAGTGTGAAGTTCGGTTATATAAGCAATCGGATTTCAGGAAACCTAGACTAGAGGTGGAGTTTGGATGTAAGAGAGGAATACCATGATGTAGGAAGGAGTCTCATGACTCTTCCCGGTGAACATCAATATGTCTTTCAAGGTAAAGTTTGGTTGTAAAGACAATAAAATCTTCAGGAAACTTAGTCTCATCTCTTGGATGAATGATGAGTACACATGTGAGAGATCTCAGAGAGTTAAGAGATAATGAGAACAAAATCTACAAGGAAAAACATATCGGTTTTTTGGTAAGTGTTATTATTCAGGGTTTAAAGTTTTTATCTCATGGTGTAACTTATTTTGGATGGCAAGATATTTGTTTTAATAGTGAT
Source organism: Cardamine chenopodiifolia (assembly GCA_963922655.1). Taxonomy (NCBI): domain Eukaryota; kingdom Viridiplantae; phylum Streptophyta; class Magnoliopsida; order Brassicales; family Brassicaceae; genus Cardamine; species Cardamine chenopodiifolia. The sequence goes on along the minus strand of OZ000480.1, from coordinate 20,079,088 downwards.
AGTAAATCAAACCAAGCAATAAACCGATCTAGATGTTAAATGATCTCTACGGAACGGTTTAAATTAGAATAATAGTAACTTTTTCTTTCAAAAATAGAGAAGATAACTTATTTTTATCAAATATAGGTACCACACAAAGCGATACAAGTTTTTTAGCGAGAAAAAAAAAACGGTAAACGATATCAAATAGTTAAAACGGTAAAAAAACTGCAATACATAAGAATTGAGAGTACCCCTTAAAACAGTATACCATATATCACAACTGTACGAGGTTACCAAATCATAACCTTAAAATCATTTATTACAAAACAGACTTTTTTCAAAGTCACTTTTTATTCATGGAATTGTTTGTCTGTTTTGACTAGTTTTTTTGACTAGTTTGTGACTAGTTTTGACTTGTGTTTGAGAGATTTGTAAGTGTATTAATGTGTAGCTATCCTATGTCTAGTCAAATTTGAATTAGTATTCCTATTATTAGTAGAGTTTTAATTATATTGCCTTTTACTTTTATCTGTAACCCAGCCCATAAAAGCTAGTAAGAAAAAAAAAATTAAAAGTTCTATAGCCGTTTCATTTCTATACTCTGAGTGCACTCATCATACTCCAAAAATCGCTGATACTGTTTGATTAACTCTTCCTCAGGTAAGTTTCTTCTATTTCTCCTTTGTAGAATTATACTTCTTTCGCATTCTTCGTTTCTTAAAGTATATTTTCTTCGTTTTTCAATGTTTTTATCGATTGCAAAAGTATCGAATCTGATCAATCCTAATTGTTCTTCATTAATTGTAGACAATTTTAACCTAGATTTATCAGGATTTAGTCAGAATTTGGTATCTAGTTGTTGTATATATTTGATCGTATATATATTTTTTTGATAAATGATGATCTATTTGATCGTATAAACTCTAATTTCGATTCTTGTGTAATTGCTCATAAAAACCCTAATTTTCAGTTGGTTTAATTATGTCTACAGGTCTTTACGGTTCTGCAATAATGGTTGCAGCAACTAAACTGAGGGTTAAGTTTCGTCCTGAAGGATCTGTTGAAAGGTTCAAAACGTCTCCTGATATTAACACAATTGAGCATTCAGTTGGTGAAGAAGGTCAATCGAAGAAGCATATATCTAATAAGCTTGAGGAAATTCAAGCAAAGAAGAAGCAAAAGCTAGACTGTATTTTGTATAGTCAGTGTTTAACAGTGTTAAAATTATTGATGGAACATCATAATGGATGGATCTTTAACATTCCTGTTGATCCTGTTAAATTGATGATTCCTGATTACTTTTCAATTATATCAAACCCAATGGATTTAGGAACAGTCAAGTCGAAGCTTTTGAAGAATGAGTATAGCAATGTGGATGAGTTTGCAGCTGATGTTCGATTGACATTTAACAATGCGTTGATGTATAATCCCACAAACAATTGGGCTCATAAAACTGCACAGGAGCTCAAGGAGATTTTTGAGGTCAGATGGGAATTACTTATGAAGAAAAAGGTTTCGAAGATATCCGGGGTTGAAGTTAAAGAACGTTCTAAGAGCAGCCCTGAAGCATCAGCATCATCTGGGAGATTCTATGTGGAAGAGCCAAAACCAGTGAAAGAGGAGTCTGAAAAGGTTTCTCGTTTGTCTAAGCCAATGAAAGGGCAGAGCAAAAAAGAGGCTCCTGCTGTCACGCGGAAAGCGTTTGCAACGAAGGTATGTTATTTGATCAGAATCCTAGACTTGGTTGCTGTTACTAAAGTTGATGATGTCTTGTTTATTGATAGAGTAACAAAGCTGACCTAACTAGAATACAAATAGAGAAAGAAGAGATGGAAATAACACAACGTGAAGGTACAATATTACATATTCTAAAGGAAGTGAAAAAGAATTGCACTTTTTTTGGATTTTCTTCTCATATATATGTTTCACTAAAAATGCAGAGAAAGCTAGAATTGAAGCCGGAATGAAAGCTGCTAAGATTGCTGCACGAATGAGAGCACAAGCGGAGTTGAAACAAAAACGTGAGAGACAACGACTTGAACTAGAAAAGGTATTTCACGGAATTTTAATTAAATAACCGTGTGTGTAGTTTCTTAAAGAACCATGATTCTGATTTCTGTAAACATGTCTACAGATGAAAAATGATTACGATTTTGATGAGAACAACCACTGGAGATTAGAGAAAGATTTCTTTAATGTCTGTGGTAGCACTGGTCTGAGAAGAGTTCGGCAGTTGCTTAAAGAGTTGGGCCTGGTTTTAAGAAATGATTATTGCCCGGAACTGGAAGAGTTGGATACAAAAAAATTTGATGCTATGAGGCTCGACGATCTTGAGGAAGGAGAGATCTTTTAGAGTTTCTTTAATGGAAAACCTGTTAGATGTAACTTTTGACCAGAACAAATGCTTGTGATATAACCTTGTTAATATTATATAAACGTAAATGTTCGTTGCGGTCGAGCTACGTAAATTTTCAAAAAAAAAAAATGTTCGTTGCTCTTTGTATAAATGAAAAAGTTAAAAAAATTAGTTTGAAATCCGTAGAAAGTTGAACTATTTTTGTGGGATTTTTCATTTTATAATTTGTTAATGCGTATACTATGAGTTATTTAGTTACGACATGAATACTTACAAACACGTTGGAAAAAAGAATACTTTTTTATAAAGATTTTTTATTAAATTGAAAAAAGAATACTTACAAACATACACTTATACTCTATTTCTTTTTCTTTTCTTTTATTTTCAACATATTAATATACTTTTGGTTACACATTATGGTGGAAATAAAAGAAGGATGAAGTTCGAGAAGATATTGTTGCTAAGGGAATTCAAAATCAATAAATTGTGTTGTATTTTAATTTATACGAAAATTGACCCCTTTCCAGAATTAGGTTTTTGGCTTTGTCATCTTCACACATTATTTGGCGTGTAAATGTTGGAGACACAAATCATGCAACACATATATGTATGGATACTGCACGCACATGATGTGAAAGCATATAACTTAGAGTGAATTTGGTTCATGGCAAAGTGGGATGATTAATTAGGTAACAAAAAATTGCACAAAAAAGGAAAAGGTAAACAACAAAATTTAAGTTGTCTTTGCAAAACGAAAAAGGATATAAAAAATACAACTCCCTCTGATTCATTTAAAATATTTTTTTAGAGTTTCAAATTTGATTTATTTTAACTGCTGTTTTGGGTTTTCATTATAGATTTTTTGGTAAAAGTTCTATTTTTATTTCTATTATTTTGATGTAATGACCAATAAAAATAAATTTCTAATATATTAATGATAATTAGAAAAATGTCATTCTTTTTTTAATATGCGTGTAAAAACTTTAAAAAACATTTAAAATGAATCAGAGGAAATTTTATACCATTTATTCATGGAAATACATGATTCCCGCGAGTGGAATTGAATATTTAATTAACTGGAAATGAAATGACACTTATCTGGCCAAGTATCAGTCTATGAGAGGTGACTGACATTACATGAAAGTTTTAAGTTGCATTTAATGCGTAGTTTCGAGTTTAATTGGGTTAGAAATCTGTAAATTTAACCCACTAACCTAGATTTATATATCCCATCAATATATTACACAGCGCTATTGGATTTTCTCACCTATAAACATATATAAAATAGATCCATAATTTTGGAGAATTTAAAATCCAGTAGCGATCCAAGTTTAACATTAACACTCTAAGTACATTGGTAAACCATACACTTATTATTATCAGCCCAAATGGTATTGTATGTTTTCACTTGAACGACTGTAATAAATTGGACTATGGATTTTTGAACTATATATAATCTGGATATTAAAGCCGACGAAATTTTGATATATATGATTTGGATATAGTATTATCCACAATACCAAAATATTTGTTCATATTTTGTATTTACTCATATGTAGTATTATTATAGTCACTTTTTGACATATCATTTATTTTTTTATTATTGCTCCAACCCAATCACATTAAACTATAAAATATTTCTCAAAATAAAATCTGGGAAGAAGTGTGGTTTAGTCACAGTCAAATTAACTTCTTAAAACATAACTTGTTGTTTTTTTAATTTATTAGTAGAAGCACCTTTACCCCATTGGCACATTAGGACCTCGCAGTCTTGTGACGTCAATTAATCTACCAAGAGAGATCCATCAATCATACCAGAATGATGTATCTTTTCCATTTTGAATTTCAACTCAAGTAAAGATAATTGTTTTGTTATTTTTATTTTCTGTGTTCGAATTAAATCAATTGAAATCTTTGGCTATCATCATACTAATTTCTGTAATTTTCAAAACGCCATGCACGAGAATTCTAATTTCATATCTAATGATTATCTTTATAAAAATTTGTATTATTCATCTAAATTTTAATAAAGTAACCGAAAAAACCGATAAAAACATCACATATGATAATTTTGTCGGAATCTAACTCTACTAAAAAAATATAAAATAATTAACAACGGAAAAATTTAGATGAAATTATAACCCATTTTCCAGAGATAATGAACAGTAATTAACGACAACGCCTTTCAAATACGAACCATGCAACGTATACATAATCGACATCACGACGTTTATATCCTGTGAAGACACCGTTTCACCGTCATAACCGATTGATTCTTTTATAAATTCCATCCAAATTCAACATAGACAAATTAATAACAAAAGAAAAATACGACAGAGGTCCGCCGGAAAATTTGATAACGAAACTCCCTTGTTGTCGCCTTTTGAAAGAGAGAACGATGGCAGTTACTTTTTAATTTTTTTGATCTCTCCACTTTTCCAGAAATATCTATTTCGACGTATCTTTGATATATTTAAGAGGGAAAAAAAAGACCGTCACATTTTGATGTCACAGATTCGTTTTTGGGAAACATTAGTAGATGACCATAGAAAAGGTCAAACTTTTCAGAAAATACGGTAACATACTAAAATAAGTTGTGCATCTTATCATTCATGTTTTAGAAAATACCATGATATTATGTAAACTATCATGTTGTCAGATAAATTAATTTTCAACTTTTTGAAAACACACGAAATCTATTTTTTTTTATATATGCTACAGTCTGTCACAGTTTGATGTGGAGGGCCACACAACATAATGACCTACGAGGATTTTTTTTTCTTTATATATATAATGTTAAATTTATTATTCAACAAAAGAGAACATAATAAATTATGAATGAAACTGATAAGAATGCCAAAAGTTTCAAACAAGAAACAAAGATGAAGAAGAATGATGTTGCAAAGATGAAGAAGAATGATGTTGCAAAGATGAAGAAGAATGATGTTGTGATCTCTCAAGGCTGAGGAGACGCATTTAGGAAATTACCAACTGGCCCAAAATCTTCTCAAAAGCTTTTGCCAGTAACAGAGACACCTAAAAAATGTCATGAGTTTGAGTCCAGTTGGGAAAAATGATTTACGTTTTAAATGTGGTAGTATCAACGGATGGCTCCCAGCTACTGAATGAAACTATGAATGAAAGATCTGGAACTCCTACGGTTTATAAAAAAAAAACAGAAACACCTATATCTTAACTGTTTAAATTCTTTCAGTAATTCAACTGTGTTGTTCCAACCTAATGTGTTTTAGCATTTGGAGTTTTGATAGAAGCGTGTTCAAGAAGCTACCCTTGTCTTATTTCTCTGCTTCACCGTACTCCTTCCTTGCCCTAATTCTGCAAAATCTTTGTCTGATGATACCGAGACATCAATGTTGAAACTCGGCAAAGCGTAATCAATCCACCTCTCAAAATCTCCTCTCAGCACCAAACATTTTTGACAAAGTAACAAAGTCGATGTAGTATAGTTGTAAGTATTCCAGCCAACAAATTTTATTAGAAAAAAAAACCATTTTTGACAAAAATGATAAGAACAGAGACACTTTCTATATCGCTTATCTACCAGTGACCAGAGTAACGAACTCTGAACCATTTCACTAATGATCTCTCAAGATGATTCTCACAAGAGCACTCTACTTCTACTTATACTACTAGTACTAGTTACAGCTACTCTAACAACTTTTTCTTATTTTCTTAACTGCTCACAGCTGCTGCCACCTCATCATCATCTCAACTTCAGTCTTCTTTCTTCCTACGGAAGCCAAGTTTTATGACATCCACAGGAGGCAATGGCGTCATCAACAGAATGTGTAGTTGTGCCAAAGACATTCCCTATTCAGTAAGACACTGTGATCTTGATCCTCATTCTGGTTCTGAGGCTCTCCCTTTTATAGATTTGATGTTCTCAACACAGAAATATCATTGTCCACAGGGGGACTTGTGGTGCACATTGTAGATTTTAATCAAATTAAAGAAGAAGAAAATTTTATACATTGACTTATTTCCATACACATACACAAACATTGGTTGAGATAATAAGAACAGACAATGAAGGAACATAATCTCCAGATTCACTCAGTCGTAGGTTTAAAAGGTCATATCATCATGTGTTCCTTGCAGGTTTGGCTGCAGAGAAAGTACTTGTTTCTTGATTGATTCTTCACGCTATCAGGAAAAAATTATGTTGAACGTGAAGTCATTTTACAAAATGTTTTCATTTAATCTTGACAAAAGTAATAAGAGATACCTAGAATTTACTCTGTTTTGGTTAATGACCAGTGCTTAATAAAACTTGACCAGAGTTACAAATTTGGTTGACGTGCTGGGCCTGCTAGGTTTTTCATGGACCAGCGGCGTCCACATATTGAGACTACAAGACAGAATCTAAGAACAAGTTTCTGCAAATCTTTTATTTGTCTGAAAGAGAGACATCCCTATCGTAACTAAGTAAAGCCAAATCATCTTTTTTTCATCTTCTCTTCTCTCAACTGATTATTCAAAGATACAGCCTTTGAAACATACTGTTGTAAACTTAGCAAACTTCATATGTTATGATAGAGTTAATGCTTCAAATCCTTTGCAAGATGAAGCTGCACAAAACACATTTCATTACATTATCTAACTTGACCACTTGCAAGTTCATAAACTTTATAAGTACAAAGAGAATCATAACAGAAATAACCAATTAAAACATCTCATTGGTCGGGGTATTGAATAGGTTCTCATTTAGATACTCTGTTTCACAATTGATGTGGAACTAAAATAAAGCGGTTTATGAGATTTTTGGATTACCTGAAAACGTCTCTCCAGATAGAGAGACACACTGAAGAATCTCTGCATGCCCTCCTTGTAACTTGTGCTCAATTATAAACTGGTAAAAACTACTCATTTTAATATTCACAATCAAAAGATTCATTGTGACATCTTGTGTTCTTCCTGAGTAATCTGCAAAAAAAGGGGAAAACAAATTCAGTGGTCTATATATTATACAAGATAGATTCTGTTTGACCTTAAAAACGAATTGTGAGATATAAAGTATTATTACATGCTTAATGCTTACCCTGATACCATTCTTGTTTCTCTCGGTCTCTTCATTGCAGTCTCCAGATTCTTCACTATGTTCAGTCTCATTAACCATCTTGTCTTCATCGGCTTCACAAACATCTGGAAGAGTATATTCATTACCACATCGGATCTCCGGTGATGGTAATTCATTGGAGAGTCGTATACCCCCTCCTTTTAATGTGGACGTAGAGAAACTAGAATTAGTTAAATGAAACTGTACACCAACATGATCATAGTTCAGTTCAGCTAGAGAAGCATTTTCTTCGTTTAGAGAGAAAGAGCACTCGAATATAGCATGGTGGATACCCTTCCCATCTTTTAAAAAATCCTCGGCGGTCGATAAGGGGAATCAAAGTGGTTCCCAAGTCTATATTTGAACCGACAAGATACGTGGATTCTATATGAAAAATGATCGTAGTTAGGCGAGAATACGTGTTTCTGTATTTTTAGAGTTTTTGACGAGATCTGTATTTTTAGAGTTTTTGACAAGAAAACATGTTTTTGTGTTTTTAGCGGCAAGACGTATTTTTCGAGTTTTTGACGAGAAAACATGTTTTCGTGTTTTTCGCGGAAGAACGAGATTTCGTGCTTTGATGGAAAAGCGCGATTTTTTATTTTACATAGAAATATTGTTTTTACATTTTTGTTATTTGTTTAAATTAAATTTAGTGAAAATGAATTTTTGCAATTTTTTAGTTTGGAATAAAACTTTTTGATTATGATAAAATATTATTTTTTTTATATATATTTTATAAAAGTTAAAATATTTTTAATAAGAATTGTTAATGTAAAATGTTGAAATATTGCTTAATAATTTGATTTTGCTTAGAAATTTAAAGCATTTTATACTTTTGAATTTTGAGATGCAGCATCTAGAAGTTATATTTTTAGCATCTCAAAATATCTATATATATGCATTTTATTTCAGAATCCAGACACAAATTTATATAAAATAAACGAATAACATTTAAGTATTTACTTACAAACATCTGAATGAAGAAACGTACATGACTTAAGTCTTGGCTGTGAATCTGGGAAGCTTTTGTCTCATATAGAGACATCAATGATGAAACTCGGTAAATTATTAGACTAATACCAACAACGAGCTGAAATAATTCTAGAGATAAATAGCTTAATTTAAGTGTTTAAAGTGGAGACATGTTGAATCAGCTACACACAAGTCACAACCATCAAATTTTAAATTATCTGATATCGAACAAAAGAACATGTGTTCCCTTGCTCCAGTCCTTAAAATTTCTGAAAAGTTCTAGTTTGAAAGACTGAAACAGAGACATCTATGTCTTTAACTATGTAAATTCCTTCACTAATTATATTGTCTTGACCCATCCTACTGATTCATCAGGGTTTACATAGAAACGTAAGCAACAATCTACCAAAACAGGGTGTGTTTAATTACTGTTTCTTTTGACAGGTGTGTTGTAATACCATAACTTATTTTGTCAAATTTTTGTGGAACTAAACCTACAAGAAACAGATTTCTTAAATAAGTACAGCAATCAGAGGTTAGAAAAGTAGAGGATCCATGGACACCACAATTCCAATTTGGATAAATACAGAGACCGAAAGGAAGAACATCGACCTTATAGGCTTGGAGAGTTCAAGGTTTGTGTTTAGATGGATGCTGAATGGATTATATAATCTATGGAAACAGGAGAATAGTAAAGCTTAGCTCTGCATTGTTGTGGTTGTACAGTGTGAAGAAGGGAGGTGCCATCAAATGCTCCAAGAAGAAAAGAGAAGTGAGAATATTAAGCCCGTCAAGTGGAAAAGAAACCTCACTGGAGTTCTTCTCTCTCAAAATGAATTGTAGCATTTGTGGTTAGTTTTTCGATCTTTAACCAATAATAATCACATTAGACTTTGGAATCTCATGCTTGTGTTGCTTTATGCTGCAGTGATGGGTTTCACGAGGAATTCTGAATCTAGTTTTCTCAATTGATTAGGGAACCAACATGGACTTTATCTTCTCATTTGAAAAGACTTTGGTTAAAACTCTGAAGTGGATTTAAAGTTTCTCTGAAGTCGAAGATTAGTTATGTCCAAGATTTTAAGGAAAAGCAGAATGAAAATGATCCCATCTTTCTCTATCCGCCTTGCCAAAAGAGAAGACGACTTGATTCTTTCTCTATTCGCCTCGAACGAAACAAAGAGATGACATGGTCAAGTTCGTCTACAATGCAGACCACTAAGTGAAGAAGAGCAGATATCAAATGTAGTTAATATATATCTTCTGATGATTGATGAATAGAGAGAGGAAGTGAATGTTCCTCACAAAATATTATGAGGATATGAAGAAGTTACAGACTTGTTAGCTCAAGATGACTCTTAAAGAACTTCACAAAATCTTATGAGGATATGAAAAAAGCTCATTTCTATGATGGAGGATCGGAAGGGTCTTGAAGCAGAGGTTATGTACAGAGCTAACGATATATATGATCCTCTTGAATGAGGTTCATCAAAAAAGCACACCACAGTCAATATTAAGGAGGAGTCTTAGAGAGACGAAGAGCTAATTAAATGTGGCCAGAGTGAATCTAGCATGATCTGAGAAGGAGATATAAACAAATTACACTTGACCGTGTCATTTATGCACTTGTGTAACGTTCTTCCCATACATTAAGAACAAACCGACGTAATCAAAATAAACCCACTTACACCGTGGACAACACCTAGTTAAATTTATTATGGCTGTTAATATGAACATTTTTAAAATAATAAAATAATTTTTTTTGAAGTGTTTATTTAGGCGAGATGTAACCGTAATGTAAAATAAGAGCCAAAAACAAAACTACAATTGACAAAAACAAAACCACATGAGTTCTTGCTCGCCGGACTTGGACTCCATACTCTTCATTGTGTCCAATCTTATTAACCGTATTGTCTTCATCGGCTTCACAAACATCTGGAAGAGTGTATGAATCACCAAGTGATGAATAGTCCTCTAAGAGTCGTATACCCCATTCTTTCAACTTACAGGGGACATCAGGAGAGAAATGAAACTGTATATCCACGTGATCGCAGTTAAGTTTAGCTGAAGGATCTTTGTATTTTTGCAGAGGGAAACAATAGTCGAATACAAACAGATGGAATCAAATAAGTGGTTTCCCAGTTTGTCTGTGAACCGACAATTTACCTTAATATATACTCCAACGGCACCAAAGGTGGGTATAGGGTCAAAAACAATGGCAGCGCAAGCTCTAAGTCTGAAATATGGTTGAGACAGGGAAGTTTTAAGTAGAGGCATGGTCAGAGAGGAAGAGGTTCCAGTAGCTTTGTGAGTGAAATATGAAGGCACTTCTTCACAAGACAAGATGAGTTGCTCAAAAAACTGATTGTTGTTGAAGGAGAGCCTCGAGATCCAAATCGAAGCAGTTGATGAGTCCGAACATGACTTTTGGGACAAAATTATCTGGAGGAGAAGCTGAGGAGGCCTTCTCGGGGACTGGTAACTCTGTCTCTGTGTCGATATTGTCTTCTTTTATCTCCACTTCACTTAGAGAGCCATTACTACTAACTCCAGTCAATGCTCCACAATTTGAAAAGTCAACCACCTTAAGATGTTTCAGTGTAGAAATGGATACATATTTTAAGTTGCTGCAATTTTCCATGAATAGATATTTGAGCCTAGAGAAATTATTGATCAACCCAGGAATCTCTTCTATTGCTGTTTGGCTTAGATTGAGATCTAAGACATTTGTTGAGATATTAGGAAAACTCCTCAACTGCGAGCATCCACTAAGGTTGATGTCAGTGGAAAGACTCTTCATATTTGTGCAGTTTTTAATGCTCAAATTTGTAAGATTATGGAGCTCCTGAAATGAAGAAGGAAGCTCTGCCAAACTTTGGATATCCGAGAGAGACAATATCCTCAAAGAGGGAGACAACATGGTCATGAGGGGTGCAAGTGGCTGCAAAAAAAGATTAGAGATGTTAAATGATTATCAGAAATGACTCTTTTTCCCCAATAAACCTATTTTTTAAAAGGATTATTTTCAATCACAAATTAGTGTGAGCTAAAAGTGTTAAGTCTTTAATTCGACCTATGAACATAGCTTTCTTGTCAGACAAAGTGTCAGTTTAGAATTAGGTACCTGCTCTTCTTTCCAAAGTTTTTCATTCTTTATGTCTTCCATGGAAAGCATAGTAATATTCTCAAGATGAAAATTAGAAGGGAATTCTTCAATGGATGTTTTGTTTAGAATGAGCTCTGAGATGTTTCTTGAGATTTCAGGAAACGTCGTCAACCGCAAGCACCCATCGAGATTGAGCCGGTTGAGAAATTCAAGGTTCATTCCAGTTGGAAGAGTCTCCAGATTTGTGCATGCTGACATATTCAGCTGAGTCAGTTTTTTGATATTTCGAATAGATGAAGGAAGCTCCGCCAAACTCGAGCAACCATTGAGATCTAGTGTCTTTAAATTAGCTGCTCTTGAAAGATCTGGGATCTCCTTCAGGTCTTTAGATCCCCTCATATCCATTTCTTTGAGACATGTAAGAGACTGTACTTAACAACAACAGAAAAGTCTTTGAGTTATGTATAAACTACACATCAGTGTGATTGTCGGACGAAAAAGTAAAGTAAGATACTAACAACATAACAAATATTTTCAAAACTTACCGCATCTCCATCCCACAACTTTTCAAGCTTGCTGTTCTGCATCTTAAGAATGACGAGGTTTTCAGGACGAAACTTAGAAGGCATACATCTCATTGGGTATTTGTCCCAGTGCAACAATTTGAGTTTAGGAGGCAAATAGTCGAAGCTTTGATGTAGGTGCAATCTGACTTTTTCTCCGAACGTGTAAAATTTAAGGAAACGAAGATTACTCATCCCTTTGAAGGCATTTTCATGAACATGCAACTCATGAATTTTGTCCATGAAACCTTTTTAGTACCCTGAAAATTAGAATAAGAATAAGAAACAGATAAAACCATTAGCTTAATAAACTCCTACATGCTCTTAACCTTCTATGATGAGTTATGAGAGCAGTACAAGAAAAAAAAAATACTTACACTGTTTTCGTTAAGTACATCATAAATATCTTGCGAATCCACCAAAAATTCTCGTTTTCCAGGCTTGTCAATGGATTGTTCGCGAACAATTTTTCTACCTATTTCTTGTAACAAACTGTGCATTTCCACATTATCCCTTCTTACATGTATGATGGATTTATCAATTAGGTTTTCAATCCCAATATTTATACCCAAGTTACTATCAGCCAGCAACAACTTGATGTCAGCAATTTCTGCACCATTGAAAAGACATGCAATGTGACGATATATCGCTTTATCTTCTTTCCTATCTAACCTCTCATAGCTGACTTTCAGTGTGTTCTCAAGTTTGTCATTTAGGCCATTCTGAAGCCTCGGCAACATTTCCATCCAATATTTCTCGTTCCTCCCCCGCAAAGATGAACCCAAAACAGTAAGACCTAGAGGAAGACTACCAACATGCCGCACAACTTCAACTGCAAGCTTCTCAAAACCCTCACATGGAGAGCTTTGCCTGAAAGCAGATCGGCATAACATTTCTAGAGCGAGCTCTTCGGGTGGGAGGCAGACCTCGTATATATGTTCAATCCCATGAGCCCTTAGAAAATGCTTATCTTTTGTAATCACAATGATTCTGCTCCCGCTTCCAAACCAATGAGTTTGGCCTGCCAAGACGTCTAGCACCACTTGATCATCCAAATCATCAATAAAGATAAGAACCTTCTGGTGCTTTAGCCTATCTTCCACCGCACCTAAATGATCTATTTTTATGTGCCTTGTGCCTATAATTTCATACAAGAAGTTTTCTTGCAAACTCAACTTCATGTTATAGTTGTCGGGGTTAGCTCCTCTGTAAGCATCCATATTCTTAGATATAAACGCCCTATCTATGAAAATCCTACCTTGGAAGTGGCGAGAGAGTCGACCAAATAGAGCCCTCGCAATGGTAGTCTTGCCAATTTCTGAGGGACCCCATATCCCAACCATCCTCACTTCCTCAGATTCCAAATGCAATAGTAAACTCATCTCTGCTATATGATCTTCGATCCCAACAAATTCTTCAAAATCTTTTGATGGAGTTAAATTCAATTTGACCAAAAGATCACTGCTGATTTCTTCAACCATTGTAGCTTCATTATTGCTAACATGAAACAAGTATATATAGTCATATGTCCCGTAGAAACATGTATTCACGATATACAATACTAATAGAGATTCATAAAGTCTTACAAGTTTTGTGAATGATATCCAAGTAGATTCGCAATGATGGTCAACGCTTGCTGCCATCTTTTTTTCATTGCTTTTGTTTTGGTCTGACAAGTCTTTGCAAAAGCCTCACCAAATTTTCCGGTTTGCTTTCTAACATGAGATGGCTCTAAACCATAGAAAATGGGTACAACCATTTGGCCTGACTCTTCTCTGCATTTCACGATCTCCACCAACTCATCCAAACACCAACTGGAAGAGACGTATTTTGTCGAGAACACAACCACTGCGATCCTTGAAGTCCTAATTGCCATTTCAAGCTCGGGGGCAATCGAGTGACTTCTCTCAATCTCATTGTCTTTGAAAGCCTTTATTAATTTCTGATCTAGCTCCTTGAGAAAATGGCTGAGGAAATTTATGCGGACATCTTCTCCACTAAAGCTAGGGAAAACGTCGTATACCCAATTACGAGAAGATGAAGAAGAAGAAGCCATTTGGAAAGAAGAAAAGAAACAAATAATTCTTGGAAAGTCACGATATGAAGAACTTAAAAGAAATTAGTTCATATCAGTTTTAATAAAAGAAGAAAGTCAACGTCCAATACTTGACAAAAACACGAGAGGGAATGGGTCGGGAAAGTCTAACGGAGACTTTTAGGCAAACAGAGGATTATGATCTGCTCGCCTCTTCATGTCAAAGTTAGAAACTTTCAAAACTCACTTCTCTACCTATAATTATAGGCCAAAATAAATTTTAAATTATGAAAATAACTAATGTGTAGGCAAGATGTACATAGTTACAGTTTATATTAAAGTATGATTAAAGAATATTAATTGGCACATGTGCCCTTCCACTAAGATCCATAAAATTAATGTGACTCTTGTTGAGCATATACAAAAATACAAAACAAGGTGCCCTTCCACTAAACTCCCGAAATATTCTAAAGTTTGAATTGGTTGAGAACTGGTCAGAAGCATTTATCAACTGAATATACTGATTAATTTTTTTTCCGTTGGGCCTTACCCAAATATATGCTCCTCTCCAGCAAGTCGTCACATGTCGGGTCGGTATATTCCGACAGATCGGACCAATTGTTAGAGAAAAATCGAATTCAAAACCAAAATTTTATTAAAATAATAGAAGATAAAAACAATAACGTAACATAGTAAAAACTTCCAAAAGAACTATGTTCTCTCCCTCGGCCTATTCCGATAGAAACTTCCTAAACTTTTCCTATATTGAATGAATTTCATAAACAAAACCTAATCTATTTATAATAAAACGTAAAAATTAAATCTTATTGGAAAAAAGAAATATTAAATAATTTACTAAATAAAAAAATATAACATATGTTTGAACACTAATTTTGAGATTTTATATGATCAGTATACTCGTGATTCTGTGTATGAATTAAGGTAGGAAAAAATAAAATGGATGAAATGACTTACCTCGAGGCAAAAGCTCAGCACCCAACTCTGTTTTAGTAATGAAACATGTGAAAATGAGTGACATCAACGATCACCTTTTCCTCATAAAATGTTGTTACAAGAACATATTTTGATTATAAAAAAGGTCTTTTAGCACTCTATGGAGGTACATATTACAGGTTGCTTCACCATTGAAGTTACCGTCCCTTGTTTCGGTTATTTAAAGAACCGTTTGAGTACTCCCAAGAAACCAGACAATATACTTTCACCTTGACTGACACACTCTGTCCGTGAGCTTGTCTCCCAAGAACCTGATTCATAAACTAAACTAAAGCCACACTTCAAGACCTCACAATTCATAACCTCATTAGTACCATCTGTCACTTTAAATTTAATGGAAGCCTTAGTAACACCACATCCCTTCTTACCATCCTCTTCTTGAGATTTTTTTTACCTCTAACCAATTGGTGTAGCCAATGAACACATGAGTAGAGTTAATCGTGCGCTCCTCATCGCCTGTCTCGGATAAACCTCCAATATGGCAATTAAAGTTGCTAGAGAATGTCTCAACATCGTTGAACTCACAACTGCATTTCAACTGGAGGTCATTGTTTCGAGTTTTGTAGTCCTGAAACGAGACAATAGCACATAGAGCTATTCCAACAAACCCATTTTCACACAATGACCAGGCAGCTCTGGCTTTAACTCTGCTCCAGAAGCTCTGTTACTAAACCAAGCAGGAACTTCATTTCCAGGAAAGCAAGTGGTAACCAAAGCTTCAAAAGCAAAACCCTGAAAAGTAAAGTGCATATGGTTTATATCATTTTAGACGAATGGCTTGAAAGATTGAGTGAAGCTTGGACTGTATAGATTGAGTGAAGCTTTGACTGTATATAAAGGATGGTTACAGATTATATATAAGGAGGAGCTCTAGTAGAGAGAAATACCTTATTGTTGTGATGCAATGCTTCTGATAGAAGGCAGCTCTTATCGTGAGCATAACATACGATATCATTCTTCACAACTTGATCTAGTTTTTCGCAGTTAGTGAAAATGAATGAGGCGGGGACCTGCTGCGTTGTTGGCATAAGAAGGGCCAACGGACTAGCTACTGTTTCTAGTGAGATACATTTATGCGCATCTAAGCATTGACGATTTGGTGGCAGTGTTGAAACAGATAGGAGATTCTCGCAGTACTTCAAGTCGATCCATTTCAAATGATAGAGTTGACTAATGCTAGATCCCAGGGTGCGGATCATTTGATTCCTGCTTAAGCATAGGCGCCGCAACAAGGATACACCATTCATCCGGAGTGGCTGTTGGCAAACCACTTGGTCTTTGAATTTAACACAATGCAGTAATATATTTGGTACCTCTTCTATCGAGGTCCTGTCGAGTAGTAAAATCTGTAGGTTTTCCATGTTCTCCTTAATATCAGGAAACCTCTTAAGTTCTGCACAACCAGAGAGTATTAGTTTTTCAAGAGCCTTCAACTTGTGTATACAGTAAGGTAGAGACTCCAACATTTTGCACTCTTTCAAATTCAATAACACAAGTTTCTGGAAGTTCTTGACGGTGTCAGGAAGACTCTTGATTGCAGTGCCATCTAAATGTAAAAATTCAAGATTTTCGGAACTCAGCTCAAACTTCTCAAATTTTGAGTAACCACTGAGGATAAGAGTCTTCAGAGAGATTAAATGCAGTTTTGCTGGTAGAGACGAAAGCATTACACATCCTCTGAGGTTCATGAAAACAAGGCCCTTCATGTTTTTCATCTCTTTTGGCAACTTAATCAGATTAGTGCAGCCTTCAAGATTCAATCTTCGGAGATTTAACGCCTTTGATAACGCTGACAGGTCAACCAACTTTTTTGAATAACTTAGATCCACCGACTTCAACCGTGGCGCTTCCTGTGAATATCACACAAAACGTGGTGACCACCAATCAGCTAACTTTTATTGTATAGATATATGTCTAGATGTTATAACAATGTGTTTTCCTCCAAATGAAACAGTTTTAATGATAGTTCATTTGTACATCATAAATGAATAACTCAAATGCAAACAGAAAGAGACTTGCAGAAACATTATATGAAAAAGAAAGTTTTAACAAAGAATTCACATGTATGAGGAAATTTTCCTTGGAAACAATCAAGACCACTATTAAATGATGGCACAGAGGACACACCTTAGCAGCTTCCCAAACACGTTCGATCTCACTGTAAGGCAGCCTGAGATCAATAAGATTCTCTGGGTTGAAGTCTGATGGAAGCTCACTCAATACTGGGAGTTTTTGCCAATGGAGATATCTAATCTCTTTAAACGGAAACTTAAGTCCGTCGGGCAAGTTTACTTTACAGTCAACACATTGCTGAGGACAAAGAGAGTCATAGATTTTGAGGTATCGCAGATTTTGTGGGTTGAACCTTTCTTTAAAGTGTTCCGTATTTAAGGCTATTTCCTCTTTTTCTACAAACTTGGAGGTGTCTAGGAAAATACCTCTCACCTTGTTCTTATCCTGGTAACAAGTTAAAGACAAGAAGTTATATGCTTACCACAAAACTTATGACTCAAGAAAGTGTATTGATATGGTTTAGAGGGAATTGAGAGATTTTTTTTTACGTTTATTACATGTATTGACGTTAGAATGTCAATAGTTTTGTCATGATCCCACAACCTTTCTGCCACCTCATTTTTCTCGAATGAACCGAGTTCCTTGCCCAATGTACACAGTAGATTAGGCATCTCTATTCGCCCAGAAGAGATACATATCAAAAACTTTTCAGCGAGATTTCCAACAACTTCACTCGACTCAGTATCTAGTAAACATTTTACATAATCCTCCTCCTCTGATCTGAAGAAACAAGCTATGTCGAGAAACGCATCTTTCTCTTGAACAGTCAGTTTGTCATAACTGGTTTTCAAATCAGTTAGCATCTTCTGATTGCAGCAATGTGGCAGTGTTTTTAGCCTTTCTTCCCACTGATCCTCGTTGTTCCCACAAATCTCCTTTCCCAACTCCTTGAGGGCTCGTGGATTACCTTCAACATACTCCAAAAACCCTTTGGATAGCCTTGGAAAATTCCCTGTGGCACTACGGGCTTGATCATCAAAAGCATGATCTTTAAAGAGCTGTAGAGCTTCTTTATCGTTTAAACCAGGAACCACATAAATAGCATCTGCAAGTACTTTGATCAATGACTTGTCACATGTTGTAATGACAATCTTACTTCCTTCATTAATTTTCTCGCGGTTTTTGAGTAAAAAATCGACTTGTTTCTGGCTCACATCATCAAAGACAACGAAAATTTTCTTTGTGAACATTTCAGCTAACTTTTGATCACTCAGAAGTGTGTCGTTCAACCAATCCGGCTCTTGGTTGCCCGATGTATACTTGTTAAAGACAAACCTTTTGTTGTTCCATTTCTTGTAATATTCTTCTGCGAGAGTAGTTTTACCAATACCAGGCATCCCAACAATTCCAACAATTCGACGTTTTGCATATGAAAAATCAAATAACACCTCTTCCAATTGCATAAGCCGCTGTTCCATTCCATATAGAGGGAGATTTGTTATAGACTGTTCAATGGTTCCAGAGAGAATATTACCACTAGAAGTCACCGAGGAGTTATTTGTGGAAAACATGTTGGTTCGTTCGCCTCCTTCGCTTTCTGTTGAAATGTTTTCTTGTACTTTCTTCACTGCCTTAACAATCTCGGCAATGAACTCACTCTCATTACTGCCATACAAGTAATGAAAATATCAATTGGAATCTTGAAGTAAGACAGTATTGTGAACCTTGATTAAAGACAGTATTGAGAATCTTGAATTAAGATTAAGACAGTATATATTGAGACGGTTCGATCATTTGTTTAGTTTTTACCTGTAATTCTTCATAGTCAAGCCTACTATTTCGGTAACAGATTTCAAAGCTTTCTTCCATTTCGGCATATTGGATCTTTCATGTATTTTGTCTAAGTTCTGACCGAACTTTCCAACATGGTTTTTCACATCATCCACCTCCACATTGAAAAAGATGGGGATGACTTTGAGTTTGTCTTCCTCTACGTTATCCATAATCTTCACCAGTTCGTTCAAGCACCATTTCGAATTTGCGTACTTTTTCGAGAAGACGGCCAGTGCGATTTTTGAATTATCAATCTCCTTATAAAGGGTATCAATACGGTCGCCGGGGATTAATTGAGAGTCAATAAAGAAGTTGATTTTATCCTTTGCCAAGGCTTCCGTTAGATGGTTGATGAACTTGGCGCGCAATTCGTCACCTCGGAAATTGATGAACACTCGAGGAGAGAGTACTTTGACCACGCTAGTGGTAGAAGAAGAGGAAGAAGATGAAGCCATTGGAGAGTTTTTGGAACTTTTTGGTTGGATTTTTAATAGAAGAAGCTTGCAATCTTGACCAGTTCAACATATGGAGGCTCCAATAATTAAGCCAACAAGAATAAGTGACTCATACTATTCCAATTATTTTATGGATTTTCAATTTAGAAATCATTCATCCACCGAGTGGTTGTTATTCCCAGTATAGTATGGGACCCTTATAATATTATAACTAGATAATGACAGCACGTGATTAAATTCATATTGAAGTATTATATAAATTAAAGTTATTTATTTTACTGTTGAAAATGATAATTATAGTCAACTTAGATTTTGGTTAGGTTGGTTGACCAAAAAAAGGTTAGGTTGAATTTTGGGTTAATATATATATGTATATATATATATATTTAAATAATAAGTTTATATGTTAATGTATAATTTCAGATATTTTGTTTTATTTTTCAATTTTCTTTTTTTAAAAATTTCCATTATAAATTACGAGTACACAAAAAGTCTGGGGTTATACAAAACATACCTAACGGATAAACAGTGCCTTAGCTGCTGCAATTAGTTCTACAATAAGGTCGTTAAGAGTGAAACAAAGAGAACCACGTAGTAAGATAAGAGACCACGGAAGGAGAATTCCTTTGAGCGCGGGACATAGGATCGAGCCGATCCCTAATTATTTGGTGTACCTCGGCTATAATAGAGTCTAGATTCCTGGAGAAATTAGTGTGGAGCCTTGCCTTCCTTTCCTTCCAAACTGAGTATATGGTTGCTTGGAACACTAACTTCAAGATTAACGAAACATTTTGGTTTCTGGTAGCGCTGTTGTGTCCTCAAAACGTAAGGGAGCGTTGAGATTGGCCTTTGAGAGGAAGAACGACCTACGTGTGGGAAAAGGAGAATTAAAAAAAAAAAGGCGCTGTCTAGTCTCATCCTGGGTGTTACATGGGAGGCAAGTGGCGGGAACTGGTAACGCCCAACTCCTCAATCTTTCTCTAGTTGGCATCTTGCTCCTAGCCGTAAGCCAGCAGATGAAAGCATGTTTTGGTATCCTCCCTTTAAACCAAACAGTCCGATGCCAATCAACCTGTTGGTTCGGTGGGTGAAGAGATTCCCAAGTTGCAGCGATAGAGAACTTATATGATGCTGGATCGCTCCCAAATTTGACAAAAATTCATAATTCGAGATTTAGTTCATTATAAAAATATACTCAGATTCAAAACTGCATAATGGATGTTGTCGGTAAACAAAATGATAAGAAGTTCATCCAAAGTTAAATTTAATAACAATCATCACATGATATAGAAACATTCCACGAAGTTCCATTGTCTGCATTGATACAAGTATCATAATTCACAGATTGGATTTGTTAAGTGAAAAAAAAGGAAAGACGAAGACCAAAAGAAGAAGTTGCCTTCAAGATCCTGTTCTAGCTCTGGTTATCTCTTCTGGTCTCCTGCTTGAGAAACAATCCAAAGGCCACAAAGAAAAACACACGGAGAAGTAACGACCAATAGAAATCTAAAAACCTCGAGTAATACTGAGGAGCAATGACGATCACACTAAAACTCAGTATTGCGAAGATGATCACGCAGGAAAATACCAGAAAGATGTAACCAAAGAAATCTTGAACCCAACCAGCCGAGATTATGTTCTGATTTGCTTCAACAGAGGTTCTGTATTCACAAGAATTAACCTTCAAATCATCAGATGCATATACCAAACTAAAGCCACACTTCAGCACCTCATAATCTTTTAATTCTTCTGTACCATCTGTCACTTGAAACTCAAAAAAAGTCTCAGTATGAATGCATCCCTCCTTATTGTCTTCACTGAGTTTTCTGAGATCAAATTTACTAGTATAGCCAATAACTACATGAGATGACTCAATCGTCTTTCCTGATTCGCTCCAACTTCCAATAGGACAACTAAACCGGATACGAGATCCATCTTCATTCTTCAACTCACAATTACATTTCACTATGAGACTGTTCCGTTGGTTTTGGTAGACAGGAAAAATAATAACAGCGCATAGAGCTATACCAGTAAACCTGCTGTCACACCAGTGTGGAGGTAACTTTGCTTCTAACAACGATCCAGATGCTCGGTGACTGAACCAGGCTGGTACTTCCCATCCAGGAAAGCAAGTTCTAACCAAAGGTTCTAAAGTAAAACCCTGGAAAAAAGCAAAGTAAATAGACAAAATAAGAAACCATAGATACCGCTAAGAAGAGTGGAAATTTTATGGAGATGAACTGACCCCATTGTATCGACATAGTGCATCTAGTATCAACTGACTTTGCCACCGAGTATAAGATATGATAGCATCTGTTGCGTCTTGATCCAGCTTGTTGCAGTTAGAGAAATTAAAGGTGGCATGGATCTTCTCCGTCAGTATTTGAAAGGCCAGAGGATTTGCAATTCTTTCCAGGGAATCACAACCATGAGCATCAAAATACTGAAGTCTTGGTGGAAGCATCGGAACAGATGTAAGCTTCTTGCATTGCTTCACGTCAAGCCATATCAGATTGTAAAGTTTCCCTATGTCATTTTGCAGGCTCACAAAGTCATTTCCACTCAAACATAGACGTCGCAGTGAGGATACTCTGTTTACAACGCGTGGCCACTCACTAGGATTGCCGTATGACCCATAATTTTGGAAAGACATATCTACGGAAGCTTGTTCTTCGGATCCAATGAAGCACGATATGTTTAGCATCTCATCTACTCCTGCCCCATCAAAGAGTAAAATCTGAACATGTTTCATGCTATGCCTGACATCTGGAAGATTCTTAAGCCTTGAACAACCAGAGAGTATTAGTTCTTCAAGAACTTTCAACTTCCCGAGACAATTGGGAAGACACTCCAGCATTTTGCAGTTTTTCAAATTCAATACGACAAGTCTTTGGAGTTTTTGGATGGCTAGAGGAAGTCCCGTGATGGCAGTGCCATCTAAATGTAGAACTTCTAGTCTCTTGGAAATTACCTGAAATTCCTTGAGGTTTGAGCAATCACTGAGGATGAGTGTTTTTAAGGAGACCAAATTCATCTTTGGAAGAGACATAAGACGTATGCATCCTCTCATGTTCAGGTAAATGAGAGACTTCAAATTTTGCATCTCCCCTGGAAACTCATCCAAATTCGTGCATCCTTCCAGATTTAATCTCTGAAGACTTTCAGCCTTGGACAATGCTGACAAGTTAAGCAACTTACTCGAGTGGCTTAGATCTACCCACTTCAACTTTGGTATATCCTATGACATTCAATCAAAATTCAACCAATAATTAATAAATAAAACTGCACACCTCACTTGTGTCATTTAATCAAATAAAGAGTTTAATAGAAACTTGGCACATAATAACATACCTTAACACCTTTCCAAAGACGTTTAACCTTGCTGTAAGGAAGCCTTAGGTCAACAAGATTCTTCGGTCTGAAGTCTGATGGAAGTTCCTCCAACGGAAATTTCAGCCAGTGAAAATATCGGACCTCTTCTAAGCGGAAATCAATCCCATCAGGGAATTGTAATTTGCAGTTCCGAGGACAACAAGATTCACATATTTTAAGGTACCGAAGATTGTGCATATTGATGAAGGTCGAACGTTCCAAAGCAATGCTTTGAATTACCTCAGGCATGTCCAAGAAAATGCCTCTCACATTATTAGCCTCCTGTAAGAAAAAGTTAAAAGACAACAAGTTAGCAATCACACGAAGTCTCAGCCTAATTCGAATCTACAATCTAACAACATAACTTGTCTAGTTAGGGTTCCAAAAATTGGTAAGATTGATACTTTTACATTGTCTTTAAAATGGAATATGTAATTTGCATCAGAAGAAACTATAAAATCAGTATAACTAAACCAGAGAACTGAAAATAAATCATGTTCCTGGTAGCAATTCTCATCAAAATCCAAACCAGAGAACTGAAAATCGCAAGAGTACCAATTCAAAAAAAAAAAAAAGAGGGATACATTTTGCTGGTTTTGTTTTCATCAGGCAGTAAGCTTGATGTCCCATTAATTTGACAGAAACTGTTGTAAACCTCCTTACAGATATAAGCTTGCTAAACTTTGTTCACAATTATTGTATATTACTTCATCTATCATTTTTGTTTGATGTTTTTATATTAGTTTTAAAAAAAAGTTCATAGCTTACACATCTTGATTAATACCATCAGTGTTTGAGGGCAATAGGATTTTTACTTGATAACTTTTTAAAAAATTTGTGTAGTTTTTTAAGACAGGCCAAGATAGATTGAAGCATGATTTGATTTTCTCTTTTGTAAACAAAAATAAACTTACCTGTTGTTCCATGCTGCTCAACTTGTCGAGTATATCTTTGTACTTCCACATCCTAAGCTCCCCAGAAGAATCAAGGTCCTTGCCGAACGTGTAGAGTTGTTCATTCATCTCTACTCGACCATCACAGATTGTAATCAAGAACTTCTCAGCAAGATCTCTTACTTCGCTCACAGCATCAGTAGAGTCAAAATCTCCTGAATCCAGTAGACTCTTAATAAAATACTCATTCTCTGATCTGAAAAAATATGCTATGTCGAGAAGCACATCATTATGTCGCTTAGTAAGTTGATCAGTATAGAATCTCCATACATCTTGGATCTTCATCTTGGATCTTCATCTTGGAATTTTGTGTCACTGTTTGCAGTTTATGTTTCCAGTAGACCTCGTCTTGCCCACGGAGTTCACTCCCTAGTAACTTGAGAGCTAGTGGGTTGCCTCCAACATTATCCACAAATATTCTGGACAGTGACAGAAAGGTCTCTGTGGGAATACATATTTTACCATCAAAGGCATGATAACTAAAGACTTGAAAGGCCTCTCTGTTGTTCAAATGTGGGACCAAATAAGTATCATGAGCCAATCCTTCAAGCAATGACTTGTCAGATGTTGTAACAACAATCTTGCTTCCTTTTTTAATCCACTTGAGGTTTCCAAGGAGAAAATCTAACTGCTTCTTGTCACTCACGTTGTCGAGGACAACAAAAACTTTAGTCTGGAGCAGATTATCCTTCAAGGATTCCTCTGTTGCCTCTTCTCTTATCTTTTGAGTTATGTGTTCGAGTAACTCTTCCAGAAACATTCTCTTCAACTCCTCTGGGACGTATTCCTTGGACACCGTTAAAAAAAAGTTATGTGGAAACTTACACCCACGCTTTTCAGACAAAATATTTGCAAGGGTTGTTTTGCCAAAGCCTGGCATCCCGACGACTCCAACAATGCGAGTTTTTCCAGGAGTTGAGTAGAGCACCTTTTCTAGTTGCTTGAGGCGTAATGCAATTCCAACTAAAGAAGGCTTTTCTAGATTTTCTGTAGGTTTGTTGTGATGATTAGAGCTTATAGTAACTTCTCCTCCTGCGTTTTTAAAAAGCTTGAATCTCTTGTCTACAAAGGTCTTCCATAAATTTTGTGTAACATCAGATTTTCTTTCAGTAATGAAGTTTTCATCACGTTGCTGAGTTGGCCCAGAGTAAGACTGATACTGGATAGCATCATCCCTTCGGCAGTTATCATAAGACTCTTCTTCATCCGAAACATTCCTGACGCACTTTGGAACTACCACATTCTTTGCATCCCAGCATCTATTCTCCATGTCATTGGTTGCATATACCAAACTAAAGCCACACTGAAGCACCTCACAATCTACTACCTTTTCTGTACCATCTGTCACTTGAAACTCAAGGGAGCTTTTAGTACAGAAACATCTCTCTTCATCATACCCACCATGTTTGCTAATACTAGAATAGCCAATAAAGACATGAGACGACTCCATTTTCTGTGGTGTGTTACTAAGTTCGTTCCAACCTCCAACAGTGCAACTAAAATGGATACTAGACCCGTCCTCGTTCTCAAACTCACATTTACAATTCACCAAGAGACGATTCCTCTGCCCATGGTAGCCAGGAAATAAGATAACAACACATAGAGCTATACCAGTGAACCTGTTGTCACACCAGTGTGGTGGTAGCTTTGGCTCTAACAGTGATCCAGAGCCTCGGTGACTGAACCACTCCGGTACTTCCCATCCAGGAAAACAAGTTCCAATAAAAGCTCCCAAGGCAAAATCCTGGAAAAAGAAATACTAAAGTTAAGAAAAAAAACTTGTGAGATACTTCTAGGAAGAGTAGAAATTCCATATAGAGGAACAGATATACCCCATTGTATCGACTAAGTGCACTTAACATCAACTGGCTTCTCCGCCGAGTATAGGATATGATAGCATCTGTTGCGTCTTGATCCAGCTTGTTACAGTTAGAAAAATTGAACTTGGCATGGACATGCTCTGTCAGCACTAGGAGGGCCAGAGGATTTTCAACTTTTTCCAGGGAATCACAGCCATGAGCATCAAAATATTGAAGTCTTGGTGGAAGCATCGGAACAGATCTAAGCTTCTTGCAGTGCTTCACGTCAAGCCATGTCAGATTGTAAAGTTGTCCAATATCATTTTGCAGGCTGGTAAAATCATTTCCACTTAAACATAGACGTCGCAGTGAATATACTCCATCAAAACCACGTGGCCACTCACTAGGGTATGACCCAGAAGGTTGTAACAACATATCTACAGAAGCTTGGCCTTGTGATCCAGTGAAGCAAGATATTTTTGGCATCTCTTTTGCTGCTGTCCCGTCAAGAAGTAAAACCTGTACATGCTTCATGCTATGCCTGACATCTGGAAGATTCTTAAGCCTTGAACACCCAGAGAGTATTAGCTCTTCAAGAAATTTCAACTTGCCGAGACAACTAGGAAGACACTCCAGCATTTTGCAGTTTTTCAAATTCAATACGACAAGTCTTTGGAGTTTCTGGATCGCTAGAGGAAGTACCGTGATGGAAGTGCCATCTAAATGTAGAACTTCTATACTTTTGGAAATTACCTGAAATTCCTTGAAGTTTGAGCAATCACTGAGGATGAGCGTTTTTAAGGAGACCAAATTCATCTCTGGAAGAGACAAAAGACGTATGCATCCTCTCATGTTCAGGTAAATGAGAGACTTCATATTTTGCATCTCCCCTGGCAACTCATCCAAATTCGTGCAACCTTCGAGATTTAATCTCTGAAGACTTTCAGCCTTTGACAATGCTGACAAGTTAAGCAGCTTACTCGAATGGCTTAGATCTACCCACTTCAACTTTGGTGTATCCTGTGACAACCCATCAAAATTTAACCCCAAATTACAAAACTACACAAAAAGTTACTTTAGCCATCTAATGGAAAACAATACTAAAACAATGACTCAGAAGGACATACCTTAACACCATCCCAGAGACGTTCAATCTTGCTGTAAGGTAGCCTTAGGTCAACAAGATTCTCTGGTTTGAAATCTCGTGGAAGTTCCTTCAACGGAAATTTCACCCAATGGAGATACCGAACCTCTTCCAATGGGAACTCAAGCTCATTAGAAAAGCGTAATTTGCAGAGAGGTTTACATGGCCGAGGACAATAAGAGTCATATATTTTGAGATACCGAAGATTGATCATATTGATGAAGGTTGTTTTGTGTAACTCCATTCCTTTTGTTACTTCAGACATGTCTAGGAAAAGACCTCTTGTGCTCTTTGTATCCTGGTATCAAATTAAACGAAAAAAAGTTAGCACAACCTAGATGAAGTCTCGCTAAATATCTAACAATTATTTAGGAATACTTATCACGGAAACGTTAAGAAGTTCGTTGATGTGGGATACAGGGACAAGAGATTTCTTTTACTTGCCAAGACAGACTTTGGCTTTTAGGGAACTATATCATGAAAACATGTTTTCATACTTGGTTAGATTTTATATTCTTCTCCAACCTTATCTAAGCTGCTTAACAATTATTACCTTTTGGTTGATCAGTGCATCAATAATTTCTTGCATATACCACAGTCTACTTTTCCCTCCATTTTCCTCAATCAATGCTTGTGAGCTAAATATCTTGCCGAACATATACATGAGATCATGCAGCTCCACTCGGCAGCCAGAGATAGCAATCATGCATTTATGGGTGAGATCTCTTACTTCATAGTCTCCAGAATCCAGTAGACTCCTAACAAAATTATCATTCTCTGATCTGAAAAAACATGCTATGTCAAGAAACACCTCTTTCTGTTTGTCGCTCAGTTCATCAAAACTGAGTCTAAAGATATTTAGAATAACCATGCCAAAGTGAGTCAGATCTCTTTGTCTCAATTCCCATTGAGCCTCGTCTCTCCCATGAAGTTTCTTACCCAGAAACTTGATAACAAGTGGGTTGCCTCCAGCGCAATCCACTAACTCTCTGCACAACTTCATGGAAGTTTCAGTGGGAAAAGCATGATAGCTAAAGAGCTGTAAGGCCTCTCCATAGTTCAGTGGAGGTACTACATAAGTATCATGAACGAATTCTTCGATCAGTGACTTGTCATGCACTGTGATAACAATTTTACTTCCCTTCTTAATCCAGTTAAGGTCACTGTGGAGAAACTCCAACTGCTTTTTGTCACTCACATCATCTAGAACAACAAAAACCTTAGTCTTAAGTAGTTCATCCTTCAAGGATTCATGTGTCGTGTAACACTTCCTCTCGAGTAACACTTCAAAAAGTGTCTTTTGCAACCATTCTGGCCTAATTTTGTCCTTCAACTTCTTACGGATACCCAAAAGAGCCACACTGCGTACAAACTTGCGGTTCCACTTTTCGTGGAGCTTCATTGCGAGAGTGGTTTTACCAATGCCTGCCATTCCAACAACTCCAATAATTCGAGTTTCGTTACTATCAAACTCTAATTTCTGCTCCAGTTGCTTCATCCGTTGCGCAAGGCCAAATAGAGAAGAGTTGATAAGAAAAGTTTCGTGCTTTTCGCTTTTTCCAGTGGAAAATTTAGATGGGTTTTCTCCTTCATGCAATGAAATTCTTTTCAAGACCTCCTTGACGATCAAAGTGATGATCTCGCTTTCAGAACTGCCAAACGAGTGAAGAAAACACCATGAGACAATCGTTTCAAACCAACAATTAAATATAAATTTAAAAGACCTTTTCTCCTCCAAATTGAAACCCTTGATGGACGCAACAGATTCCAAAGCGTCCTTCCAGTTAATGATACGGTGGTCTCGTTGAACCCTACACAAATTCCAAAACTGAAGACCAAAATCTCCATCCAATTCTTTCACATGTGAATGTTGCACCTTGTAGAAGATTGGGATGATTCTTTCTTCGTCCATCTGTTCTTTGATCTTCACCAACTCCTCTAAGCACCATCTTGATTTCGCGTAGGTGCTCGAGAAGATGACTAGCGCAATGTTTGAATCCTCGATACTCTGGAAACTATTTTCAAGATCCTCACCCCTCTTGTCATATTTGCCTATGGAAATGTTGACCCCTTCCCTTGATAAGGCATAGACCAGATGGCTGACGAAGCTGAAACGGACCTCTTCCCCCCAGAAATTGATAAACACCTGATGTTGTTGCATGTGTCTCTCGGAGGTCACCATGGTAGAGCTTTTGCTAACTTTTCCATGCTTGTTTTCTTCCTTTACAGGGCCAACCATCTTGTTCTCAATGTTCACCTTCCTCTTTCCCAACTCCAATCCTACCCCCAAATTCCCCAAATCACCATCTGTCTCCATCTCAACTGTAGTCTCAGCCATCTTCAACTCCTCCCGCATTGATTTACTTCCCCTGAGTTTCATAGAACCTAGCTTCTCATTCAAGCTATCATCATTCCTATCAATCGGAACTTCAGCATCAGCCCGAAGATGACGAATGTCAACGAGAATTTGGGTTAACAATGGTCCTCTAAGAAAACTAGAGATTTTCTCGTCGAGATCCTCCATTTTCTTAAAGTGGTATAGCTGACGAACCATGTTCCAACGGTTGCAGCTAAGAACCTTATCGGTGAGTTTCTTGCCCTTATTTAGAGTTTCTAGGAACATACGCAAATGAACCAGGCGATGTTCGCTTAGCTCGACGCCGCTGCATTGGATCTCCTTGATGTTTGGTTGAACACTCTCAATCATGGTGCCGAGCTTTTGGGCTATGTCTCTGCATCTGTAGGCTTTGCTAGATATCATAAATAGCTGCTTCACGAGCACTGTGACAACTTCGTTGCCAATAATATCTGCCAGACGAGAGAAGTTAATGAGTTGAAGAAGCAAAAAAGGAACAAGGCAAAAAAATTGAGCCAAAGCCGAGTGAAGTAATCAAGTAGAGAAAATATGGGACCCACTACCGAGGTAAGACCCTTACATACAACAAAACACCTTCTTCCACTTCCACAATGTTTTTTTGCAGATCCTATATTTATATTTCTCCAGGCATCTATGATGTTTTGTATGTGTTAATTCTTACAAACCATACCTTTAGGGAATGCCGAACTTGCAAGTCGCCCTGTTGTGGCCAGATTGCATGTATCTGCTACATTTATGAGGCCATGTCTTCTGCTTCTTATACACCTACAATTTATATGGCTTTTATATTAACAAACTTAATAGTATACTTTCATAACTTTTAACCGTTTTAGTATTCCAAGCTTACCTTCTTCTCTCCAACAGATGGGATCCTTCTCTTCTTTGGACGACATGCACTTTGGGATGTCTGTGGTCGGAGTAACTATGAGTTAACATTGTCTCCACACTCTTCTTCATCAAGGGCAGTTGATAGCCTTCATCATCACTCTCGTCTCCACACTCTTCTTCACCAAATATAGCCTCATAACCTCCATCATTATCAGCTATGCTTTCATCGGCTTCGTTCTGAGTAGCCGAAACAGAGTCATCTGAGAGTAGTCGCACACCGCATCCTTTTACTTTGAGTTCCTTTTTAGGGAGATGAAATCTTATCTCAACTTGATCATACTCTAGGTTTAGAGGGAAACGACAATCAAATATAATCTGATGATTATATTTCTGATAGACGGACATTTCTCTTCCTTTAGGAGACTCAAAGTAGTTCCCCTGTTTGTCTATAAACTGAAAATGTAACTCAATCTCCACAAAGCAAAGCTTACTTTCGAAGGTTTTTAACCGTTCAGAGACCACGACGCAAGCCTTGAAGTCCAAGAATGATTG
This sequence comes from Cardamine chenopodiifolia, assembly GCA_963922655.1. Lineage (NCBI taxonomy): Eukaryota > Viridiplantae > Streptophyta > Magnoliopsida > Brassicales > Brassicaceae > Cardamine > Cardamine chenopodiifolia. Next base: position 20,048,654 of record OZ000480.1, on the reverse strand, counting down.
TTGAGAGAAAGAAGAATGACGTAGAGAAATGGTAAGGAACTCGTCGGTGGTAGATCGGTGAGTAAAATATGGAGGCACTTCACCAGGTAAGATCATATATTTGGAAGCTGATCGATTAATGAATTTTTCTTGATTCATAAGGGAGCAGTCAGTGAAACTGATCATTGACAATGTAGTGTAAGTATTATTGGTGTCTTCTGCTTCCTCAGGAAATCTAACTTCAGCCAATGTGCAATGTGAGAAGAAAACCGCGTCAATATCTTTGAGTTTGAAAATTTCTGCTGAGATCCATTTTAGCTTTTTGCATTCCCACATTTCCAGGTATTCGAGGTTTGAGAATTTCTTGATCTGCCAAGGGACTTCTTCGATTGCTGTCTGGTTTAAAAAGAGATACGAGATGTTGCTTGAGATATCTGGGAAAACCGTCAACTTCGAGCATCCATTGAGATTGAGGCGATAGAGATGTTTCAGGTTGACGTCAGTTGGAAGAGTCTGTAGACTTGAACATCCTATCATTTCCAATGTCGTCAGTTTATTGAGATTCTGAATCGAGGAAAGAGTTAGCTCCACCAAACTCGAGCAACCATTGAGATTAAGTGTCTCGAGTCTTGTTGCCATGGAAAGATCCGGGAGTTCTATCAGGTTTTCGGATCCCAACACTAATGTCTTGAGCATTGTAAGATTCTGAATAGAAAGAAAGAAAAAAAAAACAAGACAAAATCAAGGGACAGTTTAAAACAACATGTATTCATGTGTATCATTTTCCTTTCTCTTTTAACAAAAATAAACAACTAATTAAGGTGAGTTTAAGGTATTCTTAGTCTTTGAAAGATTAACGTTTAATATATTAAAAATTATAATTGAATAGTTTTAGATAATACGTCATACCTGAACTCCTTCCCACAACTTCCGACTCATGATTTTCTCCATGCGAAGTTCAACGAGATTCTCTAGATTCAATGTGGAGGGGAAGTTTTCGAAGGCAGTGTTGTTTAGAATGAGCTCTGTTATTTTATTTGAGAAATTAGGGAAAGTCTTCAACTGTGAGCATCCAGTGAGACCGAGGCGAATGAGAGATTGCATGACGACATCTGGAAGATCCTCCAGCTTTGTGCATCCAGTCATGTTCAAATCCGTTAGTTTATTAAGATGATGAATAGAGGAAGGAAGGCTCACCAAACTTGAACAACCATGAAGATCCAGTGTCTCGAGACTGGTCGCCTTGGAAAGATCTGGGATTTCGTTCAGGTTTTTAGATTCAGACAAATCCATATCCTTACGGCATGTAAGCGACTGAACAAAAATAAACAGAGAAATAAACTCACATATCAATTGAAAGAATTGTTATAACAACCATTTTAGTAATAATAGCCATTGTTTTGGATTGCAATAAGCATCTTCTAACTAGTAGAGCTAACCGCATTTTTATAATCTATCGACACTTACCTTATCTCCTTCCCATAGCTTCTCAAGCTTGCTGTTGGGCATTCTGAGTTCAACCAGCTTAGAAGGACAGAAATTAGAAGGAATGCATGTCATCGGATACCCTGGCCAACTTAGTAACTTTAGTATAGCGGGAAAATCATTGAATATTGCAGGTGGAAGCCATCTAACTTCTTTCTTCCGCTCCATTGACTTAGAATACACTTTTAAGAAACGGAGACTACTTATCCCTTTAAAGGCTTTCTTATCTATCTGTACCTCATCAATCTCATCTAAATCCAAAGCTATCTTCCGTTTCGGCATATTGGAGCTTTCATGATGACTTCCGTATAACTTCCGACCGAACTCTCCACTCTGGTATAGCATTCTCGTAATATGAGCGGCGATGTGCTCGATCATGTCTGCTTCATCATCCCTAAAAAACAAGGAGATCAATTTATAGATCAAGTTAGAAATGTTAAAAGCAAATGGAATCAAGAGGACGAACCAGTTGATTGAATGGTAACCGGCTATTGTAGACACACCCTCCAAAGCTTTTCTCCATGTCTGAATCTTCTCCTTGGTATTACCTTTACAAGTTTTTATAAAGACTTCCCCAAAATCTTCGGTCTGCTTCCTTACAACAGTTGGATCTATTTCATAGAAAATGGTCATCACCGTTTGACCCAACTCTTTCTTCATGATCTCCACCAATTCGTCAAGACACCACGACGAAGAAGCATAATTCTTGGAGAGCAAGACCATCGCAATCTTAGATCCTCTGATCGCCCGTATGACTTCAGGACCGATGGATTTTCCTCTTGTGATCTCATTATCAATGAACAGGTTGATTCCTTTGCTTCTGAACTCCTTCAGAACGTGACTGAGAAAGGTTTTGCGTACATCTGACCCATGGAAGCTTGGAAAGACATCGTGTTCCCAGTTTTGAGACAAAGAAGATGAAGGAAATGAAAGAGTTAAAGGAGAAGAAGGAGAAGAAGAAGAAGAAGAAGAAGAAGCCATTACTATGATCGAGAGAAGATTTGAGATTACAGATGTAATAATAGAGCTATGTGGGAGAAAGGATTAACAAAGAGGCTTTGTATGTTTTGTTATATAGAAGGTTGACGCCATTGACTGAGAAGGTTCACACCGGCAAGAGAGAAATTAAGCTTATTGAAAATAAATTTTGTCTTTTCGTGGAATATATGACAGCCACAGCCTTAGGCCCTTAGCTGACATGTAGGTTCCACCATTCTTGATATTCTTCTCAGAAATTAATTTGCAATTGAAATTTCCTTTTTTAATCAATATTTTTGTAGAGTGCCCTGACTTTTCAAGTCTGTCATCTATAGAAGAAGTAATAACTCAGCAATTGGTTGTGGGCCTTGCGGCACTCTAATTTTAAAAATGATCAAATGCTAATATATCCTTCCAGTCATGTCAAAATTTTTTTTATAGTTTTGATTAATTTATTTACCTCTCAATCATTTGATAATAATTTTTATATTTTTCAATTTTATGAAAAACCGAAAATATCTATTACTTGATTTTCAAATTACAATTAGAATATAGTTATATCAAATAATAGTCAGTTGTACCAATACAAATATGAGATTCGAACTCTGAATCTCTGTATAAAAGTCATTGCCATCTGAGTTACCGTGTTTTTTGTTGTATTATTTATAATTACAACTATATGTACTTAAGTTTTTCAAATAGTTGTACAAAGTTGTACCAGACACTAATTTAAAAAACCAATTATACTAATTATACCACAAATATCAGATTTGAACCTTAGACGTGCGTTGAGGATTTAAACCATATAAATTACCATGTTTTTTTATCACTTACAATTACAACTATATAACTCGGTTGGTTGGATCGATAATCAGATTTCATTAAAAATAAAATAATAATTTTATTATTTTTTATTAAAAGTAATAAAAAGTAGAAGAAGGGCATATTTGATTATTTTTTATCCAAAAAGGTATATGAGAAATTAGTCCTCTAAAAAGGATATAGCAAATGAAAAATATAAGCAATATCACACTTGACAAAAGACTCAAAGCGTGTGTAGTAGCTTCAAGACTCGAGAGGACTAGGAAGTCCTTTAAGGAGAGTGAAGGAGACCGATTGCTAACAGCGTAGAAAAGGATAATTTCATAGCTGAAGAGAGAGAAAGAGATTGACCAATGGGTCTAAAGTGAGGGAACTTGAAGTTGAACATTGACATGACATGAGAAGGAAGAATCAGTGTTGTTCTTTGTCTGCAATTTGCAGCGACATTTTTATTTTTTTACTTGTATTATTATTATGTTTTTTGCTCCCTAAACCTGCTACGAAGGCAGACAATCAATGGGTATCCCTTCCAGCTTAATAGTTTAAGCCATTGGGTAAGTGCCATCTGACTTCTTTATATGGTTTCTTTATAATCTTTGGAAAAAAAGAAGAAGATTACAAGTCTTTTTGAAGGCTCCTTGTGTATGTTCAACTCATCGATCCCCGACATATCCGACGATGTACCTAAAACCTTTTTGGTACCCTGGAAAAAAAAAGACACTACTCAGCCAAATGACATGCTTTAATCGCATAGATTGAATTATATTCTTACCAGTTTGGAGAATGATATCCAAGAATGTTTGCTACATCGGTCAAGGCTTGCTGCCATAGTTGTATCTCACCCTCTCTGTTGTTCTGGCATGTCCTCTCAAAGGCATCTCCAAAGTCTCCCGACTGTTTCCTAAGATGAGAAGGATCCAAGCTGTAGAAAATTGGTATCACCAGTTGGCCTAACTCTTCCTTGCATTGCAGAATCTCCACCAACTCATTTAGGCACCAGCTTGAGATGCGTATTTTTTGGATAGCACAACCACAGAAATCCTTGAATCCCTAATTGCCTGTACAAGCTCAGGAGCGATCGACCGGCTTCTCTTGATCTTGTTGTCTTTGAAAGCAATGATCAGTTTCCGATCCAGCTCCCTGAGAAAGTGGCCAAGGAATGTTTTTCGGACATCTTCCCTGCTGAATCTTGGGAAGACATAGTATGACCAACTGCAAGATGAAGAAGGAGCCCTAAAGAGAGGAGGAAACAAATCTTAAAAATAACAACAATCTCTGGTAAAAGATCAGAGGCGAAGTGAAGGCTCACTGTTGTCACAATGACAACCTTGATATGATATAACATAGTAGTGGCAGAGGGGTGACTAGTAGACGGGTGTTACCTCTTTTTAACTTAATCACCACTACATACGTCACAATCTTGTTTAGGAGCCTCTTCTCCTTCTACAACAATCTGATTTTTTTAAGATTAGATTTTTGACCTGAGCTTCTCACATCACATGTCAAAAATATAATCTTGCAAAAACAAAAAAGATAATCAAAGGTGCTTCCCCACAATGCACGATTCACACCAATAATCCCCACAAGAACATGTCCCATCCTTAAAATGATGAAACCGAGTTGAATCCCTTAAAACAATCTCACGTCCCACAACTCTTGAAATCAACTTAATCACTGCGTGACAATCTTCACAAACCCGTAGATTCTTCATCACTGTGATTGTGCTTCCTTTAACTGTATTAATCAACCCAAACGCAATAGCAAGCCTCTCACTGGGATACCACAACGTCTCTTCTTTCTGTTCATCTTCAACATCATGTAAAGCAGATCTATAATTAGAACATAGCCAAGTTCCTTCAACTTCTCTCTCAGAAACTCCAACTTCTCATATGTTCTCAAACAGTGTGGTCGATCACCAGAGAGAAACTCATGCTTTTTCCCTCTAAGCACAACCCAACTGCTTCCGGGTTTCTTCATTATCCCCTTCTGCTTCATCTTACTTCTCAATTTCGATACATTCGACCATCTACCAGCAGAAGCATATATATTCGACAACAAGACATAAGCAGCTCTTGATTTTGAATCCAGGTTAAAATTAGCTTCAGTAGCTTTCTCACCTCTGTCTACATCAGAATGCATCCTACAAGCACTAAGTTAAGCCAACCAAACCATTTCATTAGGTTTCACAAGCATGCTCTCGATAAGCTCCTCTGCTTCTTTCAATTCCCCACATCTTCCCAAGATATCAACCATACAAGCGTAGTGTTGAATCTTTCTATCGGTATGCTTTGGTCCGCTCGACATGTAATCAAACAGCTTTCTTCCTTTCTGTAGAAACCCACAATGGCTACAAGCAGAGAGAAATCCTGTGAAAGTGATCTCATCTGGCTCTTTATTTAAGCGAATCATTTGACTGAATATGAAAAATAATAATGGAATTCCACGACACAGTGCTCTTCTTCAAGATTTCTATGAACACTGAAACAGCGTCATTAACGTTTCCACAATCACTGTACATCACAACCAGAGCATTACCCACAAATGCATCAGTTCCTAAACCAAGCTTCACAGAAACTCCATGCATCTCCGTACCCCAATCCAATGTTCCCAAAGCAGAGCAAGAGTTTAATCCGCTAGCAAATGTTGACGAATTTGGTAAAATACTGTTTCTTAACATCTCGGAAAATACTCTTAACGCATCCTCATGCTTTCTGTTCAGACTATACCCTGACAACAGAGCAGTCCACACAGCAACATTCTCATGAGCCTTATCATCAAACACCTTACATGAATCCTCTGTTCTTTTGCAGTTTGCATAAAACGTTATGAGCGAAGCAGATACGTATTCCTCATATTAACACCCCAACTTAATGATAAAGCCATGAACTTTTATACCCATATGAAACGCTGGAGAATTTGCACACGCAGTGATTACAGAAGTGAATGTTCTTGAAGTAGATTTTATGTTACAACCAAACATGTTCTTGGACAAAACAAGAGCTTCTCTGCTCCTCTCATTCTGGTCTAACCCACAGATCATTTTCGTCCACGAAATCACATTCTTCCGAGGCATTTGCTTTAACAACTTTACCAACCTGTAAATACCCATGAACCATCGCATTCCACGCTGCAATATCTCTCACAGGCATTTGATAAAAAAATCTCTCCGCTTGATCAACCTTACCTGACCTAAAACACCCATTCACCATCGCTGCCCATGAAACCACACTTTTCTCAGACATTTCATCGAACAGCTTGACTGCAGTATCTATATCTCCACACTCAACACATCCACTGATCATCGAATTCCACGAGACGACATCTCTCACAGGCATTTCGTCGAACAGTTTCAACGCATCAACCAATCTATTGTTCCTCGTGTAGCCCGTAATCATCTTGGTGTAAAGACTCACATGAGGAGATGAAATCTGATTGAAAATCTCTCGAGCCTCGTCGAGTCTTTGGTTCCACAAGTGATTACATATCAAAGCTTCGCGATTCCGAAACTCCATAGCAACTGAGAAACCCCTGAAGCATTTCAATCGGAAAAATGGCGCCACTAACCATAACTGTAACGCTCTCATTCACGAATAACGTATATATGCCCACAAAGCCAAAATCAACGCAAATGGGCTCAATTCACTACACTTCCACAACTCAAACATGTTTTTGTTAAGAAGAAGGGCCCTAAACATTATAAACTGGGCCAATAAAAAGGAAATTGGCCCAAAATTTTAGAGATGAAATCGAGAAAAGATTTATAATAGAAAAATGATTTCGAGGGGCATAACTACACATACAAACTAATTTAGTGTTTTAATAATTACATGAACTCGGATATTATGATTTAAATTAAAATAATAAACAACGATTATGTTGTTACGCATACGTTAGTATATTTGGTGTACTTGCTAATTCGTACATGTGTAGTTATTAAACCATTAAATTAGATATTTAGCATGTATAACTATGCCATGACCCGTGACCTATTGTTTTTCTATTTATAATCACTGATGAATCACATAGAATACCAATTTCAACCAAGAATAAATGGGATCAAGTGGGGATACTACCGAAGGCAAAAGTTTAGTATAAATTGAACATTCGATTCATATTTTCTGATTAAAATCTGAGATTGTGTCGATTCTGAATTAATCAGAACAAAACCGAGAACATAAGTTGTAAAATCATTCAGTGACTCTTCAAAACGAAAAAGAAGATAGTCCAAAATAGTCAACAACTGATACGAAAATAAACCCTAGATGATATCTTTTAGGGCTTTTCATTCATCTTCCTGGCTACGTAATCTAGCAAGCCTGTTGGTAACGACAATGTCAAGGTGAGAAGCTCTCTCCACAATGGCCTTTCTCTTCGTTGTTGAGACATTGTGAGCGATCTCTGCGCAGTAAGTCCTATAGAGCCACAGTAACACACCATGAGAATCTAACTTAAGAATCTCTAACAAAGTTGTGTATAGCAAACTATAATATAGAGAAGAATCTCTAACCTGTTGTGCATCATGAGTAACTCGAGCTCAGTGGTGTTGTGAACAACAAATTTCTTGAATCCATTGGGAAGATAGTGGCGGGTTTTCTTGTCAGATCCGTAACCAACATTGGGCATCAAGGTGACACCTTTGAACTTTCTTCGAACTCGGGAATCAATACCCTTTGGCCTCCTCCAGCTTTCCTGAACAATAACAATTCAAATGACAAAAGAACCATTAAAGGATGAAATTCAGAATTTTTGTTACAGAATCAAAATATGTTTCTATTCAATGAAAAAGATGAGAAATGTCAACAGGGTTAAAGTAACAGTAAGCTTATTGAATCAAGGCAAACTGTGTCGCAAGACCTGTAGGAGATTCACTATCTGCCCGTAAAAAAAGAAGTAACCAGAAACAGAATTTGAATTCTGGCTACCAGATATCACAGGGCATTACATAGATGCACAATCTCATGCTCTTAACGAAGAAAGCCTCAGTCTTTTTCAGCTATATACGAACAAAACTATACCTAACATTGTCACATATTCAATAACATCTAACGACTAGATAAGTCATCACTGATCAGTATAGCAACATACAAAGCATGCTAATAACATTATCAACATTTTGACTTCAAAGATTATCAATTCCAGAAGAAGAAAAAATCGAATTTTTATTAGTGTTGCATCTGACAAGACTCAGAAGACAAAAAATTATCATCATTTTGATCCAAAGCTTAACTACAGAGAGTAACAAAACACGAATACTCATGGAAAAAGTTTGAATCTGTAAAACTGAAAACGAAAAAAAAAGTGATTACCTTGACGGTGATTCTGCGATCACTCTGGGGTCTGATGAATTTGGCAGACCTCTTCTTCACCACCTTCTTCGTAAGCAATGGAACCGCCATTTTTACTCTTCTCTAGAAAATCACCGAATCGTGAGATGTTGAATCGATTTCAATTGATATTTACACATATACTAGCACAGAGATGTGATTCAGAGAAATAGAGAGAGATCTTACGGTGATGAGAGATTACGAGCTTTCCTCCGCCGCTATGTGAAAGGTTGAGTTTTGGAAGACTCAAGTTTATTATATAAACAAGAAACTAGGGTTTAATCTGTGTAAAGGTCAAATATGTAATTTTGCAAAATATCAGATATTGGTCAACAAAATCAACGGTTGGATCTTAAATTTTCCAAAATGAGGTATATACAGAATTTTGAAATTTGATGTAAAATTTTTAAAATAATGTACATGTTCTAAATTGTGATGTTCATCAAACAAATCTTAGCTGATGAAGAACATTCACTCAAGACTCTGTAAATATCAGAACGAAACTCAAACGAGTTCGGTTCTGATGGCACGGACTCAATCCACTCCTTTTCAACCTTTTGAACATGTGAATTCATCTTCATAACAGCTTCAAACTCGATTTTGCCCTTTAATCTCTTCAGAAACTTCATTGAAAATACCATTTTAAAGTTCTTGACTTCAGATTCTCCAGTCACCTGAATACCTATCTCTGCTCCTTTTACGCTCACAAATCCAACGACCATCTGATTGATGTGATACTCTGAAGGTTGTGATTTTGTTTCAATGCTGTGTACCTATGAAAAAAGCAAACATTTCAAAGCTTTAATGCCTCTTACCAAATTCCAAGGAGAAAATCAGAAGGAACAAACTTTTCTGGATTGGTACCTGAAGATAGTCGATTCCCAGGTTGGAAAGAGAGTCTGTAATACCATGTGAAGCAAGAATGCTCAAGACTCCGCCAGAGCCAACCGGGGACTTAAGTATCTCCCATGGAGATTTCATCAAAATCTTGTGCTTTTTCGGTTCCTCTGGTGAGCTACAAACTACTGGAAGCGTTTCTTCTTTGAGAAACCAGATCTACAAAAATCAAGCAAATATATGAATTTTGTTAGCAAAAGCGTGACAGAATCTGATAACCGAAATGCAAAACTATCCTAGGAGGAATTAAAGCATTAACCTTTTCTGATTCAAATCCAAAATGATCATTATCCTGAAATAGATTCTGCAGAGCTTCAATGGAATGTTCAGGGGAAACTATGACAAGTGGTACGCAAGCACGATCTTCTTCCTGCACATAAGCCGACAATTCTCCAGTAAGATTATAAAATAATGACATGAAAAATTCATGAATTCGTAAACTACGTATCTACTAACCTTTAGGAACCTCTGCTCATCATCAAGTAGCCCATGAAGGTACGAGACTAGACCATTCTCACCTTCTGGTTGTTCGTTCTCGTGATCATTAAGAACCAAACAAATAGAAACTTTACCCTCAGAGAATAGACTTTGCCCTTGTTGAAGGAAACTGAATTTATCACCCATCTCTTTGCTTGCATCAAAACTAAGGCATCCCCGTGACACATTCAGATTCCATTCCGATACTCTAGCTCTCAGCGCATTGATTTCTTCAGTTATGTTCCATCTAATATATTAAAATTCAAATGAAAAATGAGAAATCAGACTTCAGGCAATGGTTGGGAAATTCTTAGTATTTTACCTCTTCGATGATGTCTCGATACTTTGCAAAGCTTTCTGAAGCAGTGTGGAGTTTACATCAACGATATGATCAGCAAGCAGATTCCTTTGAGCCTTTTCTCCATACCTTAATCCATCAAACACATGTTTTTGCTCCAATTCAAGTAACTTCTTTTTAGCAGCAATAAGACGCTTCTGCTGCTTTTTTCTTTCTTTCCATTCCTGAAATGACCAGAACGTAGAGTTTAAAAGAGCAAGAAAGATCACAATGGAAAGTCTATAAAGACTGATCAATATGAAGAGCGAAGAAGAATATGCCTCACAAGTTGTCGCCTTTCTTTCTTGGACCGATCATCTGCTCGCATATTCACCTCAAGAAGTCCCTTCGGGGGAGTAATATACATCTCCTTTCTTTCTAAATCAACATCAGGAACAATTGCGTCTACAAAAGGTATCCACACAAGCTGATTGGTCTTTGCATTCCCATTGCAGACTTCGGTAGATGAATCAAGCAAAACGTGAAGAAGATCATTTCCTCCATTATCGAAAATATTAGCAACAGTTCCAACAAGTTGACCAGTCTCCTGTATAAGATAACTGATTTATACCAGAGACTTTTCAAGTTTTCGATCCATTAAATAAGAGGCAAAAGCCCACATATACCTTGAGAAGAACCCTCATGCCTACAAGATCACGAGTGTAAAACTCTCCTTCATCAAGTTCAGGACGATCATCTTCCTCGGCAAGCAGAGTTGCACCAACCAGTTGTCTCACCTGAAGGAAACAAACCCCCAAATTTTAAAAATGTTCCAAATCATATTCAATTGTTTCTTCTGAATCTCTCATGGATCACTAAACTACCTGATCAACATCATCCAACCCACGAAACTTGAGAATCCAACTCTTCTGAGCCGGATGAGGTCTTCCTTCAACTAATTCAACCTCATCAATCTTGTCTTGTCCCATCAATTGTTGTCTTAACCATCTTCTACCAGGCTAATGAAGTAATCATGCCAATGATAAAGCAACGTCAAATAATATAAACTTATTGTTTTGCCAGAAAAGAAGAATACACAAACTTTCCACAAATTTCTCTCCTCATAATACCTTAGAGAAACGTAAATCAGGAAAATCAGTGTTTGGTTTTATGCAAATCTCGCCTTGTAGGCCATGAACACCAGACAAGAATCCAACCTCAACCAAATCCAGACCACTGTTACTACTACTGGTTTCTACAGCTTCACGAGTAGCTGAAGATAAAAGAACACATAGAGCCATTCAAAAACCAAGATTAGAATCAACTCAATAATCCAGTTGCTAAGAGGTTTTTAAAAAGACCAAAATTTCTCAAGTTTCCACAGCTTAGAGAACCCAAAACCACAAAACAAGATTGTAATTTAAAAAAAAAACATAATCTCCAAAATATTATCAAATAAACCCAAGAAAAAACGTAATTACCGGTGCTACGAACGAGGAAGCTGGACTTCCCACGAGCCTTCACGAGACTGAAGTGACATTTGGTAGGAGACAAAGCCGAGACGGGACGAGCTAGTTCAAAGCTCGAGAAACGATGGGAAATATTGGGGTTGAATAGTTGAATTGGTGTGAAAGTAATTGAGGTCGAAGAACAGAGAAGCGAAGCTCTCAGCATTATCTTCTCTCCCTAAAAAAAATCCCAACTTTAGTGAAACAGAGAAAGGTGTGGTGAAAGACTCTATATGGTCTGGGGGGTTCTCATTTCTCATAGTGGTACTCTTGCCTCACGTTTGTGCACATAAGTTTGATGGGGATTGAGCACGTGCATTCCTTTAGTTTCATCAGCCTTAGAAGCAGAAGTAGAAGAGATGAGATGGGCTCATATCATATATGTATGCGGAATATCAAAAACGTCATGTGGATACTTGTTCCATGATCAATTGTTTTGCTATTTTCTAGAGTGTGACTGAGTTTCGATAAACAAGAGGCGCAATCTTGTTTTATTTTCAATGGAGATTGGAGAGGAATATATCTCGAGCCGAGTGTGGTAGCATTCGTAGATTATATAAAGGTTTCTACGGACTATTGAAGAACTTTTAATAACTGTACAATGGTTTTTATGTAATGTATAAAAAGGTTTCTACTGATTGTAGAATAATGGTTACAGTAAAATAAAAGAGTCCATGTATTGTAGACTCTTATAACGGTTCTACGGATTGAACAACGGATACTTTCATAGGCAAACAAAGAGCCTGCGACTGATTTTTAGCAGAGCTCTGGTTCCTGGAAATTTTAGTTGGTATAATATCAAAGATCAACACAGTAACTTTACTAGTCACAGAAGATAATCTGTTCAATCCTAGGAGGAAACAAACAAACCTCATAAACTGATAAAACGGCGTTACTGAAACTGAGATATACATTTTAACAATCATCTGTGACTAAACGTGTATGATATTAAGACAATGACCTTTTTTACTCTACATGAAACAGGTTAAGTAACAAGATTGTAAAACAGCTTTCATTATAGAGAATACATGGTTAGAGAGGAAGGAAATAAGAAAACCAGAAGCAGAAGAAGCTTGTTAGACCAAATAAAAGTGGATTTAAAACTTACCTACTCTTGTCATTTCCTTAAAGCATATTAATATAGTTTAGGTTCGTTACTTCGTTGGATGAATATCTGCACATAAGGCATGCAACATCATGAAAACTTTAAAAAGGATTATAGACTAAAAAAATACCATGAACTTGACCCATTTATCGCATATTTGGTACTCCTCCCACCTCGAAGTATGATATCTCATCTAAATGTTGCAAAGTGCTCAGAACCTTACGAAAACACCATAGAAGCTGAGGGCAGATTCAAGACTCAACTTCTGCATTATTTAATAGCTTTCTCTGTGTTTATTTAACTGGCAAAGAAGCAGCTAAAACGTTTTGGATTTACCATTTCAACTACGAATTTCAAGGTCAGCTAACAGTATATAGAAAGAGACATGAATGCAGCTGGTGTTAACTTCCAATATGATTTCACACAATAACTCATTTGTACACATCCATTATCTCAGAGTAACCAACTGTACATTTTTAACAAACTGCAAGATTTTCTAGGAACTATCTTGGCAGAGTAGAACCAGCAAAAGAACAGGACTTAAGCACACAGCTACGTCTTCTACTCAGAAGATTCTAAAAAAAAACGAGCAAGCAAGGAAAACTTACTCTCACTAGACTCAACGAGCTTATTATTTGGTTACCTAATTAACGACCTAAAAGAGATATGAGGAACTAAAATTAAGGGCCAATTTATGACTAGAATTCAAAAGGAAAGAAATCAGAATCCACACTCATGTATAAAGAAAAAAAGAGAAGGAAGCTCTTATTCTTTGTTACCAAATCTCCTGCCAATGATAGGCCGAACATCATCAGCAACAGCCAAAGTCTCTAAGAAGGGAAGTATAGAAATCAAACCATCATCAGTTGGATCATCATACCAACTTTTGATAGGGATCCCATTATTTATTTGCAATCTGTACACCTGAAACAATTAACAAAGACAAGATTTAGATGATCAAAACAGAAATGGTGAGGGTCCATGTACATACTAAGAAAGCTTGGAATTTGTAATGTGACAGATATTCTTCAAACTGAAGTTGATGTTGTGTCCTTTCACGAAATTAATAGTGTTCTCAGTAACTGAGTAAGAAAACACATAAAGAAACACCAGATTTCAATTAAAAAATGATTCATGAACAGATCTTAAGATAAAATACCTGCGGACAGTTGTCAATTATAGCCACTTTGGCCAGATCAAGACCCAGAACAGTCAAATCCTTGGTGTATATTCCATCCGAAAGAATGCATGAGTCGCGATAAAAACGCTGTGAGATGAACTTTCCATCTGGGTCCAATATATCTAGAAGCTGTGATGCATAGATGCTATGACTAGCCGTAAAGATAACGACATGAAACAGTTCTTCCACCCTCTCTAAGAACCTGTGAAGGTGTGGCCTTTGCTTCACATAGACCGTGTTTTCTTGCATGTTGAAAAAGACTCTGAAGGAAAAATCTGCAACATTACACGATTCCAAAGTCGAATGGACCAAAGTTTCTGCATTTGAGAGAATAAAACATTTGGTAAGTTGAGTAGTCTACCTTAGAGATAAGAGAAACTGAAAAAATTTAACAGTACACTGTAACAAAAGTGCTTAACAGTATGTCCTCATCATACAATCAATCAAATGAAGAAATAAGTCTGTTCATATTCAGCTCCTAAACATGATTCAGAATGCTACATAAAAATAAAGGAACAACTGTTATAACGAATGAGCTCATGATGAGACACTATTATAAAAGGATAATTAAAGTCAGTAATAACTGAACGAGGTATATCATACCATCCAAATCAAGAACAAGGGTCACAGACTTCTTTCTTAGGGTATCCCTGGGCCAATAACTGGATACAACATCCGATAATTCCGGCTGATTTTTTATAAAAAGCTGAGGGTCAAAATCTTCAGCTGGTTCAGATTCAGCATGATTCGCTGGTTCCATATTTTGTGATCTTGTCCGGTTGAACGCCAGAAACAAGTCATGATTATCGAGATTAATCTTGCTGTCAACATCTGACTTAACATCATCTGTGTTGGCTGATCCGTCTTCTAAGTAAGGTAGTAACATGTACTGCTCAGGAAAGATGTAATGAGGCAAGGGACTTATTTCAGTGAAAGCATCACTGTTTCCACTCTCATCAAGCGGTAAGCTCGCAATAAGAAAGTCGGAAATATAGAAATCAGAAACGTTGCAAGTTTGGTTGTCAAAGCAAATCCTGTTGCTGATTTCGTCGGCTCTCCACCTGGGGATTTCCCAGTGCACAGAGTGTCCTGCCGTAAACACTGAGGAATGAAATCTATTACCTTATAATTTACCAAACAAAGGCAAATTTATACTGAAACTGAAACAGTAGCATATACCTCGATCATTTCCATCCAGTTCATCATTCAGAACAGGTGAAAATATTGTATCTGAGTTTGACATATAATTGGAAGCAATTTCCTGCAAAAGAACGTATTGTCCACAATAGAAAAGTTGCTCATCTAGTATTGTGAAAGAAAGGATATTTAAAAGTCAGCTACTCATATATCAAATCTTACCATTTTTTCGACAGATTCAGAACCATCAACAGAAGAGACAAACGCCTGAGACTGAGAAGTGTCTTCAACAAGCATTTCAGCAGGCTCATTGGTTTCATTATCCCGAGCAAAAGTATCCAAACCTGAAGAAACTGACACAATCATCAGAGAGAAGAAACCAAAAACGATTGATAACACAAAAAACTCAGATTATCCAGATCAACATGGAAGAATCTTTCTTTACCAAGTTGATGTTTTTCATCGTCGTGGCAAGTAAGAGTAGTAGCTGTGATCATGCTTTCCATGTGCTCTGATAATTTGGATAAAGCGCATGAACTTCTTGAAGTTGGTTTATGTTTCTTACAGACACCAAGAACCTTGCTTATCTTACTCTTCATTTCTATATATGGCATTGGCTCTGTATATAGAATTATAACAACCTTGGATTCAAACACATGTACGACCAAATCAGCAGAAGATGCTTCAAAAACAGAATCCATTACAATCAATCATTTGAATAATCAAATACAAAATCCAAAAAAAAAAAGAATCTACACAGCATGGAAATGGAATCTGGGATCATGGAGACAAAATCGAGAAGACAAACAAACCAAAAGTCAACTTATTCAGAAAATAGCAAAACCCAGAATCTTAACACAGGAAAAAAAAAACTAATTAATAATATTCACAAATTAGTTAAGTCTCTCGATTCCTAATTCACTCGAGTACTAAAACCGAATCAATCGTAGAAACAAAAATCAAAACTTTACACGCTCTACTAAAACTAAAACTACAACTCCAAATCAAAGATACACTAACATAGAATTCGTGAGCAATTAAAAAAAACTACCTAAAAAAATTGGATTCGAACAAATCAAAATTCAAACAAAACCTCAAAAATCCAAACTTTTTTCCACGAAAATTTCACAAAAAAGGTAATTTTTTTTTAAAAAAAACAAATGAAAATGGAAGTTTTTTCTAACAAATCCAACAATTCACGAAAGAATAAGCAAAAAAACCCCCAGAATTAAGAAATCGAAAGTCAAACAGACAGAAGAACACACAAAATTACAGAAGAAGAAGCTGAAAGCGATCGAATTTGGGAAAGAAGACGAAGACCGACCTGAGAGAAAGGAGAAGAGAGTTGTTTCTTCGTCGCTCTACTTTGTGTTTTTGTGGGTCTCTCTCTCTCTCTTCTCTCTGAGTTTCTTCTTTCTCTCACATAACTTCCACGAACGGTCAATACAGAATGATACAAGCTCATGACGGCTCTTTATTGGATTAAATCGACGGCTACGATTTGTTCCTTTGGTGGGCGCTTTTTAACCAGTTGGGAACTAACACGTGTAAAGTAGACCAGCTGGACGACTCACCCACATAATTTGACGCGTGTTGAAGCCCCTCGCTTTTTTTTGAATTTTAAAAAAATTTTAGATTCTTTTTTAGATTTTGGGCAAAACGGAAAACAGAAACTGAAAGTATTACGAAAATGTACTAGATATTTTAATGGCTTCTGTTTAGTCCATTGACAATTTGAAAATGTAACCAATATATCCAATCCGAACTAAACCGTTAAACCAGAAATCAAATAAAACCCAATAAACCAAAATTTTTAAAAATATATATAATTTTTGATTATGCATATGTTTATAAGAAACGTAATCATATGAACTCAAATCATAATCTTTTAAAATTATATTTTGATCAAAGTTCCATCTATTCCAAATCAAAAACCAAACCGAATCGAAATCCAACCAAATTACAAATTGTTTTTAATTTCTATAAAACCGAAAAACAAACGAAAACCAAATGGTAAACCAGATTTCCCATCCTAGCTCTATTATATCTCCTCGAAACTGCAAAATTCGTTAACCATTAAAATTGAAGTTCTTATAATATTTTTTGTTTTGTCTTAGGCTTTAAATAATACAATGAACTAATACAATTACGTGTTCATCCGGCTTCCGTGAGACTCATATAGAACTAATGGAAGTGTCAGAAGATAGATTTGCTTCATTGACTCCTCCAGATTCTTGACTCTACAAGAACATATATTCATAGTTAACAGCATAAGAAGATATAAACAGAATTGAACCACTCATGTTTGGTTTTTGAAGTAAACTTTTTGAATATCACTGTTTGTTGTGGAGACCTGTGGCGTAGAGAGTCTCTGTTCATCGCCTATTCCTTCTCCTTGCAACTGTTGTTGCTGAAGATAGAGAAGATACTGTTGTTGTTGCCATTGTTGTTGCTGTTTGAACCACTCTTGTTGTTGTTGATGGAACTGAATCTGCTGCTGACTTTGTGGTTCTTGGCTCTGTTGTTGTTCCACCCATTGAGATTGTGAATAGGAGTTTTGGCTTGGGATTGGTACTGTTTGGAGAGAAGTTGCAGAAGATTCTGATCTAGTTGTGGCTGAGAATTCTAATTTGGTTGTGGCTGTCCAGACATAAGCTGTTGCTGTTGATGGTAGTAATAGTTATAGTAATACTGTTGCACATTTGGTTATAAGCTTCATTACTCTGCATCTGACCACCTTGTTGATCATTACTTTGCACTGGAATCTGAGTTTGAGGATAAGCATTGGATGTTTGAACCACGGGATGCATCCTGAGATGCAGAGTTCTGACACTGGTTTTGCGGATTCGGTGGGATTGAGTTTTGTAGCACTTCTCGATTGTCTCGAGGAGCAACACCCATGTGCTGACCAGGTCCGACTGGAGAATA
Source organism: Cardamine chenopodiifolia (assembly GCA_963922655.1). NCBI lineage: Eukaryota > Viridiplantae > Streptophyta > Magnoliopsida > Brassicales > Brassicaceae > Cardamine > Cardamine chenopodiifolia. Next base: position 20,030,557 of record OZ000480.1, on the reverse strand, counting down.
CGACATCTGAGGAGGTCTCTCATGAGAACGAGGTTTCAAATCTCTATGAGTCTGGTTTAAATCTCTTCTATAGTAAATGTTCCGACCAGCTTTCCTGAGTAATTCTTGAATAACTGTCCGGACTCCGTGAGCCACTAGGTAGGATAACTATAGCATCTGATTTCACAGTATCTACTGGATTGGACGAGAAGTGAGCTTGTTTAGTGACAAAACCATGGTTTGGCGTGGCTTGGATTAGTAGGCTTACTTCATGACAGCGTTCACCACCTACATTCGCCTTTAATCCCATGGACAGATCACTCTGTGACTCGCAGAGATTCTCCCTCTCTGCAACATTATTGTTTCCTTCAACTTGAAGTCCTGAACCCAGAGACCCCAGATTAGGCTCGGTATTTAAATGGTCAGACTGAACAGCATCTTTAGATTGGGTACCAGATTACAGTCTAGAGGTAGCTCGTTTTTTTCTTTAGGTGACAAGACAACTGTGCTGCCAATGCCTTTCTCTTTTGATAGGTCCTGATTTAAGCACTCGCGAGTCTTCTCTCTTCTCTGAAGCAACTCTCTGAATAATTTCCCCGAAGGACGGGAACCATGTAACTTGGCTTTGGCAGAGTGTTATCTGTAAAATGAAATAGAAAAGTCCACAAGCAAAAGAGACCACTGAATCTCCTATCTGTTAAAGAAACCTTACCTCCATGTATAAATTTGATATCTCCTCTTTGTCGAGAACCTCCATGCATCATCAAGAGTCTTATATGCTCCTGTTAGTACAAATATCAACAGAGATTAAAAACTTCAAAATGTTAATAGATGCTTATAGAATATCCAAATGGGGGAATCGTGATAAAATGTTTGAAGAGATTCAAGCTTCCAGTCAATTACACACCTCAAGAAGTAATTTGCAGTGAGGAACTTTCCCATTGCCCTCTATCAGAATCTGAGCTGCCTCATTAGCATTATTTGTTATCTAAGAATACAAGTAATCGTTATACTCGTTCTTGAATAGATGGTTATATACTTATATGGTTGATGATGAAGGTATAATTCTATTGTTTATCACTTAATCTTCTTTATTTAGTTTAATTTATATATGTATTAATAATTTTGCTTATGAATTGTAGATAACAATATCCAAGGCATGATAATTATTATTCGATCGAATCCAAATTTCGTGGACAAATATTCTGTAGAAAATGAATACGAATGAAATTTTGGAAATTGTGTTTTGTTTGTTGCTATGGAGAGTTGGGTTTGTTGGGTTTGGTTACTTGTGTAATGATCACAGATCCATCTTACAGTATTACATTGCTTTGTGACCATAAGAACACAGCCTGATGAGTTTCATCGCATGTCAACTTCGTTGGAGATTATTGCACTTAGACAAACGTTCTTTAACTTCATCCCAAGCTGCATATTGTAATATATAAAAAAAACAAGGTTAATGAAAGTTCAAATCATTTTAAAGAAAAATCAAGATTCAAGAGGTTAATTAAACCACCATTGATATCAGGTTCAATTCTACCACCATTGATATCCATATGGTTAGGTGTGACATACTTTCCTACTGTCACAACAACTCCTAAACCATCTCGGAGTTCATACACCGATTGAATCAAACCCTAAAACCGATAATTCAATCCACAAGAAGATATGACAAACATTTCAAATCGTTATAAAAACTAGTAAGACTTTGGTATAACCTTTCCGTAAGTTCTTTCGCTAACAAGAACTGCTTTACAATTATCATGAAGTGCAGAAGCCACCTGAAAGAAAATGAGACAAATCTTTTTATTTAATGGTCCAAAAGAAGACGAGTTTCGTGGCTTATAGATTGAGATTACTCACAATTTCACTAGCACTTGCTGTTCTGTTATTTACCATTACCTGCAACAATGATAAGGATTCTAATCAGTGCAAGATGCAAGAAAGACATCATAGTGTGAAAGATTAAATGGCTTACATGATCCATCACATACAATAAGTGGGGCAGTGATCAACGGTTCTTTATCAGCAAGAACAGTTTTTTGAGCCTCGGGGTCTCTCCCGGCTGTATATATCACCTGTTACGCAATTGCAACATATAACATGAGTTTAAGCAAATCATGATGGATCTCTTCATGTAAGTTGAAATTAGCTGTTCTGTTTATTATTCCTGAAAAAAGACTGAAAATGTTTTGAGAGTTCTAAACGACAGTTGATTTACCGTATCTCCTTCATCTAGGAACAGCTTAGCAGTTTCTATTCCAGCCTAGGATAACCAAAAACCGAGAAAAAAGGGGCTAAGTGAAAAACCAAGTGACCGTAAAGCATTTGTGAGATGATATGGTCTAAAGTTACAGTTGCAGAATGAACCTGCACAAGTCCACCAAGGTTATCTCTAAGATCCATTACGAAATAAGATGCACCCTTGTCTTGGAGTCATTTCATTGCTGAACATAGTGAAAAAATGTGTAGCTTAAACACATGTAGACAAAAGGATAGCAGAGAAAGTTGGTAAATTTTATGAAACAACATGAAAAGGCTTACCAGTCACCAAATCTTTTCTAGCCAGGGCATTGAACTCTTTTAGGCGGATATACCCGACAGAGACTCTTCTATTGTCAACTTTTTCCAGCCGATAAGAGACTGGCGTCTTTGTATTAACTTGTCTCTGGAGTTTAATTGATTTAACAGGTCCACAGTTCTCATGCTTCACCTGCAATATGCATAAACTTATATCCTTACAAAAATTGCAAACTTAAATCAAGTACACATGTATATTAGTTTGTATCTTATGATTAAGAGTAATAACCTTGAGAACCACATAAGTTTTACTAGGGCCTTGTAACAAAGATGATACTTCAAATGATGATTTCCCACAAACATCCACTCCATTAACAGCAAGAACTTCATCTCCCTAACAAGAGAAAGACATTGCACAAGTAAAAAACCAGCAGCAAACAAAACTACTAGAAAGAAACAAGACGGTTTTTACTTTTAACCTGTTTGACGCCAGCAATATCAGCAGGACTGTCCAATACAAGACCAAGAACCTTCAACTTTACATTACCATCACCATCAGAAACTTCTCTAAGGTTTATTCCAATACCAGTAATATCATACTTCAACATCCTAGAAAACTTCAACAAATGACTCAAACAAAGAGATGTGTGATTATGACTCATCAATCAAATTCATAGATCCCAAGTAGTGAATTTACAGAACAAAAACCTCATCTGGTGATAGGAATCGAGTGTATTGATCACCCAAACTTGCTAACATCTTCTTAATCACTTCATGAGCCTTTCATCTACTCTTAATTGGACTAGCCAATATATCTTCCTTCTGTTTCTGTACAGTAAACAATAAAAAATCAATCTTTACACATTAAAGTACTGTTTCTGCAAAGTAAACCATAAAAAATCAATCTTTACACATTAAAGTTTCTTCCTTTAATCACCCAACAAGCTATTTAACATTCCTGCCAAGTTACTGGAGTCCAGCTATGGCTTCGAGTATTGAGGAAAGCGTCATTAACAAGCTCCCAAGCTTCTTCAACAATCCCTTCATTAGTTACTACTAATTGAGGTTCGAAGTCACCATCTTGCATCTCAGTATCAGCATCTTCTTCGTAAGGGCAATCTTCAGGAGCCGAATCGAAGTGATTCAGAGAAGAATCAAGCGATGATGATGGCGGATTCAGAGACAGATAAGGATCACTAGCAGCAGCAACGGAGGAAATTGGCGATGAGAAAACGAGTGTTAATGATAGAGCTCCGGTTAGGGTTCCGATTACCGATTTTTGAGAATTTTAGATAGAGCAGAATAGTCAATTTGAGATGGAGGTGGAGATTCCGGGATAAATTGCGGCGTCGCCGGTGATGACGTGGCGGATAACGGCGAGGAAAATGGAAGTAAAAGCCTCATCTTGTTTAACGGTCAGGATTCAAACCAATTGATAAATAAACCATATGTGTACGCTTATATTTATGAGTATTTACAAATGAGTCCTTATACTTTATAATTATTATTATTAGTTCAGTTAAATTTTGGATATAAGACGGAAGCCCGAAAACTTGAATTTTTTTTCGTTCTTTCTTCTTTGTGTTAAACCGTGACTGTGAAAGAAAAGCTCCAGAGGAATCGTGGGTCGACGAGTTTCTGATCAATCAGAAATGGGGTTTTCAAATTCCGGCAAAAATCGGAGAAGAAAGAAAGTGAACGGGAGAGACGAAGACAGTAATGTTAACGCCGATAACATTCCGGCGAATTCGAGAGAAATTGTTCAGAGAATGAAGGAATTCGTGAATTGTTCAGAACAAGAGATTTACACAATGCTTATGGAATGCGATATGGACCCTAACGAAGCTGTAAATCGTCTTCTTTCTCAAGGTTTCTTGGAAAAAGATTCTTCCTTTCTTTCTGGGTTTTATAAACTTTGAAGTTATTTAGTTAAGAGTAGATGAAGAAACGAAGATTTAAGGAAGCACTGAGCACTCATTGTTATGTTTCATGAGTTTGATGGGAATTAAAACCTTATGCTTGTGAAGTTGTGATTTTCTTAAAACATTTCTCTTCGCAGATTCTATTGAGATAGTTTTGTTTTTCTTGATTTGGTCAATCACTATTTGTTATCTAGTTCTAGGAAGAATCAAAATGTGAAATTTGATTAGAGAATTAGCCTAAGATCAATTGTTACTTCTGCATCTTCTTGTTGTTTCGTTTCCTGATAGTGTTGTTTCATGTTTCATTTGTTACTATTTCAGCCAAAGATCCTCCAGAGTCTGTTCTCACCAGTTTACAGCAACTATCTATAGGGAATGATGAGCCAAAAACATCGTTTAAAGAGTTAGAGAATTGGATATTTGGTTCTGGGATGAATGGATCTGGCCAACCTAATGGTTTTTCATCACAGTTCTTGAATAATTTGGCACTTGTTAAAGAAGAAGACCAACGAATAAGGAGGAATATTGCTAATGATCTAAGGGCACATCAAATGAATTCAAATGCTGCTAGTAATTATCATTCCTCCTCAAACTATGATCAGAGAGAACCAACTCAAGAAAATCAGAACAAGTCTTCATCTGCTACAGATTTCACATTTGATAATAGTCAGCTGTTCAATCCTGTGATGGCTCCTTCAGAACCAAGCCTTCAGAGGCAGAATTTTAATACCTTCCCAAACGCTATGGTAAAAGAAACTGCTAACTTTTTATTGTTTGTTCTGTTGCATCTTAATTCACAACTTTTCAAGCAAAGTATTGTGCTTCATAAGAATCCTAATTTCTCTTAATCAAACCAATATTTCCATTGTGTCTTAGTATGAGATACTCTTCGACTTAAACCCATGCCTCTTTTGGTCATATGTTGTAGGATCAACAAGCATTCACAAGGGATCTTGGTCGTTGGATATCAGCTACCGTTAATGAGGTAACTATGTTTCTTATAAAGAACCGATCTTTTTACATCATTACACACTGACTTCTCCTGACCGTGTGATTCATTTTGGTTTCATTTTATCAGGCAATGGCTTCTATCAGGAAACCACAGATGAATGGACAAGCCGTGAACCAACAAGCATACACAAGGGAAAAGGATCCTCAGTACTCGGCTTCTCCTCTAAATCAGTCAATGCCCACTGCATCTTCACATGGTCGTAGGTCATCAGCTTCCGAGATTGAGGTAACTCTCTTTCTCAGAAAGCACCGATCTTTTTCCATCTTTAAGTGACTACACTTGACCCGTGTGATTCATATTTAGTTTAGTTTTCATTTTACCAGGCATTAGTACTCGCATCTATCAATAAACCACAGATGAATGGACAAGCCATGAACCAACAAGCATACACAAGAGAACCGAATCCTCAGTACTCGGCTTCTGCTCTAAATCAGTCAATGCCCACTGCATCTTCACTTGATCATAGGCCATTAGCTTCCGATATCGAGGTAACTCTCTTTCTCAGAAAGCACTGATCATTTTTCATCTTTAAACGACTACTCTTGACCCGTGTGATTCATATATAGCTTGGTTTTCATTTTTCCAGGCACTAGTACTCGCTTCTATCAATAAACAACAGATGAAACGACAAGCCATGAAACAACAAGCATACACAAGGGAACAGGATCCTCAGTACTCGGATTCTCCTCTAAATCAGTCAATGCCCACTGCAACTTCACATGGTCGTAGGCCATCAGCTTCCGAGATCGACGTAACTCTCTTTCTCAGAAAGAATCGATCGTTTTCCATCTTTAAACGACTACTCTTGACCCGTGTGATTCATATTTAGTTTGGTTTTCATTTTATCAGGCACTAATACAACAATCAGCTGTCCCTGTTGTTCCTTCTGCTAATGATTCTGCTTACGGTTTTGGCATGTCGAGTGATAATGCTGCAAACTCAAGGTTTGGGTCTGACGATGTCTTAAGGTCACAGTTGAGCAGTCACTTGCCATCATTTCAGCATCAGGTAAAGCCCATCACATCTCTGCTTAAATGGTTTGTAGAGTTTTATACCATATTTGAAACTGTATTTCTTTTTACGTGGTTCCATCTTCAGAATAGGAACTCAAATGTGTTGGCTCCTCAAGGTCATCGGAATGAGCAGTCACCGAGTTTGAGACATAGCCAAGGACAAGAACAAGAGCAGCAGTCTTATAGAGGGAGTGGCAATGGAATTGAAAGAAGCAGACGTTACCAACGAAACAATAGGAGATACCCATCTAACCAAGAAAAGACACAACGAAGAAACAGACGTGACTAATGGATTTGCTTTGTAGTGTTAGCTACTTTGCTTGTGCCTTAGCTGTAGAAAAACTCAATTAAATTTTTTCTGTAAACAATCAATACATACACAAGTAAAATAAATATTTTTGATACTTATGAGTTATGTCACTATGTGATTAGACAATAAGCGGGAGAGACGAAGACAGTAACGTTAACGCCGATATTATTCCGGAGGATGCGAGAGAGATTGTTCAGGGATTAAAGGAAATTTTAACGCTTCATTCAGAACAAGAGATTTACGCAATGCTTTTAGAATGCAAGATGGACCCTAACGAAGCCATTACTCGTCTTCTTTCTCAAGGTTTCTTCGATAAAGTTTCTTCCTTTTTTCTGGGTTTTAAGCTTTGAAATTGTTTAGTTGAAGAAGAAACGAAAATGAAGAAAGCAGAGCAATACTTATTTTGTTTTGTTCTCTAATTGGTATGTTTTCTTGAGTTTGCTTTGGCCAAATCATCACATGTGTTCTCTATTTCTGGAAACAATAAAAAATTCAGTTGTTTCTTTGATCTCACTTATAAGCTCTTTACTACGAATTTGATTTGAGAATTAGCCAAATATCAAAATCAAAAATTAAGTTGTTTCTTTGATCTCTCTTATAAGCTCTTTACTACGATTTCATTTGAGAATTAGCCAAAGATCAATATTAAAAATTAAGTTTTTTCTTTGATCTCTCTTATAAGCTCTTTACTACGAATTTGATTTGAGCATTGGCCAAAGATCAAAATCTAAATTCAGTTGTTTGTGTTCAAAAATTTTGCGTGTGAGTTAACTTTGCCTCTAGTTAGTTTCTGACAATATTGCTTTGATTACTTTTACAGATAGTTTTCAGGAAGTGAAGACTGAAGAGTAAACGAGGCAAGAAGAGAGGTTTGTGTTTACTATAGACTTTTGTGTAGTTCCTAATGTAAAGCTTGATCCTTTTTATGTCCTATTCCACTTTTTTCTTATCTTTACCAGGCCAAGGAGATAATGTTCCGGAGAAGTCTACAGAGATCGTACAGAAGTTGAAGGAAGTTGTGAATTGCTCAGAACAAGAGACTTACAAAATGCTTGTAAAATGCAACATGAACCCTGACGAAGCAGTTAATCGTCTTCTTTCTCAAGGTTTTCTTCGAAAAGTTTCTGCCTTTCTTTATGAGTTTTAAGCTTTAAAGTTGTTTAGTTGAAAGTAAAGTGAGAAGAAGAAACGAAGATGAAATATTAGAGTAAGGTTTGTTTCTTGAGATTGAAGGGAATTAATGTTGGAGAATCTCGTAGACCTTTTTCTTTGCATATTCCTAGAAATAGTAACGCTTTTCTTCATTTGGACAAGTCACCATTTGTTACCTAAATTAGTTGTTTCTTTATTAGAGAATTAGCCAAAGATCAATTGTTACTTCTGCATCTATCTTGTTAAGTTTGTGTCTCATGATTCTTTTTTCTCTAGTTGGTTTTTTACCATGTTGCTTCCATAAATTTACAGATAGTATTCAGCAAGTTGAGACTTGAGAGCAAACAAGATGAGAAGAAAGAGGTTTGTGTGTATAAGAAACAGAATCTAGAGACCTTTGTGTAATTACTAATGTAAGCTTAAGCCTTTTTATGTCCTGTTCTACTTATTTGCTTAATTTTCCCAGACCAAGGACACATCGGATTGTCAAGGAGTTGGTAGTAGTGACCAGAATCATGAATTTACGAATGGTGGTGATTCTTATGTTGGTCGATGTGGTGGAAACAAGTTTAACTCAGATGGTATGAGATGTCTAACACTTATCTTTTCTTCTGTTCATAGTTGTTCTATATCTTATACAAATGTCTAAACTTACATGAGGAAAACAGATCCTCAATACTTGGCTCCTCCTCTCCATCTGTCAATGAACCACAGATGAATGGACAAGCCATGAACCAAAAAGCATACATAAGAGAACCGGGTCCTCAGTACTTGGCTTCTCCTCTCAATCAGTCAATGCCTACTACATCTATGGTGGTAGGCTATCTGCTTTCAAGACCGAGGTAACTCTTTTCCTTATATAGTACCGATCTTTTTCCATCTTTAAACGACTTTTCTTGACATGTGTAATTCATTTGTAGTTTGGTTTTCATTTTCGTAGCCAATAATAATGGCTTCTATCAGTAAACCACAGATGAATGGACAAGCCAAGAACCACCATTACTCTCTGCCTAATGTTTCTTCAGGTCATTATGGTATTATGATGAACTATCCTTACTCTCAGTGGTAACAACAACAACGCTTACCATCTTCAGCCTTTAGCTGCATTGCTCCCTCAGTACAGAAACAGTGATCTGTCTCCATCAGCTGTCACATTTGTTCCTTCCGTTCATAGTTCCACTTACGGTTCCACTAATGGTTCGAGTTACAATTCTGCTTACGGTTTTGGAGACTCGAGGTTTGGGTCTGACAATGTCTTTAGCTCACAGTTGAACAATCAGTTGCCATCATTTCAGCATCACGTAAACCCATCACATCTCTGTAATCTCTGTTTAATTGGTTTTGGAGAGTTTTATACCAAATTTGAACCTGTTACTTCTTTTTCATGGTTCGATCTTCAGAATGGGAACTCAAATGTATGGGCTCCTCAAGGACAGAACAACGCAGGTAGCAACTATTACGGTTTATTCATGGGTCATCAGAATCAGCAGTCACCGAGTTTCATACATAGCCAACAACAAGAACAAGAACAAGACCAACGTTACTATGAGTCTCTAGACCAACAAAGCAATAGAAGAGACCAATCTAACCAAACCCAACAACAGCCACGGCCAAGTAACAACTACTGATACTTTCTTTTTTGATACTTTTAACTTTGACGACTTCTTAGTTTTGCTTTTACGAACCATTCTTTGTGGTATATGCTACTTTGATTGTTAATATGCCTTAGCCTTAGGCAAACTCAAATACTATTTTTAGATTTTACTACATTCGATTTTTTCTTTCTGTTGTTAATAATATGTTTGAAATATTGACTTCTTGTCATCATTTTTCACTTTCCCTGTTTACATTGCAACGATTGAATTTTTTTAATGAAACAATATCTATATACACAAGTAAAATGAATATGTTTAATACTTATGTGATTAGACGACAAAAATAAATATATCTTTGATACCATATGAACAAAAATGTTGAATCTAAAACATGCATATAATCATTAACCAAAAAAAAGCTGTAAATGATCATGGAGTTTTCTGTTAATATAAACAATTAGTTAAAATTTTATATATTTTTCTCAAGTGTTCCTATAGATAATCTAATTTATGCAAAGAAAAAATTATCTGATAAAGACACAAATAAATAAAGGTTTTGAATGGTTGTCACGATGGAGCATACTATTTAGCTTATGAACTTAAACCAGTTTGTTTTTGTAGATAAAATGTGTTTTAAATCGTAATAGATTATAACGTGTGCTCGATAAATATGTTTTTTTTTAGACCTCTACATGATTGATCTCAACTGCAATTATGAAACCTTAAAATATGTACTTGCAATAACACCTATAATTTGTTTTCCTTACGTGTTGTGAATTTGAGAACTCAAGAACAATAATTAAGGAGAATAATTAGTGGTAAAAATGAGTACAATAACAATAATTAGTCGATGTTACTATTAAAGATTTAAACCAACGATCAAATTTATATGCTTAAGAAAATGATAGTTGGGTTTTGATTAATAGCATTTTCCTTATGTTGTATGTTTTTTATTTTTTTATTTTAATATAAGACATCCAATTTTATTTTGATATATTGCCATTAGTGTAAATTCAATCATTTTTTGTCATTCACTTGTTTTTCTGATGTTTTCAGATGTCATATTCCTTTTGATTGTTTGGTTCTCAAAACCCGAAGGTGTCAAAATTCTAATTAAGAAAATATTTTAAAAGGTGTAAGAAATGCTCAAATCCGACTTTCCGAAACCACGCGTCAACGGCGAAAATGACACGTCGTGCCGTTTGTCTTTCTCCGCTGGAAAAAGACATCGTGCCGTTGACAAACAAAGTTGACCCCTTCAATTGTTTTATTTTTATGCACAAATTGGTTAGTGTTTCTAAAGTTCATAGGATTTGACCCCTTTATTTACAAGATAACTAATCTCACCCTGTACAATACATTAACGATTAAATATGAATAATAACGTGAGCAAAACTACTTTTCTTGTGTGTTGCATAATTATATAGAGGTTAGAATGCACTATTTTTAATTAACTGATTCTTTTTTAACATCGTTTTGAAATATTATGCAATGATATTCATGAAAGAATTTCTAAAATAAAATTAGAAACATAGTAATAAAAGGCAAAGACTTCATCATCTCGGAGTAGAGCTTTTGCTAAAAATATATGTACCTTGATTTGTTTACTTCGGTGCATCTTTTGGCAATTTGAAATTCATTATTTTTCAGCTGATAAATAATTTAATCTTATTACATGTCAAATCAGATATTTTCGTTGACATATACATTTTGACATCTATAAATATATTATTAGGAAATTGATGTTTAATGTATGATAGACTGAAAAGTCATTCAGAACTTTAATAACTCGATTCCAACTATGTGTCTTAATTTCAAAATATATGAAAGCTGCAATTCTCATAAGTGTAGTTGTCTTCAACAAGAAAAAATTATCCATCTAAAATATCAAACAAAAGATGGACAAAAAATTGAGTGATACAATAAAAAGATTTATATTTATTGCTCTAACTCTTATGTTAAAAAAATCCATATTTGTTTGAACGTAAAAACATATATAAGATATATTTCATCTTCACACATATAAATTTAAATAAGGCTTGGCTTTCATTAGCAATACAAAAGCCTTCATAAATCTTTCATATTCGATTAAGATCGCATATAATAGTGTGGTTTAGCGACACAAGCTAATCCAGAGATCAGTAATGATTATGGAGATATTCATCTGCGTAATCTTGTCTCAGCGTTTGGAATAAATCTCGGCATTCAATTCTATATAACACAGAAACCTATGACTTGTGTTGATCCAACAGTCTAAAATCACCATGATCATACAGTAGTTCAGATTACAGTTAGTTTGGAAATCAGAAATCTATTAAGAAGAATCATTAACCGTCCCCACCCCCAATGACGAGAAGATGCAGAAGAGGATCAAGCTATTGAGGTGATGTTTGATGAATATGTTAAAAAAACTTTTGAATTTGTGTTTCAAATACAATTGATCTACTTGGTCACAAATTTGGTTTAAATTAAGTTTTTGAACGTCAAGTTTTTTGGATTTATGTTTTTGATTATGCACTTTAAAAATATAACTGAAAAAAAACAAAAAAAAACAAAAAATATTGGAACCTTGTCGTTTCTACAAATAAAGAGAAAAATGAAGAAAATGCAAATATAAAATATAAGATTGCCTTTTATTTTCAGAAAAAGTTTTTGATTATATGCAAAAATATAAAATAGAAATATGACTTTGTATTTGAGCCAAAAAAAAAGAAAAGAAAAGTTGAGTTTCGTTTTGTCATATGTATTAGACGGTTAGACCATGTTTACTACCATATTATCACATTATCGATCATCATTACAGCAATCAAATTATCAAGTTGATAGAATCTATGTAAAATGCTTATGAGATAAAACTTTTTCGCTGTGATCTAATATACGATGAAAGTAATAGTATTTTTTTTGTTTTCTTATCAAAATAACCAATGTATAATATTTGGTTTAAAGTATGGTAATAGACTTAAAAAAGTGTCTTACCTATAAAAGAACTTTAGGAAGTCAATTAGATTTTACAATCTTCACCCTAAAATTAAATTAAGAAGAAAACAAAAAACTTAGACCAAATTTTAATACATAGGAATGTTATGGCGCCAATTTATAATTTACCAGAAATATAGGGTCCCATTCATCAAATAGTTCCAAGTAAACTATAAACCAAAGGCAAACCTAAGTCGCATTCATGTATCAATCATGTAAATAAAATATACAGATCTATCCAAATATCGTGTCAATCAATAAAATCATTATCCTAAAACTAATCATTTGTTAAAAAATCTGTCTTTTTCGAAAACTCCGTCTTGTAAAAATCACACTGCTTATGAACGATTCTCAAAAACAACTGAAATAAGCAAAATCCATCATAACCCAAAAAAGGTTCAATCTTTGGTGGGTCTTCAAGAACACAAAGTTTCAACCTTTATCCACTCTTTGTCCCCACCATAATCGGAAATATCTAAATTCTTCAACTTTCCGGTTTCCCGGCGAAAACCCAGATGGCAAACGACGGTAATAACGATAACAACATTGAACCATTACTCCAATACTTGATTAGCCCTAGAATCAACACACCACCGACTCTGTTTCCCTTACCGGAGCACAACGACGTCACAATTCCGATACCAATGACTCCATCGGAATTCAAAAACCGGTTAATCTTTGGTCCATTCCCTCGTTCTCAACGAGATTCATCTCTTCTCGTCGAAGCTCTCTCTGAAAACCCTTCTCCATCATCTTCAGCTACAACCTCATTCTCTGATTCCTCAACCCTAGACCTTCTCCTTCCACCTCCAGAACCCAATTTTCCCGCGAGAAAACATAAACCTTACGGCTTCCATCGATCTAAAACAGCTCCTCCTATGGCTGCAATCAATGATCTTACTCACCCAAGTGATCAGAAAATAGAGCAATCAGATTCGAAATCTATTGTAAGACAAGCTGTTGCTTTGCTTGTTGTGTATCTTTCATTAGGTGTGCTTATCTATTGGTTGAATCGAGATAACTATGTAGTGGATCAGACTCATCCTGTTGTTGATGCTTTATACTTTTGTATTGTAACAATGTGTACAATTGGGTATGGAGATATCACACCAGATACTGTTGTAACGAAGCTGTTTTCGATTTTGTTTGTGCTTGTTGGGTTTGGTTTTATGGATATATTGCTTAGTGGAATGGTTACTTATGTTCTTGATCTTCAAGAAAACTATATGTTAGAAACTGCAAGGAATGATAGTTTGGATGAGCCGGAGAAAGTGAGATCGTATATTATTGATGTGAAGAAAGGGAGGATGAGGATTAGGTTGAAAGTTGGATTGGCATTGGGTGTTGTGGTGTTATGTCTTGGATTTGGAGTTTTGATTATGCATTTTATTGAGAGGATTGGGTGGTTGGATTCGTTTTATTTCTCGGTTATGTCTGTTACTACTGTTGGCTATGGAGATCGGGCTTTTAAGACGTTGCTTGGTAGGCTTCTTGCTGCGATTTGGTTGCTTGTGTCTACTTTGGCTGTTGCTCGAGCGTTTTTATATTTGGCTGAAGCAAGAGTTGATAAGAGGAATAGAGAGCGGGCGAAGAGAGTGATTGGTGAAAACATGTCTATCTCTCAGTTCTTTGCTGCAGATATCGACCACAATGGCTGCGTGAGGTACTCATTCACTCCCTTTTCTTATCATTTCCTGTGATTTTCGCCTGTTTTCTTACGTGGTTTCCTGTTGATTCATGCACCTAAAGTTTTGTTCTTTGATAGTAGTCTTCAAGTTTCATTCTTGTTCCGGTTCTTGAAACCATTAGTTTCTGAGATTCTTGAATCTGTTGGATTCTTGGGTTTATGCGGGTTTTCTTGAACACTCATATTCAAAGATTGTGTTTTATAAAAGTTTTGGAACTTCCCGCGTTTCCACCATTCGATTCTTTTCAACTTAATGAACTAGTTGATTCCTCGATATGGAAGCATTTCTATAGTTAGATTCAATTCCATTAGCTTAAGATTCTAATAGATTTGTATACCTTTATTGCAATCTGTTATCTGAGATGCCCTAAACATCTTTGACTTATATCATGATCTTTGGTCCAATGTTCTTCTTGGTTTCATCTAATAAGCTTTTTCTTTTTGCAGTAAAGCAGAGTATGTAATATACAAACTAAAGAAGATGGAGAAAATAACCGATAAGGACATTAAACCGATCGGTAACCACTTTGACAAGCTTGACGGAACCAATAGTGGAAGGATTACTCTTTTAGATCTCTTGGAAACTAGCACCAAGGATTTATCCACTGCAACTTCTGTTTAGGAGCCCACATTACAACATTATTCAATTTGACAATGTAACATTCTGCTGTTCTCCTCACCCAAGATAATAAATGATGAGGATGAAGAAATTTGATTTCGGGTTTCCTTGACCGGTTTGATGTCATACGGATTGGGTATATGCCATTGGTTTACTTCGGTTTGATGTCTATGATCAAATGTTATACGGTTTCTTTCATGTTTATATTCTTCCGTTCACAGATTTCGAAAGAGTGTGAAATGTTGATGTGAAGATTTGATATTTGTTTATCCATTTATATATGTTCAACCATTTATGTTCTGTTTTTAATTAATTTCCATCTTTCATATATTTAAGGGTTTTATGGAGAAAAAATCGTTTATAAATCGTCACCTTTTGCAATTTTACCTTTCAACTTAAAAAATGCAATTGAATCCCACGAAATCAAAAATAATATGTAATATAATCTGCAATATAATATGTCGGTATGATTTTCAAGTTTGTTAAATTATGATAAACAATATATTAAATCGAATCCCTCGCGAAGAATAATCAAAATCTACTTTTAAAAATTAATATGTCTAATGTATTTGATCGTAGAAATCCTTAAAAATTACATATAAAATTAAAAATATATGTAAAGGTTATATTGGAGATTACTCTAAATTCACAATCTTAGAATATAATGTATAAGAAATCTTTTTCCTATGTTGTCACTCAAATAATAAGAAACCTGTTCAACTATTATATGTCATAGGTCAACAGTCTCATTCCCGATTTCTCATATATTAGATTCATAATCATTTCTGTTAGAATTTAGTAGGTTTTAATAGTTTCAATTAATTAACAATTATATGCGTTCTCAAACATGACAATTGTTCAAACAAAGATAGTACGAAAGAAAAATCCCACTCCACAACAAAAGATCTTTTAGAAGTTTGGTGCATCCATACATATTCCACAAAATTGGTCGTAAATTTCAACTCAGAACATGTCATTTTTGTATATAGCTTCGTTTTTATTCCAAAAATAGAGGTTGACTCCTTAACTTTGGTAGTTTACAGGACAGAAATATATAAGAAAATATTATAAACTGGACCTCTTGATATGAAGATGCGAGATTAGACAGACACAAGTCACATAATTAACGTCACAACAGAGTAGTAAACAAGTCGATGAATGCAAACTTTAACAACAAAAAGTAGTAAACAAGTGGTATCCATGTATATGACATACGCACATATAAATTTAGTTCTATAACTTTTATCCTATGAATAATAACTATACATTTGCTTTATATAACGTTAAAGTTTAAAGAAAAGGACTAGTAAATAAATTTACCTTTTTTTTTGTTTGGAAATTTGGAATCGTTTGCAGTAGGAAGAAAGAATATGTAGGATAAAATTGTTTTTTTTTTAATTTACTATTCATACATTTTGTTTCGCAATAATTCTATTATTGTGAATAAAAAAAGAATTCATTTACAGCGCATTATTATTCGCTTTATTATATTTTGCAAATGGATTCATTCAAAACAAGGCGTCCCTCAAAACAACTAGTAAACTATATGACTTAATTGTAGTTGCTATTTTTATGCCATCGAGAATCTACAATAATTTTAGTTGTCTTAAAACGTTTTCAACAAAAAAAAATTTGGGTAAAAATTTCATTAGTTTTGTTGGAATTTTGATCAAGTACTTTTATAAGCTGCATGCATGATGCTGTGATTCGTAATTTAAATTTATAAACCGAATTACATGAGCAGTTTATAGGTTATACAGTGTTAAATTAGATAGGTATAAAATCTTTTAATAGGATTCAGGTCTCTCTTTTATTTTTTCCCCCTATTTTCTTAAGTGTTTTCCATCATTTCCACTCAGCTTTGGGTAAATAAACTATATTGTGTTGTTGACAATGTATTAAATTTTAAAAGCAATAATAGTTCTGACCATATTTCTTATTAAATTATTTTTATTGTTTAATGGTTTTTTTATGCTTTAGGAAAGTTCTAATGTGAAAGCATATAAGAGATTGTGCAGCGTGGTGACGTTGGTAAATCATCAGTTTGTCCATCAGATTTAGCGTCTGTTATACAGATAAAACCTATACATATAATGAAAATAACGATCAAATGGTTCATATATACTATTCGTATTTTTATTTTACTTTTAACGTCCTTCAGATTTGTTATTAAACCATGCCTTAGTCCCATATGTATCACTTTTATTTAAAAAATGATTTCAGTACCAGCTGGGAAATTTCTTGTTACATGTTTTAATAGAATTTTAATTTTTAAATGGGTATTTTAATAGAAATTGTTACAAAGTTTATGGAAATTTTCATGTAAATTGATTATAACTACGTCGAAATTATACGGATATATAATCTATGTATAATATTGTCGCATTTGTCCCTTGACTTGGAATATTCAATTAATAAACTAACGTCTGATATTTATTAGGGTTTGAGGAACAAAATGCAGTAGTCTACACGTGCCAGGTCATGTGTCGGTTACGGTCAAATGCCGGTGCCAATAGATACACGTGTCATTCTAATAACCCCACATTTATCTTTGAATTTTTGACTTGGCTCTTCCTTCTTCACACAATGATGACCGGTGACTGACTGTTTCCGGTTACCTGTTAAATCATTAGTCATCGCCTGACTCCACCACAAGCTTGTTTCCCACCATATTCCATATCTAAAAAAGGGTAAATATCAACTTTAAGGCCCCATCAGAGGGTTATATCAACTTTTCAAGTCTTACTTTAAGACCCCAAAAGAAAGTATACACTAAAAGAACCCAAACAACTTTTATAAGGTTATATCAACTTTTCAGGTCTTACTTAAAGGCCCCAAAAGAAAGTAGGATACTAGAAGAACCCAAATTGGTACCTCTTTTTTTCTTTTTCTTTTTTTTAACATAATCCAAAATTGTACGCCATGTTTGTCAAATATGGGATATCTAAATTTTGGATTGGAACAATTAATATTACATTTATTTCATGAATAGAGATATTTTTTTGTGTTCAGACAATGATTAATAGAGTTTTTTTTTATTTATTAACGAAATGAATAGAGAGTTCAAGGAATTGTTTTTGCCAATGATAAAATACCCATTCTCTTTTTTCTTTTATGTTCATGTTCAAATTACGCATTTAAAAAACTAAATGACAAACTAACATATGTTTCCTCACCCGAGGCCACTTTTGTAACTCTCGATTTTGGGAGGTAAAATGCTTTTTGTCAACTCGACTTTATATATAAAAAGTCATTCAACCCCAACCTCAAACCTCTTTTTTGAATCATTCACACATAAAGTCTAAGACTTTCATTCAGCCTTGGATTTTAAAATATAAAACGATGTTTTTCTAAAAAAGTGAAATGCTAAAACGCCATTTAGTATACTTATTCAACAAGACATATTAAATAAATATATATTTATCAAAAGGCATAAATACGAGAAGACCCAACAGTCTTAACACCAAAAGTCTTAAAAAATAAAAGTTCTTGTTCTTTCTTTCTTTTCTCTTCTTCTTCTTCTTCACGCTCCTCTCTTTGTCATTTTTTTGGGGTTAGTTTATCTCTTTGTTCTTCGTCATGTCTAATGAAACCAAAGATCTCAACAACTATCACTACACTTCATCGTATAATCATTACAATATCAACAACCAAAATATTATCAATCTCCCTTACGTTTCTGGTCCATCTACATATAATGCAAACATGATCTCATCATCACAACTCGGTTTTGATCTACCCTCGAAGAACTTGAGTCCTCAAGGAGCGTACGAGTTGGGTTTCGAGATCTCACCATCCTCTTCCGAGTTTTTCAATACTTCGATCGATCAAGAGAATGTTTTGTATAATGCTTATGATTATAATAGTAGTCACAAGAGTCTTGAAATTGGCGGTGGTGGCGGTACAACCATTGAGAGTGAAACTAGGGTTTCTGTTTCTCCTTCTTCAAATGAGGCTGATCATCGTCCCGGCGAAGATTCCAGCAAGAGCTTGAGGAAAAGAGAAGCTGGCGATGGAGGAGAAGATGATCAACGTTCTCAGAAAGTGTAAGTTTCATAGGTAATCAACCATTTATTTAGTTAAGCAAGATAGAATATTTAGAGTTCACATGATTCATGATCAAACTTGCTCTCTTTTTTTTTGTTTTATTAAACAATCATTTTTTATTTATTTACCAAAAGTTATTATTTTTTCTCCAACTGAACACAAAAACCTTAATCATGTGAAAATATTAAACAAATTCCTTCTTCTTCTTCTTTTTTTCACTTTCAGGCCCAAATCAAGAAAACTAGTTTTTTTTAACTAACCAAACATTAATTAATTAGAATTTTCTTACGCAAAACATTAATTGTGGAGTCTGCATAACATAAAATGACACTTTAAGAGTACCATGGGGATTTGATTCTGATGAAATTATCTATATGTATTTCTTATGTAATTTTACATAAATATGTTTTGGTATAACTTTAGGCTCATAATTGAAAGAATGATAAATCAAATTATTTTGATCATAATTTTTCTGTGATTGTTGGGATTGTGTATTCTGATAATATTTTTTCTTAAATTATTTAACTATTTAGTACCTATAAGTATAAATCTGTTCCCTAAAGAAACCACTAAAACAAAAAGACGTGTCACTATTTTTGGCAGACTAACACCAAAGATTTAAGTATTATATGTGTCCCAAGTCCTAACAATCATTTGGTGCATAGCAATTAGCATTATTAAATATAGTTCAAAGAATCAAAGTCAAGTGTATGGTACGGTGCCATGAATTACAGTCCAATCTAGTTTTTTTTTTCTTTCTCTTTGGTAAAGGGTCCAATCTAGTTCAGCATTAATTTAATTGAGTACCATATGGTTCAGAGTTAAAACAAAGAAGAAAGAGGAGACGAAGCAAAAAGAGCCACGAGTCTCGTTTATGACTAAGACCGAAGTTGATCATCTCGAAGACGGCTATCGTTGGAGAAAGTACGGCCAAAAGGCAGTCAAAAACAGTCCTTATCCGAGGTAATTTAATTGACTACTATATAACAATTAATTATTCAATTACTATATACGAGATAAATACAAATGAGTATAATATAATGTTGAACAATGTGGGTTTTAGTTTATCTTTGGCGTTGACCAAAAAATAAAAAGTTTAGTTTTTGGCTTTTAAAAGCCTAAAATCATTAACTTTCAAATAGTTTTTTAACCAAAAAAAAACTAAAAGCAACTTTGATTTTTCTTATCTACATCCATTTCTATGATTTCCTTGTATCTTGTAATTTAAGTTTTTTTAAAAAATTGGATTTCTATTTTAAAGTTAATTAATTTTTGGTTTTCTATTTACATTTCTATTTTACACATTTTTAATGTTGGTAAAAAAACTACAATATTTAGTTTTCTAAAATAGTATGATAGTTATTCACATATTCATACATATTTCAAAACCATCATTCAATTTGATTATTCTTATCAACATTTTTGCTTTTAATCATTAAAAGGTACACCGACAAAGAAAATTTGGTCAAGTTCTTTGTGAAATTTTGCCTGTATTTACCACTCATCAAGTTTTGGATTCTGACATTCTTTGAAAAGTCCACCAATTTTGTTATAACAAAATAACCAAAAAATAATTAAAAAATATAATTTTGTAACCGACATTATAGTCACATGCTAAAACAATATACTATATGTCAATTACGAGAACAGGAGTTACTATAGATGCACGACCCAGAAGTGCAACGTGAAGAAGAGAGTGGAGAGATCTTACCAAGATCCAACGGTCGTGATCACTACCTACGAGAGTCAACACAACCACCCGATTCCAACTAATCGCCGGACGGCAATGTTCTCTGGATCCACCGCATCTGATTACAAACCATCGTCGTCTCCAATATTTTCCGATCTCATCATCAATACTCCAAGAAGCTACTCACATGATGATATCTTCCGTGCGCCATATGCTACTGTGAATGTAAACCCTAGTTATCATCAACAACACCAAGGGTTTCACAATGAGAATGACTTCGAGCTCTTGAAGGAGATGTTTCCTTCGGTTTTCTTCAAGCAAGAGCCTTGATGATATAGAATTGTGATACTATATAGAACAATTCGGATGCATAATAAGTGATGGTTTTATCTCTTTTTTTTGCATGTATATACATATCTTTGTAACTAGCTATAGGATTATAATGTAGTAATGTCAAACATAATATGGAGTCTCTTCGAGTTATTACAATAGTTTTATCTTTGAGTATTTTTGTTAAATATATAGAAGCAAAATATCCTTCGTGGGACTCTCTTCTTCAGTGCTTGCTATATATTTTATTAAAAAGCTTAAAATCATTTTAACTAGTGGGGAAAGGGACATAACTTTTTTTTTTTTGTTAAAGGGAAAAAGGACATAACTTCATATCAAAAATATAGTCGAACACTAAGGCAAATGAAACTTTTTGGCTATTTAAAATTAAATTTAGACTAGAAGGATATATTGAACTTATCTAAATCTGATCACAACCTCACCTAGAATAGACAATCTAAGATCTAAGATATGCACTAAATCACCCACTCATCTCAACCAATAATTGGGTGTTTACTACGAAATTTATTTAATTTCATATACTTCTCTTCATGTGGGCGACCGGTTATATTGATTATTAAATTTAATCAATCTTCAAATTATGTTAAAAGGAAATGGAATTCTGTCAAGTAAGAATTAAGGAACCAACATAACGAGTTTGGTCATATTTTATTGATCACCCACATTGTTGTATATTAGATAGATTTGATACAATTATGTTAAAAGGAAATGGAATTCTTTCAAGTAAGAATTAAGGAACCAACATAACGAATTTTGTCATATTTTATTGATCATACACATTGTTGTATATAGGATAGATTTGATATAATTTAATATTTGTTAATATCAAAGAAAACAATATCCCATGGCGTATCATGTAAAGGATGTGATCGGTTAGTTGCTTGAGAAGTCCGTCTTTGAGTTCATGACATGTTGGATCCACTAACCACAATAGTTTAATAAATTACTTTCCACAATTATTTTCCATATTGTCATAAGATAAATTGCGAAGAAATTATTATTTGTTTTCATATTAATATAGTATGTACTCTCTTTTTTTAACGTCATTTTATTTACTTTTTAAGTTTAACATTATTGTACCAATTGTGGTGTATCCTCGGAACCCAAGCCTTTTTCATTCATTTGAAAATTATTTTAAAAGAAATGGATCCAGATTTGTAAGTTTTCAAATTTATAATAGAAAGTTTAAAATAAATAAATAAGTAGAAGGACCTTTATAATAAAACTTTACTATTTGAGTGGACACGAGAAGTTACTGTCGAGTCACTGTCTCTAACCAGAGAGATCAATCGCTCGGAAAAATCAGTCGCCGACGATCGAAAACGACGCCTCGCCGTACATCTTTCTCTCTTCTTCAAGCAAACACTTCCAAATCTCTCTGTAATATTTATTATGATCGTCTGTTAGAGATCACTATCTCTCGATATCATATCACCATCTTCGTCTTCGCCTTCGATCTCTGGTAATTTCAAATCTTTAAGATTGTTTCTAAAATTTCCAAATTTCATTTTTTTAATTTCCATGTCAATTTTTTATTTGTTTACATAAACATGTTCGTCTTTGGTGTGTTTACAGTTCAGAAGTTTTAAATACAGATCGTTAAAAATGGTGGATCCGGGACCGATTACGCCGGGCCAGGTTCAATTTCCCAAGAAACTTCACAGTCGTACTAAATTTGTTCTTTTTCTTTATTTTCTGGTACTTTGGATTCAATGCTTCAGTCGATTTAGGTTGATGTATCTGGCAAGTACTGTTGTGACTGTGATTTTGTGAAAGCCACCATTTTTAGTTAGAGGAAAGCCTAAAAGTGACTTTTATAATCTGTAAGTCAGTCTAAATCATAGGACAGGTTCTTTAGTCTCATCAGCATCCTTGACATAGCAAGTACAAGTAGTATTCTTCTGTCAATGATGAATCATAAATACTAAAAGATCAAAGTGTAAGTCTTAGAAAATACATGGATGTTGAGTGTTTGTTTTGTGACTTTCTAGTAGCTTTGGATCATTTTAGAGTTGGCTGTATATTGATGGACCTCAATCTACAAGATTTAACTTTGCAGTGAAATTTTTTGTAGGTATCTTTTCTACTTGTTGTAATCCCAATATTTGTTGGTTGGATATACTCGGAGCTACTTGAGTACAGAAAATCTTGGGTTCCATTGAAACCGTAAGTGTTTTTCAATGTGGTAATGTAGTAGAGTTTGGCTATGAAGCACCCTCTTTTAACCTTGAAAAGAGTTGTGTTCTTCTAACGCAGTCACTCGGATAATAATCTAGTTGATTTGGGAGGGGTAGCTGAGAAGGACGATGACAAAGCTGACTTGTTAGAGGGAGGTCTTTCCCGATCGACATCTGTAAGGTTTCATAATTCATCAATCAGAGCAAACATAATCAGGTTGGTGTTACCAGCTCATAATTTTTATAGTTTTTTTATTATAATTCTTCAGCAGTTCTCATGCTAGGGTGTCTATGATTTATCGATCACAGGTTTTTGAGTATGGAAGATTCATTTTTGCTGGAACACCGAGCAACCTTGAGAGCAATGTAAGTGAAAGCTACTTTAAGAAGTGATAATCTCTTTGTTCAATATTCTATGTTAAAATTCACAATCATACCTAGGTCGGAGTTCGGAGCAATCTTAATATATTTCTATATCTGTGACCGCACGGAATTTCTGGGAGATTTTACCAAGGTACCCAATTATTCACCCGGTTTGTATCTTAAGTCCATGAAAGAATATCTATTTCAAATATTTGAACGCTTTTGCTCATAGGACTTGGTTTCCTTTTACAGAATTACAACCGCGACCTTTTCATTTTTCTGTACGTTCTTCTCATCATAGTATCAGCCATGACATCTCTCAAAAAGCAGAATGACAAGTCACCCATAACTGGGAAATCCATTCTTTACCTTAATCGCCACCAGACAGAAGAGTGGAAAGGATGGATGCAGGCAAGTTTTCTCTTGGTTATTGGTAAAATGATCATTGCCTTTTATTGCCCAGTTGCTGTATTGTAGCTCTTATTGCCGCTTTCTAAATATCGTTCTCATGTCTTACTTTTTAACAGGTTTTGTTCTTATTGTATCACTACTTTGCTGCGGCTGAGATATACAATGCAATCCGTATCTTTATTGCTGCTTATGTTTGGATGACTGGTTTTGGAAACTTTTCGTACTACTATATTAGAAAGGATTTCTCCGTTGCACGTTTTGCACAGGCGATACCACTCATTCCATGATGAACTCTCTTCGTTGTATACTTCATCTTCCGCATCTAAAATCTTGTTCTCTTACAGATGATGTGGAGGCTGAATTTCTTTGTAGCATTTTGCTGTATTGTTCTCAACAACGACTATATGTTGTATTACATCTGCCCAATGCACACTCTCTTCACCCTAATGGTCTATGGAGCTCTTGGTATCTTCAGCAAGTACAATGAGATAGGATCTGTGATGGTTCTGAAGATATTTTCATGCTTCCTTGTTGTCTTTTTGTTGTGGGAAATTCCTGGAGCTTTTGAAATATTCTGGGGTCCATTAACATTTTTGCTAGGTGGTTAACCTCTCTGGATCTGATCACCTCCTCTATTTAATTCGTAATGATATTTGAAGGGGTTTCTAATATTTATAAATTGCTTGTGAACAACTGCTGGTTACAGTGACCCTGCGAAGCCTGATCTTCATCGTCTGCATGAATGGCACTTCAGATCAGGCCTTGACCGCTACATATGGATCATCGGAATGATTTATGCCTATTTCACCCAACTGTAGGTTCTTACACAGAAAAACACTTCCTATTTTTTGTGGTGCCAATGTAATGAACTTCAAAACTTGGGATCATTCTCTAGGTAGAGAGAGATGGATGGAGAAGTTAGAGGACTTTGAAATGAAGAAAAGACTATCCATAAAGACCGCTATAGTTACTATTACTGTGCTTGTAAGTCATTTCAGTCATCTTTTAGCTTGTTGACTGCACCATCCGTTTATACACATTGATATATTTTTTCTGTTTTGTCACATTTTAGGTTGGCTATGTGTGGTATGAACGTATCTACATGCTTGACAAAACTAGTTACAACATGTATCATCCATATACATCTTGGATCCCAATCACGTGTGTGCATAAATTCTCTCCTTAGTCTTTATATCTTTCCCTTATTTCACTTGCTGAAACTGAAACATGACTCGTCATTTGGTTTTTGGGTTCTAGTGTTTACATATGCCTTCGGAATTTCACCCACCAGCTTCGAAGTGTCTCATTGACTCTCTTTGCGTAAGCTAACTTGCACTAATTTTTTTAAGCTAAAGCCTGGTTTGCTAGGCTTCCCTCATTTCCATGTAATACTCTTTACATTTCCCCGTGCAGGTGGCTCGGCAAGATCACTTTAGAGACTTACATTTCCCAATTTCATATATGGCTAAGGTTTGTTTTCTGCAACTTAAATCTTGTTTCCTGGAAGCTTATTCGATCTCTTGTTGAACTAAACACACCAATTTTCAGATCTAACATGCCTGATGGGCAGCCAAAATGGCTTCTCTCTATTATTCCGGGATACCCTCTGCTCAATTTCATGCTCACAACTGCGATATACGTTCTAGTAAGAAACCGTAACTTCTTCTCTCCCTGGTCTTCTCTATTACTAAACTTTCTGAAACACGTGTGTTCTTCTTATTCTCCAGATATCTCACCGTCTCTTCGAACTAACCAACAAACTCAAGACGGTTTTCGTACCCACAAAACACAACAAGCGGCTCTTCTCTAACTTCGTAGCTGGGATCGCCATCACTCTTCCTCTGTATTGTTTTTCTTTCATTCTTCTTCAGATTCATCGCTAAACCTGTGAGTCCCCAAATCATCTCATTGCCATTTACTCATCAAAACTCTTATTAAAACTTAGACTCTGTTGAAATCTATCATTTACAGGTATAAAGAAAGTGGTGTTGTGTGTTTCTTCATTGGGGTCTAATCAAAGCAAAGCTAAAAGAAAAAACAAAGTTTGTTTTGTGGATCATTTTCTTGTGCACATTCAGCTTTGGAGGTCGTTCAACAAAGGCAGGACCAAGAACCATAGAAACCAATACTACTTTGCTCTATTGCCATACGAAATCGAAATCGATTGTTTTCGATTTAAATTTTCAGTTTTTGTTCTATATAGTTTCTTTAGATTTTGTTTTGTAAGCATTTAGCAAACAATCTATGTGGTTCGTCCAAAAATGTATAGTGATTTTAACGTATTAATCAATTTAAAAAGTCCCAAGCTTGAATTTTCAATCATAGCAGCATAAGTACTAATCCTTGAAGTCTCTTCACTCTTCTCAAATCTGTTACTTCAAGACTTAGACAAAAGATCCTAGTACCATCGGTGCTTAATGATCTTATTGTCTACATCAAAGTTTCTTTAAGTTAATCTATCAGTTTAATAACTACAGGCTTATTGAAAAGTATTAACAATGACATTACAACATAAGAGTGGTGGAAGAAATCACACGAGAGTTGTTGAATCCTCTTTGACTTCTTCTACTTTTGATGACTCTGCAGAATCCATATAAAACACACACACAGCTAATTTGCTTGATTCCAATGGAGTCTAGTCATCATTTCACAACTCAACAAGGTATAAAATAAGAGTGACATTCTCAATTTTGGATCTTTATGATCTAAATTTGTCTTTTTATTACATCATGTTGTCCACACCATACACCATATCTTTCACTAGGAATATGTGCCTGTGGGTAAGATCAGCCATGGAAAAAGTCTGAATAACTCCAACTGAACTAGCAAGTGTTCTCTTTGATTTTCTCAGCTTAAGCAGATCGCAGAAGCAAGCAAAACTCAAAAGAGACTATCATAATCATCATGGATGGTGAATTATCATCAATACCTATCTCAAAGAATCGTAAGAGATGCTTTCATATCTTCGTCTATTCGTTCTTTGTTCTCTCTTGCCAAGCAACAGCTACAATTCTTGGGAGATTATACTATAAAGAAGGTGGAAAGAGTAAGTGGATGGGATCTTAAGTTACAATCATTGGCTTCCCTGTTCTTGTTCTGTTTCGCTTCTTTTCAACCATCACACAACAACCTCAAACAAGAACAACAACAAATACAAGTGTCTGAAATGTGTCTACCTTCACAACCATTGGACCAGTTTACATAGGCATTGGACTATTATTATCAGAAAACTGTTACCTTTCCTCGTTCGGTTTGCTCTACTTACCGGTTTCTACTTACTCTCTCATTTGGGCTTCACAGTTAATTTTCACAGCTTTCTTCTCATATATACTCAACTCACAAAAGCTCCCTCCATTCATAGTGAATTCTCTGTTTCTCCTCATCATTTCCTCTACTCTACTTGTGTTCAATAATGAATCACAAACCACACATGTCTCTAAAGGCAAATACGCAATAGGATTCCTATGTACTGTCGCTGCTTCTGCAACGAGTGAACTATTTCTATCTCTCGTGCAGCTCATACTCCGCAAAGTTTTAAAGAAGAATACATTTTCAACAGTCACTAACATGGTTTTTTATCAGTCTCTTGTTGCAACTTGTGCGCTTCTCGTTGGACTATTCGCGAGTGGGGAGTGGAAAACATTAACCGGTGAGATGAAAAGCTATAAACTTGGAGTGGTTTTCACAGCTATTACTTGGCAAGTCTACACAATTGGGCTTGTGGGATTGATATTTGAGTCATCTTCTGTGTGTTCTAATGCTATAACTGCGGTGGGATTACCTATTGTTCCGGTACTAGCAGTTGTAGTGTTTCATGATAAAATGGAGGGGACCAACGTTATCTCCATCATTAGCTATTTGGGGATTTATTTCATTTGCTTATTAACATTACCTTGATGAAAAAAACTTGAAGAACCTTGAAGGAGTTCTTGATCTTCTACCTGTTTCATCGCAAGATAAAGAAGATAGAGACACGAAACAGCAAGAAAAGCATAGAGATTGATATGGTTCACAAGACTAGTTAGTGATCTTTTAAATTTTTTCATGCAATAAGAGAAAATATAGAATGTGTAAGTAGCCTAATGCATGTATGTCATGTATGAGATTAGATGTGTGGGTTTCTATATTTTTTCTTTGCCATAAGAGTACATGTTTTTTCATTCAAGCCAGAGCAAGAGATTATAGGCTTCTGTAGCTTATTATGCATTTAAGGATTAAGGATTTAAGAACTTGAGATTTTAAGGATTTAGTTAAAGCCTGTTCTTGTAACAGAATCTTAAAAGGTAAGCTTTCTCAAAACTCATATTATCCATAAACTCAGATATGTAAAACAGAGAGGATACTCAACATCTCAGCCTTGTGGCCTCCTAACAAAATAATTTCACATTTACTCATGGTAGGATTCAATCATATGATAAAAATAAGAACAAGTGAATGATCTCTTCTTACCAGAACCCAGAAAAATAAGCGTACTAAAGATTCTGAAGCTCCTCTTTGAAGAGCTTTTACGTACAACAAAAAAAAGCCAAAAATTTGAAAGGAAAAACAAGAAATTGACTTAACTAAAATTTTATCAAAACAAAAATCAAAACCAGATCCGTATGGTCCATCTCAACTTTGCTGTTATACCTCTCGATCATCGTTGCGATCTATAACTGAAATGATCTTTCCTCTAAGTTTCATCAGATGTGTAAGAATTTCATTCATGTCAGGTCGATCTTCAGGTCTAGAGCTTGTACAGAACAAACAAAGCTTCAACAGATCTTCAATAGCCTCTTCTTGTTCCTGAGAAACGGTAGAAGACCTAAGTTCTGGATCAAGAACCCTAATCATCCCTTCTTCTGTTTCATCTCCAATTGAATTCTCCACCAATTCACGCAAAGTCATGCCTTGTGATTCTTCATCAATCACTGAAGTCGGTCTCTGTTTCGTCATTAGCTCCATCATTATGATCCCGAAGCTAAAGACATCAGCTTTTGTTGTCACTTTCCTCATATAAGCAAACTCTGATCATGGAAAAGAAAAGGTTCGTCAGTTAAATCGATGTCAAAACTAGGGTTAAGGGTTTTGAAATTAGGTTTACGTTTTGAAAATTGAGTGCGAAATTTAAATGAAAGAGAAGAGAAAATATGGAAAAAATTAGGGTTTTGAGTATTTTACCTGGAGCTAAGTATCCAATTGTGCCTTCAAAAGCTGAGGTTGAAGCTGTGGTGCTTCCATCTTCACGTAGCCCTAGAATCCGAGCAGTTCCGAAATCACTGACGTGAGCAACACGTTCACTGTCTAAAAGTATATTCGCTGGCTTCAAGTCACAGTGAACGATTGGGAAACCAAATCCAGAATGAAGATAATCGATTCCACTAGCGATATGAACACAAAGATCGATTCTTTCGGAAAACGATCCAATCGGTGAAGCAGAGCCGTGAATCTTGTTCTCCAAGCTTCCGTTCTCCAAAAATGGAAGTACTAAAGCTTTCATTTTGCCGCTTTCCCAAGCAAACCCTAAGATCTTCACCAAGTTTCGATGCTTTAATTGACTCAATGTTTTGGCTTCTGTGTAGAACCATTTATCTGATTCTGCAGAGAATTGTTTCAGATTCAATACTTTTACTGCAATCACTGTTCCATCTTGTAAATGACCTTTGTACACTGTGCTTAAGCTGCTTGAACCAATGATGTTGGCACTGTTGAAAGAATCTGTTGCTATTTCCAACTCTTTTGGATTGAATCTCTTTAGCTTCAAAGCTGAATCCAAATCTGGTAATGAAGACTCTGATGAGTTTTCACTCTTTATTTCCTTTTTTCTATAACAGGTGAGAATCAGAACCAGAAGCAGTAACAGAAGTAGAGCCGCAGCTGATCCAAGAACGATTAAGATGATCGCGGTTCTCTTTGAGAAGTGGCTTGAGCTCTTCTTGATCATACATGGCTTGAGAGGCTTTTTGTTGCCACAGAGATCTGTGTTTCCCATTAGATCAGATGCATTGATGTTTTTGAACACACCGGCTTCAGGAACATGGCCTTTGAGGTGGTTTGAAGCTAGTTTGAGATGTTTCAGAGTCGAAATATTGGCGAGACTCTCTGGAATTTCACCTGTGAGATTGTTACTAGAGAGATCCAAGGAGACCAAACGCGTCATGTTCCCAAAGCTCTCAGGAATTTCACCAGAGAGACTGTTCCTTGAAAGGTTCAAGCTTATGATCATATCCATGCGTCCTTGTTTGAAGACTTCATCTGGGATCTGACCCGAGAGATTGTTCCGCGAAAAATCCAGTATGAAGACGTTTTTGCAGGCCTGTAAAGATCTTGGAATAGACCCGGAAAACAGATTGTTCGAAAAATCGATTTCTTGAACCATTTCAAGATTTCCAAGATTGTTCGGGATGGCTCCAGCCAAGAAGTTGTTTGAGAAGTTGAGGTTAAGCTGAATGTTTCTTATCGAAGATAATAGCTCGTCAGGGATGGTTCCAGTGAGAAGATTGTCGGAGATATCGAATGTGTTGAGCTGCGAAAGTGACTTAAGGCTTTCAGGGATAGACCCGTTGAACTTGTTTCCATGAAGTCCCAAGTAAGTAAGCGAATTGAGTTTTGAGAACAAGGCAGGAATTGGACCTGTAAACTTGTTGTTGGATAGCTCAAGCTCTGAGAGTTGCTTCATATCAAACATTTCTTCAGGAATTGGACCTTCGAGATCATTCATGTGCAGCGCAAGCCCCTGGAGGAGAGTGAGTTTCGATATCTCCTTTGGGATTCTCCCTGTGAAATGGTTAGCTTGAAGGTTCAAGAGATTCAACTCTTTCAAATTCCCGATCTCTCGAGGAATCGTTCCATTGAGAGAGTTTTCAGAAACTTGCAAAATCCTAAGTTTCTGAAGCTTCCCAATCAATGGCTTGAGAGTTCCTGTTAAGTTGTTCTCTGCCACATTTAGAGTTTCCAGGTTTGAACAGTTGAAGATATCATCTGGAATTTCGCCAGTAAACCGATTCGGTCCAAGAGAAAGAGCCGTAAGATTCATCCGTCCTAATCCCCGCGGAATCTTCCCAGTCATTTGGTTGTGAGACAGGTCCAGGACTTTAAGATTGGTGCAGTTACTTATGCTGGAAGGTATTGGTCCGGTAAGAAGATTGTCGTGCACGGAAAGGTTGCGAAGGTTTGTTAGAAGCCCTAGATCCGGCGGAAGCTCACCGGAAATATAATTGAAACCCATCGTTATTACTGTCAAGTTCTTCAAGGTTGTGATTGACTGTGGAAACTCTCCTGTTAAGTTGTTGGATTGAAGAGTAAGGACTTGAAGTGACTTAAGAGAACCGATTTCTTCCGGTATTGGTCCAACCAACTGGTTTGTTGATAATCCCAAATATATTAATCGGGTAAACCGGAACAATGAGGATGGTATTGAAGAATTGAGTTTGTTCCTGTATAACCGGAGAACTACCAGCTGAACCAAATTCCCTAATTCAGCTGGTATTCTCCCGGTTAATTGGTTATCAAACAGCTCAAGTTGGTTCAAGCTCGTGCAGTTTCCGATCTCAGCCGGTATTTCTCCTTCCAACAAGTTATTATTTAAAGCGAGAGCTTGTAAGTTCGAGAGATTTCCTATTTCTCTCGGTATTTTACCGGTTAATTGGTTCTCACTCAGGTCTAAATCCGTCAGATTAAACAGAGTACCAATTGATACCGGAATTGAACCAATGAACCGGTTAACACCAGCTAAGAAAATCTGGAGATGAACCAAATCTCCTAAGCATTCTGGGATTTTTCCGGTTAAGTTGTTGTTAGCAAATCCTACTAATCCCAAAGAACTAGTGTTGCATATTGCTTCAGGAATATCACCGGTTAACAAATTATTTCTCAGATCAAGATACACAAGATTCTTAAGCTCCCAAATCTCAGATGGTATCAAACCAGAGAAATAATTTGAGTAGAGAATAAGCTGGTTAAGCTCAGTTAATTTTCCAATTTCAGCCGGTATTTGGCCGGTAAAGTTATTTGAAGTGAGATCAAGAACCTGGAGATAGGTGAGATTCGCTATGGCTGGAGACAAAACACCTTCAAGTTGCTTCTCCAGCAAGGTAATTGAGACAACGTGACCGGTACGACCGCAGGTGATTCCGGTCCAATTGCAGTGTTGTACCGAACCGGTGGTGGTCCAATCCGATAATACTCCTAAAGGGTCGTTAGGAATGCTATTCTTGAAGGATCTTAAAGCTTCAATCTCTGGTTTAAAGTTCTGTTTTGCAAGTGAAAAGCCAGAGAAGAAAAAGAAGATGAGGGTTGAAATCAAAATGGTCACTGAGAGTGATGTCATGGTTTAGAAGAGTTGAAATTTTGTGAGAAACTATTATAAGAGAATTATCTATGTATCTATCTATTATTTATAGAACTATGTATATACACGCGGTCATATGTTTATATATAAGTATATGCGCAAGAAGATATAGATTTGTGGGATCATGTCACGGGTGTGAAAATGCCAAAGACGCAACATACATAGTTCCACAATTCATATCATTTATAATTTGGTCAAGTTGCCACTAAATGTATTCCACTAATAGTTATACACATGCTTATATCCATGATTGTATTATATATCATATTCATTTAACTTCACAATGTATATAGTCATCTCATATATCGTAATATGACCATGATCCATGACATATACAGTAGTTACTAGTTTTTGTTTACAGACTGAATTTAATGTTAGCATATTGTTGAATTATATATATATATATATATATATATATATATATATATATATATCATATCATATCATATTCCATACCTTATATGTAGTCTATTTCTATCTACTTATTTTAGTTAGAGTTTTTCTTATAACCAATTGTAGTTTTTAATTATTATATGATATAAATGCGTGTATTTGAAAAGGAATTTGAGTTTGGCTAATGAAAAAGAAAGCCTTTTTTGTTGTTGGCTGGTCAAAGAGTAGCGATCGTTGAAATTGAAACGATTGTGCTCAACATAGTATTGACTTTTGAATCTTCTAAAAAATTTAAATATATCTTCGTTTTAAGCCTATTTAATTTAATTAATTCACTCACACGTCTTCAAAGTTCTGACTAAAGGAATCAAAAGTTCATTAGCTGTCTTGATGGGGATTTTTATAAACACAAGTTGTGTTTTGTCGAAGAATCTGCCAAAAAATTATTTGTCTTTTTGCCCAACCCGAAATAAAAAAAGGAAAACAAAATTCTCTGTCAAAAGTTTCTCAACTTTATTTTGACATTCGATTTCAGATAGAATTAATCCTATGATCACAACTGCTAAATATATGATTTATGGCGGATAAATTGGACGAATGGATAAAAAAATATAGGAGATTTAAAATAAATAAATTTTATCACAAGAATAGTTATGGATTAATTGAGGAATCCGGCCATACATTGATGTAGGTTGATTTGGACAACCTTTTTTCCGGATACAATGCTTACTTGATCTTGACCCATTAATATTTAAACTTTTCCGAATGCAATGCCCTTTGCTTACTTGACCTTGACCCATTTAACAATAATATTAATAATTTTCCATATTATTATGCTTACTTGACCTTGACCCAATAATATTAATAATTTTCCATATTATTATGCTTACTTGACCTTGACCCATTTAACTATAATATAAAAAATCCCATATTTAGGAATTAGAATATCCGGAAAAGCGTTATATTGATTTAAAATCAAAACGAACAAGGAGTTAAAAATCTAATTGACAGCTGTGGGATTTGAACCCACGCCCTTTCGGATCAGAGCCTAAATCTGGCGCCTTAGACCACTCGGCCAAACTGTCTTTATGCCTCAAACGCGATTATATATGCATAATATAAGTGTTTTTAAAAGAAAAGTACCCTCGTAATTTTTCAAACTTTATTAGAGTAACTCTCCTTTGTGTCTGACAGTGCGCCTATGGAGGTACGTGACTATTTTTATGGACAAGTATATAAGTTATTCCAGTTCTTTGAGTCATTTGTATTAACTGTATTAAGTGATAAATTTAAGATACATATAGATAAGAAAATAGGATGATTGGGATTAAAATCGATATCTAAAGCAAATGGTGAGCTGTTTGAAACTGTTTTGACGAATGTAATCATTTCATTCTTTATTTTGGATCAATTGAGAAGGTATCTAACTTGCAAAAGACTTTTATGGTCGGTCAAAAAAAGCACATTTCTTAACTCATGGATATGGAATAAATTATTGAAATATAGACATTTGACAACTTTTTTAAGGAAGATCGAATTTCATAATGGAACATCAACTTCTTTTTGGTTCGATAATTGGTTTTTAATGGACAGAATAATTGATATCATGGGATCACAAAGAAGTAAAGGAGATTCTTCTCTACTCAATAGTGGAAAGCGTGTTGGCAACACATAGAACTCGATATCATCGGGTAGATGCTTTGAATGAGATTGAAGAGGAAATTACCTTCAAGCATCAAAAAGGACTTACAGTGGAGGCGGATGTAGTTCCGTGGCAATATAAAGGAGCCAAGTATAAATCGACATTCAGCTCCAAAGCAACATGGAGATTAATTTGAGAAGAGCAGCCAACAAAGAAGTGGTCTCAAGGCATATGGTTTACACACAACACACCCAAATACTCATTCATAGTTTGGCTTGCGGTAAATAACAGACTGTCGATATGCGATCAAATGCTCAGCAGGAACAATATTGCTCTAACGGCTTGCTCCCTCTGTTTGGAGCCAATGCAAATACGAAATCACATCTTTTTCACATGCCCATATTTAGCTGAGATTTAGCGCTCCCTTACACACAAACTTTTTTAGTCACAGTACACGACTCAGTGGGATAATGTTTTTGCTTTCATCATGGATACAAGTCAAGACAAGCTCAAATTATTTTTACTGTGATATGCGTTTCAAACAATAATACACTAGATTTGAAGGGAGAAAACAGTAGACAACATGGTGAATCGGCTGCTCCTCACGCGCTTCTAACCAAATTCATTGACAAGAAAATCCGCAACAAACTCTTGATGATCCGAGCCATGGAAGACATGTGATTCAATCAAAGAATGGAGATGTGATTTACAACTCGATAACGTTGTTTTGATGCGAAAAAAAACTCTATGATATTTATAAATAGCTGCATTTGATGTAAAAATAGTTTTTTGAATAAATTTTACGAAAAGAAAAAATTAAGATGATTATTTAAGGTGTTCGGGTGTAAAAAGTAGATATATAAAGCAAAAGAAAGTTAATCACTGCAAATCATTGTTATTAGTGACGGATTTTAACTACCTAATACAACTTCGCGTCAGTTTTGATCGCTAACTCATTCGGACAATATGTATAAGAATTATCTAGTTATGTTGTGATGATTTATGAGCTAAACAAAAAAAATATAGAAGAATTCATTTATCTTTATTCCCTTACCTTAAAATCAAGCTGAAAACAAACTAGAACATAGAAAATGTTTTTCAAACTTGATAAGGTTATACAATCAATATATCTATGTATATAGGACTCTCTTTTTTCTTAAAAGATGTGTTAGATTTTTTTCTCTGTTCTGGATAATTCCACGACATTACAAAAAATATTTAGAGTTTTCAAATTTAATTCATTTCTAAATTATTATTTTTAATAAGAGAATACCGCATATAAAAAGTGAGAATATTTTCTTCATAGGATTTTTTTTTGAAAAAGCGTCTTGAATATATGGTATTTTATAGATTTCTCATATAAAATTTGATGCTTTATGAATTTATATAAAAAATACATAAAGCTGCTAATTTAATCTTTTTGGAATTAAGAAAAGAGAAGAAAAGCTTAATGTATAAATCTCTCTTATATTTTTTTTTCTTGCGAAATTCTCCTCTATTTATTGATGTGATGTGTCAGGTGGGTTCTATATAACACACTCTCGCACGCACACACATACTTTTTTTTGAACAATTTATTATGATAAGTCAATATATTTCATTTCATCTAATCGCTTCGATGGAAGTTTTAATGTATATTCTTTGTGACTAGTAGATATGCGTGTCTAAGATATATGATTTGATGAATATATTGAAGAGAAAAATGATCTTAGCAGAAAAATACGTATATGGACTTATAATATATAACTGAGAAACTGTACAATATTTCACTATATATATATATTTGCTTAAAGATAAATTTAGTGATTATAATTAAATACATTTTTTAATTTAACATTGTAAGCTTTTAATGAATAAAAAATAATTATGGCATTTATGAAATTATGTTGTAATTAAAATATACAAATATTTATGACATTTCTGAAATTATGTTGTAATTTAAACGCATGAGTTGTCTTTTTATGCTGATGTTGTTCTTTACAAAAGTGTTTGATTTTACCCCTTTTTATTACTTTGTATATCTTCGTTTCTATAATTAGTAATACTACAAATGTCCTCATTAGGAAGCTCCACTACAAAATAGTAATTTGTAACTAATTTTTCAACGGACTGGATTTAAAGATCTACGGAAATTCTTCGTTTAGTGCGTAAGTATTGGTTGTACTCGCCTATGTCTAACAAAGGGGACAAATTATTTGAAGTCATTAAAATCCTCTTCGTTGAAATGAAGTAGAGTGTTGAGATTTTGATGAGTCTTTAAATTGGAAATCATTAACAAATGCCGTTTGTTTTGTTTTATACGAATGTAAAAATACTAAAATAGTAAGAGACTCACAATATCAAGTTAGTCGTGACTTATGAAACTTTGATACGCCACCATGAGACTCCTGAATTGACTGATTTTAGTATTTGAAAGAGAAGATATATATATATATATATATATATATATATTAATTCGGGGATAACCGATATAATTTTAGATATGTCAATAAACAAAAAGACAAACAATGGAGTTTTTTCAATAGACAGAGGTAAAAAGAGAATAAATTAGAGAAAACAAATTATTAAAGAAGATTAACTTATGAGAATCTTTATATGTAGTAAAGAAAGATAAACAACTTCCTTTCATTATTACAACAAACCCCATATTATTTATTCCATAAGCTTATAAAGGATGAAATAAACGAGAACTTGATCATATATGATCCATGATAATGATGATCTGATCATCCTCTGTATGTATACTACTAATTCTGCTTTTTCTTAGATCACCTATAGGAGCGTCGATTTAGACGAAGAAGCCTCATCAAACATACTCTCAATCTCGATTTTAGTGAGCGTGTCCTGTAATTTGCCATCTTTAGACGTCGAATTACTACACGAATATTTGGTATCTATAAGAACTTTGTTTTTTCACAGCGTACTGGATCAGCCTCCTTTCCAAATCCTGAATTTTATATGTAAAGAAAACCTAATTAATTTTTGCACACAGAATTTAAAAACGAGATATATATAAAATTATAATTAAGAGTATAAAAACAAACACTTATATTATATACCTTCACATGATCCTTATCTACTTCCGTTGCTTCCTTGACATCATCGAGGTCGCCCATAAGCTTGAGAATCTCAACGTTTGTAGAAGCCATTTCTTAATTAATAATTTTGTGTAGTTGAAAAAAATCGAAAGAGTTATGTCTAAATTTTCCTTTGCTCTTCTTCTACCTTCTTGTTAATGGTGTCTACTGTCTTCTATTTATAGATTTTATTGTGTCAAGCAAGTCATGTTGATGTTGTTCTACGTTAAAAGTCTTTCGCTTTTTCCCTGTTTAAAACTTCTTTTTATTAATAGTAATACCACAAATTTCCCAATTCGGAAACTCTAGTACAAAGTTTTAATGAATATTTGAATCTACTGTCTATCTGATATAAATTATGAAAAAGAAAACAGTAATTTTTATGCAACGATTTTAATTAAAGTTCTATGTAAATTCATTCTAATGCCAAAATTTCCATTTGGAGAAAGAAAAATGAACTGACGTTCAAAATCCCTCTATTGAAGTAGAGAAGATAATGTCGATCAAATCGTTTATAATACGTTAACTACAAAAAGTCCATTAAAGAGATTTCAAGAAATCTCAAATGTTTTATTAGAATAGACATTATAGTTGTCATAGGTTAATAAAGACCCAATGGTTCCTCACATCTTGCTTATGCATTTCTTTGTGAAAGATTATATACATCTCAATTTTTTTTAAGATATATAGATAAGCTTCCATAATGTTTAATGTTTTGAGTTTTATTATAACGAAAACATATTCTCTTTTTTACTTGAGTATTATAAGTGTTATAAAAGAATATATATATATATATATATATATATATATATAGTTCAATAACTCAGCAGTAGAGTACTTTGTTTAACAGACATGAGGGTATCCATATTAAAACGTGAATTTCTTTCATTAAATTGATATTAACAACAATCTTGTTTTCCTCAGCAGACTTGATCAGCCTCTTCTCCAAATCCTATATTTAACAAAAATCTAATTACAAAGGAATAAAAAACAGACGAAAAATATATTAGAATACTTACCTTCACATGCTTTACACATACTTCCGTTGCTTCCTTGACTCGATCAGGTTCTGCTATAAGCTCGAGATATTCCTCCTTTTTATAAGCAGTTTTATTTTAAAAAAAAAATAAACTCGGGTATAGAAGAACGAGTTATGTCTAATTTTTTCTTTGTTCTTCTTCTTCGGTTTTGTTAATGTTTTCTTCCATTTATAGAGGTATTGTATCAAGTATGTCATGTTGATGTTTTTCTACGTCAAAAGTTTTCCGTTTTTACTTTTCTTAACTTCTTTTTTTTATTAATAGTAATACCACAAATGTCCTAATTAGGAAACTCTTGTACATAGTTTTATCGAATATTTGAATCCTATTGTCTATTTGATTTGATATATGTTAATAATAGAAAACAGTTATATTTATGCAACGGATTGAATTTTAAAGTTCTATGGAACTTCAGTCTAATCCCAAATTTCCAATTGGAGAAAGGAAAAATGAATTGAAGTGAAAAAAAATGTTGATTTTTTGATTAGAAGGAAAAACATTTTCAACACCATTAATTAGTAACGATAGGCTTTGGATTTTTGAAATCCTAAGTTTGAATAGAAGTACACCTAAGTAATGATAGGCTTTGGATTGGGTCCTTACACCTTCCAATTTAGTTCAGCTTTGTTTGACTGTTGTGGGCCTAAAATTTCTACAGTTGGCTTCCATTTTTACTTTTTATTTATTATTTTGTTCAAAATGTTCCAAATTTTTAGTTTAACGCAAAACCTTTATATAAAAACAATTGGCTGCAACAAACGACCTGACGTTAAAAATATATGAATAAATTATACATTCCTTTGGAAAAGGATAATCATTTGACGTTAAATATATAAAATATATAATATTTATATACCTATATATAGGAATCGATAATGCTATTCAGTTATAAAAAAAAAGATAATGATGAAATATCCAGGAAAATTCTTTGGAAAAGAAACAGAGTGCTCCAACGTCAAGACACCTACTTTGAATCATTTGAAAGTGTGAAATTAGAAACGCGCTTCTGGTCAATGAAATGACCAAATTACCCTCAATTTCTGCTTGTATAAAACTTTTGTTCGTGTGCGAGGACTAACAACAAACAACAACAGAAACAGTAACAAAAACATTTAGTAACCCTAATTCTTTTCTCTGTACAGTTTGAATTTTCGAAGGAGCTCAAAAATTAAGAAAGATGGGAAAAGAGAAGTTTTCGATATTCAAGACGACGAAAGAAAGGACGAGATTGAAGTTTTTAGGACTTAGAGGGATAAAATGGAAGAGATTGAATCTGAAGATGTCATTTTTTGAAACTTTGAAATTCAGATTCATGTCTATCATCGAAGCTGTGGTTTTGGTTTCTAGGCTTGCTTTTTTCTTTCTTTGTTGTGGTTGTAGATTCTAACAAAAGTTAGGTTTTTTGTTTGGGTCAACTCTGTCTTTTTTTGTTTGTATGTAAAATTTGATTCTTTATTCTTTCAATTCAATATGAAAATTTTCTATTTTTTTGATTTTGTATCCTGTTAGTGAAATTAATGAATCAAAATGTGGATTTTATGAACACGGTGGTGTAAATTAACAGGAGGAAGAAGAACTTGAAAATTAGGTTTTAGGAGGAAGAAGAAACCCAACACGTGTGTTATTCACGTGAGGACGTGAGGGTCACTCATTAACTTATTTTTGGGGCTTTCGGTTATTTTCTTTTTTTTTCTTCAAAATTTCTTTTGGGCTAATTTTAAAAACTTTTTATAATTTTTTATTTTTTTTAATCTTGAACAAATTTGTTTTGTCATCCAGGTTTGTGTCCACTGTCAGAAAAGGGTAGATGCTAAAATAAAAAAGACGCGGTAAAGGCATTTTATGTTCTAGAGCTTTCGGCCAAGCTTAATATAATAATTACATGATATTCTTAAAATTTAATTTTGTAGGGTGGTTACAGTTGTTATATTTCATTCATCACATACAAGTGAATATGTTATCGCTCTACTATTTAAACTTGAAAATATTTGACATTTTACATTTAAATTTTCAATAAAAAAAAAGATGCAAAGACTAAACCGATTGTATATATGACACAATGTTAGAAAACATCGAGTGATCCAGTCGGTCGAAATGGTAAACCAACAATTCGAGTACGATTAAATCCGTTCCATATATCTTCAAATGAGTGTTTTATAGAGCCGTTAAATTTGAAAAACCTAGCATAAATCAGTGACCCAAAAAATATCCATGATTTGGTTAGTTTATGGATCAAATGACAAATCTTTTATTTTTGTTGGAATGTTTGAGCTTCGATAAAAACTGAAATCTAGTTTTTCCCAACTGAGTTATATATATTATTCAAACTAACTGTAGTTGGTAACAAGTCATATTTCTATGATGATTCCAACGAAATCGAATCTCAAATCTCAATAGATATATATGTCTAGCAAAGGTCAAAGTCTTTTTTTTGGCCA
The DNA here is from genome assembly GCA_963922655.1 of Cardamine chenopodiifolia. NCBI lineage: Eukaryota > Viridiplantae > Streptophyta > Magnoliopsida > Brassicales > Brassicaceae > Cardamine > Cardamine chenopodiifolia. The sequence continues at coordinate 19,989,811 of OZ000480.1, read as the reverse complement.
GCAATTTATGTTTGTACAACTTGAGTCAACTAAATGTAGAATTAACCAATACGAACGGATGTTGAATTAGTCTATAAAGTCAATGCCGAATGCCGAGTTTATTAAGATATAAACCAATGCTCTACATTAGAAAATAACTATCAAATATATAAATTAATCAATTTTTTAGTATAAAATCTTATAAAAAGAAGTCTAAAATCAATCCATACAAATTTAACCAGTTGGTACAAAACAGATAATATCATATTAATAAAAGTTAATTTAGGTTTGCATAAACCCAGTAAATAATATCAGAGCCATGTTAAAAAGGTGGATTTAGGGAAGTAGGTGTGAGCTCCGCATGTTCGGTGTGGAAAGAACTTTCAATGTGACACGATTAGAATAGTGCCTCAAGGGAATCTCACGAACAAGGAGTGCCAAGGTTTCACTGGAAGAAAGGCCAAAGGTTTGTGGTTCTTGGTTTAACAGGAAGATTGTTGGAAGACAAACCAACATCCCACATCGAAAAATTAGAAAATAATATTATAATATATAATTCAAGTCCAACTCTAATTAGTATGAGGCGTTTTGGAAAAATATCCAAAAACAAATCCGTGGGGGTTTGGCCAGTAAGTCCAAAGTGGACGATATCATATTAATGGGAAGTTGATTTGGGCTTGCAGAAACCCAACAAGTGATATCAAAACAAATTGAAAAAAGTGGACTTAGGGAAGTGGGTGTGAGCTATGCATGCTCGGTGTGGAAAAAGCCCTCAATGTGACACGATTAGAAGAGTGCTCAAGGGAACCTCACGAATAAGGAGTGCCAGTGCCAGGGTGCCAAAGTTTCGTTGGAACGAAGGCCAAAGGTTTGTGGTTCTTGATTGAGGGGAAGATAGTTAGGAGACAAACCAACATCCCACATCGAAAAAATAGAAAATAACAAGTTTGTCCAAATCAGAAAATATCATATTAATAGAGAGTTGACTTCAACTTACAGAATTCCAATATATTTTAATGTGGTTTTATTTTTCTGGTTAATATTGACTTGTAAAATAAATTACGGAGAAGTTTAATCGGGATTAATTGGTGTTTGATTTTGCTTTGATTTGAGTAAATCTTGTTTGTAGGTTAGCGTAACTTGTTCTTCATTTTTCGTTTTTGTAAAGTAGTTTTAGGTTTAGAAGACTGTATACTATTCACGAAATGACATCCTTATATACTTACATCAAAGAGTAACCCTAAGGCTAGAATATTTACTAAATGGAAAACTTTCTTTTCTAACAAGATACGTATAACTCTAATACGTCTAATGCTCTCCTTCAAGTTGGCGCGTGAAGATTACAAACGCCCAATAATAAGTAATCAAAACTCGAACAACCAAAAGCTTTAGTCAACATATCCTTTAGCAAGCTCAATCTCAAAACGCAGCTTGCTAACTGATACACACAGGTTTTCCCAACTGAGTTATATATTATTCAAACTAACTGTTGCGCAACTTGTTTAGAGCACCCGTTTAGTAAGCGGGAGGTCTCGAGTTCAACTCTCAACGAAAGCAAAGTCAACGTAATCATTTTTTCTTTCCTTTTCCAGTTTTCGGTAATTGCGTAACGTATCCTTTTATTATTTATCTGTATATAAAAGACCCTGTTCTCTAAAATATTCAAATAGAACCCACACTGTCGAAAGCTTTTTGTTGTTTTTTAGTCTCTCTTCTCCTTGCATTTTTACTGTCTCTCATCGTCTCCGATTCGCTCATTCTGTCGTCACCGTCGCTACTGTTTCTCTTGTCGGTAAGTTCATTTATACCATTTTCTTCTTCTCCGTCCAGATTCGACGTATAATCTCATTATCGGTGTTGATAGTATTCTTTACTGTTTGAAGTTTTTAACTCCGCAGGTAACATGTTCGATGAAATGTCTCAACGAATTTTTCTTATATGAAATGCTTTTTATCTCCGTGCTTTTTTTGTTCCTCATTTCGGATTGCGTTTTCTAACATTGATGTGATCTTTGTATCCTTAAAAGTTTTGGGTGTCTTGTTTTCACCTATTAGATTCTTCTGGATCTAAAGATTATGTTATAGTTTTGGAATCGGAAGTTCCTGGCTTTAGTGATTAATGCTAAGGAAACGGAACCTAGTTAGTAGTTTACCAAGAATTGTTGCTTAGAGTTGATCGCAGTGACATAGAAACCCTAATTTCAAGAACCTTGTTCATTCTCATTCTCATATTTCAGGGGCTACTATGTTTCATCATCAAGTTTGCACCTTTCTATGAGGCATTTACCATTTTTGGCTTTGAAGAATATCTCTGAGTTTTGCGATATGAAATGTTTGCTTCTTTTTGTTACATCTATTAGACTTCAATGTGTGACTTGTTAAAATGATCATGTTTCGTTGTGTTTCTTACTTTCAAGGTGGTAGAGTTTCAAGAAAGATGGCTAGTGGTAGCCTGAAAAGTCTTGTAGCTTCAGCAGTGGTTCGAGGTGTGACCGAAGCAAGAGCGAGGATTTTCGGACATATGCTTAACCCAACGGGACAGAGATCTCCTCATAAGATATTAAGGAAGAAGCTTTTTGGTGATAAAGTTGCAGAATGGTATCCATATGACATTAAGAATGAGGATCCCAAGGTCTTGGCTAGAGAAGAACAAGAGTACTTTCCGAAACCTCTATGTCTTTTTTTTTTTTTTAACTGTCATATAAATTACTTTGCTTATCATATAAACTAACTGATATATAGCAAGCCTTGTAAGTCTTTTTTGAGTGGGATTGAGCTGTAACATGTTTCGACAAGCTTTGAATCAACTGAAAATTGGGGTTAGTGTAAGGAATCCAGGACATGTAGATTGTATGAGCTTTGTACTTAGATAGTTGTGATTTGTGAAGGTTATGCAGAGTCGTGTTCTTGTGTTTCTGGTGTAAAATAACCATATGATCATGTTTGAGAAGGGTAGTTTTCAAGATCTGTTTGAGCTTTATTTACGCTTTGTAAATTAGATGGCTGTGATATGTAAAGCTTATGCATAGTCAGGTTCTTGTATCTCTGGTGTAAAAATGGAGCAAATAACTATATAATCTTATTTGGTTTAATCCGCTGGTTATGTTAATCCTTGTTTTCTTAAAATCTGTTGAGAGGTCTTGAACTTGAAGCTTGTGTGTTGTTGTAGGCGCATATCGAAGCTTGAGATGTTGAAGCGTCGTAACAAAGGACCACCAAAGAAGGGTCAAGGAAGACGTGCCGCGAAGCGTAACAAGTAGAAAAGTAGTAACCCTGGCTACAAAAAAAACTCTGCAGTTTTAGAATCAGATTCTTCTGGTTGAGTCAGATCGAACTTACTACTAAAAAACTCTCCTACTTAAAACTGCATTTGTTTCCATTGATATTACTATGTTGAGACAAACTTGAAAGCTAGTTGCTTCCCTTTTGACTAAAATTCTATTTCTTCTCTGTTTTTACTGTGCTTTTCTTCAAGTCTTTAGTATGCACAAGCTGGTGTATATGCATATCGGAAAACACTAAAAAAAAACAGCTATCATATAATATTCTTAGATAAATTTCGATTCAACTGTTTTCTTTTTAATCAGGAAAAAAAACTGTATATTTTAGATAAATCACTATGAATACTTTTTGTGGTGAAAGTAATAACATTTGAGAGTTTATAATCATAGTAAATTTGTTTTTTTGGTGGAAGTGGTAACATTCATTAAATGAGTTAGTCCAGAAAAGTTTAAAATAACAGATTATTTTAGAGTGGTTGGTGTATCAGTCAACATTTGGCAAATCCTTGAATTATTGTTTTGATCACATAAACTAAAAGATACGTCAAGAGTTAGGACACTGAGAGAGTAATGGAGGAAGCTCTGAAGATTCAATCTTTGGTCATTTATCCGATCAAATCTTGCCGTGGAATCTCTGTCCCTCAGGCAACCATAACTCAGACTGGTAAAACTAAGAACAAACTTCTTCCAGTCCTTTGATTACTGAGAAACAAAGTTCATCTTTTGATAATTGGTATGAGAAAGATTCCTTTAAGATCATTTCTGATTTCTGGGACTTTGATCTATTTCTGTTCGGTTATAAGTTATAGCTTGATTGGATGGGAAGATGCTAGTAAATCTTGATGATTTTAATGAAATGTTTTGACTATGAAGTTGTTTTGGTTTGGATCTATGGGATTAATATGTGGAAACTGATGTAGGATTTCAATGGGACCGGTATTGGTTAGTTGTGAATTATAAAGGAAGAGCAACCACTCAAAGAGTTGAGCCAAAGCTTGCTCTTGTCGAATCGGAGTTGCCTAAGGAAGCTTTCTTGGAAGCTTGGGAGCCAACAAAGAACTCATTTTTGGGTAAATTTGTGTTAGAGTTTACAAAAGTTTTGTCTGTAACCGAGACTTGAATATTTGTGCTTTGATTATTTCATTTTTCAGTGGTAAGAGCTCCTGGTATGAGTCCGTTAAAGATCCCGATGACTAAACCAAGCCTGGTAGCCGAAGGTGTTTCGATGTGGGAATGGTCTGGCTCTGCGTTTGACGAAGGAGAAGAAGCAGCAAAATGGTTCACAGATTATCTCGGAAAACAAAGCCGTTTGGTTCGGTTTAATAAAGGTTTTCATTTTAAACTTTCTTGTGATCTTTTTCCATTAACAACGGATTTTGATGCACTGAGTTGATCAGTTTATTTGTTTCAGAAACTGAAACTAGACCTACCCCTCCCGAGTTTGCACCGGGTTACTCTACAACATTTGCGAATATATTTCCGTATATGGTTGCATCTCAGGTGAGTCTTATTATAACTCCAAATAGCGATAATAAATCGAATTTGCAGTTGATCTTCTTTTTGTTTTCTCAGGCTTCTTTGGACCAACTGAATACACTTCTACCAGAACCAGTGCCTATGAACCGTTTTAGACCCAAGTAACGAACGCTTTTGTTTTCTTGAGTTCTTAATATCTTTAATGTTTTGTTTGATAATCCGTGGTTTCTTGTTTCTTTGTAGTATTCTTATCGATAATTGCGATCCTTTCGGTGAAGATCTTTGGGATGAAATCAAGATAAACGATTTAGTCTTGAAAGGAGTTAGGCTATGTAGCCGCTGCAAGGTGTGAATCTGATGTCAAAAGGTACACTGAGATTTTCAACTCGAGGATTTTTAACTGTTTTATTTTTTCAGGTACCAACTATTAATCAAGAAACTGGGGTTCTAGGTGGAAAAGAACCAACTGAAACTCTGATGAAATTCAGATCAGACAATGTCTTAATGCCAGACAAGAAACCGCGTGGAAAGGTTAGATATAAGCTTTTGTTTGGTATCAGTATGATGCTAAACTGATTCAATAAACTGGCATCGATTTCGGTTTATGACAGGTTTTCTTTGGTAAGGAGATGGTTTGGAATTGGAACTTAAGCAACTGTGAAGGCAAAGGCAAGAAGACAATCAAAGTTGGTGATACCATCTCTGTCCTAAGGAAGATCTCTTCCAGAGCTGAAGCAGCTGTTTAACGCAAATATATATAAACATTTTACTGTCTTCTGTTGTGTGTTGTGTTATTATCTCTAAATAAAGTAAAGAGAGAATAATAATAATTTATTACTGTCTTCTGTTGTGAGTTGTGTTATAATATTTTGTTTGCATCATTTATATTGTAAAAGCTTGAAAATAATAATAATTTATATGTCAAAAATGTTAAAACAAAAGAGAAGAATTTACTTGCAAAAAGAATTAGAATCTTTTGTTTGCATTTGATGTTTGTTTTAGCGTTGCATCATTTATATTGCAAAAGCTTGGAAAAATAATAATTTGTATATCAAAAATGTTAAAAACGAAAGAGAATAATTTACTTGCAAATAGAAACGCAAACATATAAATTGCATTTGAAACAATCAAATTATAATATATATTTTTTGTGAATGTTGACAATTGTACATTATCATTCAAACAAGTAACATAAGTGTAATAAGACTTTATGAGAATAAAAATTGGGTGGTGAACAACTTATACTAGCTTTCTACTTACAACTTTGATTGTTGTTTTGGCTATTTAAGATCAATGCCCCCACGTGAATACCGGTTGACCCACCTTACCCAACTCTATCTAATTACATTTCGAGTATTTATTTTCCGGTTACTTGTTCCTTTATATAATTTCTTCTACATGTTTTTGAAATTAAAAAGGGATAAAAAATCAGGTAGTTTTTATGTTTTTATTTGCTAAATGGGTATTTTTTGTTTGAGATATATTTTTCTTTGAGAAATAGATAGTTTTAAAGAAAAGTGAGTTGAAAAATTACAAAAGATTGTCTCTGTCTCTTGAAGAGACAAAGGAAGAGAAAAGAAATGAAAGGAGGAGAAAGAGAGTTATGCCGCTGAGGAGCGAAAGACATAAATTTTTTTTTTTTTAAATGTGGAATATATATCTTTTGAAAAAGCAATAATAAAATTGTAATCATTCGATTTTAGCAAGAAGAAATATATTATTAAAACAGTGCAAAACTATGCATTTAACAAATTAAAACATAAAAACTAATTTTCTTTCTATTTCTTAAAGAAAATATTACTTAACGATAAACAGGCTAATAATTGAAAAGTTCATGTTCAACTTTGAAATGTCTTGTTTTACGGGAGGCTAAATTTTGTAAGAATAGAGAACTACGAGGTTAAATAGTGAACTATTGTAACCGTTAGGGGCTTTTAGATAAATTGAGCCAAGTGGCTGTGTCAACTTGATCTTGAGCACGAGTCCGACTCCAGTTTTTTTAGTACGATAAATGGGCTAGTGGGTTCCTTTCAAAAGATAATAAATTGAAAGATCACACTTATTTGAAATGTGTGTGTTAAAGAGCATTCGGGTTTTGGATTCATGTTTAGATTTGTGTAAAATTTAATTGAGTTTGGGTAAAATTTGATCGGGTTCGAATTTTTTGGTTTAGAAATTTATACTATAATGGAATAATTTACCGGGTTCAGGTTCAGATTTTGGTATAACCTTTCGGATTCGGATCCGGATCGAATTCGAGTTTCAGAATTAAAATCCTTTAAAAATCCAAAAAATAAATTTTGATCGGGTCGGTTTTTTCGAGTTTTTTTGAGGTTTTTAGGTTATTTCGAATTTTCCAGTTCATATTCGGATCGAATTTGTGTATATTACACTTAAAAAACCTCACATTTATAGGATATGATCCTTGAATTAGAGTATTTTTCCATGAGTATTTCGGGTTTTTGGATCAGGTTTTTGGATTTTGGATTTGGATACAGGTTTTCGGATTTAGAAATTTACATTACAATGAAATAATTTAACGGAGTCGAATTCGAATTCAGATAAAACATTTTGGGTTGGATTTAGATCATGTGTTTGGATTCAGCTTTTTTGCCGACCCTAAATGTTACTATAAGCAAACACGTAGGAAAAAGAATTCTACCGTTTCCTCTGTTACTGTTATCATCGATTTCAAATGAAAGTTATACTATTTCACATTTGATTTGTGTAGATGTTCCACAAATCAATAGAAACCGAAAAACCAAACCAATAAGAATTTTAGATAATTTTGAATAGCTGAAGCCAAATCTATCTACACCGAATCGAAAGTGTGTATGTTAGTTTAAGTAAATTAATGCTATTTTATGGAGATCCAAAACCCAAAATTGAATTCTCGATGTTCCAAAAAACTTTAATCCAAAATGTGAGTAAATATTAGTCGAAAAAATCCAATCTTGAAAATGAAAATTCGAACCAAAAATGAAAATTAAGTGAAAATATTGATATTTGATACCCAACATTTATCGTAAAATAATAGAATTATGATATCTATAATTCGAAATTACATGTACTTTTTTAAAGCCAATATAATTTCCCAACCATTTTTTTGGAGACCGAGTGTAGACTAATCAAACATAAAGCTAAAACAAAAACAGTTGTAAATATTTAGGGACTTACAAAAAAAAGTTAAATACATTTATTTGGTATCTTTCTCACTATATGTTGCGTATAAATATATATGTAATAATATATTATTTGAAAGTTATGTATAATGACTTTGTAAAAATCAATAAAATTAAAAAAATATGATATCCATTATTCGAAATTACACTTTTTCGAATCGAATATTAGTCGAAAACGAATCAAATCAAACACGGATAACAGGTATAATAATTTCCCAACCCTAAGTTTTGGAGACCAAATATAAAATAATAAAACATAAGGCTAAAACTAAAACGCTTACAAATAGTTAAGGACTTACAAAAAAGTTACTGTCCCAATATAATAAGAACACTTCCTGAAATCTGACGAATTCAAGCTCTTTCACAAAACACACATCACACCATTTTCACAAAACATCGTACTTATCGCCTCTTCCTCTCTCTCTCGCTCTCTCTTTGGATCCACCATGCAAGCTCTTCAATCTTCATCTCTCCGTGCTTCTCCACCAAATCGACTTCTAAGACCATCAAATCGACAATCACATCAGATTACAAATGCAAGACCCATGAGAAGACGCTCATTCATCTCTGCATCAACCACTGTTTCTGCTCCTAAACGTGAAACAGATCCGAAGAAACGAGTTGTGATTACTGGTATGGGTCTTGTATCTGTGTTTGGTAATGATGTTGATGCTTACTATGAGAAATTGTTGTCTGGAGAGAGTGGAATCAGTTTGATTGATCGTTTCGATGCTTCGAAGTTTCCAACTCGATTTGGTGGTCAGATCCGTGGGTTTAGCTCTGAAGGTTATATTGATGGTAAGAATGAGCGTAGACTTGATGATTGTTTGAAATATTGCATTGTTGCTGGGAAAAAAGCTCTTGAAAGTGCTAATCTTGGTGGTGATAAGCTTAATACGGTACATTCTCATTCTCATTATCTTTAGAACTGATCCAAAGTTTCAATTTTTCAGATTGATTTGTATTGAATCGGGTTTGGAGTTGAAATTGATGAATTTGGATCGAACTAGGCACATCTAGAGTTAAAGTTTCAACATTTTCTTGAAAACTTCACTTCTACTAACTCAAATTTTGAGTGTTAGTGGTGATAAACTTAACACAGTACATTCTCGTTCTCGTTATCTTAGAATTGATCCAAAGTTTCAGTTTTCAGATTGGTTTGATGAACTTTAGATCGTACTAGGCACATCTATAGTTAAAGTTTCAACATTTTCTTGAAAAGTTTGAGTTTTAGTGGTGATAAGCTTAACACGGTACATTCTCATTCTCATTAGCTAATAATTGATCCAAGTTTTCAATTTTACAGATTTATTTGATTAATTTAGATCGAACTAGGCACATCTATAGTTAACGTTTCAACATTCCTTGTAAACAAGTTCTACTTACTCAATTTTTGAGTTTTGGTGGTGATAAGCTTTACACAGTACATTCTCATTCTCATTGTCTTAGAATTGATCCAAAGTTTTAAATTTTCAGATTGATTTGATGAATTTAGATTGAACTAGGCACATCTAGTGTTAAAAGTTTCAACATTTTCTTGAAAAGTTTGAGTTTTAGTGGTGATAAGCTTAACACAAAACATTCTCATTCTCATTATCTTAGAATTAATCAAAAGTTTCAATTTTTCAGATTGGTTTGAAGATAAATTTGAAATCAATCGTGTTTGGAGTTGAAAGTGATGATTTTGAACTCTAATTTTGAGTTTTGGTTTGTTGCAGATTGATAAGCTGAAAGCTGGAGTACTAGTTGGGACTGGAATGGGAGGTTTAACTGTATTTTCAGAAGGAGTTCAAAATCTGATTGAGAAGGGTCATAGGAGAATAAGTCCATTTTTTATTCCTTATGCTATAACAAACATGGGTTCTGCTTTATTGGCGATTGATCTTGGACTTATGGGTCCAAACTACTCGATTTCGACTGCTTGTGCTACTTCTAACTACTGCTTTTACGCTGCTGCGAACCACATTCGTCGTGGTGAAGCTGATATGATGATTGCTGGTGGAACCGAGGCTGCTATTATTCCTATTGGGTTGGGAGGTTTTGTTGCTTGCAGGGCATTATCACAGAGAAATGATGACCCTAAAACTGCTTCGAGGCCGTGGGATAAAGAAAGAGATGGCTTCGTTATGGGCGAAGGAGCTGGTGTTCTGGTATGTTTCAGAAGATTCTTACTTTGTGGGTATAAATGTTTGTATATAGGAGCCTGTTTTGGTCTAAATTCAAAGAGTCTGATGAAACGGAAGGATTTGATACATTGTTATCTTATGCTTAGGATTCCTACTTCTAAATGATGAAACTTGCACTTCAATTTTGCTACTCACAAAGTTGGTTTAGCTCACCATGAGATGGGCTCATACATGTGACTTGCTGTTTCCGAGAGACCCATTGATTATTTTAATTATTGTATGCTCTAATAGGTGATGGAAAGCTTGGAACATGCGATGAAACGGGGTGCTCCAATTGTAGCAGAATATCTTGGGGGTGCTGTTAATTGTGATGCTCACCATATGACTGATCCAAGAGCTGATGGGCTTGGTGTCTCTTCATGCATTGAGAGATGCCTTGAAGATGCTGGTGTATCACCCGAAGAGGTAAAAACACAAACTTTTCATTTTTCCAAAAGTTTTATGGCTAATCTGAAACAAAGGGTTTCATAACTTGTGATTCTCTCGATGTTTTTTTCAGGTAAATTACATCAATGCACATGCAACTTCCACTCTTGCTGGTGATCTTGCTGAGATAAATGCCATTAAAAAGGTTTTCAAGAGCACTGCAGGAATCAAAATCAACGCCACCAAGGTTCGTCCTCAAGGCTACTGTGATTGAGTGTTCTTCTTCTCCTCTATTTCATGTATTCGTTAGTTTTGCATTTCCTGTTAATGACAGTTACATGTTACAGTCTATGATAGGTCATTGCCTTGGTGCAGCTGGAGGTCTAGAAGCCATTGCCACTGTGAAGGCTATTAACACTGGATGGCTGCATCCTTCAATCAACCAGTTTGTATGTCTAACCTCTCGTTTTCTAAAACTAAATCATTTACATCATAATCCATAGCAAGAATCAAAGAAAAGACTTGTTTGATTCGCTCCCCGTGGATTGAGATACCTCAGTTTTAACTGTTGCAAGATTTGAATTTGGGCTTAGTTTTTAAGACTCTTAGACTCTTGTTTCTCATTGTAGAACCCAGAACAAGCTGTGGACTTTGACACGGTCGCAAACGAGAAGAAGCAGCACGAGGTTGATGTCGGTAAGTGACGAGAAAATGCTCACCTGCCTTCTCATTTGAATTAAATGGACGACGGTTTCTCTGATAATGTCTTTTTTTTTGTTTTTGCTGCAGCCATATCAAACTCGTTTGGGTTTGGTGGACATAACTCGGTTGTGGCCTTCTCTGCCTTCAAACCTTGATTTCTTCAGACCCTTTAGATTCTCTGCCACATCCTTTACCATCATCTTCCTTGCAGCTTCTTGGTTCACAAATTTGAGCTCTTTCTCTGGCCATTTCCGTTTCTTTATTTATCATTCATCGTTTTCTTAAATGTTGCTGAGATTTCAGATTTTGCTTGTTCTCTCTTGTACGGAATGTTTATCTTAGTCCCTTCTATATTTTCGTAATTGTGTTAGTCTCAGAATAATAATCCTATTTAGGTGATTCTCATCACTACTTGTGAGTTTTTCTGTTTTAAAAAAAATTAAATTTATTCAAAAATATTCAATTATATAATTACAGATCAGTATTGCTAAGTTGGGCACATCGTTTCTAAAATTCACGGGTTTAATTAGATTTTTCGGTTTTCTGGTTTGAATAAAGTAAACAAAAATATAACATGTATTGATTTACCGGTTTGGTGTTTTTAACTTTCTAAACAAGCGCGTAGATAACACCGCCAGAAAGGCCCATTCATATCGGCCCGAAATTGGCATATGTAAAGTGCGTAAGAGTAAGGCCTAATTTATATCGGCCCAAAACTCTCTTCCCGCCAAAAAGGTAACAGATCATCTCACAATATCCCGCCATAACAATAACCCCTCTTTATGCCCTCTCGAAATCGAAACTCACTAAATCAGGTTTTAACGAAGAAGACGAAGAAGGCTTAACGAAAATACCATATTCTGTAAGAAATGGATTTGCCAGAGGAAACGAGACTTCGCCACAAGCGAGATTTTATCCAATTCCTCGAAACCGTAAGTCAAATCTCACATTTCGTGTATAGAAGATACTCTATACTGAAATTGGATTTGATGTCATTGTAGATGTACATGGATGAAATCAAAGCGTTGTTACAGCTAAAACGTCACCGTCTCGTTGTCAATATCTCTGACATTCATCACCACTTCCGTGATTCTTCCACTAGGTTCGTCAGCTTCTTTAATCTCCCAGATTCATTAGGGTAATCAAAATTTCCAATTGGGGAAATTTTAGGGTTTTGTGATTTGGTTTCATCGGGGATTCACGATTATATATGTTTTCTGATTTCAAGTTTGTTGTTTCGTTTTGTGGTTAGGATACTGAAGAATCCAATTGAGTATATGCAATCATTTTGTGATGCAGCTACTGAAGCTACTCGCAATATTGATCCTAAATACTTGAAGGAAGGAGAGCAAATCCTTGTTGGATTTGAAGGTCATTTTGTCTCTCGTCGTGTCACTCCTAGAGACCTTCTTTCTGAGTTTATTGGATCTATGGTCTGTGTTGAGGGCATTGTCACCAAATGTAAGCCTTTTCCTTGTCTCTAATTCGTTGTTTCCTTCTTGTTTATGATTACATGCTTTGCTTTCAGGCTCTCTTGTAAGGCCAAAGGTTGTTAAAAGTGTACACTTTTGTCCATCAACTGGTGAATTTACCAACCGAGAATATCGAGATATAACGTCCCATGTTGGTTTACCTACTGGGTCTGTTTATCCAACAAGGGTAATTATTTGTTTTTGGTTTTGTTCGTCTATTTTATGTTGGAAGATTTTCCTGTTACTGAGTTTTTGTTTTTCAGGATGATAAAGGCAACTTATTGGTGACTGAGTATGGGCTATGCAAATACAAAGATCACCAGACCTTGTCAATTCAAGAAGTACCTGAAAATGCTGCTCCTGGTCAGCTTCCACGAAGCGTGGATGTCATAGCTGAGGATGACCTTGTTGACTCATGCAAACCAGGAGATCGAGTGGCTGTTTTCGGTATTTACAAAGCTCTTCCAGGCAAAAGCAAGGGTAGTGTAAATGGAGTCTTTAGGTGCGTGTTCTTACACACTCCTAAGTTCAAGATGTTCTTTTCACTGTGATAATATTGACTGAAACCGAGCTCTTTCTGTGTAGGACTATCCTCATAGCCAATAATATCGCTCTGCTCAACAAAGAAGCAAATGCACCTATATATACCCCAAGAGACCTACAGAACATTAAAAAGATTGCTAAGAGAGATGATGCATTTGATCTCCTTGCTAGTTCCTTAGCACCTTCTATCTACGGGCACACTTGGATAAAGAAAGCAGTAATTCTACTGATGCTTGGTGGTCTTGAAAAGAATCTCAAGAATGGAACCCATTTAAGAGGGTAAGTCTTGCTAGAAAACAAATTTAGGCTTATGTTCACTGCAACCTTTTTGTCAAACTGATATTTCTTTCTTCAATTGAAAACAAATCTTGTGCTTTCAGAGACATCAACATGATGATGGTTGGTGATCCATCTGTTGCCAAATCTCAACTTCTGAGAGCAATAATGAATATCGCACCATTAGCTATATCAACCACAGGCCGTGGGTCTTCCGGTGTTGGGTTAACTGCTGCTGTAACTTCTGATCAAGAAACAGGTAGACACACATAAGCCTTTTGACTTTTTTTCCCTTAAACTTCAAATTCCAAAACTTGAAGTTAGAGAAAGGTCAAAGTGCTAATTATCATGAAAATCAATTCTCTTATTCATCAGGGGAGCGAAGACTAGAAGCTGGTGCAATGGTCCTCGCTGATAAAGGTATTGTGTGCATTGATGAGTTTGATAAGATGAACGATCAGGACCGAGTTGCTATACACGAAGTGATGGAACAACAGACCGTAACAATTGCCAAAGCTGGTATCCATGCATCACTGAATGCTAGATGCAGTGTGGTTGCAGCAGCAAATCCCATATACGGAACTGTAAGTTCACACAGAACTTGTCCTAATCTGTTGACTCTATTGGCTAGTATCTGACTAGTATCTCTTGTCCTAATATCCTACTCTTACGCCTGCAGTATGACAGATCACTGACCCCAACAAAGAACATTGGACTTCCAGACTCGCTGCTTTCTCGTTTTGATCTGCTGTTTATTGTGTTGGATCAAATGGATCCTGGTATCGACAGCCTGATATCAGAACATGTCTTGCGCATGCATCGTTACCAAAACGATAGAGGTAGGCTACAAATCATGCTTCTCCGGTGTACTAAACATTTTACAACCCATGTCTTGAAACATATTTGGCTTTTGAGTGAACAACAGGTGAGGCAGGGCCAGATGGGAGCTTGCCATATGCGAGAGAGGAAGATGTCGAGAGTGAAGTATTTGTTAAGTATAACCGAATGCTACATGGGGAGAGGAGTAGAAGAGGCCAAACAAAAGATAAAACTCTTACGATTAAGTTCCTGAAGAAGTACATTCACTATGCCAAGAACCGAATTTTGCCAGAGCTCACTGATGAAGTGAGACACTGAACTCTAATATACAGTATTTTACGTATCTGATAAGCTTTTCAACTAAATCTCTCTCTCTCTCTCTCTCTCTCTCTCTTTTGTTATTGAAATTTCAGGCGTCCGAACGTATTGCAGAAGCATATGCAGACCTCAGAAATGCAGGTTCTGATACTAAGGTAAATCAATTCGTAACTTAACCTTGGAAACTGAGTGTTGTATTTGCGTCTTAGGAACTTGTATTTGATATGACCATCAACACATCTGTAGACTGGAGGTACACTTCCAATAACAGCCAGAACTCTAGAGACAATAATACGCCTTGCCACGGCACATGCCAAATTGAAGTTGAGCAAAGAGGTAACAAAAAAACTCAAATCTTCTGTCTTGCCCTCCTGGTCGTGAATTCAGATTCACTCTTAAAATGATATCTTCTGTTTAGAAAGGTTACTAAATCCGACGCAGAGGCTGCCTTGAAGCTTATGAACTTTGCAATATATCATCAAGAACTCACAGAGATGGATGAACGTGAGCAAGAAGAAGAGCGTCAAAGGGAACAACCAGAAACAGAACAGGAAAGAACACCAAGTGGTCGTAGAGGCAGTCAACGTAGGAATAATGAAAATGGAAATGAGACTAATGTCGAAAGGTAACTAAATTAAGCTTTGATCTCTCCTCCATTGAAACCCATACCGCAGATTTCTTAACCCTAATACATTGTTCTTTCTTCAGTGAAACAGCAGATCCAATGGAAGTAGATGAACCTCCTGCAGAGCAATTCAGTGGCACGGTCTCTGCAGCAAGGACTGAAATGTTTGAGCGAGCGTTTGGGCAACACATGAGGACAAATAGGCTCGACGACATTTCTATTGTGGATATAGAGACTGTAGTCAACAACAATGGAGTTGGAGCTTCTCGTTACTCTGCAGATGAGATTATGGCTCTCTTAGAGGTATATCACAAATTAAGAAAAAATCTTTCTCATTCTTTTGGTTTTATAAAAGTTCCTCACTATTTTTCTTTTGTTGGTTTATGCAGAAACTTCAAGATGATAACAAAGTGATGATCAGCGACGGCAAAGTTCATATCATTTGATCCGAAGAAATCCATATTGATTACATCATCATATCATGTTAGAACTCCAAAAATATTGTAGTAGGGAGGATAAAAATAAGAAAGCTTAATTCAATTCTAAACTGATGGAGCCTAAAACCCAATACCCAAATTTATTAACATTTATGAATATTGTACTTAACCATCTTAATTCTCATAATTATATTAGAATACACACAAAATAAACATGAGCTTCGCCAAATGATAATATTGCAGCTTTCTTGCTTGCCCCTTATTGAGGAAAGAAACGGTCGTCAATGGTGATGTCGCATATGTATCACAAATCAAATACGTAGCAACTAGCAAGAGCATTGGATTAGTAAGTTTTACTGTTTCCCCTCAATGTTTGCAACGACTGCTTAAAAGAGAAAGAAAAAAAAATCTTTCATCCGCTTACGATTGATTGGAGACTTTTAAGTGTTCGTTTTTATTTAATACAAATTTTAAATTTACTTAATAATCCTAGAAGTGAGAATTAATTATGTCAGAAATCTGTGGATTACTGTCCAAAAATTCTGACTGATTAAGATTTCAATGATAAATTTCATCAGTTTTCCGGTAATTTTTTTATAGTGAATATTACATCAAAAAAAATTAGTAGAAATAGTATCAAAGTTTAAAGTGTTAGTGTCATACTTTTGAAGTTTAAAATGCTAACATGTAACACCTAAAAATGCGATTTTTCCTAATAAGAAGTAAATCAAATATTTTTTTAAAAATCTATCAAATGGATATTCTTTAAATTAACCAAAACTTACCAAATACACAACACAGACTAAATACCAAAGTGAAGATTTGGAGGACTTGTAGATGCCAAACCGAAAAAGCCCAAATCCAAAACATCATCTCAGTTTATACTAACTACATACATTTTTCACATTTTTTAAAGCCAAACGAAACCACACAACGATGCAACCGGAATTGAGAACCCAATCAAACTTGGGGACTGGTTTGAGCAGATGTGGGAGGAAGCGCTTTCCCACGCCCCATTGTGAACCCTCTGGTCCCATCAGGCATTCTCGGGCCAGGAGGACGTTTTGCGACCTCGACCGGATGATGATTATGATGGGAAGATGACGAAGATGATTGTGCGGTTCCATGTCCTACGGGAAAATTACAAATAAGAGTGTCAACATTTCAATTTTGCTTTCCTTAGAAGCAAAAAGTGAAGCAAATATGATATTTCTCTAAAACTGTACCAATACCGTTGCCGCCTTGATGATTCTGTCGCCTTCCTCGTCCGCCACCTCTGCCTTTGTTTCCATTTTTATCCTTCTGATGATTGCCACTGTCCTGCAAATGATTAAAGGAAAATCTGAAATTATAAACAGCTGTATTGCGTCGTGGTTTAATGGTAGGGTTGATTCCAAAATCTTACTTTGCAATAAGTTGCCAAAGGTGATTACAAATAGTAAATAGTAATAAAATGGAACTTACATCATCAGCAGGATAATCAGAATGATGGTGACGGTGATGTTGATGCTCACGCAACTTTTTGTTCTCCTCACCAACAGTTTGATCATGACCTCGGCCTGTATTGTCCTTCTCTTTATCAACTTCCCTCCTAGCTGGTCTTCTCTGTACAAACTTTCCCTGTGGTGAATAATCAACCAATTAATAAAAGCTATAGTCTGGTTCCGTAAGTATTATTAAGTGTAAAGATTCTTCAGGTATTACTTACTGCTTGTTCAAGAAGCTTAACTCGCAACCCATTTCTCCAGTCTTGCTCATTATTCAATGTAGCTGCCTGCACCCAATAGTAAAAAGTTAGTAACCCCACTCATTCCTTAGAGAAGAACAAACTGCTCCTAAAATTTTCTCTTTTACACTCACCGCTTTTTCAGCTGCCTCCACCGTTTCATATTCCACAAAGGCATGTAACTATAGCCAAAAGAAGAAGCTAATTATTTACACATTAAATTTACATACACGTGCTTGTGCTTCCATATAGGAAAGTTCTCCACAAATTTTCTTACTCTGGTTCTGATGAATTTATCCTTCTTACAACCCTTCTCTGATTCTTCAGCAGCGTTTGGATCACATATGGATACACTTTTTATGCTACAATTGCAGAAAAAAATGTGAATTAATATGTATAATGGATATAAAGATGTAGCAACGATATGCAAGTAGACAAGGACTAGCTAGACAAAAAGATAGATATGGCCTACCTTCCAGCTTTACCAAAGATCTCTCGAATATTCTCATCTGAATGATCCTCTGGCAAATTTTCTACCAAAACAGTGAAAAACTGTGGTGCACTAATTAGGAACTAATATATCTCAAAGGAAGTAGAGACAACAATATAGTCAGACAGAAACAAAAAAAAAGGTCATGTCTGAGGCAATAGATACCTTTGGATCCCTGATCTCAGGAAGGGGACTCAGCCGCTTCACCTTCTTCCCATCAGCGCTAACAACCTGCAGGTTGACCAAACAGATACTCAACCTCTATGAGCTTCATACAACTTGTAACTGAGAAAACGCTTACAAGAAATGGTGACTCCTTTAGGGCTGCTATTATCAAAGCATGGTCTCGAGTAAGCTTCTTCATTTTATGGAAGGTAGCAATGGTAGATATAGGAACTGCACATTTGACATTGAGAGTTATTGAGTAACATTAACACAAAACTACTTTATTTCATTAACAAGAAATATATTTTCAGTCATTCAAGGTTAGCCAACTTAAATACTACTTTCCATGGTTCTACAAGAACAAGTTTGGCACAGGAAAGCACCCAATTTAATATATATCAATTACAATTTCTATATTCAAGAGTACTTATTTACACAACTACATATTAAGCAATAGTCACAAAGTTTCATACTTTCAAGTAACAGAAAGTTCATAACTACATTATCGATTCCTCAAAGTAGCATAAACTCACCAAAGCCTTTTTTGTTTCTCTTCATAGCACTCAGAAGAAATTTGTCAGTAGGCAAATTCTCATCACTAAAGTAATATTCAACCTGCAACAACAAGTTACAATCAAGAACAACAACAAAACTTAAATGCTTAATATTTTCTGAAAAAACATAAAAAATAACCCAAAATCATAACCAAATTCTATGCAAACACAGTTATATTTACTGAAACTACTCATTAAGAAATTAAATCAAACATCGCAAGATAAATTAGTAACTTAATTAATTTCAAAATTAAGTTACTATTAGATCAAATTAACTTTACCTAATTCAGAAATTTGAAGATTTCAAAAAAAAATCTTGCCTGTCTAATTATCTTATTTTTCAACTCATCGACGGGAACAACAACATCAGTCTCAATCGGATTATCGCCGTGATCATGATCGCGATCCTCGCCGCTAATTCGCTCGTGGTCAAAATCATCATCCGACGGAGATAAAGACGGTATCTCCGAGACAACAACAACATCATCGGAAGATCCAGTAACTAGTAACGAATTGACTTCATCTGCCGGTACGATGGCGTTTTCCGGTGCCTGAAGTGTGACGGCGGCGACGACGGAAGGGGTATCCATCTTGCCCGGAGAGAAGAGGAAGAGAAGACGAAAGACTCGCCGGAGAAAGGAGAAGAAGAACCTTCGCGTCTCCCTTTTATTGCCTTTAGAATCTCTCTTCCTCTTACCTCTCAGCCGACGCCCCGTCTCGCTTCTCCATTTTTATACGTTAGAAGACTTTTTCGTGAGATCGGTCAAGGGTTAATTTCGTCATTTCGTTAAAACGTCACCGTATAGGCTTTGATATAGCCCATTTAAGGTGCTTTGATTAGCCCAATAGTTTTCAATATTTTTAACACGAAGCCCAATAGGGTTCATATACTTGTAAAGAAATTAAGAAAACGTAGCAAAAAATTGTAAGATTGCAAGAAATAATATGTATTTACATCAAATCATGAAAATGTGTTTATATGTACTACAAGAAATTGAAAAATGAAATTATCCTTACATGCCGGAAAAAAAAATTAGCCCTACTTGATATTGGCACTTGATGGGCTTGTTCTACCCCAATATAGGCTTTGATCTATACAAATAGTTTTCAGTTGCAAATACCCGACCGATCCGCGGTTGGACCAACAAATCTGGTAATCCGGTTATCAGATTAGATTTATTATTAAAATCTGTTAATTATAAATTTGGAAAAATTTGGTAAAACCGGCAAAACAATATGTATGTTTGAGGACAAAACTGCAGGAACCAATATATATGAAATCAAGAAAACATAGCCAAAAAACAACAAAAAAGGGTAAAACTTCAGGAAACAATAAATATTTTTAGATCAAAATTATGAAAATTTATATCTATATATTTGTTGAAGAAAAATGAAATTGGCCATTAATATGTGAGAAAAAAAAAATTAATTCTAGTTCACGATATTTGTAATAGCTGATGATTTGAGTAGTTCTTAAAGTTGATTTTCATCGTATACTAATTTGTAGGCATTGCAGTATTCATCTGGTGAATGTAAATCTTGGTATTGTTTGTTTAATTTTGGTTAAGAACCTGGTCATAAGAAAAATGATAGAATTTACAAATATATATATATATATATATATATATTTGTAAATGATGTGACAAAACCTTGGTTTGGGTTCGAACCCTAAACGATTAGGACATGAGACAGCAACTAATCTTTAGAACACTCTATTGGAATGATGACTCGGAGATTGAAATTTTATAGTCTCTCTTATCAACCACTTAAATGGAATGTTGATCTATACATTAACATATCATTAGATTTACCAAATGGTCATTTATACATGTTGACAATGACCAATTAAAAGTGATTGTATAACACTATAAATTTCATTTCCTATATACTAGACGAATCGTGTAAGCATTACTTTTAGATTTTTGAAATATATATGTGGACTAGCTAGGCAATATATAAACGGTCGAAATGAAAATAAGATGATATTTGTTCACAAAGGTTTTTAACTTTCATAAATTGTAAATTAAATAAAGAATGTTATAAACTATGGACTAATTGTAGTTATCAAATTTAAAAATGTTTATAAGCGAATTCCTGACTTTATCCTTTTGTGTGTGTATATATACACATATATATATATACATGAATGATAGCTTTAAAGGAATTGATATTGTAATTGGTCCAAATACTTTTCATAATAAATGAAACATTATAACTGCATGCCCATACGTTCTCTTCTCGCTTGCATTTAGATGCGATTGGCTAAGTCTCTTTTTGGTCCACATTTGCTCCTCCACCAAATAAATGAGAACATTTATATTCCATCCTCTCTCTGTACAATTTTTGGAGTCTATATCAAGTAGAAATTCTTATACTTTTAGCTATACATGATAATTATATAGTTTGATCAAGATGGTAAGTGATAATGTTATTATAATAACTAAAAGGTTTGTTTTAAAGTATCTTATTGCTTTTAAAAACACGATCAATTATATCGTACACACATGTTGTTGTCTTTTCCAAATTAGAATATTTGATGTAACAACACCAAATTATCACTAGCAAT
This sequence comes from Cardamine chenopodiifolia, assembly GCA_963922655.1. Classification (NCBI taxonomy): domain Eukaryota; kingdom Viridiplantae; phylum Streptophyta; class Magnoliopsida; order Brassicales; family Brassicaceae; genus Cardamine; species Cardamine chenopodiifolia. Next base: position 19,968,649 of record OZ000480.1, on the reverse strand, counting down.
ATAGATAATATTCGAGTATTAATTGTCGATAAAATTTCAAAGAAAATTTGTCTGGTAAATCATTATAACGTATAACTTTTATACGAGTCATAGTCTTATAATCGGTTAAATTTATTTTAATTTGTAAACCAACAATTTATGTCTATTGTTAAATTGGATTTATCATGAGGTTTTAACTCAAAAACAATTGACAATAATGAATTGATCTTTATCTTTTATATACACATCTACTTCTCGTTCAGACATGAACATACGAAGCATGAGTATTTATGGAAACAACATCTACAAAATGGCCCAATAATTTGATGGTTCTGATATCATATTAAATTTAATTTTATTATGAATTTCCAACTTAAGACCAAATAATAATAAATCGATGGTCCCTTATCCCTTATTACTTATGTGAAACTTTCTTTCATTGACTAACATTTGTTAGTGTATTTTGTAACAACATTTCAAGAGAGAATAACAATGTTTATTCCAATTCTTCGTGTAGATATGCAGTACATATTCTGATTTGTGATACTTCAAGAAATTTTCTTATAGAAATTACAAAAAATGAGACTTTTTTGTTTAAAAATATAGAAAGAGACTTATGAAATTCTGTATTCTCTAAAGTCCATACGACAAAAGGGTTTTACAAAAACCATTAGGGTTTTACTGTTTTAGTCTTCAGATAAGTGAGACTTTTTTTTAAGAACTCCCTCCCCCAAAATTAGGGCTATATGCTATTTTGTCTTGATCTCAAATTTGGTAAATGGTTGAGCTGACCATATCCAAAACATACACTCGTACCCCTCACGTAGAAGTCACGAAAAATTCGGTGACAAAAAACGAGGGAAAAGAAATTGGTCACAACAATTTGATTTTTCATTGCCATCATCATTGTTATAAAACTTGCGAAATAATAGGGGCAAGAAAATTCAGTGTCAAAATAAATAGGAGGTTTTATTATAGTTCGAAATAAATAGGAGGTTTTATTATAGTTCGAACATACAGTGCCAAAAAAAAACTTACGGTAAAAATATTGACAAAACTACTTTGTAGGAGTGATTGGCCGTATGATATGATTTTGGGGCATCAACACATTTATTACACGTAATTTGTATAAGCATAAATATCCACTTTAAATTGCATATATATGTAACTCATTTAGTCAAAAGTAATGCTGGGTCAGCTTCTGTATGTGGGGGTTACAAGGACTTGGACTAATTCTTTTTTTTTTCCTCCTATTACCTAACAAAAATTCAAGAATATTTATTTAGCTTCTTATTGTAACATTAAAATATTCATTTAAATTTTGTGGCTATGAGGTTTTATATCATTTACTTTATTGTAGGTATAATTGGAATATTCCCAATATGTTAGTTGCCTTGTCATCATCAAAACATATATTGTTGTTAATTTATTATATATGCAACTCACTACAATGTTTAAAGATCTTCAATTACGGAAAATTAATCAAATATGCACAAATGAAAGAAGCCCTAATTGTCCAATTCTGTATTTGATAGATATTCTTATTCTACCAATATTGATCATGAAATTTCTTACCTCTTTTAGTTTTATTTTAAATATTATTTTCTTTTTGTGCTATCCTTTTGCAATGTATGTTCGAATTATAATAAAACCTCATTTCTTCTTCAAATTACTTCTAAACAATATTTAAAAGATTTAAACAGCTATTAAATCGATTCTCGGTTGGCAAAAACTCTAAACACATTTATCATTATTTAAATGGTTTATTTATATTTAAAATTTAATTGTCACTTAAATATATTAATATAATAGATGTGAGATACTCTTTGAGAACCTTTCCACATGAGGTTGCTCTATCTATGAAATATCCATATCATTTATACGTAAGAAAAAAACACTCCCAAGGAAAATATTTCAAAACTTTTTCATCGCACCCTAAACAAAGCGTCTTCATCAGATTGGATGGATGCATGGTGGCCAAGCAACTTTACTACGGGCCCGGTGTAGCGACTTCAGTGCAAGGCGCTGGAATCAATTTTCCGGTGGCAATAGGCTTGATGTTAGAACATGCCGAGACAGCTGGTCCCTCTTTTCCGTTGTGGACTAAGCTGATGTCAGCGAGGGCAATGTTGGTGCAAGGCACGCCTTTGCTGCACATTAGTTTCACAGCCACCTTTGTTGCTGATGTACCCTTAATGTTCTTGATGGTCACGTCCGATAACTTCACTTTCGATGGTACCTGCACGCATATTAATTGGAGAAGGATTTAAAAGTCTGATCAATATATATATCAAAATTTGAGCGGACAGAGATGATTGGGTAACGACATACCCCAGCTTTGCAGTGGCCATAAGGACAGTACTCTTGGTCGATGAGAACGGGGGTGCTAACATTGTCCATTGTGATATCTTCGAAAAGAATGCCGGAGACGATACCGGGGGGAGATCCTGGCCATGTCTTGATGCGAACACCATTATCAGTACCCTTGATGAGGCATTTCCTCACGGTGACTCCTTTCACTGGTTGCTCATTAGGATACTTTCCTAGACTTCCGATGGCAATGCCATGTCCTGGTCCACATTCTACGTTCTCAACAATGAGATTCTCAGTACCATCTCCTATGGAAACGCAATCATCTCCGGTTTTAATCTTTGCCCCATTTAAGGTGACACCATTGGACCTTCCGATGTGGATACCATCGGTGTTAAGACTCTCCGGAGGTGCATCGATACCGATTTCCTCTAAAGTTACGTTCTTGCAGTTAAGGATATTTACATGAAAAAGTTTGCTGTTTCTTGATGTTATGCCCTTAATTTTGGAGTTTGTGAGATCCGTGAATCGGATGTTCTGTTACGAAAATCCATCCATATATCATATTTACCAAGTTAATCGATGCAAATAACGTTTTTTATTGTATGTAAAAAAAATTGAATGTGCATGCTTACGATGGGGAGCGAGTTGCATTTTCCAGTTTTGGCGCAATCATTGACCTTCCAAGCTAGGGAACCTTGACCGTCAAAGATGGCTCCATTCCCATTTAAAGTGAAATCAGTTATCTTGTCGAAATTAACCCATCCTGAATGTTCTTTAACGGTTGTTACCGTAGCCGGAGCCTTTAGATTGCCGTTCATTTCCATAGTGACTGGACCTTTGCATGGACCTGCGAACTCTAAGTTGTTCACCAAATACTCACCTTTTGGCACTGTAAGCGTGCCCCCTGCTGCACAAGCTGCTTTCCATGCAGCCATAAATGCCTACCAATCCACACAAAATTCTTTCTTAAGCCATACAAATCGAATATAATACAATATATATACCGGACTGTCATCGGTTCGGTGCGTACCGGACTGTCATCGGTTTTACCATCTCCTTTGGCTCCTGATGCTTTAACGTCAGATGATCCACCTGTGGCCCCTGGTGCTGCAGCGCCAGCTGGTCCAGGTGCTACGCTTCCTTTGGCTGCTGTAGGGTCACGTGGTGTCCCATTTGCTATTGTGGTGGCCATAACCACTAGTGCCACAAGAAGCACTCCGCTTGCTCTGCGGAAACCCACCATTTTTATTCTCTTTATTTTAAATTAGTTACCTTCTTCTTTTTCTTTTTTTGTTTATTCTCTTTTTTTTTGTTGTTGTTTATGTTTTGTTTTTCTTCTGATTCCAGAGTCCGTTTTATAGAGGGGCTAAGGTAAATAGAAAACCACAAACTCCAACGTCTCTAAAAATATTTCCGAGGATTATGTTTAGGGAGGTAGAATGGCCAGATTAATCAGGGAGGATCACTTTTGACTTGGTGTGTTTTCTATTTATGGAGTTGTATATATGGGTAATGCAAACATTCTGTTTCTTGGCCCAACTTGTAAATAATCTAGGATACACAATCTGGTATATGTTTCATCTTTGTTGTCGCTTTTATAGAAACATAAACTAAGAAAAATTGTAAATTCTGTTTTTGATGCAAATTTTTATTTGGTTCAGTTTTGTATTTGTCTGAGTATGGTTCCTTTTAGATATACTATGATTTATATATATATATATATAATTATCTAATTGATGTATTTAATTTGTCTGAGTGTGGAAAAGTGCATATGATTAACATACATATATATATATATAATTATCTAATTGATGTATTTAATTTATCTGAGTGTGGAAAAGTGCTATGATTAACATATATCTGCTAAAAATTAATTTGTTCGAGTCTACTCTATTTTCTTATTCCTTATCCCTTTAATAGTTTTCATTTCTCGTTTTCCTTCTTTTATTAACTCATAAACGGTATTTCTCCAAGAGAGATCAAGAATGATACATACAAGCAGTTTAAAGGGGAAAGAAAAGAAGAAAAAGTTTCTAATCTAATGGTGTAAAAGCAAATTTTGTAGACTACTTTTTTACTAATATTGTTACCATGTCATATTTCATAATCAAATTTAATCGATTCTGTATATCAAAAAAATATTTTGGAAAAGTATCATTAAAAAAGTAATATGTTATTCACCATGACACTACTAACAAAAAGAACAAAAGAGTAAAGACGGTTTATTCAAATCTGATTTATGTAGAGTTTTAATGACTACAATAATTTTATAATTTTGTGAATTTTTACATATTTTTTCTAACTTCAAATATTTTATCAAAGAGTTTCACATATTTTCACAGATTTTAAAACAATAGTATTGTAAAGTTTTATTAATTTTATAATTATTATATCATCCTTTCACTTATGCATAACAATAGCAAGACTACTGAATTTATTTTCAACCATACTTTCACTTACAGTTAGTAAGATACGTTGTTTTGTAAAATTGTAAAATTGATGTATACGTTAATTTATCCGTTAGTAATTTATACAAAAGAAAATTTTAAAAGTAGTTTATATTATTGTATACTTAATGTTTTATAAATTCTATATATCAATTTATATTCTTTTTGTTTTGTAACTAATGATTTTATAATAGTAGTATTTTTTAATTTGACATCAGTGATTTTTCTTTAATCAGAGAAAAACAGTTAATGGAGAAATAATTTTTTTATCAACAATGGAAGAATGTTTCTAAAAGATATTTTTGCATTATAAATTTTAAAAGTTGCAAATTATATTCATATTTTTATTTAAAAAATATGTTTGCAGTTAAAAATAAATATAATGATTTATACGTTAACTAAAGTCAATGTAGACTTAAGCTATATAGTTTTTATAAACTATTTGAAAATATCATGGTAACATCAAATATTTTGAAAGATTTTTTATATAAACAAAAAAATTGAAACTCAATCAACCACTAACACTAAAAGTTAACATGACCATAAAGTTTATAAAAATTATTTTATTTGAATAACACATGACTTTGATTAAATTGTCAAAATCTTCAACTAATAACTCATGATTTTAAATGACCGTGAACAAAATTTTAAAACTACCAAAACCAATAACACATAACTTTAGAGTTTTAATAAATCAAAATTAAATAACAGTAAAATCTTTAAAATTTAACTCTTTAAAATCATAGAACCAATAAATTCCCTAAATTCTTTTACAAGTTTCCAAAAGAAAACTTTTCATGGGTTGCTTGATTATCAATCATGGTATCTTATTTTCCTTATGGGGAATTTGACTTTCTCTTTCTAAAAAAGTACCCTACCGACTGAGAAAACATTTCAATCAAAAACTGATATTATAACGATTATATTTTATAGTCTATATGTAAATTCTTTTCACCATATATATAATATTTATTTTAAAAAGTAAAGTTATTTTCACATATGATCATAACAACTTTCCAAGCATATTCGGATTTTCCACAACTATGGCGTAAAGAATTTTTTTATTTTTTGGTTTTTTGGGCGTAAAGAACTTTGATAAGAAGAACCAACTACAAAACAACAAATGTTTCGCCATTGTGATCAACGACTTATAACGAGGTCGAATATTTTAGAATAATATAAATTGATATTATAAGTCGAATTATAAAATTATAGGATTTTGATGACATTCAATACACCCCCTCAGTTTTGTTTTGACAAACAACTATATATATTGGATAGAAGCGTAAATATATACAGTAAATGTGGTTTATGATAATTTCATATTTATATGTCAAATCAAACTGTGCAACTCATTATCTAATAGTTTTGACGCTTGGGGCTAGGTTTCGTTCATCATTTAAAAATGATTTTTCTATAATTTTCAATAGTTTGTTATGATAATTATTTTAAAATAGTTTTTATTCTCATACTTCTAGTGAGAAAATCCAACTAAATTTAATGATTCTGTAGTAAGGAATATTATTTATAGGTCTCAGCCTCGCAGTCATAATATACTTCGACTCTTTGAAACAATCAAGGGACTCTTTTACATACTCTACCAAATTAGTTAATCGAGCTGCCATGCAACCTTTTTACCAAAATTGTCCATTTCTTTTACAAATTCTCCCATTCTTAATAAGTTAACGTGTCAATATTGAATTTGAACTCATTTACGAGAAAAGGAAAATAGATTATATGGTCTCTTTTCAACCTTTTAGTCTTCAAATTACGAAATAAAATTTAAGTTCTTTTTTTAACATAAGTTCTTGTACTATTTATAGTTTTTCTATGAATCATGGTTTAAGGAATAATATAATTTAAGAAATAGTTAGAAAACTTTTACATTTCCCTAATACATATGAATTTTTTTATTTTAGTATATCCATAATAAAAATGGGGATATACATCAATATATATATATATTATAATTTCTAAATTAGTACACATTATCAAACATTTTTTATCAAAAAACTTTAGTAGCAATATATTTATTTGATTCTATTTTTATTTTTCTAATTAGCAAAGTACACAAGATAGATATATTTTTGGTGATGATAATAGTAATTTTTTTGTTAGATTTGATATATATTTTTATTTGATATATTTTTAAAAGTAATAATGCTAATTTAATTTTATGCCGGAAGGAAATTAAAGCACCTAATTATGGGGAACAAAATTAAAGAGCAAACTAACAGAACTTTTGGTCGTGTGGTTCCTAGAAAAAGAGAGTTTTAAAAAGGCTAAAACCGTTCTTAATTCACAGGCTATATATACCTACCCAGCAAAAAAACAAAATATTACTGAATGATTTAATTTCTGCTTTATAACAAAAAGTTTCCCACGTTGTAGGACAATTTTTAGGATTTTCCTTACGGTTTTGATCCTACCCGTCTTTGCTAGATTAAACCTAATCATTTTAGACACACAAACCTACCAATATGTTGAAACTAATTGATCACATGTTTTAAAACCTAAGCCAAACTAATTTTAATTTCCTGAATTTGTAGAACTCTTTCTTAGGTAATCTATAAAACTAGTAATCAAGTAATAGTAGTTAGTTTGAGCTTTAAAATCCAAGGAAAAAAAAAACACAATTGCGCGTGTTTTTTAGAATTGAATTTGTGGAAGTTAACGGCTTTTGCGTTTTTTAGTTTAAACTTTGAGGTGGTACTCTTTTATTTGTGTTGAAGTAAACAAATAAAGTGTTTTGGTCGGAAAATTTGAGCAAAATATGCCAAAATGGTGAGAAATTCAAATGCAAAAGACTAAAGAAGTACTAGTAAACCTATCCTGCACACAGCATTTGATTTTTAGATACATATGAGTTCTAAAGCTTTTCATCAAGAAATTCGAAAGTGATATTCCTAAAATAAACCTGTATAAAATCCGTTAAGAAAAATTAACCATGGTCATCCGGTGGTTTAAAGGGATTTTCCATGTAGATCAAAATCAAAGTTCAAAATTTTTTACTACGATTTTAATCATGATTTTCATTTTAAACCTTTTTCTTTAATGACAAGATCATCTGTGATTTAATATGTTCATTTTGAAATCTTCCTGCTATTAAGAGAAACAAAAATCTGCTTAAGAATATATACATATGGATGTAAGGTCACTAAAATAAAAATAGTTAAAACCAGAGTTCAAGTTTTAGTGGAGTTTGGAATATATATACTTATATACATATTTAGATGAGCACTAGGTCGTTCTAAGAAACAAGAAACTTAGATGAGCACTATTAATATATATGTAAAGATATATGTTTGCTTTTAACAAAAAAGAAACAGATATATGTTTGCTTTTAACAAAAAAGAAAAAGAAATATTTTTTTTGGACTCATGACATTTTTTCCTCTTTCAAACTAAATTCTTTTTTTTTTAAATCCACGTTGTATCGCCATCCAAATTTTAAATCCTCATGTTGCATATTATTGACAAAAAATCACAACTTTCAAAATATCGCCATAATCATTAATTTATAGTTGTTTGTTATAACAAAACATAACAATATGTTGACGGACATTTTGGATATACAAAAATTCATGAAAATTTTAATATAACTTTCAATATTTTTAAATCAACTAAACTCTGTTCAGATTAAACTCCCACTAACTCTCATTATAGTCTAATGACTATGAGAAGGGTTTAGAATACAATAGTTGACTTTAAATATAATGGAAGATTTACTGGAAAATGTCTCTATCTGTTATCTAGTATTGGACCCGTTAATAATGTGCAATGTATGATGTGGGGTACTAAATCCCAAGAAAAATCTTGAATTTCCAGATAACACATTTAACCAGAAAATTAGTATATATTTGTAGTGGAATAAACCAGCATGGTTCAATCTGGTCGTCTCTAAAAAGACCAATCCAAAACATCTAATATGACAATAGTACGATTAATCATAAAAAAAGAAATAAAAAAATGTTTAATAGTTTTGGTTCAACTCACCAATCCTATATTTTCTTGAAGACCTCAAAAATCAAGTTAGTAGAATTCGATGTTTATACATGGACAGAATTTAAAATCAGCTAAAGTTTAGTTTCAAGACTTATAACCGGTTTGGTCCAACCGATTTTTGGCCCACTATAAAATCTTTAAAATAACTAACACGATGTTGGACCCTACTTCACTCTTAGCATGTGACACCTTAACCGACTTAAATTGAAGTCGTTAACATTAACGACCCCACTCAGCACTAGGATGACAATAAGTAGCAAACTTAAGCTGTTAACAATTTTCCGGTCTTGTTTATATGGACTAGACAAACTATTCGTAATGCACACTTCTATGGTTTTATCAACTTCAGTTCAATTAAAAAAAATCTAGATAACCGTAATTTAAACCGGAATATCTCATCTATTTTTTATATACGAAAATAATATTCGATAAATTAATAATTTTTTTCGACCTCAAATTGATATTTTTTGACCTAAATATTATTTATAAATTAATAAACATAATAAATTAATAAAATATCATAAAATATTGTAGTTTTAACATTATTAATTTATAAAAATTTTACTGTATGTCTATAATTTAGATGAATAAACACTTAAAACCCCATTCTTTTTTTGTTTGTCAGCAAAAACCCCCATTCTTTAGACTATATATTACTAAAGAAAAATCGATATCACATATATAAATGCTCGACCCTTCCTTAAAAATATAATAATATTGCTCGATCCTTCCATGAAACATGTAAAGCTTTATCATCAAAAAAAAAAAAAAAGATGAAACATGAAAAGTCCATTATTTAGGCCACCTGTTAGTTTTTCTTATCGAAACGGATGTCACGTATACTTCTCTTTCAAGAATAATAATTGTAAGTCCAAAGGCAGTTTCAGTTTTCCATTGGCCCTTGCAAGATTTTGTCCACATTTTTTCATCTCTTTTTCCAAAATACTTTCCTTCTTAATATCTTTTTTCTAATTATTTATTTTTCAACAATAATTATAATATTTACACTTTTAATATAAAAAATAAAATTATTATTTATTTAAAATTAATAAGAAAGCTGATAAGAAAGTCCACAAATAGACTACTATATTAAAATTACTATATATATATATTGTTTGATAAAACATCTATATAATTTGAAAATTATTATAAAAATCAAAAATAACAAAAAAATTGAAGGCCATATTTTATAAATTTGCTTATGACCTCTAAAATTGTAGGCCAAGTTTGCATATATAACCTGTATACTTACAATTTTATTCATAAAATTATATATTAAGAAAATATATATCAGAAAGAAAAAAAAAAATGTTTATAGGGATATTTTAATCTTTGTGGTTTATCTTCTAAATAATTTTTAATTGTTTCTAAAAATTTAAGTTTTTAAAATAATTAAGGAGATTTTTGGATATCTTACCCAATATATGAATTTTAATGTATCTTTAAACACTGAATATCCTACTAACTCTAGGATGTTTGCGAATGGAGAAAAAAACCGGAACAGATCACAAATATCACGAATATCGCAAATCTTCGTCGTGTTCACCCATACTTATACACAAATGGAAGTTACTATCAAGGTGATTATTTATCAAGCCTAGATGGATCAACACTTCTCTTTAGAAGGTTCTTCCTCCATAAAAATGTTAGTTCAGAAAACTTAAAATAATGAATTTTTTTATGAAACTAATCATAAGAAAAATAACGTAAACCTTTTCTTGTTTTTTCTTTTTTACTTTCGTAAAATTCTGAATCAAAATCCGAATATCTCTGTAAACCGGAGACCAAAGTGAGTAAATTAGCATCTACTAATTAAGCGGCACTCAAACTCAAGAAAGCATGCTTTCTCACTCCTTGATTAACCAACAACTTTTTGATTAAGTAAACCTTTAGTTCATGAATATATTTTCTATTCGAGATTTTTCACGTTTATTAATTTCTATAGTGATATGGTTATTGGTATTAACGTTACCTCAAATAAGCACCTCAGGAAAGGCACCAAACAAAATATCAACAGGGAATCAGGAAAGATATACATTCGAACGGGCTCAAATCGACGCAAAAAAACAAAAAGGTTTGGAGCAATTTAATAATACAAATTTGGCGGAAAGGTTTGAAGAATTTATACTTGGCATTCAATTCTAGCGAACGAAAATAAAAGTTTAGTCAAATAATTAGCATTACCAAAAAAAATTCTATATTCGTGTACGAGTGTGTTTTTTATAAACCACGATTTTTCCTAAGGGCCAAGGACACTTTGTAACTTTATTCACAGATGTTCCAGAGTTTTTTTTTTTCTCTCTCTCAGTTCTCGTTCCTATTTAAAAAACGTCCTTATTCTTATGTAACATAGCCGTATTAGAAGAGGGTTATCGAATGTGCATTTATTTTAATTTCTTGTTAGAATGTAAAATTTATTCAACAAAAAAAACTGTTTAACGTACAGTTGCATCGCTTGAGAATTAGTAAAGGTTTTCGCATGTGCATTAGTTTTCACAAAACCATCAAATTTATCTACTCCTTCCCTTTATAAATAACTATTATTTTAGGATTGATTTTTTTATTTATTTTAAATTAAGTTTCGTTTTAAAATTTCAGTGCAAATGTTTAATAAATTTTCCAGTTTTATCCCTACTGTTTTATTACATTGAACAATAAAGAAAATTCTAGAGTATATTAACTAGAAATTTTTTTTAATTGTTTTCTTAATATGTGTAAAAAACTAGAATAACACTTATTTATAAACACAGGAAAAATATATCTTAAGGCTTTTTTTTGTTAAAAATATTTAGGAGTAAAATCAATATTTTTTTGTCAACTCAGAAATCAATACTAAAACTTGACCCATAATTGTTTTGAGCCAACTATCTCTAAGTATATATCTAATTATTTTTTCGTTCACATGTCGTATTGTATACTGTTAGGATACCACATCAAAAATTTAAGGAGATCAATACTAGTATATAAATTATATGTGCGATTTCATCTATTGCCAATTAATTTTAAGTTGAAAGTTTATCAAACTTAATAGAATATAAAATTTCGTTTGTTAATCCAAATAAAATGGTCTAAGAAAAGTTTATTCCCGGTCCTAGAATAGGATTTCAATTCAAGATGGACCGATTTATCATATCAAAGAAACATGTTACGATCCCATATCAGAAACTTAAAGGGACGGAATATATAACAAATATCTGTCAATCAATTTACTATGAATTAGTTTTGAATTAAGAGTCAATGGAACTTAACATTTACTCTAGATATAATCAATCAATGTTTATCAAAGGATTAATCCTTTCTAAATATACTTTCTCAAGTAAAATGTCATTTGAAATTTTAAATAAATTTTTACATTAAACTTATAAATTTTTAAAAAGTAGTACACAATGCTTATTTGTGATAGAAAAAGAGGCTAACACACTAACTAAAATTAAAAGAATAATATCAAAATGTTTATAAGAAATTTTCTAACCCGGACCAGAAGAACATGAAAGGGCTACCGTACCGATGGGTTTATTTTGTTGTCGTCAAACCACATATATTAAATTGTCGGTTAGCGATTCTTTTTTAAAAAAAAGCTAATCATGAATCGATGTACTTATGCGCTTTTACATATTTCGCAAGATGATCCACACGGACATTTTCATTACATGAAATATATCTAAACTTAAAAAACGTAAATACATCACTATATAATAAGAAATCTCTTAACTTTGAAGCAAATGATGACTAATCTTTCGGATTTAAAGTCATTGCGATAAGGTCTGTGCAATCCATGACAAATTGGACTTCTGTCAGGGAGATAACTGCCAAACTCTGCATTGCGCAAACAAGAGCCTCCAACTCTATATAAACATGAAAAATACAAATTTGTAAACCTTTCAGCCTTAAATACAATGTCTCCTCTATAAACGTGACTATCTAACCTTGACCACTTTGAAGTGCCACGATCTATCTGTGTAACAAAGTGGAATATATGCGGGTAAACTCACTACCCCTTTTGCATTGATCAAGATATCCTGGGGATTTTCCTTCGTATTTTTTCCCTCCATGTTTCCGCTTTTTGGATGGGGATATCTAACGTATCTTGTGGATGTTCCCTCTTGACCTCAAAATTTTTTCGATTTTACGCCTTCTAAATATACCACGGAACCCATGAAAAACCCTTAATCTCTCTTCTTCCGCTCCATACTCTTTTCTTCGCCCGTAAAGATAATCTATATTTAGTCCCTTTGGGAAGGCGTGCCGGGAGATCGGGAATCACAGCTCCGTCCACATACATGTATTGAAGCATGATCCAATCATTTTACTTATTTTAGACCGTAATAGGAGTTTTGCTGCTAACATATTCTGGCATCCAAGGAAAATCAATTAAATAATTGAATATCCAAAGGGATACAATATTTAAAATATTTTCCTTTCAGAATTCGAACGAAGTAATCTTTATACGTTATTAAGACAATGTTGAATTAGTTTTGAGATAGAACTCCATTGAATTTAACATTTATTCTAGATATAATCAATCAATGTTTATCAAAGGATTAATCCTTTCTAAATATACGTCCTCTTAAAGTAAAATATCATTTAAAATTTTAAATAAACTTTTACATTCTAATTAAAACTTATAAATTTTTTAAAAATAGTACACACCGCTTACTTGTGAGAGAAAAAAGAGGCTAACAAACTAGCTAAAACTAAAATAATAATATCAAGATGTTTATAAGAAATTTTCTAATTCGGACCAGAAAAATATGAAGGGAAAGGGGCCACCATACCGACGGTATTGAACCGCGGAAGAGTAATTGTGTCACGACATACCTGGAAACTCCAGCACGTGGAGACCAGCGAGTCTTCTCCTAACTCGTAAGAAAACAAAAGTCAAAAACACAACAACAAATCACAAAAGACATAACTCGTGTGAGTGTATCCGAATGAGAAGCGAGTTTGGGTTTTTCACTTACCAGATATCGTTATGGTCTCTTAACATGAAAAGCCAAAAAAATGATATCGTTATGGTCACTAGCTAGCTAGATTCGATTTCGTCACATGGAGAGCTCCTAGTGGTCCACGTGGCTTGTCTAAGCTCTTCAGATAAAAGAATCTTAGTTTCTCACCTCCTGCGCCGAAAAAAAGAAAAAAAGATTAAAGAGTGCCAAAAGTTATAAATATATGAACTAGCAAAATCTTAAATAAATATTTTGTGATATTTAACGTAACTAAATAAATAATATGAAATTCGTGCATGGTTTAAGAAAGTAATATGCTACTTTCCATTGTATCACATACACACAAATTACATTCTAAAGATTTACAATTTTACCACAAACTTTCACCATATGGTTCTTTCGCAAATTCAACAGTAGACTAATGATTGGTTTTGAGGACGAAGAGAAAAAGAGAGACATACACTTTAAGAATAGTAGGAGAAAAATAATTTATTTAATATTTAAATAATAAAAATTATACTCTGGCCCCTTAAATATTCTGTCAAATTCCATTTTATTTTCTTTATTTGTGCTTGGCCCATTTCTGGATTCCTGAAATGAACACACCATATATTTTCATGGCCATTTTTGTCCTTCCATTATCACTCACCAAACGTACCTTACTTCCTCTTATATATATCACTCCCACCTTCAAATGCTGAGAAAGTGCATTTCACACAACAGTCATAAATCTCATCAAGTAGAAATCTCCAAAACAAGAAAGAAAAGATGATGATTTCTACCGCAAAAGCTCAATGTTTACCACTTAAATTCTGTTTGATTTCTTAAGTTTTTTTTTCTTTTTCGTTTCACACACAACTATGTTCCCGTGTTTTACGCCTTTTGCTCACCATTGTTGCTTCTTGCATTGAAACCATGTTGGTTTTGCAGAGTTAATGGCGCACTGAATCTGCCTAAAGCTGTTAACCTCTCGCAACCAAAATCTTTTATTACCTCAGAAACCAACAAAAGAAAGAAAGATAACAAATGGGTAAGAGCAAGTTGCCATAAAGGTCCCAACAGAAGAGGAAAAAAGAAATTTTCCCGAGTCAATTTGGTCACAAGCTTCATCACTACTTATAACTACCTTCCTAAGAAACAAAAGCCTTGCACATAACATTTTCTTTTCTGTAGAGATCAAACAAACCAAAGATGTCGATTTCTCGTACTCGAAATTTCTTTGAAAGATTCTGTGTTGAGGAATACAATATCGACACCATCAAACAGAGTAGTTTCCTCTCTGCTGATCTTTTGCCATCTCTTGGAGCAAGAATCAACCAATCTACTAAGCTCCGTAAACACATCATCTCTCCTTTTAATCCAAGATATAGGTTATTTTCTCATCTCTAAACTCTTTATATGTAATTTTAATAACTCTGTTTTTTTATATACTCTGTTTTTTGAAACAGAGCATGGGAGATGTGGCTAGTCTTTCTAGTTATTTACTCAGCCTGGATTTGTCCATTTCAATTTGCCTTCATCACTTACAAAAAAGACGCGATTTTCATCATCGACAACATTGTTAATGGCTTCTTCGCAATCGATATTGTTCTCACCTTCTTCGTCGCCTATCTCGATAGCCACTCTTATCTTCTAGTTGACAATCCTAAGAAAATAGCAATAAGGTGAGACGAACGAACAAAATAAAACCCTTTTTTTTAAAAGTGAATCAGATTCTGAAGATATGTACATTTTCAGGTACCTTTCGACATGGTTCGCTTTCGATGTGTGTTCAACCGCTCCATTTCAACCTTTGAGTCTCTTGTTTAACTACAATGGAAGTGAATTAGGATTCAGAATTCTTAGTATGCTTAGGTTATGGCGTCTAAGACGAGTTAGCTCATTGTTTGCAAGGTTTGTTTTAAGGCTAAGAGATCATATTCTTCTTCTTGGGGTTTTAATTAAGAAAAATGTGTACTCATCTCTAACTTACTGTTTTCATTTGCTTCAGGCTTGAGAAAGATATTCGTTTCAACTATTTCTGGATACGATGCACAAAACTCATTTCGGTTAGTTCCAAAACAGAGCAAATGAAATTTTATTTTATTTTATAATGAAGCTTAGGGCTGTCCATATCCGTATTAGAATTATTCGTTTATGAAAGTTTAAAATAATTTAAGGATGATTTAATTCATTCCAATGGGTCGGATATGCGACTGTTACCCAAATTATCTGTTAAGGTACTTTACGTTTTTTAATTTCTTAAAAATATCCAAAAAAAAACTCATAAAATATTCAAAGGAAAAATGTTAAAAGTAAAATATTATACTGGGTATTTGGAAAATTTTAAATATATAAACCCTATGTAATATTTCGCCTTTTTACCCGAATTAATGTGAGTTCGGATAATAATTATAGCTATATAAATTATGGAATCCATTATCTGAATTTTTTTCAACGTATTTTTTAAAATAGACAACCAATATATAGAAGCTAGTTGACGAATATAGACACTAACATGTGCTTTTGTTGATCTCAGGTGACTTTGTTCGCTATACATTGTGCTGGATGTTTCAACTATCTGATTGCAGATACATACCCTAATCCAAGAAAGACATGGATTGGAGCAGTGTATCCAAATTTCAAAGAAGCAAGTCTTTGGAATAGATATGTGACTGCTCTTTACTGGTCAATTACAACATTAACCACCACTGGATATGGAGATTTACATGCTGAGAATCCAAGAGAAATGATTTTTGACATTTTCTTTATGCTCTTCAACCTCGGTTTGACAGCTTACTTGATTGGAAATATGACTAACCTCGTCGTTCATTGGACTAGCCGAACCAGATGCTTTGTAAGTTATATTACTTGCTTTTTCATCTATGCTTGTTTATTTCATGTAAAGGATATGAAAATAGCGGTTACAAATCGGATAAGTGCAAATAAATTATACGAAATTACTATCCAAAATGTGCACTAAAGGGAAAAGGCAATGTGGGTAACATGTAGGGTACGTGTAGTTCAGGTGCTTCAAATTATGTCATATTTGCTATTATTTGGTTTGGATAGTTACAAATATTTTTGAGTAATTTTCTTAAAATATATAGATTATTTTATATCATTTTTCTCAAAAAAAAATTCCGTTTCACTTTCAAAGTTTAATTGCCCAAACAGATCATTCAGATATTAGATAATTACTGGATTCATACTTTTATGATTTTGTCCGCCCCTATAAGAAATTATATAGATCCAACAAACTAATTTCTATTACTTTTATCCAAAAAATAGGAAATATAGGTCTTATTTAGATTATTTTATATCATTGTCGTAAAAAAAGAGAGTCCATTTCATTTTTTAAATTTAACTACTCAACCTAGGTCTGTTACGGATCTGAATATTCGGAGTTTTGGGGATATCTGAATGCGGATATGGATTCGTCAAAATTTCAATTTCATTATCCGGATTTCGTCTAAATAATTTTAAAAAATAAAAATTAGGTATAAAAAATTTATTAATATCTGAATCCGTAACCTTCAGATATCTGTTTTTCCTGATCCGAATTTAAATCCAGATCCGAATATCCGACATATCAGGATAATACCTTAATCCTAGCGGGTCATCCAAATACCGGATAATTACTCAGTATTTTTTTCCCGCGCTATAATCAATTATGTAATTTCTGTTACTTTTATCCAAAAAATCTGAAAATTCTGATCTAACTTAGGGTAGGTAGAGTTGGGTACATTGACCCCTTAAATTAATTGTTCAACCTGCTGAAAGTTAAAGTTTAACTTTAGATTAAAATATTTGAGTTAAACTAAAATAATCTGTTGAAACTAAAAAGAACCAATTCTTTGTGTGTGTTCAACAGAGAGAAACAGTGAGAGCTGCGTCAGAGTTTGCTTCAAGAAATCAACTCCCACATGACATACAAGACCAAATGTTATCACACATTTGCTTAAATTTCAAAACAGAAGGCTTAAAACAACAAGAAACCTTAAACAATCTGCCTAAAGCAATCAGATCAAGCATTGCAAACTTCTTATTCTTCCCCATTGTTCACAATATTTACCTCTTCCATGGAGTTTCTCGTAACTTCCTCTTTCAATTGGTAAATTTATCTATTCTCTAACTTTTCATATCACTTCCAATATCATTGTTACCAACTCCATGTACATTTTTATGTTCAAGGTTTCAGATATAGACGCCGAGTATTTTCCACCTAAAGAAGATATAATTCTGAAAAATGAAGCTCCTACAGATCTTTACATCTTAGTCTCAGGAGCAGTGGTGAGTGAATTATATCGGTTATTTGAAAAACCGTAGAAATATCGGAAGAGTACGTACCTTGTAACATTGTGTAATTGTTACAGGACTTCACAGGCCAAGTTGATGGACATGATCAAATTCAAGGGAAAGCAGTTATTGGAGATATGTTTGGAGAGATTGGAGTTTTATGTTATACACCACAACCATTCACAGTAAGAACAACCGAGCTATCTCAAATACTACGGATTAGTAGAACATCGCTGATGAGCGCGATGCACGCTCATGCTGAAGATGGACGTGTCATAATGAATAATCTCTTCATGGTATGTGAGTTTTAATGAAAATGTTTATATAGTTAAAACGAAACCAAACTCATGTTTTGGTTATAAAAACTTTTCAGAAACTTAGAGGACAACAGTCAATAGCAATAGATGATTCAAATAATGATCAAGAAAACAGAGATTTCAGAAGAATGGGATGGGAAGAGTGGAGGGATTCAAGAAAAGATGGTTACGGTTTAGATGCTACGAATTCGACTTGCAAAAATGGAGAAAATATTCTAATTGATGCAATACACAAGGGAGATAATGAAATGGTCAAGAAGATACTTGAAGAACAAAAGTTAGCTGGAAGAAGTTACACTAACGATTCGTCGAAGAAAGATCCATATTGCAGCTCAAGCAACCAAATCAAGAAGCCATATAAACAACAAGGTAAGAGAGTTACTATCCACATGATGTCGCAGCGCATGAACGGGAAGTTGATACTCTTACCAACATCCATAGAAGAGCTTCTAAGACTTGCAGGTAAGGTTTGAAATTAGGAAACCAAAAAGGAAATTTATATAAACATTTAATAATTGGAAATTATGTAGGTGAAAAGTTTGGAGGCTGCAACTTTACAAAGATCACCAATGCAGCGAACGCTGAGATTGGTGATTTAGAAGTTATTCGAGATGGTGATCATTTGTTTTTTTCATCAAATTGAGTTTGAAAACTCGACTTTCTTCATAGAGTATTGATATCCGCGGGGAATGTATTTTTAACTGGTTTTATAGAAAAGTTTAAAATATGAAAAGCAAAGTCTATAAAATTAAAAACATTGATTGTATACAAAAACACAATTATTTTTCCGAAAATGTGAGTTTGTCTTTATAGTTGTAACTTATGAAAATTCTAGAGAGTCATCTAATAGTGATGATGCTTGAACTCGTTCGACATGGTAAATCAAGAAAAATGATCAGAGATAAAGACACACTAGAGATAATTTCCAGCTCGTTTTAAAGGCCTAAGCCTGAATTTGTTTTGAGAAAAAACAAAAAAAAAAAGTTGTAGCATTGCAAATATAAGTCAAACACTCACTTTATGTGTTACAAAATCAAGCAGATTCGGGCCACATGACTAAGTTTTGGACATTGTTCTATGAGAATTAAAAAGATTATCCATGTTGTTAATATTCGTTGTCAACCCATGTTAATTTAGAAACTACATGATCATCTTAGTTTTTGTTTGTATTTCACAACTTCTGTTTATTTATTTTAAAGTCCAAATGATACCGGAAAATAAAATTTCCAAATAACAAAACAGAAATATAAGTTTTAAAATTCTTGTAAAGCGGTTGAAACCTAATTCAATACAAACCCAAAACAAGAACAAAAAGGATCCTTACCCAAATCCAGTTCTAGTCGACCAAATAGAGTAGACTTCAAGTTCCATCAGCAAACCATATATTTTATGGAGAATGACAGAGCCAAACTATCCTTAGTTTGACTAATTCAAAAGATGGTCAATGGAGCCTAACCGAACCGTACCAAATGCGAGCCAATTTGCCTATTAAAATTTTCCCTTAACAGAACAATGTGGGTTTGAAGATTCATCTGCAAGTCAGTTATTTTAATGAGAATGATCGAGCCAAAATGTCTTGAATTAATTGCATTCAAGAGATAGTCAATGAGTCTACACTAACTTCGAACTGGACCACCAAAACTGCTATGAGAAGAATTTACTTTTCAATTTCATTTGGGCATCGAAATTCACCAAGTAATCCAACACTTGGAAGAGAATGATTGAGAGAAATAGGCCATGGAACAGACTGGATCAAGAGGCAGTCTAGAACCACTCATACTGCTAATTCATTTGCATGTTCACTTTAGCAACGTCTTTAAGACTACAACGACTAGTTTATCAAAGGGACATCCCTATGATTTATCCTTGCTTTTATTTCGTGTATTTGTTTTCTTATTTTCGCCTTTCAGCATGTTGGATTGTTGAGTCATTGTTAAGCTCAGCCTATAAAAACCTCATGCACATTAACATTTGTATCCACACAATCTTTAATCAAAAACTGTCAGTTCTCTATTTTAAGCTTTATGCTTGTTCTTTTGTTTCTCTAAGTTGTTCAGTTTTCCCTCTTAGAAAACAAGAATCTATGTCTTTGTGTGGATTTACTTAAACTTAGGTTTGTAATCTCATCACAAGGGGTTTCACGCTGCTACCTATGAATCTGAGTTATTTCACTCTTTTAATATTTTTTTGTTTGTTCTTAAATGTATAATTAAGAAATGACATTTGATGTAATATGGTACATGACAATTGGTTATTTTTCTTTTAAGAATGCTCAAATTATTTAGATTTTTATTGTTTTTAAATGTTTTAAAATGCAGTGGTATTTTTTGTAATATGCCACATGACTATTTTATTTTTAAATTATTTAAAATATAATATTATCTCTATACTATAATATTATTTTATGATATCATTACATTGATTGAATAATATATCTTCGTTTTTAAAATTTAGAATTACAACATATGGAAAACAATTTTACTATTAATAATTATATGTATAATATAATATTTCAAAATAATTTAAAAATAAAATTAAAAAGATGAATATGCTATACTTATATATGGTATAATTCTATATCAAATTTTACTTTTCAATTTTAACTGGTTAAAATTTTTTAACATTAATATTTAATTTTCGTTTATATTATTAAAAGAGAAAAAATAATTTTAATTGGAAACTAATAATTATTTAAGAGATTATTTTGGAATCTGTGTTATATATTCTGTTTTGGATTTCTTTTTATTTTGATTGGTTAATTTTTTTAATTAATTATTTTTGTTATAATTTTGATTGATTGACATAATATCATATAATATAATTTCAAATCTTACTTTTTTAATTTAGATTGGTTAACAATTTTTTTAAAATTAATTTTAAATTTCGTTTATATTTATTAAGAGAGAAAAAAATCAATTTTATTTTTTGAAAATTAATAATTATTTAAGAGATTATGTTTGAAACTGTGTCATATATTATATTTGAAATGTTTTAAAATATAATAACATTTTTTATAATATACCACATGACTATTGGTTAAAGTGCTTATAACATTGCTCAAATAATAACATAGATATTCCTAACTTTACTTCCAACTCAGCAAATTTGAATATACAATCACATAATTATGCAAATTCATAGAAAATCAACAAAATTCACTTGTTACAATAATCTATCCAAAATCGATTAACGGTAGATTGCCTAATTTATAACCAATTTATGAAAAAGTTAATCAAAAAAGTTCAAGTTAGTCAAAAATACACAAAAGTAAAAAAATGAATATTAATCGACACTGTTTGAATCGTTTAGTCAGTGAATCGTTTAACACTGTTTGAATCCAAGATCTTATTTACATTAAACTGAAATTATGAGTATTAATTAACATCATGGTTTTTGTTGGGTTTTTTACTGAAACACAGATCCTTTGGAGTTTTTTTTCTTTCATTTTTCAATATTTTTTATCAGAAGTTTTTTTCCAGGTCATAGTTTTGTAATCATAATCATTAAATATTATAGTATAAATAAACAATTAGAAAAAGAAAAATCATCTCAAATGCTCGGGTCGGGTCAAAATCGCGAATTTGGCGTAGGTCAGAGAAAGAGAGATTAGCAGAGTCTTGTTTTGGTAGAGAAAGGGTTAAAGGGCTCTCTTATCAGAGAAATGTCTTCTTCTCCGTGACAACACAATTTCACCATTTTCATGTCTCTTCCTACCAAACTCTCTACTTGCTCCGCCGCTTCTGCCTCCGACGACTCTTCTTACTCTTCTCCTCCCATGAAAAAGGCCAAAAACGACCTCCATCATCCCTCTCAACACCCTAACGCCGCCGACAAGGTTGGCTTTCCTAT
This sequence comes from Cardamine chenopodiifolia, assembly GCA_963922655.1. Taxonomy (NCBI): domain Eukaryota; kingdom Viridiplantae; phylum Streptophyta; class Magnoliopsida; order Brassicales; family Brassicaceae; genus Cardamine; species Cardamine chenopodiifolia. Next base: position 19,946,516 of record OZ000480.1, on the reverse strand, counting down.
GGAGGAAGATCCAACTCCCGCCGCCGCTAATCTCTCTCGGAAGAAGGCTACTCTTCCTCAACCTACTAAGAAGCTCGTCATCAAGCTCAACAAAGGTTTTCGCGCGATTTCTCGTTAACGATTTTGATCGTAATCGGATGTTTTGTTGAGTAATCTTAGGATTTGTTAGGGTTCTTTTAGAAAAGTGTGTAATTGATGCTTTTGATTGATTGGAAATGACTATCTCTTCAATTAGGGTTCTTAATTTAAGGGTTTTCATAGGGAATTTTTGTGTGCGTTTTACTATTGAATCGAGTCTTAGTGTTGATTTTGATGTGGATGATTGGTTAGGTTTCTGAATCGATCTGGGAATTTAAGATCTGGAATTTTTGTTTGGACAATTTTAGTTGTCTTCTTTCTCAGGAAGTTTGATTTGCCATTAGAAAGCATCTTGAGATTTTGCCTTCTTTTATATAGAGAATCATTGTTACTGTGATACTGTATCTGGCTACTAAATTGAGGAAGTGGATAAACTTGTTTTCATCCTTTAAAGGATTCTGATTATACCATTCTTAATATGTATGTGAAGCCAAACCAACCTTACCATCAAACTTTGAGGAAACTACCTGGGAAAAGCTGCAGTCTGCTATAAGAGCTATATTCCTGAAAAAACCATTTCCTTTTGACCTCGAGACGCTTTACCAGGTAAGGTTACTTGTGAATTTTCTAGCTTCCTTTCTTTATTGGATGCTTCTTGTCTCATGTGGAAATGTCATGCTGATTAGATGGTGACTTTTATTTCAGGCTGTTGATAACCTATGCTTGCATAAGCTAGAAGGAAAGCTTTACCAACAGATTGAGAAAGAATGTGAAGAACACATCTCTGCAGCTTTACAATCTTTAGTTGGGCAGAACACTGATCTGACTGTTTTCTTGTCACTTGTTGAGAAATGCTGGCAAGACTTTTGTGACCAGATGCTAATGATCCGTAGTATAGCCTTGTCTCTGGATAGGAAATATGTGATACAAAACCCAAATGTACGTTCATTATGGGAGATGGGTCTGCAGCTTTTCCGGAAGCATCTTTCTCTGGCCCCTGAAGTTGAGCAGAGGACTGTTAAAGGTCTCTTAAGTATGATTGAAAAAGAAAGGTAATTTTGTTACTTTCTGCTCTTTCAGAAATAAAGCGAGGTTAATTTTATCACATTGGGAATTTATTCTTCATAAAGCCACCTTTACCTTATCTTATTTTTCTGGCTTTTGAGTGAATCATGCAAACTTTTGCATGGTCTATGAAATCTTCCTGTCCAGTAGTGATAATTAGTTATAGGTAGAATTTCAAGGCAAAACAGCTTTTTGTAAGTCATTTATATATTGGATAATGTTTTTAGCTGAATCTGCTGATCTTGCTTGCATGATATGATCCTGCAGATCAGCCGAAGCTGTTAATAGAACGCTACTAAGCCATCTTTTGAAGATGTTTACGGCACTGGGAATATATATGGAAAGCTTTGAGAAACCTTTCCTTGACGGGACTTCTGAATTTTATGCCGCTGAAGGAATGAAATACATGCAACAGTCTGACGTTCCTGAGTACCTGAAGCATGTTGAGGTGCCTTGCATCACTTTATAGACTCTCCTTATGATAAGCTGGTTATTAGTCGATCTGGTCTCGCTAAGGTTTTTTCTGATGATTGGTGCAGGGAAGGTTGCATGAAGAGAATGAAAGATGCATACTGTACATAGATGCAGGAACCAGGAAACCATTGATAGCAACTGTTGAAAGGCAACTTCTCGAGCGTCATATACTTGTTGTTCTTGATAAGGTTTTTCTCCTTTTATCCTTGTGGCTGCATGCATAATTAGCAAATTTTAATTTGCTTTAGTCTAACTTTTATCTCCAAACAACATCCCTAGGGTTTTACAACATTGATGGATGGACGTCGTACTGAGGACCTTCAGAGGATGTACAACCTGTTTTCTAGGGTCAATGCACTTGAGTCTCTGAGGCAGGCGATAAGTTCGTACATTCGGAAAACTGGGCAGAAGATCGTTATGGATGAAGAGAAAGATAAAGATATGGTACAATCACTATTGGACTTCAAGGCTTCTCTTGACATAATATGGGAAGAGAGTTTTTTCAAGAACGAATCATTTGGCAACACCATCAAAGATTCATTTGAGCATCTGATTAATCTTCGGCAGGTATCAAAAATTGATTTTCTTGATTATTTCCTGAATCTCTTGCTAAGGATTTTACTTTCATGTAAAAGCAACATGCTGATTATTGTGGTTATGTCAACCTTAAACTACAATGCTGCAATTGAGGAATTTATAATTTATAACAATCTAGAGAGTTTCATTGCTGATTATGTGTATTACTATAACTTGGAGACATCTGTGGGCAGTGGCTATAATAATATTAAGCCTCTTGTGGGCACTGGACCTAATTAAAGTAATGTTGTTTGCTAGTATTCATTAATTTGATACCAAATACTCTACCCAATTTTATCCAGTATTTGGTCGTCACTCAAGTCTTGAGCAATAAAAACATTATACTATATCAAGAAGCCTTTTGGAAAAAGTCACATTTGCTTTCTGCTCGTTAGTGATTCACCGTTTGAAATCTATAAAAGTTTCAAGTTTTGCACGTTTGCATGCATCCCAAAGAATAGATATCTTATGCTCCTGATCTGTTTTGCAGAACCGGCCAGCTGAGCTTATCGCCAAATTTTTGGACGAGAAGCTGCGTGCTGGGAATAAAGGTACCTCTGAAGAAGAATTGGAGAGTACCCTTGAAAAAGTCTTGGTTTTGTTCAGATTTATCCAGGTTATTATCTCTGATTCTGTATATTTAACACTGTGTTTGTCACTGTTAAATTACTGCCTTGACGCCGGTGCATGGTTTGTAAACCAGCTATTTGATCATCTAAATATCGGTTTTGCTGAAGGATTTCTATTTTGTTTTATCAAAGGGTAAAGATGTGTTCGAAGCATTCTACAAAAAGGATCTTGCGAAGAGACTTCTCTTGGGAAAAAGTGCTTCAATTGACGCCGAGAAATCCATGATCTCGAAGGTTGAAAACTGATTTAATTTTCTGGTGTTTCCTTTTTCACCAATATTTTCTCTCTATCGGTATGTTCTTACCTACTGACCCCAACCTTGGTGTTCCCTACAGCTTAAGACCGAGTGTGGTAGCCAGTTTACAAACAAGCTCGAGGGGATGTTCAAGGTCCTCATTCTTTCTCATTCTCTTTATCAAAAAAGATGTTGGTCTTTTAAGTTTTACCTAAGAGAGAAACAAATATCTTAATTTTTGGGATTCTATGCTTAAAATATATCGTAGTATACATAAATATTTTGTTATTTAATCCAATCTTATATAAGATTGCTGGATAATCCGGCACCAGACCGACTTTAAGGAACTTGTTTACATGTACAACAATCATAGTGAGTTTGAACTCGCTGTTATTTTTAAATTTTCTACAGGATATTGAATTGTCAAAGGAAATCAACGAGTCATTTAAACAATCGTCCCAGGCCAGAACAAAACTGCCATCGGGAATTGAGATGAGTGTCCATGTTTTAACAACAGGGTACGTACTATAAATCAATCTCCTCCAGGATTTAACTGCTGGAATACTAGATAGCTTGTTAACTTTCCATGTATAATGCAGGTACTGGCCAACATATTCACCTATGGATGTTAAACTTCCTCATGAACTAAATGTTTATCAGGTTTACCATAAGCTCTTATATTTTTTTTTCTGTTTCCAAGATAGATTTTATCTTACTAGTTTTAATCTAATTTATCCATTTGTTTCGTAGGATATCTTCAAAGAGTTCTATTTAAGCAAATACAGTGGTAGGAGGTTAATGTGGCAAAATTCATTAGGTCACTGTGTTTTAAAGGCAGAATTCTCCAAAGGTAAAAAGGAGCTTGCGGTTTCATTGTTTCAGGTTGGTCGAATTTCTCTCTTTTCCCGTTAAACTCTTTCCTGTCATTCTTTTTTGACTTTTAAATGTCTTCCTCGAGGTTACAGAGTGAATCAATTGCTTACAAAAGGTCTTGTTGCTTAATGTCTCAGGCTGTTGTGTTAATGTTATTCAACGATGCAATGAAACTTAGCTTCGAAGACATTAAAGATTCAACTGGCATAGAGGACAAGGAACTGAGAAGAACGTTGCAGTCACTTGCTTGTGGGAAAGTTCGTGTCCTGCAAAAGGTTAGACCAAAATCTGAACTCTGATAACTGTCCTTTCTACTAATGCAGAGTGTTTGTGGCTTTGACCGTATTGATAAGCCTTATACAATTTTTTTCACAGTATCCAAAGGGAAGAGATGTAGAAGACAGTGATGAATTTGATTTCAATGACAGCTTTACAGCTCCGCTGTATCGCATTAAGGTGCATCATTTTTCTCTTCCTAGAATCTTGTAATACGCTCTTGTTTCTTTTTTTAGCATATACCGTACCATTCTCCTTTTTTTGTCTGGTTACAGGTAAATGCAATCCAGATGAAAGAGACAGTAGAGGAGAACACAAGTACAACAGAGAGAGTATTCCAAGACCGACAATACCAGGTTGGTTTCTGCTTCAATTTCTTACAACTTGGCTCTTTAAACATAGACTGAATCTGACAAAATGGTTTTCCCCATCACAACCCTTCTCTTACAGATCGATGCAGCCATTGTTAGAATTATGAAGACAAGAAAAGTCTTGAGCCATACTCTTTTAATCACTGAGCTCTTCCAACAGGTAATTTTCTTCCTATTATGAAAAACAAACGTGAATTTCATAACTCGGTCCAAATCCTATTAGTAATGTACTCAAAACCTAGACTCTTGTTGCCGTGATGATAATGAGAGTTCTCAGTAGCATACTTAATGAAATATGTTTGCAGCTCAAATTCCCAATAAAGCCGGCCGATCTGAAGAAGAGGATTGAAAGCTTGATCGATCGAGAATACTTGGAGAGGGACAAGAGCAACCCTCAGATATACAATTATCTTGCTTAGAAATCTTTTCTGGTAAACCACCTTTTTCAGTATTTTCCTCTCTGTATATTTTTATTTCACAAACAATGACCGAAATTTTCTTCTTCAGTTTGAAAATGAAAAAAAAAAGAATTCGAGTTTCTGATAATTTATTATTTTGCATTTTCGTCTGCGTTTATGTACAGCGTTAACTTGTGTATCTTCCTCGGTTCACTTATCTTCTCTTCTCTGCTACTATGAGCGTTCACTGGGTAGATATATAATTAAAAATGGCCATATTTGTATCCAGAAGATGAGCAGTCTCCGTCTGTTGAATAGTAATCATATAAGTTCGGCAAGAAACTACATAACGGAAAATAAATGATTGGTAGCATGTGGATGTAAATTATGTAATTTATAATTAAGTGAAAATGTTACAAATCATGATTAAACTAAACTTTAATCATTTGAGTTTGAATTATATAATGTGTTATGGTTGATTTACAAATTTTGAATTATGCTCTTTGTAAAATTGTTTACTCACAATCATGGAAAATGTGATACATATTTTTATCAATTTTTTAAAGTCCCACGATTCTCCCATTTTTTTAAAATAATTTTCTTTTGTTAATTCCATTTTTAGCAATTCCAGTAATTCCAACGATGTTTTTCTTAATTAGTAAGATTGTAATCAACGATTCGGTCGAAGATTTTTTTTGTTCATTTGTCTCAAATAATTCCAATACCAAAAAATTATTTTTTATATTAAGTTAAAAATTTATAGTTTTAGGTCATTGTATATTTAAATTAGTATTATTTTATTGGATCTATTTTATTATTATATTTGTAATAACTGTTATTCTTATTATTAGTTTTAATTTAATTATTTTAGTAACATCATAAACGTTATCAGTGAGTTGTTTTGATAAAAATGATTGCTCATATTTTTACAACAAACTTAACTATCACAAAAAATCTACAGTTTGTACGACATAATTTTTACTTCAGTTGTATCAAATTATAACATGTACTGAATTCAATTATAATACTCCTCACGTCTCTAAAAAGATGGTTTTCTAGAGTTTTCACATAAATTAAGAAACAATAAATGTTAATAACTATATTATTCTCCAACACTAAACAATTTTGGATAATTACGAACCAATAGTTATTTTTAAAATCAATGCTTCTTGAAATGTATAATTCACTAATAAACAGTATAGACTAAAAGTAGAAAAATTAATTTCTGTGAAACAAGAAAAACATATAAAAAATCAAGTTTCTAGGAAGGGGAGGAGTAAGAGTCAAAGTTAAGGTTTCTATATATGCTAACCAAATGCCTTTGGGGACCTATGGTTTAAATTTGATTCATGTATTTTAGGCTTTAAAAACGGAGATTTCCTATTTTTGTAATCAATATAATGCCTTTTAATCCAAAAAAAAAGAGAGAATGAAAGAAATATAAGCACTCTTAAAAAAAAAACCTCCACCTTAAAAAAAAAAAGTAATGGCTTCTCTTTGGTTGAATTTATTCTCCTTAAGTCTAATATGTTTCATTTGTATCGCTAAGCCAACTCCGGTATGTTAGTAAACAAGTAAATATGTACAATAAACTTAACATTTTCTCATATTAAAATTGTTATATTTGTATTGCAGCATCAAGAAACCGAATTCGAATGCGTCTCTATACACACACAATCTGCATTACAACATCCTCAAATGAAGAATCATCGCATACAGGTATTGTTCATTTACCATTAAACAATTACTAATCAAGCTTTATTTTAACAAATTTGTTGGAATAAACCTAATTAAACTGTTATTGTAGACTAGACCAAGTCGAGAGCTTTTATCAATTCTCTCTAGGCCCAATGATGACATAATCACAGGGATTGGTTTGAAGGGATCAGAAGAATGTCCTAAGGGACAAGTACCGATTCACAAACCAACAACCAACCTGACTAATTATCTTATTCATCCCCAAGAATATACTAGAGCAGGTATAAGCTCTTCTCTTTGGCTTCTTAATATTAATCAACTTCGATGGCAACATATGAATTTCAAAATTTTATTTTTCTTTTGTGTTTTCTTAGCCAATTAGCCGGGAAAATGTATTATTTGAGTTTTACGTAGCGTTTTTAGCTAATTTTTTTTTTGCATGAACAACTTGTTGATAAGAGTTTATTTTAAAAAATATGAAAAAACTTGTTAATAGAGTTTTATCTTTTCCCTTAGTTGATATTTGGCCTGATTTGATTTTGCGTAAGCATTTTTTTCAGTTTTACGTGTTACACTATATATTGTGTTCACCTTCAAAATGTATACTATGTATTTTAGTCTTTACAATTTATATTTAATAAAAGAAATATATATATATATATATGTGTGTGTGTGTTAAATATGTTTTTCAACAATTTTCTATTCTAAAAAAGATATATTTTTATTGGTTCATAATTAAATTAGTAAATTAACAATATTAACTATAACCACAATTCTTTTTTTCCGTTTTTAGGCCGTCTCCTGAGACAAAATTTTAAGGCTAAAAAGAAGAGAAAGAACAATCGACGTAAAGAAAACCCGAAAAAGAAAAACAATCTACGTACAAAAACTAAAAATAAATATATCAATTCCGCAGCATTGTCCCAAAAAAATAAAAAACACAACCACCGATCGAAATTATTTACGGAGACCCATCTACATGTAAGTACATTAAGCTGCTAAAACCATTATTGTTTATATATTAACTATTATGTGATGATTATTATCTAATAGTAACAGATGAGTTTTTTTTTTTAATTTACAGTATGCAATTGTCAGGACATTTGAAAATACAACAAAAAGATGGCGTGGAGCACAAGCATTGTTCAATATTAACAAGCCGAGAGTGGTGCAAAATCAGTTTAGTAAGGCTTGGGTTTGGCTTAATTACATACAAGGAAACGAAATGAGTAGTATCCAGTTTGGTTGGGCTGTAAGTATATTTCTACAAACTCCATTGTTCGATTTAGATTCATATTGTAAGAACAATCCAAAGCCTGATATTGGAAAAGAAAAACCATATAACAAAATTAATATTTGTGTAACGTCTAAAACGTTTCTCATAATCTACTCTACAGGCACATACGAAATTATATACAGACGACCGTCCGAGACTAACCACATTTTGGATGGTGAGTATATGTGATTTAATATATTTATGCACGAGTTTCATGATTATTTAAGATATTTTTGGTTAATTTTGGTGTGAGCATAATATATATTATAAATTACAGTCAGATGAACAACCAAATGGATGTTACAACGCGTTATGTCCAGGAGGATATGTACAAATTCATAAGTCAATATACCCCGGTTTGCTTTCTGATAAAGTCAACGTTCCAGGAGGAAAACCGAACACTGTCCATCTTTCTGTGGCTGAGGTACCAAATTAAAACCCTTAGTTAAGTAACAATTATAGGCTTAATTGTTTATCTCATTTGCATTTTAGTTACCTTTCTAATTTCTGTGCATGTTTACTTTTCTTGGTTTACTTCAAAATATTATAGTAAAAATAATATATATATATATATATATATCAAGACAAATGCAAAATACAAACAAACTTTTTATCATCAACCATACTAGCACAAACCACTAACTGACATGTTATTGTATTTTTAATGTTTGAAAAAACATTGAAACACTGCTATTTTGATTTTAGGAAAGACCAAACAAAAAGTAAAAGTTATAAAGGTCAAAATCAAATATAATCGGTCTATATAGCTAGGCTTGATTGTTTTTATTTATTTATTCATTTAATTTTGTATTTATATATTATTCTCTCCTTTTCTTTATGTGTTGTTTAAAGTTTTTTTCAATGAATATTAAAAAATAATTAAATTTTATATTTTACTCTTTTAATAAATTATATAATTTTTATTGGTCAATACATTAAAATAATATGGATTAAACTAGATAGTTTATCAAAATTTGTATTGAAAATAAAAATTTATACCTTTTGTGAAACAAATTTGAATGTAAAACGACAGTTAATATGAAACGGATCGGGTCATTGTATAATTTCTTTCAAACTTATAAACAAGCTAGTTAATAAACATGTGAAGCTACACATATGTACATGATTGCAGGATCCAATGACCAAAAATTGGGTATTGACGATAGGAACCATAATGATAGGCTATTGGCCACGTCAAAGTCACATGGAAGAAGGAGCTTCTGAGGTTTACTTCGGTGGATTTGCAGGAATCAGTACAGTGTCTGAACCCAGGACGAGCCCACCAATGGGAACTGGAGATTTTCCGACAAAAGATTTGAGTCGGTCTTGTTCCATGAAACTGCTTAAATATGTTCTTTCGGATTATACACTTGTGGATATTAATTCCAATGAGGTCGAGGAATATGTGGATAATCGTAAGTGTTATGGTGTAATGTTTCTGAAGTATGTAGATTTTGATTCCAGAGAGACTATTACGTTTGGAGGACCTGGTGGACAATGTTGATAGAGGGTGTTTTTTTTTTAATTTGTTTGAGATGTGTGTGTGTTTGTTTTGGTTAAGGTTTTGTTCAAAACCAATTGAGCATTTTATTTTATGTTCACACCAATTATACTGTGTGAGATATGAGTCAGCAATACGTTATCTAATACATTTGCTTTTGTAATAAAAATCAAATTTGTAATTATGATTAAAGATGTTAGCTTTAACCTTTTTTCAAAACTCTTGTGATGGTATTAATTACACCATCATTAATGTGTATATATTTATTTTATCCTATTACTTGTATGACATACGAATTTACCTAAAACATGGTAGAATCTCCAATAATATATAATGCATCCATAATCTACAAAATGATATTTTTTTGGGAATCAAACCCAATCTTAGTATATTAATATTAATCACTTGATCAATCATTAGATTAAGAGAGTTATATAACTTTTATGCTGTCTTTCACTAAAGCCGGAGTTAGATTTAGATAGAGTTGTTGATTTGTTATATTTGTATAGAGTTAAATAGATTTACATAATCATAAAGAAACCAAACTTTATTTAATAACTTTGTCGATTTCGGGTCAAGATATATAAAGAGGCGAGTTTTGATCACGCTCTTACTTTCAGATGGATCAAGCATTTTCAGGTATATACATCTAATTATGATGTTTGTATAGTGAAATGTCATTGGGTAACTATTTGAATTAGGAGATGTTCATAATTACAATGTGCTTATATATTTATGTATTTTGTGTGTTTTTTACAACCGAATGTTCTGTTTGATACGCTCGTTTTTTTGCTTTTATTTCTATTGTCTAAAATTTCATAATTGTTCAATAATCAATTATTGAATGCGATATTCGTACATAATGATAGATCCTAAATATAAATAATATAGACATAAATAATAAGATTTTATATTCAAGATAATAATCAGTATTTAAAACTTTGCAAAATTTCAAAATATATGGATAATAGAAGATATAAAACTCAAATCCAATAATAAAATAATGATATACTCCCTCCGTTCCTTATTAATTCAATATTTAGGAACAAAAGTTTGTTTCAAAAAGTTATAATTTTTCTATTTCCAATGTATTTTTATTAATTATTGATGATGAATTGTAAATTTCAAAAAAAAATAATTGAATACTATTGGTTTAAAGTTGTAGAAAATGATTAATCACAAAAAATAATACAATTTTAATATATTTTCTTATTATGTGTGAAAATCTTAGAAATTAGATTAATAAATAACGGAATTAGAAATTGGATTAATAAATAATTGAATACTATTTCTTTCTTTTATACGGCTAATAATATAAAAATTTGATTGAATTCATTTATAATACGGAAAACCACGTAGTATCTCCTTTTTTTCTAAATAAAAGTTAGGAACTTTCTTAAATATTTATCGACTTGTCAAGTATATATAAATATCCGAAGAGATCATCAAAGTATCTCTAATCTTAAAACACCTCGCCGTCTTCTCTTCAACAACAGACAAAATCTCTATCTCTCTTTCTCCTCTTCTTCACAAACCAATTAGGACAAAATCTTCTTCTCATCTCCGTACGAAAACCTTCAATCGCCTTGTACGTTCTTCTTACCTTCAAAATTGATTTCATATCCGATTCCAATTATCGAAATTTCCAAAAGTCTCTCATTGGTTTTTCAAAATCGTTACTTTCAGTTTTTTTTCTCATCAACCCAATTTCAAATTTCACTTCTTTTAGGGTTTCTCTCCGATCTATACCCTTAATCCCTCAGATTCACTCACTTCTTTTTTTGTGTTCTAAATTCTAATTACTTCATAGAATTAACCAAAAGTTTGATTCTTGTTTCAGGTTTTTACAAATTTGAAAAATGGTTGAGCGTGGGAAGAGAAACCATGATCGTAGTAGAGACAATAACAACAATGAGAACAACAACAGAAATCAAAAGAGACGACTTTCTTATGAAATAGAGGAAAAGCTCAATCATATTAACAAAGAAGATCTCATTGTTGCTTATAGAATCTTATGTCCTAGTGGAGTCATTGGTAGTGTTATAGGCAAAAGTGGCAAAGTTATTAACTTGATTAGGCAAGAAACTAGAGCTAGAATCAAAGTTGTTGATCCTTTTCCAGGTTGTAGTGAAAGAGTTATAACGATTTTTTGTTCGGTTAAGGAGAAGAAAGATATCGTCGATATAGAGAGTAGCGAATCGAGTTATGCTGAGAAGATTGTGCCTCTGTGTTCTGCTCAAGATGCTCTTATTAGAGTACATGATGCTGTTGTTACTTCTTTAGCTACTGCTGCTGAGAATACTAAGATTGATAGAGATGATATTAGAGAATGTCGCCTTTTAGTTCCGTCTAGTCAATGTTCTAATGTGATTGGTAAATCTGGTTCGACTATTAAGAAGATTAGAAGTAGAACTAGAGCTAGTGTTAAGGTTGTCTCTAAAGATGTTTCTGATCCTTCTCATACTTGTGCTATGGATTTTGACAACATTGTTCTGGTTAGTATCTGAGATTCCTCAAACATACCGCTTTCTTTGCTTGTTTTAATCGATGTTTTTTGTTCTTTTGATCAATTAGATATCCGGTGAGGCTGAAGCTGTGAAGAAAGCACTATTCGCTGTTTCTGCGATCATGTACAAATTTAGTCCTCGAGAACAGATTCCTCTGGATACAACTATTCAACAAGAAGTTCCCGCTAGTATTATAATTCCGTCAGATCTTTCTATCTATCCACAAGCCGGTTTATACCCAAATCAGGATCCTATTTTCCAGCATGGGGCCAGTGTTCCATCGTTTATTGGTACACTACCTCAGGGTTATGGAGAAAATGCTGCGAATCCAATGCCGGTTTTTTCTTCTTCTGCTCTTCCTGTGGTTCATGGTTTTGGTGGGTCTTCCAGATCAGAAAAGTTGGTTATAAAAGTTCTGTGCTCTTCTTCTAATATCGGACGTGTTATCGGGAAAGGAGGATCAACCATTAAGGGAATAAGACAAGCAACCGGGTCTCATATCGAGGTTAATGACTTGAGGAAAAATCGTGATGACGATTGTGTTATTACCGTCACTGCTACAGAGTCTCCTGATGATTTGAAGTCTATGGCAGTTGAATCTGTTCTTTTACTTCAAGAGAAAATTACCGATGTGGACGAGGAAAAAGTGAAAATGCAACTCGTTGTACCTTCTAAGGTAATAGGATGCATTATAGGGAAAAGTGGCTCTATCATAAGTGAAATCAGGAAAAGAACGAACGCCGATATTCACATCTCAAAAGGAAATAATAAGCCTAAGTTTGCTGATCCCAATGATGAGCTCGTTGAGGTAAAGCTTCTTAGAATCATTCAGCTTTGCTTCATTTTATTCTTCAATTTCTCCAATAGTGATTGATTCTTTTTTTTATTTCAATTAGATATCAGGTGAAGTAAACAATGTGAGAGATGCTCTCATTCAGATAGTTTTGAGGCTTCGAGATGATGTTTTAAGAGATAGAGAGACTGGTTCCAGGAACCAACCTCCTGCAAGATCTGAGAATAAGAATTTCTTCTCTTCGGGTAGTAGTAATGCTGGTCTTGCACTTCCTCCATCTTTCATGTCTTCTGTTCCGCAAGTTGCTTCTGTAGATTTTGATAGGAGACCAGAAACCGGTAGTAGCATGGGAATGCTATCTTCGAACGTTGGACTCTATGGTTATGGAAGTTTCCCGGTAACATCTCCTTCTTATTCTCAAACCGGATTATTGCATTTTCTATGTTTATTGTAGCTCATACTTATAATTTAAGAGTTTCTACAAACAGGTAGCCAATAACGGTTATGGATCTAACTCATCTTATGCATCCAATCTCTATGCAGGGTAAGTTTGCAAGTTAATTTCATTTTTTAAATAATTTTCCAACTCTTTTCCTTGTGCATTCACAGATTGCCTCAATCTACGACTATGGAGGTTCGAATTCCTGCAAATTCTGTCAGTAAAGTTATGGGCAAAGGAGGAGGCAATTTGGATAATATAAGAAGGGTTTGTTCACATATCTTTTTTTATTTTCCTTCCTCATTGCTCTCTGATCACTCTAACTTCGTTCGTCTCTTCTTCTCTCTTTCTGATATAACATTTTTACATGATGTGTGCCCTCTCTCTCTCTGCTCTCTCAGATATCAGGAGCTATGATAGAAATTTCTGATTCCAAAACTTCCCATGGAGGTCGTGTTGCTCTCATTTCTGGAACACCTGAACAGAAGCGCACCGCAGAGAACTTGTTCCAAGCTTTTATTATGTCCACTTGAATAGTTTGCTCAGCCCTGAAATCCTTTTCTATGCAAGTGTGTTCCATCTCGCTAGCTCTCACTGGATTTCTTTGATCGGGTTTCTCAGGCTTTCCTCCTTCAATCAAGCTCATGTTTGAATATGGTTTACATCTCTCATCAAACTTTTCGGTATCTCCATCTCCGTTTAGTAACTCTTGGTTTCTTGTGCTAGACATCTTAATAGTCTTTCAGGACCATTCTTCCTCCCTTTCCTTGCAAGCTGTTCGTACAATAAATGCTTAGTCTCTGTGCAATAAAACAAAATCGTTCTTATTTCAATCAAGCTTTGCTTATTCTCCATATATGGAATCAGGTCTGCTTAATCCAAAGTAGTCCTATCAGTTATGTGCTAGTTTACCGACTCTGCAAATCCCATGTATCAGCTTCTTCATATGTGATGCTAAGTGATACTCATCACATCATAGCTCTTGGTGTTTTCTCTAGAAATTTCTGCAGTGAACAGCCATACCTTATGATATATAACCCTATGGCCTATATTTCTAGTGATCTTCAAGAACAGTAGTCTTTAGATCTCTTCTCCTTAATGCCTGTAATTGTTCTACTTCTTAGAAGTTTAACCTTTTGTTAGTACTTTGATCTTGTGATCTGATTATTTGAAATTCCATTGGTTTATCTTTAGAGGACTCTCATTCTTGCTGATCAAACCATTCCCCGCTAAGATTTGAAAGTCTTCTGGTCAAGCTTCACTGATTGATTTTTTTCATGTTTAGCTCTGTTACCATTTCTGTTCATTGCTAATATCATTTATAACTTGAATCATGACCTTATAGTGCTTGTAGCATACTAGGTTTTCTGTACAGAATTTTAGCATATTAGAACCCAGAACACTAAGCTTTGCGTTTTTGTTTGAGCTTTTGGTTGTCACTCTAGAATTTTAGCATTAGAACTCGCAATACCAAAAGCTTTTCCGATTCTGTTGTGTTTTCGCTTTAGCGGTTTGCGGTCGGATCACTTTCAGCTGGCATTTATCTGACAAACTAGGGGTCTTAACATACTATGTTGTCACAAATCCGCAATATTTTTTTTTTTTTTTTGCGGTATGTTCATTTTTCCGACTAGCTTGACATTCGAATACATCCGGGAATTTTAAGCGGGTGTGTAAGGTTTTGATTCATCCTTTGTCCGCTAATCTTTTCCCGCTTAATGCAGACAGATGTTTACCGCGAAAACAGGGTTTCACGAATGTGCTATATAGTTTAGTTCTTGGCGATTATATAGTTTCTTGTGCATCTTTTGTTTGATCAAAGGTCATTGAGAGGATAGTTTCATAGAAAGGGATAGATGTTGATTCGGAAGGTTTTGTATTCAATGGTCATGTATGTAGTAGTTTACGTTACGCAATAAAGTGCCTTTCCAATTTTTAATATATGTGAATTACTACTAATAGCCAAGTTCGATTCTTTAAATCTCTCTATTGCGTCACATCAGGACTATTCATCGCTGGAAACTATCTACTTCATATTTTATTAGTTTAGATAATTATAAATTATTATTAGTGTTTTATATTATATTTATTTTATGTTTTTATCAATTATTTTGTGTTAATTAAAATTATTTAACATATAAAAATATGATTAAAATTACTAATATACCAAATTATATACCGAAACTAATTTTGATTTTGTTTTTGTTTTTCTCTTTTTAATTCTAATGGAAGAGTGTTAATATTTTTGTCAAATGGAATAAAACTATTTCAAGAGGGAAGAAACTTAGACGCTTCATTGGTGGATATCCATTTAATAGTGTCACACGTGAGTCTGTGACTCTATTGTATCCTATCATTTTGCAACTAAGTCAAATCTAAGGAAACGCCGAGGCTTGCGAAACGGGAAGCTACACATTAAACAACATGCACATTAGTAGGCGTGGCTTTAATAATCATCGCAAAATCAACACATGATTTGTCTAGTCACTAGTGCATTATGCATATCTTATTCAATTTATTATCATATAATGTACTTATGATCTATGGATAATGAAGTTCGGTAGGATATGCAAAGGTGGAGTAAAGTAAGTTTGACAGTAATCGGTTGCATAAAAAAGATTTTATGGACATAAGATATTTTCTAGAGGTGTCAAGAGGGGCCGCCGCCCACATGCATCGTCCGATTAGTACTTCGGCAGGGCAGGCTTAACCATGTAGAACAATGTCCATAGAACGGCAGGCGTAGCGGGTATGATCCAGGTGAAAGGTGGGCTACACAGGTTGGTCCGATGCGATATTGTGCGCAGTCCGCGGTCAGATAAAGAGTTAGCCACAAAGGAATTAGCCATCCTCGAGCTTGATAGATCGAGAAATAATTCACTTTAACTCGAGCAGGAACTCACCAGAAAATGGTAAATCGCAATGTCAAACCTTACCTAAGATCAATCCAAACGCCAAAGAAGCTGATCAGAAAACCTCTAAGTAGCAACACGCGCGACTAAGATCCAATCTAACGCCACATCTTTGCAAGCTCCGATAACTAGTAGCCGAGGAGAAAGTAGGAAGATTGAGAGACTCTTTTCTGGCGGCGGTGAAAAACACCGATCATCGAAAAAGAAGATCACATATAACTATCGAGAACCCACGAACCTATTCGTATATCCGCTAGAGTTTGCGAGGGCGGGTATGGATATCGCCGATGAAGACCGTGGTCCGAAACGGACCGATCTGTGCGGTCGAAGAATACATCAGTCTATACGGGCGTGAGCGGCGATGGTGACGGACTCGCCTATTTGACAGTTTTAATATTTACCTTTTTATATATTAAGAATTCTAAAATTTCATATCTAAAGTTTAAGTACCAATTTTTATAAGAAATAAAAGTACTTTTTCCCCAAAGTATTAGCAAACAAAAATAAATTGTATAAAACAAAATTCATTTTAAAATCAACTTCATAGAAATATAATTAATTATATCACAATGGTCTTTGTTCAATCTTGTTCAAACTTTTTTCACTTTTTCTGATTCATTTTATGTAAACAATGACATTGAATCTTTTTTCTATTAAAGCTCGTTTAGAAGGGAAACATATAGTAAAAATTTTATAATCCGTATAACAAAGTATCACCTACCATATTATATATATATATATAAATTTTTTCTTCCTATGAGTCTATTAGGCAAATCCAATTTATTCTCCACAAAGACCTTATCATTTATCATGTGCCCCAGCTAACTATAAAATTTGTTTCTTCTGTTTTTATCAAATTGATCCGAAATAAATACTTTTATTTTTTGCAGTATATATAATGTTAAAAAAATATACAAAAAATAAACAAATATTTTTGTTTGATCAAAAAACACTCCATAATTGTTGACAAAAAAAAGAAAAAAACACTCCATAATATATGCCTTTTTGCCTTATGCAAGCGTTACACGCGCTTAAAGTAGAGACAAAAGCACGTGGATCTATTTCCTCCAATCATTTTTTTTTTATATTTTCTTTCTTCTCTCTCTCTCTCGAAACATCTCAATGCGTTATCTTCTCCAAATGATCAGATTCTGATTCTGAATCCGAAACCCTAGAATTTCCCCCAAATCGTAATATCCAAATCCAATTCCCACAATCCATGGCCGTAATTATTCCCCGTTCAGATCCACCTTCACGGATCCATCCCGAACCACCACAACAAACCCTAGACATCGACCATTTCGATCGTCTTCCAGATTCAATCCTCCTCTTAGTTTTCAACAAAATCGGCGACGTTAAAGCTCTTGGTCGATGCTGTGTTGTTTCCCGGAGATTTCATTCTCTAATTCCTCAAGTCGAAAACGTCGTCGTTCGTGTCGATTGCGTAATCTCCGACGACGATTCATCATCTCTATCTTCTATTAAATCTCGATCCGCCGCATCTGGATCTTTCTCTTCTATATTTCGTCTTGTTGTTGGTGGCATTGTTAAACCGTTACAAGCTTTAGGTCAATTCCTTGGTACGAAGAGATCATCATGTGGTTCTGGATCATCATCATCATCGTCTTCTTTGTCCACTAGTGGAGGAGATGAAGAAGGTGGAGAGGTTGAACAAGGCGGTGTAACGCATCATTCACCTACACAGGTTTTGAAAAACTTTGAAGAGATTCGTTATTTACGTATTGAGCTTCCTAGTGGTGAACTTGGGATTGATGATGGAGTTTTGTTGAAATGGAGAGCTGAATTTGGTTCAAGTCTTGATAATTGTGTAATTCTCGGTGCTTCTTCTGTGATTCAACCAAATCCAATGAGAATTTCTCAAGGTGTTGATACTACAATCGTTGAAGCTTCGAGCTCTGATGATAATGGGAGTATACCGGAATCATTTTACACAAATGGAGGTTTAAAGCTTCGTGTTGTATGGACTATTAGCTCTTTGATTGCTGCATCAGCTCGACATTTCTTTTTACAACCAATAATTGCGGAGCATAAGACGCTTAAGAGTTTAGTTCTCATTGATTCTGATGGGCAAGGTGTGCTTTGTATGAATAGAGATCAGTTAGAAGAGTTAAGAGTGAAGCCATTGGCTGCTTCATCGGCTTCAAAGAGGACACTTGTGCCTGCATTGAATATGAGGCTTTGGTATGCTCCAACTTTGGAATTGTCTGATGGAACTGTGTTAAAAGGTGCGACGTTAGTGGCGATAAGACCTAGTGAGTCGAAAAAGGAAGTGTCTGATATCTCTTGGGTATCTTCGGCTTTGGAGGAGCCTTATGAGACGGCTGCTAAGATGCTGGTTAAGAGAAGGACTTACTGTCTAGAAATGAACTCGTTCTAGCTTGAATGGTTTGATACAGAATGTGCGGTAAGATAGTGCTTATGTTCTGTTTCATCTGTTTATAAAGTGATTTTGAGAATATCATTTACTCGAGAATTGTCTTGAAACCATTAAGATTTAACCATTCTGCATTGGTAAAGCTTATGGGTTTAGGTGTTACTACCATAGGTCCATAGCTTATCATCAACATTAGGAACTTGATATTGTCTTATATACATCGTATAAGTTATATGTAACACTATCCTTAAGTGTATTGCATCTGATTTGTTAAGCATTTGTGATCATAGAAATTGGGAATTTTTGTTGTCTTCATAACTTTGTTTTGCTATTTTAGAAATCACAGAACTTTCTCATTGTTTTAATTTCTTGTTTGTTAGGGAACCCAATGGCGATTCAGGATATTATATATAATGGGGAAGCAGAGAATGAAATAAAAATCGAAGTTTTGATGATTCAAGAAACCAGTTTTGCTGCCTACTGCATCTGTTAGCTATTTTTGGTCTTTCAAGCATATGATTTTCCAGGATCTGGCAATCATATATCAACAATTTACAGCTATCATGTAAGAGTTATGTCTTTGTTAGTTACTTAAAAGTCTTCTCCTTTACTTGCTCTTCTCTATTTATGTGAATATTTGTAGGTATTTCTTATTCCCATGTCATTATACAAGTTATTTAATAAAATTGTTGTTTTGGAATTTTCGTAATCTCTTTTTGGATTTTCTTTTGGTTCTTATTAGTAATTTTGTAGATCTTTTGTTACACAATTCTACAAAATGACAGATTCATCAAAGTAGTAGCGTATTCTACAATTTTATTTGACTATACTAGATGTAAGATCAAATGTAACTTGATCTAACAGTGATGCTTCAATGTTTCATCATAATTGAAAATTATCAAATTGCCGTTTGTTTAGTATTTTACTATCATGTGCTAAGAATGCTGAAATGTTTTATATCACACTCAACGGGAAATCGGCTAATTAATTTATACTAACTTTTTATATCGTTCATAAGTTAACGTGACAGGCGAATTTATAATTAAAATATCGAATTTGATAAAATTCATAGACCAATTATAAAATTATAATTTATTCATATAAATAGAAATGAGTATATATTTTAATATGATGGTGTGTCATCTACGTTTTTAATTATATAAAACAAAATTATAATTTTAAACAATATGAAATAATAACAAATCGGTATATCTTAAAAAAATTAGAAAACATTTCACATTCTAAAGCTCCAAAACCGATCACATTTTGTTCACATTTCAAAGTTGTGAAGGTATCATTGTGGTTTTCATCTATGTGAATGATTTTATCATCTCCGGTGATGATAAAGAAGGTATCAAATCCATCAAAATCTATCTTAAATCTGTTTTTGATATTAAAGACCTTGGAAAATTAAAATACTTCTTAGGCATTGAAGTTTGTCGTTCTCCGAAAAGCTTATTTTTCGCAAGAGAAGTACACACTTGATCTTCTGGATGAGACATGTAAAATTGGAGAAAAAATGGCTAAGACCCCACTCATTGATGGCTACAAGGCCAAGTGAAAGGGGGAGAAAGCCGAAGAGGAGGAAGAAGACACCATATGAAGATCCGGTACAATAACGCCGGCTTGTTGGTAAGTTAATATATCTAACAATCAAGTTGACCTTTGCTTTTTTTTTCAATCAACACATGAAAACTCCCACTAAGTATCATTGGAGCATGGTAGAGAGGATCCTTAGATATCTTACAGGGAGCCCGGGCCAAGGAATTTGGATGGGAAGAAACACTAGTACCGAGATAGTGGGGTATTGTGATGTGGATTATGTCGGGGATACACTGGATAGGAAATCAACAACCGGCTATTGCACATTCAATGGAGAAAACTTGGTAACTTGAAAGTCAAAGAAGCAAAATGTAGTGTCTTGTTCAAGTGCGGAAGCGGAAAATCGAGCAATGACAAAGTTAACAAACGAGCTTATTTGGATCAAAGCTCTCCTTAAAGACTTTGGCATTGAGTCTTCCAACCCTATCACTTTTCATTGCAGCAATTAAGCAGTCATTCACATCGCAACCAACTTAGTATTTCATGAAAGAACCAAAAATATTAAAGTGGATTGTCACAAGGTCCGAGGGAAGATTGAAGAAGGCATAATTCAGAGTGAAGATCATTTAGCGGACATATTCACCAAGGCTGCAAATCTTAAAGTTTGCTCCCACATCCATAAAAAACTTGGACTTGTAGACCTTTCACGCTCTTGATCTCATGTCCTATCTCCGTGGACATCATACTTTTACCTTTAACATAGTTTTCTCCCATGTGGTTTTTCTAGGTTAAAGTTTTTAATGAGGTGATGCTTCATGGGGTTCCAACCTTAGCCTTTGATGTCTTTACGACTAAACTTAAGGGGGAGTATTGATTAAGTCCATCTTGGATCGATCGATCTACCATTAAGCCATCATGTCGTAAGTATTGGGATTGATCAATCCCACTACAGATCGATTGATCAATCCCACTACAGATCGATTGATCCGCTACGTCTCCATTTGCACGTAAGTTTTGAGATTGATCGATCTCACCTTAGATCGATTGATCCCGCTCCATGCTATCGCTGCCGCCCAAAATTCAAATCTAAATTTTTATCTCTCCTTCATACATCAAATAACGATTTTCTGTATTATTTATATAACCCCTTTATAACAATTAATTTAATTTTTTATTATTATATATTTAAAATATATTATACAATTAAAATGATAGAAGAATTATTTTTCTTTTACTATTCTCTCCATTCTCATTATTCTTATTTTGTTATATCGAAAATTTAAAATCTCTTTATATTTTCACTAAAAGAAGTAAAAGTCTCGTGTAATCAACAAATGTATTAGGGACTCACTTTTATTTTTGTTTAGGCAATCATTTTTTGACGTTGAAATTTGAAATCTTGTCTATTAGACATCTCCAATGGTGAGACTCTGATGAGTCTCATCTAATAAAAAAGTAGAAAAAAAATAAAAGTTATGAGATTTTCAATTGAAACAGTCACAAGACTTTAGAGACGGTTTCGTAAACTTTCTGTCACGTGTCGCAATATTATTGGTTTATTATTTATTTAATAATATAATATTAATAATTAAATAAAAAAAATTAAAAAATTTTTTATGAGTCTCTCCTCAACTTCACCGTTGAGGATGCTCTTACATTTACACTTAATTTAAAATATGGATATGAGTGATTAATCTCCCTTTCCTTCTGTTTTATTTCTCAAAATAGCTATCACACGACGGAAGCCCAACATTCATTTGTTTGGGCCAAAAGTAGAAAACTCAAATAATCTATTACCATAATTACTATCTTCTGCCACGCTTAAACCTTTCCTTATACTGGCCTCCGCCATGCTCTACTCTCTCGTCAGTCGTCACCGACGAATCTGTTTCTTCTCAATCAACAAGTCGTAAGTTTTAAATTTTATCCAATCTCTCTCTCTCTCTCTCTCTCTCTCTCTCTCTCTCTCTCTCTCAGTAAGCCCTTTTGTTTTGTTTTCTATTTAATTAATTATTGGCACTAAGATCGAAAATTTACAATTGCAGAAATGGCAGCAGCTTTCGTTTCCAGATTATCCCGAGGTAAGAGACTACCTTATTCCTCCTTCTCCGATCTCATCTTTTTTCTTCTTCTAGATTTAAATCTTATAGACTGTGATGGGTTTGGTTAAAAATCATATATTTGTGAAATTAAAGTTTCCATTTTCAACATATTATAGATTGTATCAGTTTCAAAAATGTTTGAATTTTGTAAAGGCAGATTCAAGAGCTTAAACTTTTGTTCTTTTGTTGTTGTTGATGATGTTATCAATTCATGCTCAAAATCTGTTTTTTTTTTCCTTTTGATATGATTCAGGAGGACGTTCATTGCTTGGAGGTCTTAACAATGGTGGTTTGATGAATTCTTCTAATGGAATGATGAATGAAACTATCCTCTCTCAGGTTAGTAACCAATAATTATACAAATTTATATATCCACATCTTCAAATTTTAGTAATTGTGTTATTTTGTCGCTTTGAACGGATATTGGTTTTTAGTATCTGCTTTGCTTCGTAGAGTTATGGTTATCTTCATTTTTCGGATCGAATTGGAACGGAAAAGTTGAGGACATTACCGGGACATTTTATTGTATTAAGCTTCTCCTTTTTGTTGGTTTTGGTGGAAGCAGCAGCAACAAAGAAGGACATTCATTCAAATGGGGACAGTTCTCAAAGTTGTAGACAATTCGGGAGCGGAGAAAGTGATGTGTATTCAAGCTTTAAAGGGGAAAAAACGGTACTATAGTTGCTTTGGTTAAAGAAGCGATGCCAAATGGTAAAGTGAAGAAAGGAGCGGTAGTGTATGGTGTGGTTGTTCGAGCTGCGATGCAGAGAGGTCGTGTTGATGGAAGTGAAGTTAGGTTTGATGATAATGCGGTTGTTCTTGTTGATAGTAAAGATAAGAATACTAAAACCGATCGTCAACCGATTGGTACGAGAGTTTTTGGCCCTGTTCCGCATGAGCTTCGTAAGAAGAAACATCTCAAGATTCTTGCTTTGGCTCAACACATTGTTTGAGATTCTACAAAACCTTAATAACCACGTCTTTTTATGTTCTTCGTCTGTAAACTCTCATCCATAATTTGTGTTTTTTTTGTTTGTTTGTTGATTCTTCGTTAATCATAACATTTTTTTGTGTTTCAGACATTAAAATGTCCCCAAGACCTTTGTGCTTTGGATTTTTTTGGTTCATGAAATATAAGAAAATTGAAAAAGGTCGCATATGGTTTCGATGTGGATTCAAGAAAGTATTTATTCGAAGGAATGTCACAGAATTGTGATTTTTGTGGGTTTATTTTCAATATGATTCGATTTTGTTACAGTTTGTTTAAGGGTAAAGAACAGTGCTGGACATTCTGGTTTTTTGGATTTGGTTCGGCTCTATCGGATTTATTATTTACTATCTAATAAAATAATTTTGAAAATTTGATTCGAATTTGATTAGAGTTTTGTCGAGTTTAGATTTCAAATTTAAAAACCTATAAAAATCTAAAAAATTCGGATTTCAATCAGGTCCGAGTTTGGATTCGGATTTTACATATACAAACAGTATTTTCAGATTTTCGCGTTCGAATTCAGATCGGATTTATGTATATTATGTATACAAAATTTATATTTAAAATTTCGGGTTGGGATTCAGATGGAATTTTTTAAATAGCATCTTCGAATTAGAATATTTTGCTTATGGTTAGTAGGTGTTTTTGAATTTTCGAATATCCTAACGAATATTAGATTCTGTTCATAGATATAATAATTACATATTTTTTAATAAAATAATTTTTTTGTTTCGAATATTCTGATTAATATAGAACTTTTTTGTCGGGTGCTCGATTCGTTTTTTTCTTATATCATCAAATCGGAATTTTCCCATTTTGTTACATTTTTTTCCTTTCCCAAAAGTTTTTAATTATTACAAATGTTTACTGATGATGACGCCTCATATATATATTACAAATGTTCCCTGTGTTATTTATTTATTACATATGGCCAGCAGTTTTCGTAATTACATTTACTTTCCACATATTTTTCATTATAACTAATGTTCCCTGAAACTTTTATCTATATTTGTGTTTATTTGCGATTTACCTTACATTTTTGAATATTACATTACATAATATGTACCCAGAAAAGGTAAACTTTTAAAATTCAGTCCTCCGTTTTAAAAAAATATTCTGGTTATTTCTCATTTTTCAAGTTCAAACTTTTTCATGTTCATACGTATAACTTTAATAAAGAAGAAAAAATAAATGATGTTATTTACAAATTCAAAACAAAATCAGGCGAAAATCCAAATTCGAGATCAGGTGAATCTACCAGAGACGACGCGATTCCAGATCGATCTCTCGATTCACCGTGAAAGAGACGCCGGAGTTTTGTCCTCGCGGCGAAGGGAGTATAATTTCTTATTCCGATGTATTGGTGAAGTAGTGGAGAGTGATATATAATGATGGAAGTGGAAGGATCGAGCACTCCAATGAATCAATCATCCTTCTTACGATCAAGACGATCCAAAGGTCACAACTCTTTATTCTCTAAGATTTCGTAATTTCAATCAAAGCCTAGTTTTTAAGTTTATACAGATTAAATTAGGTCAAAATTTCTTTGATTTGCCATCAATGAATATTGAATCATTGTGTATGTTTAATTTTACAGCTCTGTATCAGTTTAAGCAGCAAAAACTCCCAGCTTGTAAGCCAGTTTTAACACCAACATCGGTTAGTAAACGTGAACTTTTGTGACCTGTAAAAAGTTTAAGTCTTTCTTCTGATTGTTTGAGAAAGAATCAATAGCTCTCTGATTCTTGGAATTTACACTTTACATTTTCTTTCAGGTTATAACTGTGTTTTTATTAATGGGTTTTGTTTTCATTCCCATTGGCCTCATTACTCTCCGTGCTTCTCGTGATGTAAGTCGAATGAAGTGATTTTGAACTTGACCTGTAAGTTTCTGGAGCCAAATTTTAATATCCTTTAATGGCAGGCTATTGAAATTATTGAACGGTATGATGTTGAGTGTATTCCTGAAGAATATAGAAACAACAAACTTTCTTACATAACAGATTCATCGATCCCAAAGAATTGTAAGCGTTACTTGAAGGTACTTCCTTTCGGCTCCATTGTTTTTTTTTTACACATTGGTTACTTAAAGGTAAATTCCTTTCTAACATCTTAAAGAGTCTCCTCATTGTTACATATTGGTGGTGTTTTCAACTTTCTATATCTTCACTTTTTGTATGTACTTTTGTAGGTACAAAAGTATATGAAAGCTCCCATTTATATCTACTACCAGCTTGATAACTACTATCAAAACCATCGCCGGTATAATAAGCTAGATCCCTTATTGATTTACTTTTCAAATCTGCTAGCTGATGATTCTTTTGCAGGTATGTAAAGAGTAGAAGTGATCAGCAACTTTTACATGGACTTGAGTATAGCCACACTAGTTCTTGTGAACCTGAGGAGTCATCTAATGGTCTCCCCATTGTTCCTTGTGGGTTAATCGCTTGGAGTATGTTTAATGATACATTTACATTTGCTCGTGAAAGTATGAAATTGAAGGTTAGCCGGAATAATATTGCGTGGAAGAGTGACCGCGACCACAAGTTTGGAAAGAATGTTTATCCTTCCAATTTCCAGAACGGAACTTTGATTGGTGGAGCAAAGTTGGATCCAAAAATTCCAGTATGCATTCTTAATTTACTTAAAGCTATTACTATAAAAATCTTAATCATATATTTTAGCTTAGGCTTTGCCGTTCACTTTGCAGCTAAGTGACCAAGAGGACTTTATCGTGTGGATGCGAGCAGCTGCTCTACTAAGCTTCCGGAAATTATATGGACGAATTGAAGAGGACTTGGAACCAGGAAACATAGTTGAAGTAAACTTGATGAACAATTACAACACTTATAGCTTTAGTGGACAGAAGAAGCTTATTCTCTCCACATCAAATTGGTTAGGAGGAAGAAACGATTTCCTCGGGGTCACCTATCTTGTCGTTGGTTCCTCTTCCATAATCATAGCCATCATCTTCATGTTGCTCCATTTGAAAAATCCGAGGTGAAAAGGATACATTCACAGAAACCCTTTTTTTTTCTCTGTTCAGTTGCTTATATGTATCATTCTCAATCTCAGGCCTTATGGAGATAATTCTTGGAACAAGAAAAGCCTTTCGAGTTGAGACGCTGTTACATTCTATCTGTGGTAAATTCCGAATCCAGGTTCATATATATTCTTACATACTCAAGAGCTGTACTTTATCTAGATATAGGGAGTATATAACCTATCTATGAGCCTATAGTTCTAGAAAAGTTATAAGGTTCCTCCATTTTCTCTATTACCTTTGTGTTTTCGGTTCGGGTTCTAAAGACTAAACTAAAGATAAATGTTTGACCCTTATTTTAACTCTTAAACCTCTAATGTGATGGGTTTATTTGGGTATATCTGTTTTTAGAGCCCCTAAGTTTTTAGCAAATCTAACAAAAGCATTATAGAGAATGCATCATTGGTGATCTGCAAACCGCACATTTTGTTTTTCTTCCTTATCCTGAAAAATTCTCATGTTTTCTTCTCTTTTTCCATATTTTTTACCTTCAAGTCTCTCTATTTAACCTCTCCTATTTGTCTCCTACACATCATAAGCACCTCTAAGTTCTCCCCATAGAAAGATCTTTCATTCCTTTAGTCAAACGCACCTTTCGATCTTCCTCTACCCTGCTCACCCGTAAGAAAAGAAACCGTTTTTTTCTTTCTCAAACTAAACCCATCCGTGTTTCCTTCTGCTGCATTAGATTGTTGTCGGGAAAAGAAAACTGGGTGAAAGGAAAAAAAAATGGCCAAAGAAATGAGGTTTGTTCAAACATGGGGAGAGGTAGCACCAAGGCTTATTGCATCTCATCAGAAACAACAACAATTCTCAAATTTGCCAAAGCTTGAGACGATTTTTGAAGAAGGATGCTGCGTTGATAGTTTGTCTGTTAGAGCGCCGGAGCGGATTGTAATCTTTCTTCCTCTTGTACTCTCAATGATTTTGTACATGGTGTTGCACTAGAGTATCATAGGTTCTTGATTTAACTTTTGTCTTTTGGTTATTGAGAAGTAAGAGGATGTTCTGAAAATGTTGATAATGGTGGAAAAGTTTATGACAAAATCTCTATATGAATTTAGGTCGAGAGAGGGTTAAAATTGAGTTCTGTTCCCATTTTTTTTTCAGGATTTGATATCTGATTCTGATTCTGATTACTGTAATTGATTAAACTCTGATGAGTTCCAGACAGAAGTATAAGTATTAGTCAGTTCTTATAAAACACCTAAAACTGTGCACTGGAAGTGGCCTGAACGTGATTGGCCAAGTCAAAGGCTCAGGGTAATTTTGATTGGCTAAGTCAAAGGCTCAGCGTAATTTGTGTCGATATTTTTACGGATACTTTATATATTACTTGTTTTAAACGGGTGAAATACTCGGCCAAACCAAGTAATAAAATCTAAAAATTAGTGGGTAATAAATTAGTGGGTAATAATCAAAATAAGAAGTTTGGTGATTGATCGGAGGCTCTCGCAGCATGATGCAGCGGTTTGGATGTCGTGGTGATCCAGTGGTGAGCTGAAGCGGGATGGTGACACCACTGAGGAAGTGGCCAAATCAACCTGAAGATCCATCGAGGAAATGGCGTGAGATCACGATACCACGAGCTCACATCGACCATGTGAAGCAGGATCAATACACTGCGGGTATTGTAGCGGCTTGTTAGAGCGGGATCACGACGCTGATAGACTATAGCGGCCGGTTCTAGCGGTTTGGCGACACTGCTGAATCGGACCAAACCATGTTAATTTTGTTTTTAAACCGATTTCGACTTAATTTGATTATGTGTTAAACCAATTTTTAGCTTTCCCTATAAATACTTTAAACCTAATTTGGGAGAGATTAATGTTTTTGTTTTTAGGATTTCTCTTATCCACTTGAAGGTTTTTGACAAGATCTTTGTATAAATTTTGAGTTTTGAAGTTATAAATCTTGTTTTCTTCTTAATCCTTTAACTATTCTCTTAAGAATCATAATTAACCTTAGAACACAACTTTGTTTCTTTGTGTCTACACGATGCTTAGTGAGTAGTCTATTAGATCTCTTGGGAAATGGTAGATTTAGGGTGATTAGGACTAGATTAGTGGAGCTTAGGTTTGGAATATTGTATATCCTTTCTTGTTAGGTGTTTCTAATGCTAAATTAGTCTTGATCATGTTTATCTAGAGTTTAGGCACTTTAGCGTTCGGAAGATGTTCGATGAAATGGCGGAACCAAAATAACAAGTGTTTTGCATGCTTAGTCAATGGAAATAGTTGATTAAGGTGTTTAGAACTTATTTAGGCTTGTAATTAATGTTCTTTGGTTACTTGATCGCTAACAGAAGATATAAATGATTAGGTGATTAAGAAAAAAATTAGTGCTACGGAAGTGGATTAGTCAAGATTAATGATCTAAAACCGAAGGATTATCTTGTTTAAGTTGTTTAGTGTTCCATTATATTACAAATAATGATCCTAAATCAAATACCTTCTTCCCGAGAGTTCGTTTTTGTTTATTTAATTTCAAAACCGTTTTTACTTTTTTTCTGCTTTGTTTATTTTTGAATTTAGTTTGGAAAATCAAAATCTCTTTTATTTGTTTAGATTAAACGAAAATTTTCATTTCTCATGTGTTATTCGTGTTTCATCGTGGATTCGATACCATTTATGTTCAATAGCTTTCAAGGTTAATTGATCACCTTTGCAAAAACTGTATTATCACTCTTCACAAAAGCAATAGATACATCAAGGACTCCATCTTCAATACCACACTTTTATCTTTGCCCCATCGGGTTAGCTTTAAATTTTATCCTTCATTTAACACATAATCAACTCAAACTTCTTTAAAGTCTTCCAAACTGTCAAACACTTGTCTTTACTTGAGTTTACCACTATCTTGTTTGCATCTCATAAAGTTTTCTTCCTCCACTACAACATCTGAGTTAGGAGACGTATTATGGTAGTTAAAATTAACATCTTAAAAAAAAATCACATTCTTTTCAACTCTCAACTCATTTTTTCACTAGGCTCACCACCAACAATATTATCTAGATGCTCGGTTGAGTTAACCATAAACACATTATTTATCCTAATCCATTTAGCCGTTGCATACATTTTTTTAAAACTCAAACCCCCATTACAAAAACTTTTTCACTCATGATAGTTTTCAAAAGGTATCTTATACCACAGACACTAGCCATATGCAGACAAATATAGCCAGAAGAAAATAGTAGCTAGTACGTATTAAAATTTATATTATTATAACAAACCAACATAAACATAGCTGATACATGTCAAAAGTCACTCATAGAATGACACGACTTATTTTATGAAAACACACACACAAACACCAAAGATGTTTTGGAAGATTCATTAATTAACATGGGACGTAGCAGATGCACTTGTGAGCTGGGAAGACATAGTTGCAAGATCCATGACGTGCTCCCTCGAGGTTAATGCATTGGTTCTTGCAAGCATTACTGTTTCCACAAACTCCAGACCAAGTCCCACTTGGTTTCTCGCACAACTTCTGTGCTTCCACCATTGTTGTATATATATATATTTCTCATTGTATAAATAATCAAATAATCTTAAAAGGGAAATTCAATGCTCATTTTTATGCATATGATAAGATAATAACTCACCAAAAGCAGCAAAGACAACAAGAGCAGCAAAAAGGAAGGTGATGATGATGGTAGCAAACTTAGCCATGACTATTCCTCTTGTTTTTCAATGTATATATGTATGTGTATACTGTATAGTGTGAGTAAATAAGCATAACATCAACCTCTATTTATAGGGAAGTGATGAAGAATTAGTTTTTTACTTGTCATCGTGTCAACCCCACATATGAAACACAAATACTACTGTCTAGCTAGTAGACATTAAAGCGCATGTGTGGCTAAAATGTTGACTAATCAATCAATAGTGGATGGCTTGTTTCTCCACCACTTATGAGAGGATGCTTTGGTTTTGAGCCTGTTATACATTGCTCGTTCACATGGGCGGCGGCTAGTATATCTTTAACTTGGATAAATTAAAAGTTAAGTTTGTAGTTTGGTTTATCTAGTGTAATTCGATTTTGAGTATACTATGTTCGGATATTAAAAGAAAATCGTATTCTTTTGGTGTGATTTTTGAATTTTCTTTGATAAATGTTTAGATTGTCTTGGTTTCGTTTAAGCGAGCTAGACTACCTTAACAACTTATTTATTTTTCAGATCTATTATACACTAATTAACAAACTATGTTGAAAATATAACATTATCAATTTTAACATGTTTAACGATATCAATGTTGTTGTGTTTTGTTTCATTATACATATATCGTAAATTTGGATTGTTGAAAATTAACATATTACATTTGATTATTATTATTATTATGATTATTATTATGATTATTATTATTATTATTATGATTATTATTATTATTATTATTATTATTATTATTAGGAAACAAGTTTGCGCGATAGTTGAATTCCTTATCTAAAAGTCATTAAAAGATTGTGGAGAATGTTAACCTATATAGGTTTATTTTTTTAATATATCGATATTTTACTTAAAAAGTAAAAACAATAGACAAAACTAACGATCTTTCTTAATGGTGGTGAATCAGAAAATTATATGACTTTTAGACCAACTTACAAACCAGCTCTTTGAGTACATGTTCTTAATACTTTTAGCTGTAAAATATATTATATTCCCCGGAAATTATTGTCAATGTGTCATATTTCGAAATATTATTTTTTATCAACAACTGAAATCGAACTTGATATCGTATATGTGTGATATGTACCGAAAAAAACCCGAAACCAACTAAATAAACCTCCTAAAACTCAATCTATATATGTCAAAGAGAGAACCGCTTTAATTTTGTTATTTGGTTGTCATAACTTATAGATTTTTTTTTTTGATAAACATAACATATAGATTTTGATATTTTGAATCTAAATATTTTCAAATTTTGACTTGACATGTAACAAAGGTTTTGGATCAAATTGGTCAAGAGACCATAATTCATGAACCAACCATTCTAATTGTAAAACCTGGATATAATAAAACTGAGAACAGATCAAAACGATCTGGAGTCCAATTCAAGCATCTCAACATAAACACAAGTCCTAATCGAACTAAGAGTGCCAAGTGTCCACAGAAACTAATCCGCATCATTAAGATCATCCACGTGTCATCTACAAACCTCAATTTCAAACAATTCTTGCCACATTACCACTAAAACTTAATGACGTGTCCCTCTCAATTCATCCACGTCACATTTTCCTCATGCAACAATGACACTAACATTCATATTCCACCACTATAAAAACAAGAATTAAAGATACATAAAATCAGTATAATAGAGCAAACGAAAGCGTTGACGTTTTTGTGTGTATAATGTCGTCGAGCGATCAGCTTCCGGGAGCCTACCCGGCACGTGAAGGAGTAGATAACTTACCTCCGGGAGATCCAACAACGATGAAGCCGATGATGATTGATAAAGGAGCGGCGATGATTCAGTCGATGAAACCGATCAAGCAGATGAGTCTTCATTTGTGTTCCTTCGCTTGTTATAGTCACGATCCTAGCCGTCAGATCGAAGTCAATTTCTATGTTCATAGGGTCAACGAAGACTTTCTTCAATGTGCTGTTTACGATTGCGACTCATCTATGCCCCATCTCATCGGTCTCTCTTTTATATTTTTTTTCTCCAACATTTTTTTCATTAAACAAGACAATTTTAAAGTCAAAGCATGCATGCGTATCATAGTCATTCATTCATTACATATTTACGTGTTCTAAGTTCATATGTGTTGATAAAAAAGAAAAACACATTTGCCACAATCGTCTGAATCTGTAGAATCTATAGCAACATTTAAAAATTTGAATAATAATTTATAATCAAAGGAAACTTAATGTTATTCAAAAAGGAGAGATTTAAGGGGCTTAATTAGTTATTAGATTTTTTTTGAAAAGATAACGAGTTAACGTTGAAGGTTTCTATTTACATAATCAAATAAATGGTTATCGAGTCTAAGTGGACGTGTATAATTTTTTAAGAAAGATGTCTTATTATGTATGATCTATGTTTCTTATTTTAATTCAGGGATCGAGTATATTGTGTCGGAGAGGTTATTTAAGAATCTTTCGTCGGAGGAGCAAAAGCTTTGGCACTCTCATGACTATGAGGTTAGCATCTATATAAGTTTTAGTTAAATCATTTTATTCCTACATGATCAGTTACATAGACTTTGATTTTAATTAACTTATCGCTGGAAAAATTGTTGACTACATTGTTGTTGTTGTAGATCCAAACAGGTCTTTTAGTAACTCCAAGGGTACCTGAGCTTGTAGCTAAGCCAGAGCTCCAAAAAATTGCGAAAACTTATGGAAAGTTTTGGTGCACTTGGCAGACCGATCGCGGTAAATTAATATATCTTTTGAATTCTTGCTGTATTGTGTTCATTGTGAAAGAAATCGTCATACACATCTACTATGGTAAATAGTGAAACCAAAAATCCCTAGAAGAAGATTTAACACTTGTCTATATAAAATTGTTATGATAAATATAGATTTTTGATCTAGGAGGAGTAGATTCTTTGATTTCCTAGACAGATATATTCAAAATAGCACTTTGAATTTGTGATGTATAGGGGATAAATTGCCACTAGGTGCACCGTCACTAATGATGTCACCACAAGATGTGAATATGGGAAAGGTCAAGCCAGGGCTACTGAAGAAACGAGACGATAAGTATGGAATCTCGACGGAATCTTTGAAGGCATCTCGAGATGGGATTATGGGACTGGACAACAAAAATCCGATGGCTGATTATTGGGTTCATCATGGTAAAGGATTAGCGGTTAATATAAGCGAAACTGATATGAAGAAATGCGCTCCTTTCCCTTAATATATTTGGTGTGTAACGAATGAGAGTGTAATGTTTCCATGTCTAATATGGTCCCATAAGTAAAAATAATGATCCTTTACCCTTTTTTCTTTATCGGAGAAAATATGAGCTTCATACGTATGTATATCATGGTTTGAGAACTAAATCTTTCATTAAACTAGATAAGATTTTTATTTTAAAGATTTATCTGTTCATATTAAAAAACTTAAATATGGACTTGGGACTTCTGTAATCATTTTCATGTTTCGAATAGATGTGTAGATGTTTTTACATAGTGATTTTATTAAAGATTTTCTTTACAGTTCTTGGGGCATGCACCGGAATGACTTCTGCAATCATTTTCATGTTTTTCTTTCACTTGTCGTTTATATTTAATGATTTTTTAAGAGAAGAGTTGAGATTTTTTAGGAGAAGAGAATAGTTTTAGACTTGAATAGAGAAAATAATTTTCTATAAAGATGGACAAGATGATGGCTCATAAAAGGTAAGCAAAACCTCTCTCAATGTCAAATAGAAGAACCGAAGCTGGAGGAATAAGGCATATGAGCCTGCGTGAAAAAAAACTAAGACTTCATTAAGTAATAGTTATCTAATTATATATAAACAATTAATATAAAATTTTTTTGTAAATTTAATCAAAAAATTAAGGTTATAGCCTTTTGGTTTTCGTCTTACCTCCTCTGCAACCTGCACCTCGATCACCATATGCGAGTTCTGGAGGAATCTTCAGTGTCCGTTTCCCCGCCTGAAGAAACAAATCAAATGAAACAAATTAGACCAAGACAATGATGAAAACATAACAATGTTTCTATTGAAATTAAACTTGACTTTTGGTTTTAAACTAAACTATAGGTCAATGATTGATGTCATCACCCTCCGCTCTTTTAAACACTATGTAGACACTTGTAAGTTGTAATATAGAAGTCTAAATACTGCAGTAAAAGGTTATACAGTCTTATAGAGATTAGTATACTAAAATTTTTTAACATAGTTTTTTGTACGTAGTTTTGGAGACCATTAATAAAAAAAATGATAATCAAGTAGAATTAAGGCAAACTATAAAAAGATAAATAAACAAAAGCGTGTGCCAACACATAAATTCCAAAGATTTTTCTTAAGTATCTTCCAAGAATTGCTTTTGCATACTATCTTTTTTCATGCTCAAGTTTTCTTACGGAGTTTCTCGGGTATTACGATATAATCGTATAAGCCTAGTGTTAATTACTATTGAGATACATGCAATTAAATTATGTGTATGCAACTACATATACTATGCTCAGTAAAAATGTATTGAGATTTTACCGGTAAGCATAGGAGAAATTACATCAGAGCCAAGGATTCCTTGGTCCCAACCTTTTATCACCTGTAGCTATATGGACACATTGGAATCATTTTATACATTTCTGATTTAACAAAATTAGTGTTAAACAAAATGAGTTTAAGGAAAAAAAAATTTCCTAAATTACCTCACCAACACCTATTTCGAAAGTTTAGAGGCTTACCAACGTGCAGTTTGGGTTAGTGGTAACTCCTCACGAGTTCGATTCGCGTTGAGAAGAGTTTGCTCTCCGAAGAAAAGTTAATTTAACATTGTCTGGTCTCTGTCTCAGGGGATTAGGGGCCCACGGACTCTGAACCTTTAGAGGTTCTCCTCTCGATTGTAACTTACTATCAAAGAGTTTCCTATTCTCCAACTTCCCTACATAATGTGCCTGCAAGGGATATTTAATAGGAATTTCAAAACTTGCTTGATGTAATTTGAGATATAATTAATATACTTAATCACCTTGATTAGTTGCCCTTTGACATCTTCAGGACCATAACCAACAACTTTTATCACAGAATGCAAGACCAGAAGGAGTCACAGAAAATTCACAAGAAATTGTTTCAGCTAATGCTGAAACATTATCAACAAAGCCAATACAGAAACCGAAGCTAATTATTGCTTCTCTTCTACTACATGAAGATAATTGGAAAAGACTTAACTCAGGATCAGAAGAAGCTTGTTGTTTGTTTCTCAAGTTAAGAGAATCTGTTACTCTGTTTAAGCTATTATTCACAAGAAATCTGCATTTTTGTCAGAAAACTATATGTGTAAAGGTTTTCTCTGTTTTATTATGATGCTTAACGCCAATATTTATACAAAGGATCGTAGCTTGCGTCACAAGGCGTATATAATGTACGGTCTTTAAATATGTTTAACTTGGTGTCCAAGGCGTATATAATGTACTTTGAATGTAATTAACTCATATTTGTTGTCAAAAATATATATTCACATATTTTACAACCTACTAGCCTAGTCGTTTGTAACGTGAACCTTTTACTGCATATATATATATATATATATATATTCCTACCTTCAATATGTCCAATTATTTGTTTCCTTAAAAGTATTATTCTCATCTTTAATCTAAACTTGGTATTCAAGCTTTTACTCATACGTCTCTATAGAGACGATGAGAAAAGAGACCCACACGAAATCAAACTCAGAAATTTGGAACATATCGTGAGGTTCTAGAAAAATGTCTCAACATCTCAACCGAATCTTGAAGCCCCTTGTCTACAAAAACGTCCTCGTAAGCTTTCTATTCTTTCTACAATAATTGGGATTAATTTTAAGTTCTTGTTGTGTGATAAGTTCAACGTAACTTACATTTGGCAGAGACACAATAACATGGTTCGGTGGTGTTCTTCAATGTCAAGCTACCCGTTTTGTTAATTGACCACATCCTTAAGGTCGGAGATTCTTCTGATGGTCGTGTAGAAAGAGGGAGCGAATCATACGGTGAAAAAGATGTCATTATTAAAGAACCGAAACTCGTTGAAAAAGTTCGTAATACAATGAATCTCGAATATAAGCAAAGGGGACAGAAGATCCGCTTCTGTATAATTATGAATCTCGAATCTCGAATATAAGCAAACACTAACCTTCTGTCTAATTATGCCAATTAATAGAAGATCCGCTTCTAACCCAAACCCTTCAGTGTTGTTACTCAATTAAGTACTTAAAGGAAACTATCTCCCACCAAATCGGTTCTGGTCCAAGTGCTTGGGTTCTAGTCTGACTATGTTCCTCAATGCTTGGAGTCTAGAGTTTGATTTGGGACCTTGCTGTGACCAAACAAGTCGTTCTCTTTGGTACATAAAACGTAATTTAAATTACCTTTTTTGTATATAAAGTTGAGAGTATTTTTTTGCCGTTAATCATGATTTGCAGAATTTCACAAATAACTCTTACATGTTTTGTAGTAGTCGTGTACTCCATTTGCCTCATTGTGTTCTAAAATTTTGTTTTCTGCTTCCAAAAATAACATCGTTCTATTTTTTTTTGTTAACATAGCCAATATCGTTTTTTGTTCCAAGTGACTCAAAATCGACATATACCCTTTTTCGGGGATACTTAAATGAGCATAGAAACGCCAAGGAGTGGTCTATTTCTAGGTGTGTCAGAATTTGGAGGCTATATATAAAGTTGTCTTAGGCTAAGAGATATTTCTCTCAAATATTTGTTTCGTCTTGGTTATGTTTTCATGAGATTCATCTAAGTTTTCACCCGAATTGACAACAACTTTGGTGAACTACATCAATATGTGTTTGTTCTTTTTGTTTATATTTGTTTTCTACATCCGAAATAACAATAAATTAATAGTGTCGAAGGGAACCAATCGTAATAACTGCAATCTTCCCCTAATTAGGATATATGGTTGAGTATCCACAAGTTAATTCTCTTTTTAAAAAACTATCAATGAGCTATTGATAGTCTTGAGAATGGAGTTTGTGAGAGAGAAGTGGAAGACAACGTCTCTCAAGTTAAATTGGGTATTAAGAGGATCCACACAAAGGAGATGCGGATGAAAGCAATCCAACCAGGCTGTTGAATCCAGTTACTTGGATATGACACTAAGCTTTCGAACAATTTAAGACATTACAAATGGTCAACCATTATTTAAATCATCATAGTCAGAAGATTTAAACTCTTACTTTGATTCACGTAGTGAAACTTCAATTAGTAAATCTACCATGATTTGGTTATAGAATTTATTGTTTTAGCTATTTACAAAATTTAAAAATTTCTCTAAATTAACTTAAAAACTCAGAATCTTCGTATCATTTTAAGGTTACCAACCCAATAGTTTTTTAAAAAATTATCCAATAAAATGAAACAGAAATTCCAAATTATCCAAAAACAAACAAATCTCAATCTCCTTACTTAAATCTACCATTTCGGTTTCCGTAAGCGTCGCTTCTGTAGTAAGCTTGATCGTTGTCGCTGTTCTCGTCTTCTTCGTTGTTGGTGCGACTCTTTTGACGACCATAGAGACCATAACCATGTCCTGTCTCTCGGACAAAGGCTGGCTCTTGCTCGTCTTCCTCATTTGTCGTGCTCTGGTGGTTTTCCAGCATCGATAATCCATGGTTTTGATCGGTTAGTTCGGTTATGGTTTGGAGGTTTCTTGCTTGTGTTTGCGTAAGCAAGAAAGATAAGATGAAGAAGGTGAAACAGAGAAGAGACGTAAGCTTTAGTGATTGAGCCATTTTGTGGTGGTTTATGTTGGTTGATTAGAAGATTATATATAATCTTATATGTTTTTTCTGTGCCAATTTTTTTGTTCTAAATTACCAAACGTTTGGTAGAATTAATTGGTCAGCATAAGTAGTCATACATTACCAAACGTTTGGTAAAAAAAAAATTAAAATGATGAGTTGACAAAAAAAAATTGATGAAAAAGCAACGAAAAGAAACTAAAGAGTTTAATTAGTTTTGTTGCTTGATTTGCGGAAAAGCAATTCGAATGATCGACCACCGAAAGTATATAATGTTTCACGCTTTTAGAGAAACTTAAATTTTGAATTTCATTACATCACACTATCTAAAATTAGTATATTTTATACAAAAGGCAAAATTAATATGTTTTGCTTCTATGCAACCCGGTTCGGTAGAAAAAAACTTGAGAACACATCACAAATTTGGGACATATGAAAATGCTTGGTATATATCGATGTCTTAAATCCTTCTATAGCAATCCATATAATGTTACCTTTTTTTGTGTGCAAATCCATATAATCTTATTAATCCATATAAATGATTGTGTCTCTTAACAATCTTATTATATATGGACCCTTAAGCATATCTTTTTATCAACTTTTATATCCAATTATAACAATCCATACAGAAAAAATACATAACCAAATTAAAAGAAACTCCCAGTTGAAAGACAAACTTTCCAAGAAAAAAATATTAGAAAAAATAAATTAAAATTTATTTCTACGATGATGGGTATATATATGCTCCAAGAGAGCGATCAAATAAATACATTATTATGCTATTTATCCGTCAAGATAATTGCATATCCGAAGAAATGGAAATGTTCTCCATTAAAAACAAAAGACAGCAATAAGAAATTATATATAACTTTAAGAAAGCAAAAGAAGAAGAAACAAAGAGAGGAAAAACTCGAAAACAATGGTTGATGGTACAATACAATATACTATTGCATTTTGGTTATTTATTATATAAAATATCCATCGGAGAAATTGTTTATGCAACCGTCGACCGCCATCTGCCGCCGCTCTCTAGGCCGTCTTTCCTTTCTGAAGCAAAAGAAAATCCAATTCGCCTCTTAATCAACTTTTTTCTCAAGATCCAAAACATTTATATATTTATTTTTAAGAATGTTTCTTAAGCATTGTGTAAAAAGTGAGTGGGAATAATGAACTGACTCGTTTCTCTTCTTCGATCTTGGCCTTAATGATAGAGTACATTGCAACTCCAGCAATGGCTATGCCTGTTCCTATACCTGTCTGTGTCGATATCTTGTTTCCTGGAAATATTAAACCAGTAAAAAATATATGAGTTGTTTCATTATTTACAGACTAATTATGCGAGGGTCTTTAGTGTAAAAATTTATTTACTGATGTTATACAATATGTCAATATATATCAAATGAAACTCCAACATTTTTAACAATTTTCAATTTGTTTGATATAAATTTGCATATTATGACCTTCAATTTCATTGTCTGAGGCAAATTTAAGCTTCCGTTCTTTGTGTTTGAACTTATATTTTCGTTTAGTGTATATTTTTTTTCCAAATGAACCCCACAATCTTAGCCACTTTAACGAAACGGTCAAACGAAATTTTGGCAAACAAAAAGACATCTATAATTTGTGTTTGCATTTACACTTTGAAAAAAATAATTATGAAAAACTAAAATTGTTTAGTATTTCTAATTTCTTCAAAAAAATCTGATTTATTTGTGCTAGACATTTGAGTTTACATTTGCATTTAATGTATATATTTTTCAAATAAACCCACAATCTCTTTTAAGAAAAACAAAATTATTTGCTAATTGTAAATGCAAACAGAAATGCATCTACCTTTTCCATTTGACATTTGCGTTACAATTTGTAAAACTATTATTATTATTAAACTATCGAACCTTGAAAAAGATTCTAACAAAAGACAGAAACAAATCCCCTATCTGTTTTACGTCAAGTAATACGTGAAGTAACTCCGGATATAGCAAAAAAATCTTTTATATTTCAAAAAATGTTAAAGAAAATTTAATTTTTCTACCTCCTACAAACTTAAACGCAAATGCAAAAGTTGTGTTTGAAACAAGTGAAGACTTAATTATGGAAACATTTAAAGAAAATGAGATGGAGAGAGTTAGTAATCTTTTACCGAAGATAACGATGGAGAAACCAATGACGAACACACGTTTTAGAACGTTTCCAACCGCGTGAGTCAGCGGTGCGACCCTCTCCAAGGTATTAGTAGCCAACTGCAACCGCGGTTTTCTCAAAGTTTTAGTGTCCATTATTAAGTATAAACGTATGTTTAATGTTTAAAGTTTCAAAACGTTAGAACTTGAATTTTGAATTACCTGATTGTAAAGATGGTAAAACATTCCAACCCAGAAGAGATCAGAGACGAATTTAGTCATTCCCACTTTAGCAATCGCATCGCTGAAACCATGTTTCAGTAGTTGAGGGCCTTCAACCTAACAACAAATTTTAACCAAAAAACCTTAATTAATAACAACTACAAAAACGCATTACTTCTTTTCCACGTAACTAGTGAGAAATAATGTAAGTGACTTAACGATGATGGCAGGAGGAATGCAGACGAAGAGAGCAATGATGGAGATGTAAGCATAGACATTTGTACTATCCATATCAGTCTGCAAAAACACAATCCGATTTTCAAAATCAAAACTTGACGCGACTTAATAGCGTCAAGAAGAAGAGAGAAGAAACAAGAACCATGGCTTTCTTCGAGAAGATGCTTCGGTAAGTGAAAGAGATGTTGGAGATCATCGCACTGATGAAACCGAGCCAGTTGAATGATAGCTCGGTTAGCGAAGCCATTGAAACTCCTGCGAATTTTTAAAGGTTAATCCAAGAAACTTAGGATACAAGAAACACGAGAAGAGTTTAATTTGATAGTGGTTACCGAGAACAACAGGAGCTAGAGACAACCATAGTGTTATGGGGATGGATTGTCCAAGAATGAATTGAGAAGCAGCCGCATTGAAGAATGGCTCGAGCGCTGTGTTTAGGCAAGGATATAAATGTTTAGATATTTGATTAAAATGAAATGTTATATGTATAGATTTGTAACAAATGGTTTTAATAGAAAAATTGAGTACCTTTGATGGTGTGAGTAAAAGAGACAGCAACCGCAGCGAATGAAACATTGCTAGTGACATGGCCTAAGGCGTGACAGACTGCAACTGGTATCAAGACCTTGAGGAGGTTCGAGTCAATTGGCTGCAACCATCACAAATCATCCACAAGAGCCGAACGAGAATTGAGTTAAGAATATTAATATACAAATAAACAACAAGTGGGCGTTTGGTCTAGTGGTATGATTCTCGCTTTGGGTGCGAGAGGTCCCGAGTTCGATTCTCGGAACGCCCCACTTTTACTTTTGTTTCTTTTTTTCTATTCACTTTCAATTATAAATAAACTGTATAAGTGGCCTATGAAGAAATGAACTTACGGCACGTTTAGGAAGGCCCACGGACCAGCTTGCCAAACAGTATACAACTCCCACGAACAAGTGAATGACCGATACAAAACTGAAAAAGTACAAACATTATTAATATATTTTTGCCACAAGTCAAAATTAATTTGTATCAAAAAGTAAAAAGAACAAATGGATTCTCTTATACAATATTTGGATTCGATTCTTAATTGGACCAATAGAATATGGTTCGATCATAAATTTACCGTAAGTTTTGATTAAACAATGTGATTAACTCTAAACTTTAATCAACAAATAAATGTGTTAAAACTTACTAGGGATAGGGGAAGTAATTATAGATCTTCTTGTTAAGGATATTGAAAATCACGTTCAAGAAGTACCTGGTAACAGAAGAGGGTAAAACCGTAAATTAGCGCTTACCAAAATCTGGCGGTAAAATCACAAAACTGCTAAAGTGCGCAGGTTTAAGATAAGCGCGTGAGTAACACGTACCACATGAAGAAGAAGAATCCAGTGACTAGCCATGGATACTTCTCAAGGAATCCAACTTTCGTTTGCCTGCGAATAGCAACGAGTCAGATCAACCGAGTCAAACGAGTCAACACCGAGTGAGCCAGAAACGGACCTCTCATTCTTACCCAGCGGTATCTCCACCTTCAGCAGCGGCGGCTTTAACCGGTTTAAGAATCTCTCTTTTCTCTCCGCCGTTGATCTTCGACGACGAATCAATAAGAAGAATCGGACGGAGTTGACGACCGGAGATCAAATTCCCTCCTTCTCCGATTGCTCCGATTGGTTTAGCGGAAGCCGTGAACGACGACGATGACGCAGTGCTGAATTGACGGTGGATCGCTCCAATTGGTCGTCTCAATTGTGGTACTCCGGCGACTGTTGCGGTGGCGCGTAACAGCACGCGTGACTCCATTTTTTCGAAGTTCAGTGAGAAAATTTCTGAGGTTTTCGAGTATTTCAAGAGTGGATACTTCGTAATCGGACGGCTACGATGATTTTGAATATCACAATCAAGTTTAATCTACTGAATCATGATGTATAGTGTTATGGTACGGTCAATAGTGAATATGATCTAACGGTGAGGAACGATGTGATTAGATAAGAATCGTAAGATATTGGCTTAGATTGGATGACTGTAGGGTCCATCTTATCTTGATAGTGGATGGTTTAAGAGACGGTGAATATTGGCCAATCGAATCTCCATATCATCATCACCTGTCTCATATAGTTTTTGTGTTTTTTTTTGGGATTTTGAAGATAATAATAATGGAAATTTTGTAGATTTTTTTGCTTCTTACTAACCTTAGGTTGAGTGGTCTTCAAATTATTGAACGTGACATAGTCACAAGAAAGTAGATTTTTATGAAATTTACTTGTTTTAAAAATATGATAAGAATCTCTCTGTTTAGTTTCCTTTTCTTTAACTGGTTATCTGTCAGCATTTTACTTGCAGCTTCAAGGCTTAATATATTTTTCTATATTTTAAAATATTTTATTACATTTTTTGTTATACATTTTTGTGATTTCCAAAAATTTAATAAAATAACATTAGCTAAAATGGTTATTGGTTTATAAATTAATATATTAATAAATCATAAAATTTTCAAGGTAAAAAATCAAATTTGGTTTAAATTTTACAATTTTCTACTCGCCTTAGCTTATTTACATATTCACTATGATTCATATCCCAATTTTTAAAATTTCTTATTTTGTTCTCTACTATAGGTGCAATGGTAATTTATTCATGTTATAACTTCTTTTGTCATTTTCTCCTTTCTTCAAGGAAAAACACAATTTTAATAGACATTCTATGTTAAAAACTCAGAATCTTCAGTTTTGTTTCTTATTTTTCCATTTTGTACAAATCCTCCACACTATAATTTATTTGGTTTAGGTGGAGTTTTAATATATTAATGGCATAACCAATAATTGTTTTATACGATTTTCTTTTGTTTGATGTTAAAAGATGATAGACAAGGTAAGTTATTTGGAAAGAGAAAAAAAAGAATTCAAGCTTGGAAAAAAATATTGAATAAAAAAATCAAGGTAAGTTATTTAAAATCTAACTTGGAAAATTAACTTATTTGCAAATTCAATATGGTTCATATCTTATAATGTAACTTGAATTATATTATTTTTCTTATTCATAGTAAATGGAAAACAAATTATATTTCATTAGCAAGGTAAGGTAGAAATAAGAACTAACTTGCAAATAAAATTTGTTATGAGATATGAATCATAATGAATTTGCAAATAAGTTAATTTTCCAAGTTAGAAAATTGTGTTCTGTTTTCTTCGTTAATGCCCTTACGCCATTTATTCACACAATTGGGATGGTAAGTATGATTGCATACAATGTCATGATGTTCTCTCATTCTTCATAGTGCTAGCGACATATGGAGGAGCACCACTAATCATCCCTATCATCAGTTCATGAATTATGCAGCCTCCTTGGTCAAATATCCACAAGTTGAGTAAAAGTCAGAAGCAACCTAGCATGTGGAAGAGTTTATGGTGATGAGTGAAACTCTTCGACATCTTACCTGTTAGGGTGTGAAATGTTTTGTCATTTGATGATGTATGATTTTGAAACAATTGTTCATTAACTAGTCATTATGTGTTCAATGTATGTTTATTTGCTAAGTTAGTTTTGTAACAAGAATGTTGTGGAATATTTGTTTTTAATTGTTATGACTTATGACCATGAAACCATGTCAATTATGTTATTGGCTGATTAGGTGATTGAGTAATTATTATGTTAACATGCAAGGGCCAATATGATTTATCATTTTGAGTTATTTGTTATTCATGCCTCATTTTATAATGCATGTGAGAAATTTTATTAAGACAACTAATATTATCGGGAATTCAATGTTCATTTGGATGGATTTTGTTAATAATATTGTACCATTCAAGCATTTTCAAATGCTATTTTGCGTTTTTTTTTTTGCTGCAAACACCATTTTTAATAAATATTGGATGGATTTTACAGTTTTGGATGGAAACGCTATTTTACGGTTTTTTTGCTAAAATTGTGATTTTACAGTTTTGGCGAAAAAACTTTATTTTGCGATTTTTCGTCAAAATTGCGATTTCACGGGTTTTGCGAGAAAACCCAATTCCGAGATTTTCTGATTTTATCTCAAAAATGTAATTCCGCGATTTTGCATTTTTAGCAAGAAACTTTATTTCATGAATTTTTCTCAAAAAGTTCAATTCATAATTTTGGCAAAAAATCTAATTCCAAGTTTTTACCGTTTTGGCAAAAATATCAATTCGCGATTTTATGGTTTAGTCCAAAAATTCATCTGTGATTATATGTTTTTTGTGGAAAATATGATTTTACAAATTTTCGTAAAAAAAAAATTGATTTTACGGTCATTCCATTTTTACATATATCATGTGATTTTGTGGTTATAAATATTATTTTTAAAAATATAATTAAAATTAAAATATGATTATATTAAATCATGAAAATTTAGTTATTTTATTATTAAAAGTATTTAGATGGATACAGAAATTTATAAAAACTAATTGAACACGTAAAAGTTTAGATGAATTATCCAGATGAACAACAAAAAATAAATAAAAAACAATATTTGGATGAATTATCTAAATTATTTGAATTGATCGTTTAGATGAAAATAATAGATAAATAAACAAATTGGGCCTAGGGGAGTTTTAGTTGTTCAAAGTAGTGAAACTAAACTTTAGTTGACACCTGATTCGTTTTAATTTTAGGTTAATTATTATTTTGATGCGTAGTCGAAAGACCACCTCTAAAT
Source organism: Cardamine chenopodiifolia (assembly GCA_963922655.1). Lineage (NCBI taxonomy): Eukaryota > Viridiplantae > Streptophyta > Magnoliopsida > Brassicales > Brassicaceae > Cardamine > Cardamine chenopodiifolia. The sequence goes on along the minus strand of OZ000480.1, from coordinate 19,901,688 downwards.
CATCAAGGGTCTATGCTCTTGCAGCTAAAGTCTCCCATTTTAAACCCTAATACTAAGTTGACTTCAATGTTGTTTCTTTCGATTTTGGTGATTTACTGAGAAGGGTCTATAACTCAGAGAAGTTGTTGGATTTTCGAAGGAAGACGGGAAAAAAAGTGAGTGATATCGTCGTCTATGTATGTGATTGCTCTCTGTATTCGTAGGTTTTGATGATCGAATGATTTATCGGGCTTGTGATTCACCGATTTGGGTTGAGCTTACTGAAAGGGTTAATGCGCACAAAGTGTTCGACGTAATGCGTAGCTGAGATTCTGCAATTAGCCAAAGGTTGATTCTTTATTATTGTAGATAGGCATCATTTTTTAGTATTGAGTACAAAGCGACGATGTTCAAGTGGTCAAAAAAGATTACACCTTCACAGGTTATCAAACTGATGAGAGCTGAAAAAGATGTGGAGAAGTCAATTGCAGTTTTTGATTCCGCAACAGCGGAATACGCAAATGGGTTCTTACATGATCAGAGTACTTTTGGTTATATGGTCTCCAGGTTGGTCTCTGCGAATAAATTCAAAGCAGCTGAAGATCTAGTTGCAAGAATGAAGATTGAGAATTGTGTTGTTAATGAAGATATATTGCTTTCGATATGTAGAGGGTATGGTCGAGTTCATAGACCATTTGATTCTTTGAGGGTTTTTCACAAAATGAAGGATTTTGATTGTGATCCTAGCCAGAAGTCCTATGTTACTATTCTTGCTATTCTTGTGGAAGAGAATCAGTTAAAATTGGCATTTAAGTTTTACAAGAATATGAGAGAGATTGGTTTGCCTCCTACTGTTGCATCTCTCAATGTTTTGATCAAAGCTCTCTGCAGAAATGAGGGGACAGTGGATGCTGGTCTTAAGATTTTTCTTGAAATGCCGAAACGAGGGTGTGATCCGGATTCCTACACTTATGGAACCTTGATTAGTGGTTTGTGTCGGTTTGGAAGGATAGATGAGGCGAAGAAGTTATTTACAGAGATGGTTGATAAAGACTGTGCACCAACTGTTGTTACCTATACTTCTTTGATTCACGGTTTGTGTGGATCGAAAAATGTTGATGAAGCAATGAGCTATCTAGAGGAGATGAAGAGTAAAGGCATCGAGCCAAATGTTTTCACTTTCAGTTCTTTAATGGATGGGCTTTGCAAAGATGGGCGACCGTTGCAAGCCATGGAATTATTTGAGATGATGATAGCTAGAGGCTGCAGGCCAAACATGGTAACGTATACCACATTAATCACTGGTCTCTGTAAGGAGCAGAAGATTCAAGAAGCTGTTGAACTTCTCGATAGAATGAATCTTCAGGGTTTGAAACCTGATGCTGGATTATATGGGAAAGTAATCAGTGGGTTCTGTGCTGTCAGTAAGTTTCGCGAAGCTGCTAATTTCCTCGATGAGATGATTCTTGGAGGAATAACTCCAAATCGGTTAACCTGGAACATCCATGTCAAGACAAGTAATGAAGTAGTCCGGGGTCTTTGTACAGGTTATCCTAGTCGTGCATTTACTCTATATCTAAACATGAGGAGTAGAGGCATCTCGGTTGAGGTTGAAACACTAGACGCTTTGGTAAAGTGTTTGTGCAAAAAGGGTGAATTTCAGAAAGCTGTTCAATTAGTCAACGAGATAGTGACTGATGGGTGTATCCCAAATAAAGGAACATGGAAGCTACTAATAGGTCACACCTTGGATATATCGATTGTAGGAGAAGCTTCAGATTCTCTTCTCAGAGATTTGAATATCTAAGTTAGTGCAAGGAAGATTAGATGAAGACAGCTGAAACAAACATGTCGCAGGGAACAATTTACACAACCATTGAGATATTCCATTCAAGAGATCATCTCAGAAGAATGGTAAAGCACACGATACAACAGAGAATTTCAGAAATTTCGAAGGGGTTATGAGGATTTTACATTTTTAATCAGAACATCATTTAGCAGATAGAGGAAAACCGATGCCATGGCGTGTAGTAGGAAATGTAGCAAACAGCATACTGCAGAAGACTCCTAAGCATACAGGCAAAGCTGTGAGAATCTCGACTTCGTCAGCTGATGGTGTGGGGAAGAAACACTTAACCGCATTCTGATCAAACAGAACCACGGCTCCAAACACCAGAAACGACATAATGGCATGTGCGAAATCTATAAACCGTAGTTTATACCTTCTGGAACATTCTTGAGGAAGAATAGCTGAGCCATCAATGATCCAGAAGCCATGAATTGTAGCAAATCCATAGCAGACATTTCCATTCAAGTCCTTGTAAGAATCTGTGAAGCTAAGTATGAAACAACAGAATCCGCAGATGGAAACTAGTGATGCAATCATGATCCTGCTAGCTAAACTGCAGCTTCCAGCGTTTGTGACAATTGGCGATAAGATCTGGTACGCAAGAACCGTCCCTGTAGGTAAAAGGTTAGCTAGATGAGCTGTTGTCTGAAATGTCTGACCTATTGCCTTTTGTATCCAAGTGTTCCTTTCTATATCAGGAAAGTCTCGATTTCGAATTTGAACTTGATCCTCCAGAAGTGGAACTTCCTCTTCTTTGATCACGCTACGAGCTCCATTGATCCCAGCTTCTTCATCAACCTTAATCTCCATAACAGTCAAGATTCAAATATCTTTTTTTAGGTGTTTTGTTGTTTTTCTCTGTTTTAAGGAAATGTTTTGTGTGTTAATATAACATTGGCTGCTTACTTTATTATGCGTTGCAAGCAAGTCTGAAAACCAAACCTAAGTCTTTGGTAAGTGAAGGATTAAGCTTTGACCTTGTCAATTAATGGATTATAGTTTTTTGTTTTCAAATATTTTGGTTCCATGTTGAATTTTTTTTAAAGATTTGGTGGCGTGATTCTGATTTGAATTTTCCCATGAACATTTGTTTTGGATTTTTATTTTTTAAAATTAAAAGAAATAGTGTTATACTTGTGGGATTCTTGTTGAAATATGTGTGATGTTTATTAAAATGTGTAATTTTTTTAAATTAACAGAAATATGAAAGTTTCTCTAACGCTTTAAGTAGTTATTCCGTGGAGGCGAAGCAAGGTTGTCAACTCTATAAGTAATCATTTGATAAAACAATATTTAATGCAAATATTATCTTAACGTAAAATATTACACGTTGAGTCGCTGACAACCCAATTTTAGATAGAATGATTAGTTCTATTGTTAAATGTTAACTAACGTCAAAATCGGTTTAGGTGTACGCATTCGGGGCTGCGTCATGCGATTAAACTTGCACGATACATTTTTCCAAATATTAACGAACTAATTATCCAAGTATCGTAGAAAAGATCGGGGACTAGTATATTTTTAGGGTTTGACATTATAGGTTGGAAACCATGTTTTTACACTTAGGATTAGATTTAGGGTTTATAATTTTTTAATTTAAAATGTTAAATTGAGAATATATTAAACGATTTTAATTTTTGATATAAGTTTTTTAAAGGATTTTTTCTATTAAATGAAAAATATTCAATTTAGAGTTGAGGTTTAGCAGACTTCATCCACTTTAGAAACTTCATGCGAAGTCTGTTTAACTTTGGAGACACATGAAGTCTATTTAGCGTTTAGGGGCTGGCTGAAGTCTGCTCCGTAATTACAACTTATATTTAAAAAAAATTTAAATAATAAAAATTAATTTGATAAAAATAATTATATGCATAACCAAATAATTTATTTATATACATAACCAAAAACATTATTATCTTATTTAATAACCAAAAACATTATTATCTTATTTAACCAAAAAAATATCTATCTTACTTTGATAAGAAGAAATTTTTTTTATGATTATGGATTTGGAACATTTTTTGAATATTCATTTGACGTTTAATTAAGCATGACCCTGCAGCCCTGCTTATTGCAAGTTTGCAATAATATTAGATATAACTGACTGAATAATCCATCCTTTAGTTAGACTTTTACTCCCTATCCAAACTGTAATTTTCCTTAATCACAATCGTTGCTAGATAATATTTAAGCTTGTTCATATATTAACATGTTTCGTTTGTATTAGGGTCTTTTTGTTTGTTTATCTAGCATTTCAATAATTCATTCAGATATTTCATCCGGATAATTCATCATAATCATCCATCCCAATTAAATTTTGTTTATTTGGTTAGTTTTTGTAAATCTACATCTCCGTCTAAATATTATTACTAAGAAAATGATTAAAATATTTATATTTTAATCTAATTATATTTTTAATCTTAATTTTATTATATTAATTTTAATTTTCAAATTATTATTTTGAGATTTATAAATTGATTTTGGTCACATAAAAACATAAATTAAAATTCAAAAAATCGCAAAATGGTGCAACACCAACATCGATTCAAAGATAGTTAGTATCATCGACAATTCGGTGCGGGATAAATTCATCACAATCCGCATTTAAGAAAACCGCCGCTATGACGATTTTCTAATGATTTAGTTTGGCACCCGAATCTAATCAGGGAACCTTTCCATTCTTTATTCTTTCATTCTTTTATTCTTTGAAACGTTCTTGAATGAATCAAAAAATTGAAAGAATAAAAGAATAAATAGTGGAAAGGCTCCCTGATTAGATTCGGGTGCCAAACCAAACCATCAGAAAATCGTCATAGCGGTGGTCTCCTTGAATGCGGATTGCGATAAGTTTATCCCGCACCAACTTGTCAATGATATTAACTATCCTTGAATCGATGTTGATGGGTGTTGCACCATGCCGCTTATAATTTTACTCCCTCCAAATTTGATAGATTGAACTTTGTACAACAAACCTGAGCAGAAACAAGCCATGCTGAATCGATGTTGATGGGTGTATCACAATTTTTGTTGTAGCAATATAATAAGTTCGAGCTCACCTTTCCTCTCGTCATTACACTGGGCAAAATTAGGTTTTTTTTTAGGCTCAATCTCTAGATTTGATTTCCTAGGTTAGATTTTGTATTTCAAAATTTGCTTTATATGATTTCCTTTTTAGACTTTTTATTTTTGAGGATCTCTTTATTTTCAATCGGCTTTTTAACCAGAGCTTTTATTGTCTTCTCCGGCTTTGCATCTCGAATTCTTTTTGTTTTTTTTCTAAATTTCATTAAAACATCAAAGTAAAAAGAAGATTACAAAGTCGAATACAAAAGATTGAAATACAAATTATTGTAGAAGGAACTATATGTGCGATAAAATATTAGAAAAACGAAATTGAACGCTACTTCTTTTCAAAACAAGTTTTATATGCTTACAGATATTGTATGCTGTTATTTTTTTCTTCTTTACTTGTCTTACTTTGATATGTTATGTATACCATATTAACATTGTTTGTTTTGCTTTCCAAATCTCGAAAAAATTTATTAGCAAAATTCAGATGATGATTAAAAAAAGGACTCTAAATGGAAGCTTGAAAATTCACAAAGATAATACAGTGCATCTGTCTTCGTTTTGCAAACACTATTTTATGTTACTTTTTGTTTCGAAAAGAGAGAATCGACGGACATACGTAATGAATGAAATGAGATAATATTACAATACAACGGCAATGATTATCATTGGTGAGTATGGGCTTTAGCCTTTAGATAATAAAACAATGTAAGTTAGGTATATCTTTTTGTTTTTTGGTGCAACAGTTTGGTAACTTCTCATATATCCTTAAGTAATTTCGGAATCTGAGGAAATTTCATGGTGTAACGAACGTACCAACACTATAATAGGGTCTTTAGTAAATGGTTAATAAATTTTTTGCAGGATTTAGGGTGTTTTGCAGATATGACAAACTACATAGTCGCCATCTATTAATTTCAGATTTTTCGATCATTCCAAATTCGGACCAAAACAGTTATGATATATGTCTAATAAAAACGTAAATTATATTTTTCAAACGTTATGATATATGTAAGTATGAATCTATTAAACCGAAGATGTTTTCCTAACCATTTAAATTAACAAATTGTATTTATAGGTGTGGTTCAACATCAATAATGAGAACAAAGAAAAGCCACCTAAAGATATGCTCCAATTGTTACAGAAACTTTATCCATCACTAAAGATGCTCCAGCTACCTTAGAAATTGAATCCGAAATGGATCTCCATAATTCATTACTTTCAACATCTTCACCTTCCCAACTTATGGTAAATGATCAGAAGGGTATTTCTCCTCCACCTTTGAATTTGGATACATCTATACATGTGTTAGATGAAACTTCTGTATATATGAGTGAGGACAATGAAAAAGATAGTGTGGGAGTAGAGGGATTCCGGTTTGCATCAATGGATCATTGGATTTCGGATCCCAAAATTGAATATGCACAAAGGAGCCGAGGAGAAAGACTACAGTTGGAGGACGAGGACATCGGGGCCGGAGAGGGCGTGGTGGCCATCCAAACTAGTTTAGAGTGAGTTAGCTCGTCAATCACTCTCATCTCCCTCTTTAGCTTATGTATTTTGCAAAGCTATTTAAAGTGTAAGCTTATTCTTTCACTTTCACATTCTATTTCTCCAAACTGTACGATCCAAAGAGATCATAGCTTTGTATTATTTTCATGCATTTTAATAGCAAACCATTTAACAAAAAAAAAAAAGCCATTTCCCAATAGCCGTAATATTTTTCAAAAATTACTCGACTAGATAAAAAGCTATCAATTTCGTTATGACATTAATCAGCTATTAGGTCCGAGTTAATCACCCTAAATTTTGGTTAACGAAAAGGACCTTTTCGTTGTATACTATGAAAGAGGTTGGATTCTAGAAAGTTTGACTCCCAACTAAAACCAATATCTTCGACGGAGACTGAAGAAAATCACCTCTATGCATAATGTCATTTTGTGTTCCGATAATCTTTGCCAATCAGACTAATTTTTAATTTGGTTCGACTCTTTTTTCAAAGATGTTCAAAAAACAAAATTCGTTTTAAAAGATGTTCAATTTTGTTCTCGAATTAATGAGCCATTTTTCATTGCTCATATCATTTATCTAAGTTCACTAAAACATTTAGATGTATCATGGATCACATATTGGTTGACCTCTGTAACTATCTCTTCAGCCTCCTGTCAAAATCTAGCAAATTCAATGTTTTCTGATGAACATGATATTGACGAATTAACAGTTTAACAAATGTTGAAAATATAAACAAACTTTAAAATAAATATAGACAGGAAATTTTGAAATACCCTGACTAAGAAATTAATTAGATGCATTTTTGTGATAGGCATATAGAATTATCAAAAAGGGGGAAATAAATGTAAGTAATATAAATGGCATTAGTTATATTAGGTGCGAGTTTCACCTGCCAAAGTTAGATGGGTCCATCTTGAATACTACCTCAATCTCATAAAATTTAGCATACTCTTGTTATATTACTTTGACCATGTCGTTAATATCATGTCCTCATGATTAGTGACTGCTTGACTAATGTCACTATACAAAGTTCATACAAAAAACATTTGCCAAGTAATTTACTACATTTTGCAACGGAAACAGTTATAGGGACAGTAATTTATATATTTCATAAGAAACAAAAACATATATCTTTAACAAAAAGAACATATATCACCTAAAAAGTTGTCAATATAAAACAATCTGTAATAAGATTTTGTCATATCAATTCGTTAACTTCACCTATTTATCCCTACAAATTGATACTTTAGATTTTTTACGTTTCTGATATTGAATAAAGTTTTTTTCGTGTCTTTTACATATTATATATATATATATATATTTTTTTTTTTTTCTTAATGGTAATTTGGTTTTCAATGTGCAATTTTTAACTCACATCTTTTGATCTATACATTTATCATGAGTTGAATCTTGACAATTGTCAGTATATTTTACAGACTAAACAATGTCTGTATATATGTTTCTGACCGATTTATAAACAATAATTAATTTGAGTTGTATAAAATGGAGCAATATGCATAGAGGATCAACCAACCGGTAGTTAAAAATATCGACATTTGGTTCCAAGTTCCAACCTTTTCTTACCTAAAAATCAACAGCCCAGTTTTCTGGATTGTCCGCCGAAGGCCGAGCATTGGAGTAAATAATGCATAAAAAACAATCAAAGTTATTTAGAATACTAGTATGGGATTTTTTGAAGATCTTCTGACGTTTAAGTCAAAATAGATTTATATATGTATAGGTTTAGAATCGACCGCATGAAATGATGTGCAGAAGTTCTTAAATTTAGAATCTTCTAAATGAGTGTTATGTAATAAAATGCATTTTCTGTCTTTAGATACTTTTTAGATGTATTATGGATTTTAACGTCATGATGTTTACAAGATATAGCATCTCAATCAGATTTAGATATCAAGTTTTCCTGAAACTTAAAGTGATTAAACTATCCACATGATGATTCATGTGAGGTAGATTCAGCGAAACTAACCCTAATATAACACGACATTAGGACATGCTCGTGGTTTAGATTAGTGAAATGGTATCTTCATCATTCTTCGAAAGTTGTGCAACCATCACATATTGTTCTACAAGATGGCGAGATGCTCTACTTCTTTATGCGTTTGGATGATTCTAGAGCTCAAATATATAATATCCATAATATAATTACTCTAATGTTATGTTTCTTTTCTTTGATTTTTTTTGTCAACAATTATAAACTTATATTTCTTTATTTATATGTTAATTTACTTATAACATTTTTTTTTTGACAAATTAATGCTTTTTGTCGACAATATGTATTTATAACGTTTGATTTCAAGTAGTAACGCAACAACAATACTATCAGAAACTAAGATTTTTAAGAACTTAACAACATTACATGTCCTAGTAAGTTAATACATTGAGTGAATTTTATAATTTAATGGATATAACTAAAACTAAGATTTTTTTAGAGCTTAACAAACTCGAATATCTTACCATGTAAGTGTACAACACAAGTATTTTTTCATATGTTTATGAAAAGTAATGATTTTTTTTTCCTAACATAAAGGGTCCATGAATATTTATTTGACCATCTAGACGAGAATTTTCCTTCCTTTGTCATTTTTGACCTTTTTTTAATATATATACACACAAACCCCATAATCCTACATTCATTGAGTCTTTATTTTTTAAATTAAAATCAAATGGACAAATCTGAAAAAATCGCTTATGTTTCAGTTTTGTCTCTTCTCTCGCTCTCTATTCTTCTCCTCATCATCTTCCTCTTCTTATTATGCAGAAAAAAACCGACCCGGTCCGATAACGAATCTCTTCTCCCAGAAACCAAACCGGCCGGTCTTGCATATTCCTTAACCGAATTAGATTCAGCAACCGACGGATTTAACCAGCGACGAATCATCGGAAGTGGTCGGTTAGGAACGGTTTACGCAGCGGTTATTCCACAACATAAAAATCTCGTCGCCGTTAAAAGAATACATCCCGGTTTAGTTTTGAGTAAACCGGGTTTCGGTTTTTCCACGGTTCTCAAAACGCTTTCTTCTTCACATCATCCGAACGTCGTTTCGATTTTAGGATTCTCGGAAGCTCCCGGAGAAAGAATCGTCGTAACAGAATTCATCGGAGAAGCAAAGAGTTTAAGTGATTACTTACACGGAGATTCCAATCCCAACGAATCAGCGGTTGCGGTTGAATTTGGTTGGCGGAAGCGTTTTAAAATCGCGGCAGGAGCAGCGAGAGGTTTGGAGTATTTACAAGAAATTACAAACCCTAGAATCATCCATGGTCGATTTACATCTTCGAATATATTATTAGACGATAAATTAACGGCTAAGATTTGCGATTACGGATTTGCGTTTTTGATTCCGCGGGAAAAATCTGGGATTTTTGGTTATATTGAAGAAGGGTATTGTAAAGAGAGTGACGTGTATAGTTACGGCGTCGTTTTGCTGGAGATTTTGAGTGGGAGAAGAAGCGAGAATGGATCGATTGTGAAATGGGCAACACCTTTGATTAAAGAACAGAGATTTAGTGAGCTTTTAGATCCGAGAATCGTTGTTCAAAGTGAGATTAAGTGTTTGGTAATAAGATTGGCGAAGGTTGCTTTGGCTTGTGTCGGAAATTCACGGAGGAGTCGACCGTCGATTTCTGAAGTGGCTGCGATTTTGAATAGTTTGGAGAGAGAAGTGGGGTGATTTCAGCAATTTTAAAAGTTTTGGGGGTTTTTACGAAGAAAGTTAAAATTGAAGCGGTAGGGTAGCTATTGATGTGACAGCTCCGTAAATGCTATTTGCGCCGTGTATAAATTTTTCGGTCTCATAATGATAATGTTGTATGGGTCTTGAACAGTACGTTTTGAAATTTTACAAAGAAAGCTGGAAATTAAAGGGGTATTGTAGTTATTAATATAACTTTGTAAATTCAATTTTACGATTTTATTTTGGGTTTTAGATCAGGTTTCATATGATTCAATTAATGTTCATTGATGATGTTACTCTTAAACAATCTACATAACCTTAAATATTTAATTTTGAAAAATTATTGATGTGAAAAATATATTTGTGGGCTCTGTCGGAAACAATCATAGATTACGAGGGTTTATAATTAAATATAGTAAGTGTGTACGAAAGAATATATAACTCATTCTGATATTTTGACGAGACTTGGAAGCTTAGATTTGTTAAAATTGGACGGTGTACCTAATCTTGCACCTTGTGGAACAAGTCATATTTTCTTTTTTTGGTAGCTTTAATTTAATCTTTTTGTTGGGTTTGATTCAATTTTGTTTCATGTAGGTTGGCATGGTGGCAGAGTTAATTCAGTTTTGATTCATGTAAGTTGGCAACCCAAAGTTTATCAAATTATCAAATTTATTAATTATTACAAACAAAACAATGAGTTGAGTATTCATTTTAAAAATAAAAAATGTTTTTCTTTTGTAATTTTTGCTGAATTTATATACTATGTGTAAACTGTAATTTTGGAAAATTAACAAATTTTTTTAATAAATCAGCGGTTATGAAACAAAGGTGTTTTTTTCTTTTCATGAAACAAAGGTGTTATATTGTTGATTGAAAACGTAATTTCAAAATGCTGGTAGGAGTGTTTTTTTTAATTGAAATAATATTAATACATAAATGAGCAGCCGCAAAGCCAACAGAACTTATTAATCAAATTTATATATAAAAAATCTAATTAATCAAAACATATTAATACATAAATTAAAGGTGTGGACGAAGAAGTTTCTTCTTATTCTTCAAGTTCAAAGCCTACGCGCCTTGGCCAACTCATTTATTTGTCAATATTCATTCGGGTAAAAGATTGCGTTACGCGTAGGAGTTATAATTCTTGTTTTGGATTGATTTATAAGTAGCTGAGTATTTTAAAATCACTATCTAAACTTTCAATAGATTAGATATAAAAGTCAAATTTGGATTCCTATATTGTGGGCTATACGGCATTTTAACAATATATATATATATATATATAGTTTGGGCAATTACGGATAGTTACAGATAAAAAAAATTTCAATAAAAGAGTTTTACAGATTATTTTAGATATTTGAATAATATAAAGAAGTTTTAGGTATTTACATAGTTTATAAATTAATTATCCAAACGGATAGTATGCATCCTCTGAGTAATTACATCATTCATAGTTTTATACGTTGACATAAATTACCTAAACCCAAACGACTAAGTAATTAATGTTTTTTATGCATAATTTAAATAAATGGTAGAACATCATCTAATATAGTCATTGTCGGATAAAATAATATTATATTATATACGCCCACAATCTTGAAGTTAAGAAAAACTAGAATCATCCTTAAAAATTTTAATCCAATTAGTCAACAATATATATAAATGATCAAAATCACGCAAAAGTCCACATATGTAGAAGTTTAATAATAGTTAAACGTAACTAAATTTCTTCTCACGGTGTCAAATCATATCACATAATACAAGTCAAATATACAGAGATTATCATTAAGATGAAAATTTCTAGAATCATTCATTAAACCGGTTAGTCAATACCGTTGACTAAAAATTGAAGAGTATAAAATTCAAAGCAAACGGTCCAACTCAAAACCAGTAACAGAATTCTGAAAAAAATAAACTTTATAAATCAAAAGTTCAACACCAAACCAACTCAAACCCCACACAAATTAATACGAACACGAAAACACACTCATAAAATCCTAAACCCTCAGATTCAATACAACTTGCTAATTCGGTTTACTTTCTCCAGTACCAGGTAAACCGATTAAACCGATAAAAAAGACAAACAATACTCAAAGTCGGAGCTTTTTCTAAATCCAACTCTTTACTAATCTCTAAAGATAAACTTTGAGATTAAACACATGTTTATCTCCTTACTCTGTACAGAGTCTTGTCCTAAGAAGAAATGCCTTCTCTCAGTCTCTTTCTCTCTTCTTTTTTCTTGGGAAGAACATGAGCTTCATAGAAAGCAAGGATCTCTTTCTTGTTTTGATGGCCTCTGTTCAATAGCAAATGTCCACAATCGTACTTCGTCAGTTCATGCTTTAGATTCTGCACAGTAAGCTTCCTGTAATCTTCTTCTTCCTCCTCCCCATTGTCTTGTTGGCTTTGAAAGTCCTCATCGCCTGCGTCATTAGCAACATGATCATCTCCTCTTCGACTTCGTTTGTTAGTCCTCAAGATTCTATCACTAGTTTCTCCAATGTCCATATCAACATCTTCCATTCTGGCCCGCTTCCCACGTGAAGAACTTGCAGCTCTGATTTTGTTGTCAAGTGCAGTTTCTTTTAACCTAGCTTGAGCTAATTCTTGCTGAAGATTATCAACGCTTGCCTGTGCGGCTTGCAGCTCAAGAGAAAGAGCTTCAGCTCTTCGATTTGCAGCTATATGAGCCTTGCGCTCTTCATCCAACAGCTTTTCAAGTGATTTCACATTATGAGCCCTCTGTTCATTGGTTTTCTTTAACAATGACTCGATTTCTTTCTCTCGTTCTCCGACTCTTGCTTCTAAGATTGTAACTTTGGAGACAGCCTCCATCTCAGACACACGAAGCCTATGCAATTCATCTTCCAAGTCAGTCTTCTGTCTCTTCAAGTTTTCAAGTTGCCTCTCAGATCGTTCAATCTGAGCAAGTCTTTCCATTGCCAACTTCTGACTCTCACTTTTCTCCTTTTGAGATGTTACAGCATCAGATCGAGCTCTGTCCGCCAGTTCAGTAGCGCGTTTAGCTTCTATTTCAGCTGCCTTACATCTCTCTTTGACTTCGTCAAAACTTTGAAACTCGGATTGATACTTTTGCTCCATCAGGATTTTCTCCTGCTCCAACTTGTTAGCCTCCTTTTCATATGTTAGAGCCTTTCTGTTGGCACTGTCTAACTTATCAGTCATTTCTCCTAATTTCAGTTTCAATGATGCTAACTCCATATCAAAGCTTTTAATTTTTAACTCAGCCATCTGCAAAAGACACAAAAAAAGCTAAGATCCACATTCCACAAGGTTCAACTGATTCAGCAAATTTATCAGAATGCAAGGAGAGCAATGTGTAAACTACTTTGCACAGATGTTTACAGCATAGGAAGATAAATTAAAAAGACGCAGTTAACATAGATATACTACCATTTCGAAAAACTCACCTTCAAATCTGATCTTAGAACCGTTAGAGACTGCTCTGCCTTCTCAAGTTTTGTAGCCTTCTCCTTAATTTCTCCATCCTGAAATTGATTAACACCGCATATTAATGATATATACTGATAATTACAAACTTGAATTCGTCTCTATAATGAATGGGACAACTAAATTGAAGCTATACCTTCTCAGCTAAAGTGAAATTAAATTCCTCCCTAAGAGCATCTTCCCGCAGTTGTGTTTCCTTGCCTGAACGTTCTTGTACCGTAGCAGCCTTTTGAAGAGCAGATCTTGCCTCTCCCACAGCATAATCATACTTCCTTTTCCAATCCTCTGTCTCCTCTTGAGCTGATTTGGCTTGCTCTCTAGCTGCAGCAAGTCTAGCTTCAGAAGTAGTACTTCGTGTCCGAAGGACTTCCAAATCAGAATTAAGCTGATCTTGAACAGCTTTCTGCTTTAAAACAATCTGGTCATAATTTCTTTTCCATTCTTTGATTTCTTCTTTTTTAGATTCCACGGTTTTGACCAAAGTAGAACATCGCTCATTCAGTGAACTGTTCTCCCCCTGTAGTTTAGTTATGCGCTCTCTATATATATCTTCCAATTTCTTCTTGTCATTGTTGGATTCATCATAACGTTTCTGGTATTCCAACTTGTATCTCTCGCTATCATCCAACTGCTGCTTTAGATGTTTCATCGCATCTTCAACAGATCGGAATTTCACTGCAAGTGAGTTCTTCTCTATAGCAATGCTATCTATTAGCCTTTTGGTGAGATCATAGATCGGTCCTTCCAAGCTGCATGGTTAAAGAAATAGATCACAAAATAAACAAAATACATGATCGCACCTCTAAACAAACCTAGGCGTAAATGAGAATCAGTGGGGAGTGGAAGTGCAAAATACCTTTGTTGCAAGAACACAAAAAGTTTCTGCCATTTCCCAGGGCCATGGCATGATGCCTCATATTCTGACAAACGAGCTTCTAAAACCTGAGACACAGTTGATGATTACATACAAGAAAAAAAAATCAGCAACCAATTGAAACCATGGGAACGTTAATCCCTAATCTATCTATGCAAAAAATTATATCCATAAATAACCAACCTTTACAACATTATCCATACTTGCATTAGAGGCATGGCAAGCTGCTCTCAGCTGCTTTTCCATGCTCTGAATAGTACTTGTGCATCGCATATCTGCCTCCATGAATGCATTCTTCTTGTAATCCTGAATCAACAAAATATTGTATGTATCAACATAAGGCAGTGAGAGGAGCAAATTCAAGTGAAGGTTGAGAAAATGAGTTATATAAAATAGTCTGGATTCAAAAACAAGTGCTTACAACTAACCAAAAACTTTTTTAAAATCTATTACCTCAAATCTTTTCTTCAAGTCCTTTCGGAGAAGATCCTCGTATTTTTTTCTTGCTGAACCAGCCCCCACAGCATTAGAGTTAAACATAGCCAAGGCTTTTCGAACTGCTTCTTCATGTTCTTCCCTCAGTGCACCCTAAATATAACAGAATTGACATGAGTAGCATGAATCATAAGTTACAAATAACGAGAGGCTAAGAGAGCCAAAGTAGTTACTTCTTCAGGAGCTTTTGTTTGGTCAAAGGCAGCCATGTAGGCTTCTAAACCAGAATCATATGCTCTTCGACATTCGGTTTCTTCGACACTCTACAAGGACATAGTCAAGAAAAAAACACTATGAAGTAAGTATCTCGGGGAAATTTGGCTTAAGAATGCATAAAACATCCAAAGTCAGCCCCATGATGGTTTGAAGTACACAAATGTTTGAATGCAATAATCAACCATATGTTAACCCATTAATGAAGTAATGTATCAGATATAATGTATGCCTACATTATGTAAAAAAAACCTGGCCATACATTATGTAAAAAAAAACCTGGCCATATCAAGTTAGGGAAAATAATGGCTTCACACATCCACAAAAATAATAGATATCACACCTGCCAAGATGAGGTTATTGTTGGCACGGCACCATTATTCAACGCATCCAGATAAGACTGCGTAATACCAACAAGAATAGGACCGGTCATCACAGTACCTCCCAATTGCTTGGGCCTCGTCTTCTCAAAAACAAACTTGGTAAATGCATCCAGGCCAGCGCCGAACTCAGGTCTCAATTTGTCCAACTGCATAAACCCACAAGGCATTATGCAACCAAGCAATAAACGAACAAACAAAAAACCCATCACAGCATAATATTATACATGAAGGAGCATGCATAGAACGATACTAACCGCAATTTGATCAAGCCTCTGGAGGTCCTTTTCATTGTTCAGAGGCCTTACAAGAGTAAAACACTCTCTGTCCGGAAAAAGAGCACGAATTGAATCTCGGATCTGCAAAAACATTATTTTCATTTAAACTGACTTACAATAATTCTAGCAAAAGAACTACACTTGATTACAACACCCAGCTTTCTCAATAGTTCCTGACTATCTAAATAAACATACTTGAAAAAAGAAATCACATTTTACCTCATTTTTAGCACCAATATCTCCTCCAGTACCTTGAACTGGCCTTAACGCAATTTCTAAGTAGTCACGAGGAGAAATCTTCCGATTATCTTCAACCAGATCCAAATAAAAGTCCTAGAGTAAAATATATCAATGTCAATATTTATCTCTACGCAATAATCTCTACAAAGAAAAATAACAGAGTATATTACCCTCAACAGCCAGACAAAAATGGGAGAAAACTGCCCAAGTTCAGAACGTGAGCTTGTCCCTCCAGAAGCTTTTACACGGATATGCTTTGTCATTTGAGTGACAAGAGAAAGGCGATCGAGTGAAGCTTCGTCAATACCTCCCATCTGAAAACATACAAACAAAAACAACATCTAAGCCAACACGAGAGAAAACAATTTTACAAAAGCAGATATCTGTGGCATAATTAAGTTCAAACTGAAAATTTTAACCAACCTGATTGTATACAAACATGCTTGACAAAAGAACAGCTAATGAGAATATCTGAGTGCTATAGGTACCCTGCGGAAATGGAAGCAAAATGAATCAAAACATGTAAATAAACCCATAATCTTGGAAAGAAAGAAAATCTGTAAGTAGCAAGTAATAGCAAGCAATTCGTTAGTAAAATCAAATATTACTTACCGTTTGGTCATAAGCATCAATCCCTTCACTATCTAACAACAAAAGATTGTACTCAGTTCCATCAAGAGCTGTTCTTTTTATAGGAGAACTCCACAACCAAAGCCCCTTGGTGCATGGCTTATGTGTTGATGCTACTTGAAATCCATTACTCCGTCCAAGAAGCTACAATCACAAAACCTAACAAATCAATTCGAGAAAAACAGAAACAAAGACTCTAATTTTCCAAAACCCTAGACCACACAACAATGTACACAGATCCAAATAAAACAAACACCATTCCCCAACATAAACCCCCCCCCCCCATTACAGCTTTCAGTAAGCTACAAAATGAAACATTGCAAAACCTAACAAATCAATTCGAGAAACACAACTACAAGAGCCCTAATTTGCCAAAAAAAACCCTAGACCTTGAAACAATGTAAACAGAAACCAATTTAAGTCAAACACAATTTCCCACAAAACCCCATAAACAAACTCTTAGAGAAGAAACAAAACCCTAACCTGATTCAAAATAAAGCTCTTTCCTTGACGAGCTCTACCACAAACCGAAACAACACCAATTGGATCCTTAACGAGTTGCAAAGTAGCAACAGCTTCAGGGTCCATTCGAAATTTCCCTTTCTCATCACAATACACTAAACGAATCGGTCTCGGTGGGCCCGTCACTGCAGACGAAGATGCCGGAGAAGCCGAAGGGTATGATCTCGGTGACGGAGAAGCCGAATCAGACGGAGAATCTTTCGCTCCTCGACTGAACATCCTCCTCATGTATGCAAATTTTCTTCGAATTCGATTTCTGAAAATTCGTCTACTTTAATTTCGCTCAAAGTCTCTGAGATTCCTAAAATTTACTGATTTTGAAAAAGAGGAGAAAAAGTAGCGAAAAGAGACGAGACACCTAAGAAGATCCGGCGAGAGAGAGAGCGGGATTAAAGATAATAATCACAATTGTATCATAGGCCCAAAAAAATACCTTCATGGGCCTTTTGTGGCCCAAACGTGTAGTTCTTAATAAGTACCAAGTTTTAGTCTGAAGTCTGAACATTGCTGTCTATGTGACATCCCTCTTCCTTGTATTCATCAATTATTCTTTTAAGACTTTGTTACAATTTTACTTTGTTTTTAATAAGGAAGCTATTTCCTTAGACCATAATTTCTCTTAGTTCAAAATCAGTCATTAATAACACTCCTTCTGTGGTTCTGTTTATGAAAGTTTGATTTTCTTGATTTTTATTTTTATTTCTAAAAAACTGATTTCATGTATTTAATTAATGTACTTTTGTTCATAAAGTCAATTAATTAACTATTGTATTTATTTTTACAAGATTAATTAATTGCAAACATTTTTGGAGAGATGAGGTGAAAAGCCAAAGTCACATTTAATACATGGTGTGAATACAATTATTAGAAAATGAGAAACGGTGTTAATATAAATATTAAAAAGCCAACGTGACATTCAAATATTTAAATAATATAACATATAATTAATTAGTTACGTTAAACATTGTGAAAAGTGAAAACCTCCGGAAATCAAACTTTTAGAATATATTAATTTGGAATAAAGGGAGTATTTTGTAAGAAAATAAATTATTTCTCTCCCTCGGAGGCTCGAACTCATGAAAATAAAGACTCAACTTCCTCTCAAAAAAGAGTGTGCTAACTACTAACTATGTGAGCTATCAACGTTGGATAATAGTGTAACATGATATTTTTAGCAAAAGTTATTCAAACTCAAAAACAATTTAATTGAAGTTATTTGTATTAGATCGTCGAAATAAAAGAGTTATTGTAATACAGTAGTTTTAATTTATTTCACGATCCAAGTTTGAAAATTCCAACTGAAAACTCCATTGAATTGAACTTTCCTTAAGAACATTTGCCTAGTATTAAAAAAATCATGTCAACTTACGTGAAAATGCATGAGCAATACTCAGACAATCATATAATTGTAAAGAAATAAACTTGATGTGACCATGTTATATTTTTGTAGGACAAGTGGAAAATAAATTGTTTTCAAAGATAGAGAAAATGTCTAAGTAGTTGCTTCCAAGAAATGAAATAAACAGCTCATTTTTTATTCTTCTGTTCTGTTAATGCTTTATCGTGTGAATTTTAAAGAAAAAACACAAGAGGAGACGCTCCCGGAACATGCTCCGTACGGCTTTCTCAAATCTCATGCAAATAATTGATTGATTTCTTAGATTCATTCCATAGGTTAAGTCTGAATATAATCAAATATAGTGAAATACCAATGGATCATATATATAATGCTTTGAAAAATCCCAAGTGGGCATATTCAAATAAATTTGTTTTCAATAATTACATCTAAAAGTCAACGGCTCAGGCAAAACTCCTCTCATCTTCTTAAGAATTTGCTCCGTCTCGAAAGTTCGGTGATAAAGAGGCTGAGCCACCGAGTTCAAGTCGAGATAATACAAACAAACAACCATCAAAACCGAATTAACAAACATCGGAACCGGTCCAAAAAGCCACAATAATAGATTAAGAGCCAAGTAAAGAGCCCTCAGACCCACTGACCAAAAGTTACCACCTCTCAAGACGGCTCTCTTCACCATTTCCGGCGGAATATCATCGCCGGGAGTGGTAATGAGATAGTTCGCATGTAAGAAATATCTTGTGGATTGAACAAAACAGCAGAAGGCGAGTAAGAAGCAGACGAGAAGAGAAGTGTATTTAATGACCATTGTGATTGAACTTGTGTCTCCATATATAAAATGTCCCGTAAAAACCGTCATATTAACCGGTGAGCTTCCGATCCACGCGCCGATTAGTGAACTCAATGTTAAAGCAATGGATGCCATAAATGTTGAAGCTGATATGCTGCTCGAAAGAACAGTTAAAGCACAACCCAATTCGTCTTTTTTAGCCTGTATAATCAATTTAACTAAAACCGTTATATCATAATCCATATAGCTAAATTTTTTAGAAAACCCATTTAACAAACAAAATAAAAATCCATATAGATAAAGTGCAAGAAGAATAATAATGTTGACATTACCAAAACAAAAATGTTTCTTATATTGTAATAGGTTGAAACTAAACATTATCTAAAAATTGATAGCGATAATTTTGAAAATATTGTAGTAAAGAGAGATTACTTGCCTGCATGATACGGTCGACCCAAATGGATTTATCTATGTTCATGAAACCGATGACGGTGTGGTAAGGAAAATAAAGGATTCTATAGAGAAGAATTAGATGGTAAGATAAAACTATGATTAACCCAAATGGGACAAGAACCAAATCTAAATACTCTTTCTTCACGAATATCTCCATCTTCTTCCTTTGTCTACTTCTGTGCTATAACGTCTGTCTTGATTATTATATATGTATGAATACGTTTTGATTTTTGCGTATAAAATAAAGATTAAGGAACTGAGATAGATAGAAAGTTGAGATTTAGAGGAATCTTGGACGTATTGGAATATCCACTTTGCTTCATTTCATCTGAGTAGACTTTTATTATTTTACTAATATTGGTATATAATTAAATGCGCTTTTGGATTTAACAGTTCTGAATTGATTATATAATAATAATGGGAATTAAATATACACGCCAACAGTGATTGATATAAATTGCATGAACGAGTAATGTTTTTTTAATAGTGGAACATTGCGTATGCTATTGGAGTGGGAGATGGGATCATTCACAAAGGAACATTGTACCAAAAACTTGCCAAGTATGGAAAGATTTAAATTTGGGCCAAGAAAACCGAGCCCATTAGAAACGGGCTCTCCGTTGTTCGCCTAGTATATTTTTTTGTCATCATCTCTATTTTAATTAATAGAGAATGAAAACATGCATCATATGAAATTCTTCTAACCTAAAAAAAAAAACAGAATTAGACAACCTATTACAACCAAACCAAAACAAGAACCATCAACAAGACAGCCTCTATCCTGAAAGAGTTGACCAGCCCAAAACATTGTCTTCATGGGCCAAACCAGATGTGCCATACAAATCACAATATTAAGATAAAGGAGGAGAAGAGTTGGACGTGGGGGAAAAGCCCATATACACTCAAATTACACCAAACCGACAAAGTGAAGACAGATCCTATATAATCAAGTTAGGGTTTCTCTTCTAAGGGTTGTATTGTGTGTTTTACTTCTTCTTGAGCTGTTCTTGTATTCTCTCTTTGAAAAGCTTATTAGGATCTCTTGCCCTCAAACTTAAAATTTCTAGTGGAAGTTTGAGGGCAAGAGATCCCTCACGAGACGTACCCATAATTATTCGGATCTCGGTATATCTTGATGTTTTTTAGTTTTTGTTAAAACATCACCTAATTGACACAAAATCATAGATCAAGGTTGAGTTAGACCGCTACGGACTCAATGTATCCTAATAAGTTTTCAAAAAGAAATTAAAAGTCCAAAACGAAAAGTCCACTTGAACGTTGCAACCAAAGGAAGAGGATATAAGGATCATCTCTAGCACACGTGTGATGATGTTATGAGACGTGGACACTTTTTTCAGAAGAAGCGCTAAGGTTCTTTACTAACCTTTGCCGCCTGATTCTCTAAGTTAATTCGGTTTGCCAGATTCACTAATAAATCTAAATAGATTCCAGCGAACACTGGTAAACAGAGAATATTAAAAATATGATTAGTTTACGATTGTTTGCCAAGCAAATTGAAATAGCGGCTAAAAAGCAATTCATATTCTGTATAAAAAGCAATATTTTTCAATTAACCTTTGTCGCAACTAACTCTAATGTTGTACTGAAACCTTTTAACCAAAAAAAAATCAGAAATTCAATGGAACTAGCTCGAGAATTTTCTTCTGAATCAAAGGTATCGTTGTAAGGGAGAAAGAAAAATATATATAAAAGGGTATTTAAAAACAAAAAAAATTCTTCTGAATTTTCATCTATCTTTTCGGATAACCAAATAGAAAAAAAAAAACACAACTTGTTCGTTTTCTGATACTGCATCTGGATTCAGATAGTTAAATATTGTTTGTTTGCTTTATTTAATTATGCTGAAATGGGATATAAATAAAAAATATTTAGATATGTGAGATATGCATTTGCATTTTAAAATCTAAAAATATAAAATGTTTTCAAATTCTAACAAAACCAAAATTATTTTTATTAAACAATATTTTATCATTTATACTGATATTTTTAAAAATATATTTTAACTCTAATAAAATATATTAAAGTCAACAAATTATATTTTATAAAAAACAAAAAAAAATTGTTCCCAGCTAAATATTGTTATTCATTTTTGTTAAATTTAATATAAAAATAAAAAAATTGTAAAATAATATTTTTATTTAAAACATAAAATTGCGTTTTTCGCCATCATAAATATGAAATCGTCTTCTTCCGCTAAAAATATGGAAACACGTTTTTCTGGTATAAACTCGGAAACACGTTTTCCAGCAAAAAAATGTGAAGTCGCGTTCTTTCGCCAAAAACGTAAAAATACATTTTCTCGCCAAAAATACGAAAACACATTTTCTCGCCAAAAACACATATTCAAGTTTTTCCGCCAAAAAATATATTCATATGAAAACACATTTTTAAATAATTGTTAAAGTTAAAAATATTTTGTGGGAAATATATTATAAAAATTAAATTATTTTATGAAAACAATAATTTTGTAATTCTTAAATTACATAATTAATTTAAATTATTTAATATATTTTATAATAAAACATATTTTATAATTATTTTTAGTTAGTTGTATCTAAATGTTATTACAAATTAAAAACGAACAAATTATATCCAAATGCATCATTTAAACGCAAAAATAAAATATATAAATGAATAACATATGATGCAACATCAAAATATTGAATGCAAATACCGCTGGAGGAAAAATCGAACCTGGCCTATACAGAAAAAAACACATCAAATTTGATTAGTAACATGTAACCGCAACAATAAAATTATCTACCATTCAGAAAAATCAACAAACATACATGCAAAACAAATAAAGGGGGACCAAAATATTTTTCTTTTTTCAGTATGATAAATTACCATTATATTTTATTGGTAAAATTATTTTACAATTTTGTGTCACCAATCAAATGAACTAAAATCAATGGTTTTGATCTACAATAGACGAGATGTGATGGATTGATTTAAACCAAAAGCAAAGCGTGAGTTCATTAATGATGGCAGATCCTAGATGCTAGCAATACTATGATGTTTTAGTACTTTCTGGAGAAAAAAATTCCTGATTAAAAATGAAAAAGTTGATGAACTATAAACATTATTTTTTCTAAAACTCCACGCATCGAATTTCAAATATATAAATCTTTATAATATGTTACACATTTTTATTTGGAATTACACTAAGTTTAAGAAATTCATTAATTTATAATCAGTCTATTTCTAACCTAAACAATGAAGTCCCTAATTTACCGAAACAAAATACACACTATCTTTTAAGATAACAAAGTAAACTTTTTTTCTATTCTTGAATTGCTGACCTTCGAAACTCTCCTTCACCCCCTTTTTATATTCGTAGAGTTTAAGAAGACTTTTAGATCTAACTACCTGATTTGGATCACACCAAATCTTTTATATATATTAGTTTTGACCGATTGCATAGATCTTCAATCTCAGAAGTAACTTTCCATTTGACATATTTTCCACGTCAGCTAAATTGTTGGCGTCTTAATCCACATCAGCTTAACTTTCTGCTTCGATCTCTCTCAGTCACACACTAATTCCATTCTTTCAATTTGACATGTCTTGATGAAGTTTGCTCTTACATTTTCATGACAATGTAATTTTTGGTTTCGTCATTATAGTACATAATATCAGATTACCAGAGTCAAATTAATATTAGATTGCGGATTTATAGTTATATAGAAAACTGTTTACAGTTTTGTAGACCGATGCTGTTCTTACACAAAATGATAGGTTGAGAGTCATTTCCCCCCCTCTAATAACCATTGACCAACCTGCCAACCAAGAACCAACTAGTGCATATTAAGCAAAATATTAGGCTCATTTAGAAAAATAGTTAGATAATACGATAGAAAACGGAGTGGATCCAAGAGATGAGCTGCACAAATTAAGATATTTTAATATATATATATATATATATATATATAAACATGCATAAAGATTTAAGTTAGGACTTAGGAGCATACAAGTTGTTGTTTTTTGATAAAATTGTATATAGTTGTTTCTTGTAGGCAGTAAGTAACAGATATTGTTGGACATAAGGGTAGAACATTATTTATTATATATAACTCATGGAAGTAAGATTCGACGAAAACCCAACTGTTTATGCCAAATATGATTGTGTGAAAATATATCTATTTGCCTCGTATATTCGACAATGACACAAAGTAGATAAATAGACAAAAAAAAAATCATACCACATAAAAGAAAAAAGATATTATGAGAAGGCAAATTTGTAAGAAGATGCAGTACTATTAAAAGTATTCAAACTCATTTGTCATATATATATAAAAACTAATAAATAAATATAATTGCTTCCAAGTAACGTTTATGGAATAATTTACACGCGTTATGACAGAAAGATATAGTATTATAAAAATGTCAATATGGCTAAGTTTCAAACGTATTTTAATGATAATTCTTATTAAGTTACTTCAATTTTACAAGTGGGAAGCTTAAAAAAAACTGATACAGCTAACCCTTATCGAGGTTTATCGGATTGGCCTCCGCCGTTGCTTTACCGTAGTCGCCTCCTCAAGCTTAGGGTACTTGAAGTTTCATTCTAGTCTTGGTTCACGGTCTAATTACGAAAGACAAGTCAACTAAATATCTTCAGTATCTTTCACCATTTCCTCAACTATGCATCTCTTGTTCTTTTGTAGTTCTAAGTTTTTTCTTATGTTGTATTTTCATCATCTTGTAACATTTTACATCATTTTAATAGAAAGCCTTTTATCAAAAAAAAAAATTTTTAAAAAACAACAAAAACAACCGATACCCAATCAGTTTTCCCAGTGGAAAATTTAAAAAGGAGTTTAGTATCACTTGTGACATCTTACTTGACCAACCCAATGTGACGGAAACTTATTATATTTCTGACAAAGCATGAGTTATTATTCGTCTATATATAAAAATATAACATATGTATTAATTTGATACCCAAAACCTCATGCTAAAACTCATACTAATCTTCAAAATCTATGAATAATTGGATATTTGATCGTTTAAAGCGTCAATAGTGACTACCCTTATTAAAATTTTCGTTTACTTTCTTATATTAAAATTTTTTAATTCTTTGTTATCATTTCTTTTGAATTCTTAATTTATATTTTTTTATGAGACGTTTGTTTTATCTCTAAACTAGTATCATATGTAAATTCTGATATATATGTAAAAAGAAAAGAAAATCACTCTATGAATCTTTTAATTGTATGTAAATTTTCATATAATTGGGCGAGGTGTATAGAAAGTTAAATCATGGTGATAAGCTATCACAAAATTTATTTTCTAACTAAAAGAAGATACCAAAACTTATCCAGCCGTCAGAAAACTGAAATTTGGTCTAATAAATAGAAAATGGTACAATAAATAGAAGAAAAAAATGTATGCTTATTTACTCTGGGTCAACTTCTATTATCACAAACAAACAAAGAGCGAATAATTTCCCTACTACCAAATATTAGGTGGAAGTTTTCTAATGGTAAAAATGAGAGGAAAAAAAGCTTTTAAGGATAATTTAATAACTTTAAGACAGTAATTAGATGTGTTACGTTGAAAGATTCGCATTATACATGTGACCCATCATCTACTAATTTGTTGTATATATATGAGACAAAAGTGCCAACTCTTCGTCACACACTGAAGCTACCAAACAAAGGAAAAAGACAGAGAGGGAGAAAAAGAAAAAAGAGAAAGAGAGAAATGACAGTAGAAGAGGTCGGAGATGATTATACAAAAGATGGGACCGTTGATCTTCGAGGCAATCCTGTTCGAAGATCCATTAGAGGTCGTTGGAAAGCTTGTTACTTTGTCGTTGGTATTTATCTTTTCAATAATTTAATCTCCTTTTCATTAATTGTCTTTTCCCATAAATTTTGATTACAGTTGAATTGATTAATCATAGTGAATTAGTGATGATTATGCAGTGTTTTAAAAGATGATTGTATATCTTAAAGCTGCCATTAGTCTCGGAAACTTTTCAATGGTTACGAGAGAAAGTAAAATGTTGGTGACGTATCTTATCCTAAATTAAAGAAATATATTAGTTTAAGGTAATAAATCTAGTTATTTGAGAATTTGACCCAATAAAGGATATATATCCAACTATTTTTATGTTTCCATATCAAAAGTCTGCAAAACTAAGTAGAAAATAGAAAATAGACTATCAATGGAAGTGTTCTTTCGACA
The DNA here is from genome assembly GCA_963922655.1 of Cardamine chenopodiifolia. Classification (NCBI taxonomy): domain Eukaryota; kingdom Viridiplantae; phylum Streptophyta; class Magnoliopsida; order Brassicales; family Brassicaceae; genus Cardamine; species Cardamine chenopodiifolia. The sequence continues at coordinate 19,875,662 of OZ000480.1, read as the reverse complement.
TTAAATATTTACCCAAATAAATTACTAGGAAAAAGTATTCTATATATTTACATATTCATTTTCTTAATTCACTATTTTTTAGTTTTTTTATATAATCTCACTATTTATTCGTTTTTCCATTAATTAATGAAAATATTATTTTCTGATAAGTGTACGAGGTGTTTGAACGGATGGCTTACTACGGGATATCAAGCAACCTAGTGATTTACATGACAACCAAATTGCACCAAGGCACGGTCAAGTCATCGAACAATGTAACCAATTGGGTTGGGACTAGCTGGCTCACTCCAATCTTGGGTGCTTACGTCGCAGATGCTCATCTCGGTCGCTATATCACTTTTGTCATCTCTGGAGCTATCTATTTTATGGTACATTTATTTCTGATTCTATTACCAATTAAAAACACTAAAAACATACACCCTACAAATTAATTGCTTAATCTATATATGTATTGTTATTTTATTCGGTCAATACACGGACAGTATTATTGTTGTTTTATATATACTGCATTACAACAAATTTTGTTATTTACAAGTTAAGGTTTCTAGTTAGTTGGAATATGAATTAAGAAATTAAAAGTATATCTGTACCTAGACATACGGACGTATCAAATAGAACTAAATTAGGTAAATATGCCTAAAAATGTGAATCTAGGTGTGTGAGCCTAAAAACGTGATGATTCATGATTTTTGTTTTGTTTTGTATACAGTATGAGCATATTTTTAACGAATTAGTTACACTCCGTCTTCACATTGTATGTGTGTCATATTATAGAATTTAGAACCAGCGGCATGAAGGTTATATATATATATATATATGTATCTATATAAGTTATAAGCGTCAAAATAATCAATAAGACTTTAACATAAAAATAAAATGAAAAATAAGCCTTGTCATGACATAGTGGTTGGAATTGAAATTTCAAGCTTTAAATTGTAATAATGCTAATTGATGCGTGCAATACTTTTCAACGAGAAAAAAATGTAAATATATATCTTGACTAACTGTTTGACTTAAAAAAAATCATTATTATTCTATAATTTTCTTGTCTCGATCGAACATATCAGAAAGCAACACACGCGAGACAAATTGTGTATTGAAAACTAAAATATTCGAAAGACTTATCCACTACGTAAGGCGAGGTCGGTTTAGCATTCAATTTTTTTGTTTCTTCTACCTTTCTATTTACAACTGTATAGTGTATTAAATAACATAATTTAGTTACAAGTGTTTTGATATAAAAAAGGGTTTGCAAGCTGTACGCATATTTATTTACAACTTGCACTAATTTAAACTTAGTTAATCTTACAACTTGCATAAACGATAGTTCAATAGTAAAATGAGAATGTTTTCAAATATGAACATAATAACATGTAAGCATAAACACAACATATTTTTATTCGAAACAATTGATATCTTAATCATTAAAAAATTCATTAGTAACAAACGTGTGGTTGAGATAGTGGTAATTTTTTGTGGATCAAATCTAAGGAGGTCACGAGTTCAATTTCCGTTAACAGGGATCTTAATTTAACATCGGTCTGAGCCCTGTTCCAAGGGAATTAGGGGCCACGGACTCTAAACTTCCTGGTTATTCAAAAAAAAAAATTTTCATTAGTAATTCATCTGGTTAAATTCACACAGTGAGCTAACCACTTTAGTGATCATTTTATCAATGACAGGGGATGATGGTGCTAACGTTATCAGTATCTATACCAGGAATCAAGCCACCAGAGTGTTCTTCATCTAATGCAGAAGACTGCAAAAAAGCTTCGGTTTTACAATTAGCAGTTTTCTTTGGAGCGTTATACACATTAGCAATCGGTACAGGCGGTACTAAACCAAACATATCGACGATTGGAGCCGATCAATTCGATGCATTCGATCCAAAGGAGAAGACTCAGAAACTATCATTCTTCAATTGGTGGATGTTTAGTATCTTCTTAGGTACTCTCTTTGCCAACACGGTTCTTGTCTATCTTCAAGATAATGTGGGCTGGACTTTGGGTTATGGGCTTCCAACATTGGGCCTTGCTATTTCCATTTCTATTTTCTTATTTGGAACTCCATTTTACCGCCATAAACTCCCAACGGGAAGTCCTTTCACTAAGATGGCTCGAGTCATTGTGGCTTCACTTCGCAAAGTCAAGGCGCCTATGGCTCGTGACCTCGCGCGCTTCCATGAACTGCCTGCTGTGGAATATGAACGGAAATGCGCTTTTCCGATCCACCAGAGTCCAAGCCTACGGTAATGTATTTGTTTAGTTAGTTAATTAATACTGATCACTTCGGTTTTTGAGTGAGCAAATTCAGTTTTTTTTTTGGTTATTTAGTCTATGAATCTCTGGTAGTTTTAGAGTAAAAGGGGTTCGGTTTAGCAAATTATCGGTTCGATTAAGATTTGGTTCAATTTTGAGTGAAGAAAAATTAGAAAAACACAATTACTTCAAAATACTTCAAACTATTTATGATTATATTTTAATCAGATTTTAAAAGATTTAGTTTATTCAATTCGATTTATAACTTTATTAGATTTCATCAAAAGGTTTCGATTTATTTAATATGGAACTAATAAATCCGGATTGATTTTCATATAAATTTGTCCTCACTGGATCTAAGTAATTTTCAAAAGATTTTGGCATATTCAATTTGGTTAAATACTAGGATTTCGTAGAAAATGTATGGATTAGTACATTAGAAAAGTTCGGTTATATTTTAATTTGGTTGGTTTGACAAATTATTATCATAAAATACCTAACATTGTAACTAACTATGTATACATTGCAGATTCTTAGACAGAGCTTCACTCAAAACAGGAACAACTCATAAATGGAATCTTTGTACTATCACAGAAGTGGAAGAAACAAAACAAATGCTGAGAATGTTACCTGTCTTGTTCATAACTTTTGTCCCAAGCATGATGATTGCTCAAATCTACACTTTGTTTGTCAAACAAGGAACCACTCTAGACCGAAAGGTCACCGGAAACTTCAGCATTCCACCGGCGAGTCTCTCCGGATTCGTCACACTCTCAATGCTCATTTCCATTGTCTTATACGATCGAATTTTCGTCAAGTTCACCCGAAAATTCACCGGAAATCCAAGAGGCATTACATTGCTTCAAAGAATGGGAATTGGTCTTATCTTCCATATCCTCATTATGATCGTCGCATCTGTTACTGAAAGGTATTGTTAAGATTTACAATACTCCTAATAATTTATATAAATATTTTGAAGAAATATTGAACAAGACTATAGTATATATTAAATATTTTATTGTGTTACTTCAGTTTATACACATTTTGATTTGGTAATGGTAAATTGTAACAGGTATAGACTCAAAATCGCTGCTGATCATGGACTAACCCACCAAACCGGAGTAAAATTACCATTAACCATCTTTGTTTTGCTTCCTCAATTCGTGCTAATGGGTATGGCTGATTCATTTTTAGAAGTTGCAAAGCTCGAATTTTTCTATGATCAAGCTCCTGAGAGCATGAAAAGTCTCGGTACATCGTATTCGACTACGAGTTTAGCGGTTGGAAACTTCATGAGCAGCTTCTTGTTATCAACAGTGGCTGAGATAACGAAGAAACGAGGAAGAGGATGGATTTTGAATAATCTTAATGAATCTAGGCTAGATTATTACTACCTGTTCTTCGCCGTACTTAATCTTGTTAACTTCGTCTTGTTCTTGGTTGTGGTTAGGTTTTATGTTTATAGAGCTGAAGTTACTGATTCAGTGCATGTGAAAGAGGAGGAAATGAAGGAGAATGAATAATATAGTTTTTATCTATACCATTTTAATTTAAGTAACTTTCTTTATTGACTTTTCTACATTTAGAATTTTCATTAGATAGTTTTAAATAATTATTAATTAACTAGAAATTATTGTAATTTAAATTGTAGTCAGTTGAATATTAGTTTAGTTTAGCTTCGGTCTCAGTTAACTCATCAGCAACAGTTTCTTTCATCTCAGCTGATCTGAAATCAGATTTGTAAAACCAAAGTTTCTGCAACAATTAAGGTGTTCCCTGACATGTGTCTCTGCTGGTTTTGCTTCTTGAGCCTCGAAAAGAGAGATCTTGAGCTCTTCTTCTAGCAGAAATAGTTTGGTATTTGCATTTTCAGTTTCCTTCTTCAGCTCATCAGTGGCTTCATCCCTCTCTCTTTGCTCATTCTCTTTAAGCTATCATTTTCTGTGCAACTCAATCTTTTCCTTTTGCACAGCATTATCCGAGTTTGTCTGATTACATAACTGACTACATAGATTCTGAAGCAGATGTCTTCAATCTATTTTGATTCTTCAACTTGCTTTTCAAGATCATGAACCTTGTTCGTCCATTCTTCTGCTAAGCTATTACCGCAAGATTAGGCCATTCTAGCAGCTTCTAGAACAACATTAAGCTGTTCAATTGATTCTACTCTCACGGATACTGGCTTTGTCAAGCTCACCTTTCAACATTTTAATTTCATACTTCAGTTTAGACACTCGTTACCTAAGAAGAGTACCAGATGCTTCTTAGAAATCGCAAAGCTTGAGTTTTTCTCTCTGATCAAGCACCTGAAAGTATGAAAAGCCTCGGGACATCGTATGTGACCACAAGTTTAGCTAGCAGTGGGGAATTTCATAAGCAGTTTCATGCTTTCAACAGTGTCTCGGATAACGAAGCGACATGGAAGAGGATGGATTCTAAACAACTTGAATGAGTCTAGGTTGGATTACTATTACATATTCTTCGCGGTTCTTAATTTGGTTAACTTCGTTTTCTTCTTGACCATGGTTAGGTTTTACGAGTACAAAGCTGAGGTTACAGATTCACCAAAGGTGATAGATAACAACAACAATGACTAAGGAAAGACATTTAAGTTTTTAAAATTTGGTTTTGGGTTGTAAATTTAATAAATGTAACAATTAGTAGCCATCTAGCAAAGCCTTGATCCATTTATGAATCATCACACAATGTTATTTCTTTTGTTCTCTATCAAACACTGAGAAAACACTAAAGATTGTTTCTTGTAATTTCCTCAGATAGATATTACAACATAAAGCAGATAACTCTAAAAGGACTTCCATGATTTTTCGATAAAAGACTTATTAGTCTCTGTAATTATTATACTTCCTTTTGACAGAGACATGGTCATCTTCATCATCCTCTTCTTCCTCTTCTTCTTCAACTTCTTCTTCTTCTTCTTCTTCTTCCTCTTGCTCAACATCATCTTCCACGGTATTAACCCTCTCACACTCATCGATCCATTCACTATAGCTGCATTCATTTCAAACAAACCACAGATTTACAAAAAAAAGGTGACACAAAAGCGAAAAGATAATGTTGAAACAGATTTGTAATTGTACTTACATGTCTATAGCTTCAGTCAAAGCTACAAGAAACAGAACACAAAAGATTGATCAGATAGGTAAAGTCGTATACGAAAACAAATTTGATTGTTTATCGAATTTAATAGTTATGAAAGATTGAAAAAACCTGTGATAGTAGTGCTAAAACTTTCATCACAGATTCTACAAGCTGCACTACCAATCAGATTCTTCATATCACTGAAAAGAAAAACAAAGAAATAAGTTAAACAATTTCATTCATTCTCATATTTTATAATTCATAATCTTACATTTGGCATTCAACACTTGAACCATGATTGCAAAAAGGACAACTAAAGATTGTGTCAAGCTTGTCCATTCGTTTGGTAGGAGCAGGCTTTGCTCTTGATTTCCTCTTTCCCATTGTTTAAACACCTTTTGTCACAAACATTCGCAAAAATCAATACTTTCACAATACTTACATTAATGCTTCGTAATCATCAATTACTAGATTGAGAAAAAGTATTCAACTTTAAAGAAATCTCAATCATTGCTAAACCGGATCTAAAGCATTAATACTGAATTTCGAAAAAAAAAATCAATACTTTCACAATACCCGATTATCAAATATTCGGAAGAATCTCAAAAATTGCTAACCCGATCCAAAGAATTGAAAACCCAGAACTTAAGAATCTCCAAATTCAAAGAATCACAACCAACACTCAATAAAATACCCTAATTTTAACGTGTAATGAGAAATCACAGGTTTTGGGGGAGGGGGGGCCAAGACGAAAGACTGAAAAATTGGTGAAGATCGAAGTTGAGATTCTGAAGAAAACGAGAGATAGACAAACCTGTTAATGGGCAAGATCGATTAATCGAGAAAGAAGGAGATACGCAACCCTAGAGAGTGCGACGAAGATGTAAATTTGGGGATAAAAAGGGATAGAAGATTATTTCAATTTGATATTTTCCGGAGACTTCTGAAACGACGCCGTTTCTACTTTTTAATTTGTATATACCAAAAACAAAATCTGAAGACATTTTATCGAATCCCCAGTTCAGATTTTTAGACATTAAAACATTTTGGATTATTGGTTTATGAATAATTTAATAAAAATGAGTTGATACTAATTCAGTTTCGGATCGGGCTTAAATTTTAAGAAAATGTATCTTTGATTTTTAAAAGAGATTATTAAGTTTTTTTTATAAGTAACTCGATAAATCACACTAGCAACGAATACAATAAATAAAAATTCAATTGTAGACAAGGATATCAAGTTGACGACAAAAAAAAAGACAAGGATATCAAGTTTTTCATCCCTCCTGCTATAGTGGGGCAAGACACAATGTATTTCTCAACCGTTGCAACATTTGTTATTGATAGTTTAATCGAAAATTGTAGATCATAACTGTTATATTTTATAAGTTTTTATGGCCAATTGGTCAAGTGGTTAATGTTATATTTTTATCTTTTCAATATGGATTTTGTTTTTCCACACGCCTAGAGCCATGATCTTGACAACTCTTATCAGGACTAATTTCAAATCTAACGGATTTACTAGTTATATCTTGTAATTGACGATTGATCGAGTAAAGGTAACTTATGGGAAAAAGTGATATATTTATCTATAATGTTTTCTTGCTTTTAAAAATGGAATGATACTGTAAAGCAAAACAAAAACAAATTATATTTTAAAAATATTTTTTTTCCATCAACTAATTAAAAACTACAATGAGGACATATTCTAATTGATTCATTTTAGGCAACAATTTTACTATGACCGATCCTAGTAAACATACACATGTCAAAGAAAGATGTGGTAAAGTAAAAAAGAAATATTTTCTAGAAATCATTTACCATTGCAAATTTCTGAACAAAGTTCTTAAAATTTTCTGAACAAATTTATTAAAAATATAGTAAACAAATTTATTTTCTTGACAAAAGAAGATTTGACAAGATAATTTATACTATATACTTCTAATATTGATGGAATACAATTGAATGAAAAACATACATATGTTAAGAACGAGAATGTAAAATAGGAAAAAAAATCAGTAAAAAACTACATTGTATGGTACTAAATTTAAAAATCTAACATCTAATAGACAAAAAAGTTTAGAAATCTAGATATCACCAATTTAATATTTTCTCAGTAAAAGATACTTTCAGTGAACTTTTATAGATATGAGAAAATGCAAACTTTTCTTTATTGTATTATATATATAATTTTAAATCACATATAAGTCCCACAAAAATAGTATTTTCAGTCAAATTTATAATTTTCTTTTGTTTTGTTCTCCGTGTTTTTGGATTCTATCGAGGTTTGTGAAGCATGGGAGCAAACATACCTAACGACGATTACAATTATCTATCAAAGTAGTGACTTGGTTCACAAATAATGAGTTCTATGAGTTAATATGAGACAGAGGAAGTAAATGTAATTATATTGAATACAAGCTGAACAAAAAAAAAACCGATAAAAACCTCAGCCCTTGTAACCTCTGTTCTGGAGGAGTAATTGCTTTGTTTTGAGTTTAATGAATTAAGGTTTGACCAAAAATAAATAAATTATATTTCCATTCAAATTTAAGATATATTTCTTTTAATCGAAATTGAACTAGATCTGAAGTCGTATTAAAACTAAATCAAATGGTATTCCTTTTTCATTTTTGATATCATCCAAAATTCAGGATAAAAAATCCAGATTAGATACTTCGAATTTTTTTACATGTTTTTGGTTTGCCCGACTTACTTAGAGACTCTCAAGTCACATCTCCACTTTCCTTATTTGGCATGATTTCATACATTCAATTGTTCCAACAGCATTAAATTTTGCCGTTCTTTTCTTGTTTTAACATTTTATGACCGTTACATATGAGCTCATAAACGTTGAGCTCTTGTTTCATTGTAATCACTTTTTCTCATTGAATTAATAAACATTATGTCCTTTTTTACAAAGTGTCTTTGTGTTCTTATTCTTGTATTTAGAATTTAAATGTGGAACCACTTGTTTTCTATTGATTTACGGATCAAATTGCTTGCGGAATCAACCCTTCTTGTTCATGTTTGATTGTGGAATCAATCACAAATATCTATCTCCATATCTATGAACATCCATTTCCGCAACAAAGTTTGACAAATTTTGACATCTTGTGATCAATAAGATTTGGTGATTCCAATCTTATATCATATAGGTATCAAAGCTTAAAAGCCCCAAGTTAAAAACTCCTACCCATATATGTATTCATCCAATAGGTATCTTTTACTACTTATTTTTTTTGTACATTAGTTTTCACATACAAAAATAAAAAAATATTATTTTTCAGTTTTGTTTTGTTGATTATCTAAAAGAAAGCCATTATCTCTAATATACTGTCCTAATATGGCTAAGAAACCATTGACACATACAATCAACCCTGGCGTTAGAGTCGTTGGTGGAAAAATCAAAATTTCTATGATGGCAAATGCTGATACCAGGTGAAAAAACAAGAACCCGACACGACAATTCTCAAAAAAAAAAATTTGATCAAATGTTTGCATAGATTTTATGAATTTCTGCTGGTTTGATATTTGGTTGTGATTGTGTTGATCAAATGTTTTGTCGCTTGTAGTGTATACATAAGACAATGGACTTTGTTGCATTGTGTAAGGCTATAAAGAAGAACAAGCCATGTCCAATTAAATTTTGTCGTAAATGTTTGTTTAATATGTTCGCTTTCTATTTAAATAATTTCAATCAATTTTTTCGTGAGATTGTTTATTATATATTCTTATTATGTGTTTTCTGATTTGAATCATTAAGATATGATAAGAATGCATAAAAAGTGGCAATGATGGTTGATTAGATGTCCTTTGTGCAAAGGCATATGGAACTGCAATGTTTGCACTTAATTTGATTTATTTGAGATTTGAGTTTTCATCAATTAAGAGACTTTTTCAACTTGTAAAATCATCAAAAATTAAAAAAAATTCTCCTAATTGATAGAAACTCAAATCTCAAATAAATAAAATTACCCGCAAACACTATAGTTCCATTTGCCTCTGCATAGAGGACATATCTAATCAACCGTAATTGTCATTTCTTCTATATTATCATCATACCTTAATGATTCAAATGAGACAACACATAATAAGAACACTTAATAAATAATTTCAGGATAAATAATTGATTAAAATCAATTTAATATAAAATAAACCTGTTAAAAAAACATTTATGAAAAAGTTTAATTGGACATGGCTTGTTCTTCTTTATAGCCTTACACGATGAAACAAATTCCATTGTCTTCTGTTGACATTACAAACAACAAAAATTTTGATTAAAAAAACTCAATTATCAAACCAACCAAAAAACATAAAAGCAATGCAAAACACAAAAAAAAAAAGAAAAGAGAATCATAGTGTCGGGGGTTCTTGTTGTTTCACCTTGTGACAACTTTTGCCATTACTAGAATCATATATTCTTCCATCGATGACTCTAACACCGGGATTTGTGGTACATGTCGATTATTAGCTTGCATAAACCAGAGATGGAAAACTATAGCTCTTAAATTTTTATAAAAAAACATGTTGATGGTAAGTCATTCTCATAACAGGATATTAATAGTATGATGTTTGGATTTTGTAATGTTAAGATTAAACAATTTTTTGCTTCAATTTTGTAGGATGAAACTGATGCAAACACAAAAGAATGCAAATGTGGAAAATAATGCAAATGCGTAACCATCAGAATCAACACTAAGTCCTAACTCAAGTCTCATCAATAGGCCATTAGAGCACCCACATCAATGGGTATCTCACATAGTTTCTCATAAAAAAAAATTACAACAATATTTTATTACATGGGTTTTTTTCTTTGAGTCCGTTTCTCAAATGCCACAAAATGAAAAATTGTATTCGAGAATGCCATCCAATTGTAAAATAGTGCCAAGGGTAAAATAGTTCTATTTTACTTTTAATGAAATTTGAGTTTCGACCAAATCATTTTATATATTTGTATTTGTAAGTTATACCAACAAAAATATGGTAGCGCAAATGTTTTTAACACGCGGCGCATGTTTAGGGTTCAAATATCATTTTGGTGGTATAATTGATATTATAAGTGGTATAACTAATACAATTGGTACCCAATTGTATCCAAATATGTGGTACAACTGAGTATAACTATGTATAATCATTTGAGAATTCTAAATATATATAGTAGTGTTTGTAAATAATGTCAAACAAAATGTGGTAGTTTAGAGGTTTAGGATTTGAATCAACTCCTATCAAAGTTTTTCAACTATTTGAGACACCCATGTAATAAAATATTATTATGAAAAAAAATTTGTGTGTGAAAAATTATGTGAGATACTTATTGATGTGAGTGCTAATGTAGTTTTCAGAATAATCTGAAAAGTTTAACTCATTTCTTATTTTTATTGATTATTTGCATTCTCTTGTTCAATTTGGTTTAATTATATTAAATATATCGATTGTAAACTGGTCAAAAAAAATTTCTACTGAAAACAAATATTTGTTTAATGTCCACATTCTTACTAAATTCAATCTTGGATGTTTTGTAAATAATAATATGAGTTAAGCTAATCTTTTTTTTTACTTTTAATCATATGACTGACAATTAATCTTCTTGATTATATAAAGTTGAAAGTGTTGAGAGTAATACATGACAATATTGTAACTCATTTGAAATTTCAAAGAGTGAAATTTATTTTATTGAAATTAGTTTCTATACTTACTATAAAAATAATATTTTGAATAACAAAAAACAATTAAATTAAAATTATTAAATTTAATTTATTTTAAAATACATTTCTCTATTTTTAATCAAATACGGTTTTTAATTTACTAGATTTTCTTAAAATAATTGTAAATATTATTTTTGTAGATCTCGATAGCTTTTATTGTAAATATTTCTTATAAATAATTAATGTTTGATTGTATATTTTTAATAATTTGTATTAGGATTTATTCAAAATTAGATTTTTAAAAATAATTCCTAATTTTAAGAGGTTGAAATATTTTTTATATACAAGAAATATTTTATATTTATAAATAATTTTTGTGTTGATATATATATATATATTATATTATATGAAGGTAACAATAAATAGTGATTAGCATGATTGTTATCAAATGCTATTAACCGAATCAAAATTCCTTATAGATATAGAAGGATCACAAGCGCTTACTACAATGGAGCTATGGGGGCTCTACTTTTGTACGACATTAGTTACACTACATTCAAAAACGTTGAACAGTGGCTCAAAGATCTTTGTGGCTTCCGGATACCAAGAACCGTGATCATGCTCGTTGGTAACAAATCTGATCATCGAGACATCAGCTCTTGATGTAACCGACGTTTACAAATGTCCTAACTCAGATCTACAATAATATCACGAGCTAATTTTATATTCCATTTATTCGGTTATAACTTATTTTGTGATAGACAATTTCTGATTCGATAATTTCGTTTCCTTCTGAGAATTATAGTTATTAGTTTGTGGTTCAGTTTTACAAAATATTATCTATTTCTTTAACAAAAAAAACAAAATAATATATATTTGCTTCAATGTAGGGACTTTTAAAAAATTGATTTTTTTTTAAAAAAGGGAAAGACTACAAAAAGGTTTTACAGTATTTGGCAATTCATTGACTGCATTCAATTGAACGAGAAAGACTTGAAAAAAAACTCATATTGACTTATGACGTCGTTTCTTACAGTGCAAAAGTTACGACGTCATTTTATTGTTTGACGTTTATCTGAGAAAAGTTGTCGTTTTGACCATTTAGCAGCAAAACGAGCTAATGAACGTTCGATCTATATGGTCACACAGATTTATAATACACCGTGACACAGAGGAATAATCATAGTCACACTCAAACACAAGAATCCCCGAAAGTCGTAGGTGGCTTTTAGGGTTTTCGTCTCCTAGTCGTAACCGGAAAAGAGGACGAGATCCTCCACTAATTTTCAACAAAAGAATCAATCTTTTTCTTTTTCGATTCGATTCGTCTATTGGGTCAGGCATCAAATTCGTGTTTAGTTTTTGATTTGTTCTCTTTCGTAAAATTTGGTTTTTTCTTGTAACGATGGGAAGAGGAAAGTTTAAGGGTAAACCTACAGGCCAACGCCGATTCTCTAGTGCAGCTGATATACGTAAGTAATTTTGATAATTTCTGAATAATTTTGTATTGATTTTAGGTACTAATTGAGTTTAAAGTTTTGATTTTTTAGCTCGATTTGTTAGATTAGGTTTGGCGTTTTCTTGAATTTGTGGAATTTTCATATTTGCTTTATTGGCTTTGTTTGATTTAGCTATCTTTTGAACTAGGAGCTTTGTTTAATCGGTTTTATTAAATTGGATTGATGAATATTCATATTTTTGTTGTTTTGTAGATTTGTATGAGTTAGATGATTATTGAGTATTCATTAGTTTAGGTTTTGATTTGCTGTTGCATGGTTTCAATCCAATTTCATTGTTTGTTAGATAGATTTGGTTTGTTATAAACTATGAGAATTGTTTGGTTATATCCTATTTTGTTTGATTTTGTGCAATTTTCATACCTAGCCCTTCGGAATTGTGATATCTAGATCAGTCTAGTCCTTGCCATTTTCTGTGTCTTTGTATGATTGTTTTGGATAGTTTGCCTGATTTAGAGTTTTTGAATAAGATCCAGTTCTCACCATTGATTTGCTTTTTAATGAATTAGTTGTTAAAATTGTATGAGTTGATTGAGCTTATGGTCTATGACAATAGTATTTGCATTAGAAGCATTAAAGTTAGTGTAATCTTGTCCAGTGTTTTGTAACTTCTGGGTTTTCCAGACCAATATTAGATTTTTTAAACTTGGTGTTATTTGTGGGTTTTGTAGTTGCTGGCACTTCTGCTGCACGTCCTCGATCATTCAAACAGGTACCTTTGTAATAATTTTCTCTTATATTTTTGATACTTTTTTGTTGATTTTTGTGTGTGGGGTAATCATTGGCCTATTGGTGATATTAACAGAAAGAAGCTGAATACGAAGCTGAGAGAGAAGATGTCGAAGATGAGTCAGAAGAGGAATCTGAAGAAGAATCCGAAGATGAATCTGATGTGAGTAAAAAGCCTTCATGTTATGTGGCCTCATCTATTATCTTGGTTGGACAATTCATTTACTTGGTGAGTTGGTGTATGATATCAGGTGAAGAAGAAAGGAACCGAATCTGTAATCGAAGTTGATAACCCTAACAGAGTAAAACCAAAGACCTTAAAAGCAAGAGACCTCGATGTAAGTTATTTAATTAGGAGTCAGTTTTCATTAAATCTGAAATTTATGTGTAGCATAATAACTTCAAAATTTTGTTTGTTCTTCCCATTTGCTAGACTAGTAAAACCACTGAACTCTCAAGGCGTGAAAGGTATGTTGCTACTACCAAACACTCTTAAACTCTCGATCATTCCATAGTTCTGATTAAGGAACCTCTTAATTACAGTTCCAAGTATTATTTTGCAGAGAGGAGCTAGAGAAGCAGCGAGCTCACGAGCGATACATGAGGTTGCAAGAGCAGGGAAAAACAGAACAAGCAAGAAAGGACTTGGGTAAAAACCGATATATCTCTTGTTCTCACTCGTCTCTTTCTACGTTTCCAAATGGGATTTATTGACTATCATATCCCCTGTGTGTATGTACAGATCGTTTGGCTCTGATTCGCCAACAGAGAGAAGAAGCTGCCAAGAAGCGAGAAGAGGAAAAAGCTGGTAAAAACCTCTGAAAAAACTTTTGTGCGATACTTTGGTTTCAAAATAGAAACTTCTCTTCATGTTTCTGATCTTGTAATGTCTTTGTTAACTGCAGCAAGAGACGCTAAGAAAGTCGAAGGGCGCAAATGAGAACTGATCACACTCAAAAGAACTACCTACTTTGCTATTAAGTTGTGTTGTTTTTACTTGTTGTTTTTTCAATTGAAAAACCTCTTCTATTACACAGGATCGTGGACTCCCTCGATCTTTATACATTTTAAGTAATCTCTTGTACTTTTAGGTTTGGATTAAAGGGAACCCAAATAAGCTCAAAACCACCGCAATCGGCCGATGTCTGGAGAAATCAGAAAAGCCAATCATGGGGGTTTGCCTCCTTTACCGCAGATCTCCGTGCAAATCTTCTATGGCTAAACGACTGGTGCTCTTCGATAAATCTTCTTCACCTCTTTCGTTTGAACTCCTGCTTCATCCTCTGAGAAGAAGCACCGCTCCACCGTCCATTATCTGATATAGACGGACAACGTACTTAATAGGAAAAACAAAAATATTACTTTTCCACAAAGGATATTAATTAACACAAAAGAGGTAAGAAAATCAAATATAGAGCCGCTGAGATTTCGAAATTATCATCCGTAGACGAAGAGAAATCATGCCTTTGTTTAAAAACAAACAAGATAGCACATAAGGCATGATCGATTGACCTCAAAAAAAAAGGAAAAAAGATATAAAAAAAAACCCGACATCAAGTCGGAATTGAAATCCAAAACAAGTCAGACAAAACCTTTCTAAACAAAGAAAAAGCAATTATCAAAAAATATAAACATACCAAACACCAGAACATGATACCTGGTGATTGTTTCATGAACCTTGGCAAACATGCGTCATTTTGTATGTATGTTACGGTTATGTATGTTTTCAACATGTCATATATGGTTTGATTAACAGATTTGAAACTTTCTCAGGGTTTCATGGAGGTTAGAATTTGTATCTCGTTAACTCTTTCTAATATAAAACCTGTGAATGATTTTGTTCAGTGTACTTCTTGTAGAACTCCATCAGTTTCTTCTCAAAATCAGACCACATATGTTAATTGTTATATTGTGTTAACCCGCGTCAAGGAAGAAGAAGAAGCCAATGATGAGGAATATCAATGGTAGGGGTGTAAGTCTGACTCATGTGCTCTAGCGCTTGACATAATTCTTATTCAAGTTCATGCTCAAGGTTCCTTTTCAAAGCAGAAAAGTTGATAACTTCATATATATTTGCAAACATAGCATGATTTGTGAAATCTTTTTCTTGAGTTTGATAGTTTGAGTTATAAAAAATTTAGGTTTTGCATCGAAGAAAAAAAAATAAATATAATGAACAAACCAAAGATTTAGCATATGGTCTTTTCTTTATAGATTTTTTCTCATTTTTGGTGAAAATTTGACCGATGTGAAATTTAGAACATAGTGATCCAATTTTACAATAAAATTATTAAAATTTTAATTTAAAAAAAAAGTTCCCCTTTTTTAATTGAAATTGTACTTCCATCAATCTCATCATTATTGAGGAGTTGTTTTCACATTTTATCCAAAAAGAGCATAACTGGTTTTAATGGACAAAATCATATTCAAATGCCGTTTTTAATTTTGTATATTTTTTTAATTACTAATTTTCAAAAAATGTGTACTTGGAATTGCATTTTGGTGTGTGTAATTAGGCGTTACACGTTATTCCATTTGACCAAATTCTTTTCTTTAAAAAAAAAAACTTTTTTTCACCCAAATATGTATTGCAATCTCATTACTTCCTGTATACATTTCTTTGAACTCAACTAACTATCAATATCGAATTAAATTAAAGGAAATGGACGAGTAAAAAGTTTCAAATTACTTGCAATTTGTTTCTTAATAAATTTCTGCATGACTGTATTATGCGTAATGCGTGAATATGTATACTATAGCTATCTTAGTAACGCATACATGTGTGTTTACTGTTTATGGCTTTTTGTATATTTTGTTTTATCCTCTTTAATTATTCTCCCGTCAATATTAATTGTAGAGAGACGCATAATAAACGTTAAATGAAAATGGTATCTATATAAATGGAGGTAAGGATTTGGTACTTCTTGCCTTAGCCTAAGTACTTCCATCTATCTACTTCATACTCGTCGTCATCATCATCATGTTCTCTAGCTCAAACAAGAATTATATTAAGGACCATGATCATGATGATCATCAAGGGCATCACCATGATGACATGATCACCAAAAGAAGAGTAACGAAAAGAATATTACAAAAAAAAAAAAAAGATTTTCCTAAGATGTTAGTAATAACCTAATTCTGTGGCCCAATTTTGCTAGTTCAAAACTAACGCTAAACAATATACTATGCTCATTTTTTCAAATCAAACTCAAAAATCACCTTCGTACAGATCTCATTTCTTTTTCGTCTTTTTTTTTGTTTTGTCATCTACCCTTCCCACTCATTAACAACTCAATAACAAATTATACATGAGATATACCTTTTTAAGTGTTTTGATAGCAATTACATTTAATTAGGTTATCTTATAGAAATTAATAAAATTGTTTCCAAATTAAATATTTATATGCAAAAAAAAGAAATTTAAAAACACACAACACATAGATGGTACTAAATATGGATGCTGCATAATACAGCAAAATAGTTATGAATTTTTAAGCATGGAGTGTCTTCAAATGCGTACAACCTAAATGAATATCTATGCATTTATAGAAATTTTACACGCAAATCTATTTGCATATACACTGTACACATCATAGTGCAATTTTTGAATAAAGTGTTTTAATAATTTGAGTCGGTGGTTAATCTAATGGGTAAAAGAAGAACTACATACAAATTTAGGAATTAGGAGTAAGCAGTGTGCAGGAGTTTCCTTATCGAAAAAGTTGTAATTTTAATCAAAAGAATACATTAGAAAGGAAATATCTTGAAGACTTTATGGAGAGATCGCTTCTCTCGACTTCCATAGTTAAGCTTATGTCCATGTGGATTAGACTGGTTGGAACCACTCCTACTTTTACTTGGAGATGCTCCAAAACGAAAAGATTTTTTGGAAGATTATGTACGTATCTTCCTCTTGTTCTAGCTTTGACGGACTAAATAACTAGTCAAATTTTGCTTAATATATAGGTCCTTTTGCTTCGCAGAGTTATATCGATAAACCCGAGGATCTCTCATTTTCATGGAACCAACCGATTCCTGTTCCCGAATGCTTGTCATCAAAGCTCGAGATATTCGAGTGGATAGAATATGGGGATAGAGTAGAAGAGGAAGAATTCTTGACATACATTTTAGCCAACTCTAAGCGTTTAAAGACTGCAACAATCTCTGTGAAGGCGGACCTCGATCTTGAAGAGCAAGAGTTAATCATCGAGGAGTTAAAAGACATTCCTAGGGTTTCAACAACATGTCACCTTTTGTTCAAATGAAAATTCTACGGATCCACTTAGCCTTATCTGCTATTTACATATGTTTTAAAAAACTTGCAAAGATTAGAAACATATTAAGTAATAAGGTTAGACAAGTTTGAATCTCTTTTCCTGTCTTTGTTTTCTTCTTTGCTGAGGGCTTTCAAAGGAAACTTGTGGATACTCTTGGACTGAATTTGATCGTGTGTTTTTATTCTTGGTAAACAGTTTGATCTGTAGAGATCCGAATCCAGTTATTTTGTTGGGGTTATAATGTTTTCTGATCTTAAAGAACATTTGTTTCGGATATGTTTGGATCCGCATTAAGTCGGGTGATTGATAGCGAACTAAAGAATTATGAATTCATCTTCAGAACAGCTTCAAACTCGATTGTTCCTTTAATCATCACATGGATATGTAAAACTAACTCTAGTAATTTAACCATTACTTATTTTTTCATTTTTAACATATACTTTTCCGACCAACCGTTAATTCGATTTTGTAAAAGGTCTCTTACAAACACAAAATCCTTTTGATCTACATAAACTGTCTAGTAAACCGAGAGGTAGTGACCATAAAATTCTTCATAACTAATACATATAATTTTTTTTTTAAAAGTTTCCTTTGATTCATCTGTTACCATGGTGTCCGACCATTGTCGAAGATTTGATTAAATTAATTTGTCGTTTCTTTTTCATGAACAAAAAGTAACATGTCATTTTGGTATTTTTTGTCAGTAAATACAAAATTTCCATTAAGCGAAATAGAAGTGTTTTCTTCCAAAAAATCTAATTCGGAGTAACATAACTTACATTAGGAAACATAGAATTGCACTGTGATGTCAGGCCTGCCCTAATGATATTTAGTACGTAAAACAAATACAGATAAAAACATAAATCTTTCTCTTACTTTTGAACTCATATCGATATTTAAACCAAACATAAACCAATCACTGAACCATAAACCTATTTATGTAAAATTTGTTATCTTTAAATATATATAATAATTTTGGCGCCTAAATATGATGTTTTATCAGTTTTAGCTTAGAGTCGGTCCTGATGCGTGTTATGGTATTATTCATTCAGATTATTTATTATTAAATTATGATTAACTTCTTAATTATTACTTACAACAGAAAAAATAGTCTATTAGATTTTAAAGTATGTCATGATTTTCCAGGGTCCGGTATATTTATATTTTTAAAAAGAAGCTATACTGAATAGGATTTGGAATATGAGATTTATCGATTGTATATATGGTGGAAAAGAATTTATGATTAAGAAAAGCTCTTCTTAAAAACAGAAACAACAAAAACTCGAAAAACATGTATATATAATTTTTATTTATTTCAGATGTTCAATTATTAGAGGAAAAAGCATAATCTTGATCTCTTAGTCTTCAATGGCTTATCTTCTTCTTTGCTTTGGTGGCCTCAAAGCAACTCGTATTGCTGTATCAAACACTGCCTTTACATTCTATAAAATATTGGAAAAAATAACTTTTTCAGTTAACATAATGTATTATATCATTTCAACCTGATGTTTAAGTATATACATTTACTCATATACTAGTAAAATTTAAATACCTGTTGGTATTGAAGCTACACTCTAAGTACCTAACTGCTCCAATCATCTTCCTTAATTCTTCTCCCTGTTACTCAAATTCATTTTTACTTTCACGATGACAGTTTATAATTAATTTTGTTTATATAGATTAAATTTCTAAGATTAATTCATTTGTTTCTTTATTATGGTACCTTAGCAGTTGTTATAGAAGCTGCTCCTGGATGATCCTTCAAGAACTGCTTGTCATCTCTCAAATCTGTATTCATTTTTTTGTGTAACATGATTTTTCTAAATAAAAGATACTACTACTAAAAATGAAATAAGAAAAAATTAAAACCAAAAAACAAAAATTAAAATAAGAAAAATGTATAAATGATCAAAACCTAAATAGGCCACTGCTCCATATATTAACGACTCAAGTGGGCTATCTTTTGGGTCAGATTTAAAATGTGTATTTTCGTTAAATTGGATCCCTACGGTGTGAAATTTGAACATAGTGATCCATTTTTACAATAAAATTATGAAATTATCCATTTAAAAGAATTTTTTTTTTAATTGAAAATTTTGAATATCTAGGAAATCAAATAATCTCCTTTTTTTCATGCAGCTCTAGTGGTACTGAAATTATGGTAATTTAATTATCATTTTATAGGGTCATTGAACAAAACTAATACTTTGGGAGGAAATAACTGATTTTAAAAACTTCGCAAAACTTTGGCATGGAGAAACTTTGCTAAACATAGCTGATCTATTCATGTTTGTTGTCATCCTAGTATAATTTTTGATTTTATCGTTCATCTCAAAACTTTCAACCGTACAAATTTAGAGCAAACTCTCTATTATTTTACAGACCGTCTCAACCATATTAGTTCGATATTGTTACATGAATTCATTTTGATTTAGTAATCAATGTCTTCTTGTCTCTTCCAATCTGCTCTTTTCAGTCGATGTATGAACCTAGACAAAACACGAAACAGAGTGTCAAGTTTGGGAAACAACAACAAAAGAACCACAATTCTACAAAATTTACTTTTTCGGAAAATTAAGCAGCTGAGACTCAACGTAAGGGCGACGTAAACTAATCTCAACGAAGAAACTATCCCAAAACTGATTTATCGCTGTCTTAATCATTACGAGATCCCAAAGAAGTGGGAGATCTAGAGCAGCAAACTGAGCAAATTATTTGTAGTAATTATCGCAAGGAGGTTAAAGTCATCTTCTACATCAAAATCAGTACATTTGCAATCTTTACGAATCATCAAGATTATCAAATCCTTAAATACGTTGGTTATCTTAATATTTTATTTGACATGCGACGTCATACTATTTTTAATCTTATAATGACAAAATTGTTCTCGCTCTTACAAAGCAAGCTAAAGATCCGAACGCGTGAGCTGGAGTATTTCAGTAATTTTGCTTCTCCAGAAAACTAAAATGTTTGATTTATTTTTCAATTCCGCGATGGAATGTAACAGAGCACAAGCCCTTTCCTTTTCTCGTTTGATATATTCTTTTTGTGGAATTGAACCTTACCCAAAAAAAAAAACAAAATATACAAGTCCAGCAACCAAATGTTGGAAAAATTCATGATCCATACAAAAATCCTAGTTCATATAAGTCAAGCTACAAGATATAACGAAGATGCTTCAGCCCCTTTCTTCATTGCCTTTGTGAACATAGACATCCATATCTGAAACGTAACAATCTTTCCCCTTGGAAACTCCATTCTCAGCATCAAACTATTATCTTGAGCTTCTTCATCTTCTCTTCCTCTCACAAAAACCTCATTCTCCATCGAAATCGCCTTGAGAATTTGCTACTTGAAATATTTGAAAAGTCAAACTTGGAAGTGATCATTGTATCTTGATCATTCTATGAATAAATGACTAAAAGAAGAGGATGACACTCAGTTCTCATGATTCTGTGGCATAGGCACTTAGGGAGCAATCAAATGGGAATCAAGGGTTACATTATCTAGCTGAAGCACACTAAGAATCAAAATAGAAACTAAAGGGAGCGTATGAACCACACATTGAACCAACTCTTTGCTCAGTGGCAGAATCTATTGTATAGGTTCTTAGTTTGATGCTCTTATTAAGTCTTATACATATGCTCTGTGGCACAATTGATGTTGAACTAAAATAAGATATTTACGATATTCTTGGGTTACCTGAAGACGTGTGTCAATTTGAGGAAACAAATGAAGTATCTCTACAAGCCCTCCTTGCTTAAATGTTGGTCCTTTAGAACTACTCATTTCATATTAATAAATCAAAGATTCAAAATGACAGTCAAGTGTTCCTCCTGCCTTTGGAGGCAGGGCACGTTAGTAGTTTCTTGAGTGGTCCTTCACGTAATCTGCAAAGAAGGAAGAACAAAAAAATCCAGTGGTCTATTATTCCAAACAAAGAAAACAATTGTGAGATATGCTGACTATATGCTTAATGCTTACTTGAATCTCTGTCTCTACAAAGTTGTCTCCACACTGTTAAGTGTAATCAGTCTCATTAACCATATTGTCTTCATCAGGTTCTTGAGTAAACTTGAAGATAGCTTGATCCACAAGGAAACTAATTCTAACCGAGTATAGATTTAGGAGATTATGATGTATATTTAGGATTTATCTAAATATATTTAAGAGTTATCTAATATATTTTATGATTTTCTAAATATATTTAGAAGTTATCTAATAGAGTTTTTATAGTTATACGAGGAATATGTGTTACCTAGAAACATTATAAATACAATTGTTGGATTGTGACACAAAGAATTATAAGAGAGAGAGTTTTGTATGAGAGTTAGAAAATTTTTAAGAGTTATATAGGAGAACAAACTTTTAAAAGAGAAAGGTTTGAATGTTTAATTTTGAAAAATTTTCTAAACATATATAATAAGAGAGTAATTCTTATTACAAAGCAAATTTATGTTTGATTGAATATTTAACTCTTGAATATTGTCTTCATTAACCATATTGTTTTCATCAGGCTTTGTCGGAAAAAATCGTACTATGTTGCGCCATAGGAGCACCATTGACGGAGGAGAAGCACGTCAAGGAGTCGTGGAAGACTGGAAGGTTATCCAGGAGAAAGCATCTTACGTGCTTCACAAGTAAATAAGATAAAAATTCGAAATAATAAAACGTTTTATGCCAACAAACCGAAATACTTGGTTTGGTTTGGTTTAATTTGATTTGATATTAAAATATTTAAAAAATTGCTAAAGTCAGACTTATAACAACTATTGTACGCATAGCTAAAAATCAATTAAATCTTAATTAAATTTTATGATCGAATGCCCTTAATTTAAGAGATCTACATTTGTAGAAATATAAATGATCCAAATAGATAATTCAAACAGGAAGTATATGATTCCCGTAGTGCCTTCGTTTGTTTTGTAGATGCATCTTGGAGTTCTCCAATCGCTGATGCGGGGATAGCTTAGTAATTGCATAAGAAGAATGGAGAATGCATTTTTCAAGGTGCTTTATCAATTACTTTGGTCTCTTCACCCATTCAAGTAGAGACAATTGCTTTAAAAATGGCTGCTCAAGAAATTAAAAAGTTGCAATATAGAAATGTTCTCTTCGTTGGTGATTGCCAAACCTTATATATTTCAATGCAGGAGCTAAAAGGAGATCATGATGTCCGACTGCGATCAAAGGAGAAATACAAGACATTTCTCTGTTATGTTCAAATAGAAACTTGTATCAGTTTATATATGTATGTATCTCGAGTTCTGCTGCAAGAAGTTGATGCTCGAGCTAAGTTAGCAAGGATAAAAAGTGAACCTTATACTGTAAATTGTGTAACAATCTTGCCTGTTTAACCACAACTAATTTGAAACTCTTTACTCGTCCACTTTCTTTTATTTAATGTTGATAGTTAGTTGAGTTCAAAGAAATACATACACGATGCAATGAGATTGTAAAAGGTAATATTAATATTCTGGGTGAAAGAAAAAGAAAGAACTTGGTCAGTGGAATAACGTGTAACGCGTAATTACACACACCACAATGGAGTTCTAAGTACAAGTTTTTTTTAAAAAAATTTGGTCTATTAGAATAAAAGTTCTTAGATGAAAATATAAAGGTTTAAAAGTTAAAACTGTGTGCCTGAGTTTCTCAATCTGGAAATTGTGGTATTCAAAATTGATATTATTAGTATTTTTTTAAAATCATAAAATTAAAAACGACATTTGAATTTGATTTTGTCCTTTTTATCAAAACCAAATGTGTTCCTTTTGGGTAAAATATGAAACTAACTCCTGAGTAATGAGGAGAACAAATTAAGTTCCATTATGCCAATCCAAGATCCTGCCTTCGTGACTTACATACACACGTATATTTTTTGGTAACATAGGTTAGGATGAAATTGCTAAAAGCGACCCTGAAGAAACCAAGTTGCTTAGATAAATTAATGCTCGGAGACAATTCTATCCACTTATAGAACCTTATATGTATGACAAATAATTTACTCGTTTCATAATTAAAAACAAAAATCAAAACATGAAATCATTTTTTTCTTATTATAATAAACTGAATCTTAATTTACATAAGTTAAGGCGATATATGTATCCTATTACATTTCCCTGTATAATAGATTATGACTAAAGTAACTTTGTTAATTATTCCTTTTTTAAAGATGTTTTTGATATATTTAGAAATCCACATATACGAATAAACATAGAAATGTTTAATCTTTTCACTTTTCCACTTCCTTTAGTTTACATCGGATTCATAATTTTATAGTTAGGGGACTAGTTCATTTAAAATAGACAGAATATATAGAAGAAAAACTGAGACTGCAAAAACTTATATACAGATTGGATTAGACCGTACACATTAAAAAAGCCATATGAAGTGACAACTTTCTTGATTCACGGTAACTAAATAAGAGTGTTCTTGTGTTATTTTTATAGCTGGGAGATGGTTTGAAAAAAAATCAACATAGAGATGTATGGTTCGTTCTTTAGAAAATTTTTAGTGTATATTTTTGAAACCAAAATTTGGATATAGTAAGGCCATTTTTAAGTAGGCGATTCTCATTAGTTAATTTCTAAAATCTATTATATAATTGGTTATATTTTCAATTTAAGATTATTATTGATAAATGATTACAATGATATTAGTTATCAAGACAAGACTTAATTAATTATGATAATCTGATTATGAATCTATAAACGACATCAACATGATTTTCTTCCATTATTACAAATAACCCAAATTATTCCATGATATATTCAAGGAAGAAACAAACCGAAAATATTGATCACGTATCTACATATATATATACTAGTCATTCTTACTTTTATTCTTGTTTTTTTTTCTTTTCAACCATAATTCTTATTCTTACTAATCAACTGATCAGACGAGAAAGCTCCCTCTCCAGAATCCCACTTTTTACTCTTCAAGGATTTGTAGCTTCGCCACCTAAATTTTCCGAAAATAAAAATAAATGTTTAACAGAAAAAGAGGGAAAATAGAAATATAAAAAATCGATTTTAGGTTTTTAAGGTTTTTTTTCTTTTTCTTTTAGCAGCACCGTTTCTTCTTCTGCGATCTTCACGATCGAAATCAACAAACAAAATAATCGTTTTTAGGTTTTTAACTTGTCAAAAAAGCATTTACTATGTCTATAGGCAAACTGGGCCTAACTGTTTCGTACAAAGTAAAGAAGAAGAAATCAAATTGGGCCAAGAGCAACTCAAAACCCATTCAGTAGTTACTTTGCATACCCATTTGTAAATTTATTAGTTATCTAATTGTTTCACCCTTCTGCAAGAGATATCTGCTAGTTAATCATACAAATATAACACTAGCAATATAAATTTAACGACAGATATGAGATATCGGGTTAATTTTAGATATTGGATTGCAAAAATATCCAAAATCAAACAAATATATTTTGGAGGCCTAACCACCGAGCAGAAAATTTTTACGAACAAAAGCTTAGAAAATTAATAGTTCAGCAAAACTTCAAAAAATTTCTACGACCAAATCTTATTTAATTTTTCTTTAAAATTTATCTACCAAATGTTATTTAACTGTGTTGCAGTTAATGAACAGTTTCGGGATAGAAAAGTTTTTAAGAAACGGTATTTGTAGTTGTGATTAACAAAGGAAACGATAAATCAAACTTTATTTAATGTACACATGCTTTAAAATTTGGACACTATTACCTATTCATTCCGTGTCCGAGATCTTTTTGGTTTTATCAATCTATAAATCAAATTATCTTTCTGGTATATAAGAAAATTATTCTTATCCACAGAATTAAAAAAAAAAAAAAAAATTCTATAGATTTCATGCTTTATTTCAAAAAAGAAACAATGAAAAACTATCTACAATATAGAAAGATTACCACCAGATACTCAATCATGCCTAAGTAGAAGCTTGTGAATGGTTCCTCAAAACAAAAAAAAATTATAATCAAGAATCAATCCTTTAATAGAAAACCTCAAAGTTCTATTGATGTTCAAAAGGTTTTTTGGATTACTAGAGGAAACTTAAGGGACAAAGATTGTGTGCATTTGGACCCCAACAACAACCAAATCTTTTTAGACTTTTGGAACGCAAGTCAAGGGTTTTTCACCTAAGTTTTAACTTGGACAATGGATTGCATTTTTTGGACAGATGCGAGCATGTGTTGCTTTCAAGACAAACTGTGCATACCTAATCAGTATGACAGAAACTCCTAGCGATTCTCACAATTTATTCATCTAGTTGCGAAGTTATCTAAAAAGTGAAGTTTATTTATATTTTTAACGCTTAATTCCTAGATTTTGTTATGTTCAAACTTGCACTACATTGGCTAACTAATTCTTGAAAAATACGAGTTTCATTTTAGATTTTTTTGTTCCAAATTAATTTAAAATCCTATTTAATGTTCTTTCTAAGTTATAATACACTGAAAAAACAATCACGAGTTAACCCATAAAATAGGTCTAACTTGTCTTTAATGTTTTTATTGTAGTTATACAAGTTATTAGAGACTACGATGGATTACAATTTCTATCAATAAAATAAAATGTGTCCAATTTGATAATCATTAAAGCGGCGGGGATTGGCAAAAAGAGATAAGATGCGTGTAGCAATGGTAATGTGACAAAATTAGAAAGCATAAGTCAAAAAGAAAAAAAAATATTTGTCTCCCTATGTAATGAAATGTCCACTCTACTCCTCACTGCAAATCAATCAACATGAACCATTTAGATTGATGTTTATTTAATCAATCACTGTATTTGCCCGGCTTTGTTCCAAACACTAAATGCGTGGAGTCAAAATATTGTCATGCATGTATATGTATTAACGCATAGGAGTAGTAAATCTTGTCGTTTTATTTTTATATAGACGATATTTCATTCAATAGTCAATATATAATCGACAAAATCGAAAGCATAATACAAAGGACTGCTTCATCCTGATTGTTGTTCTAAAAGGTGTAATCGGGTAAAGTCAGATGCCATCGCGTAAAATAACACTCGCCTATCAATAAAATAATATTAGATAAAATATTATCATGTTTTATTTTAAAAAAACTCGTGAAAGTTTCATAGTCAAACAAACTCTCATATTTTGTGATAAGACCAAAATCATAGTTAAAATCTAGTGATAACATTTAACGGATTACAGTTACACGCAGATTTCAACAATTATTTAAAAATTGTTCAACGAATAATTTACTATTAATTTATACAAGGATTTCAAAATCAATAATTCATAACAAATGATTTTTTAGATTTGTAAATAAATTAAAATATACTAACAAATGCACCATTTAAATGTAAAAGAAAAAACTTGTGAACATTTGAATAATAAATACATAAAGCTGTATGAACTTGAATTTGACAAAAAACAGAAAATATGAGTAACGGATTTCTTTGCTCTGGGATTTTTCATGTTTTTTTCAATTGGATTTTTCATGTTTAGGATTACTTTGAATTTTGTGTAACGGAATTTACGGTTCGTATTTTTTTAACAGATAAAATATTTATGACATTTCCAAAATAATGTAAAAGTGAAATAGGCTGAAATAGTAAATCCAAAATGGCAAACAAGTATCATTTTGATTCAAAGTCTTTCCGTGCTTTGTGAAAATCTTTTTCTTTTGTATTAGTGTTGGAACAAGTCATCACTTTTAATTATACACTTACTAGTTACCACTATCATTTTTTGTTTATTGCACTAGTAAACGATTTAAATGTTGAGTTTGGTAATTATTTTCCATCTAATTATATTGTTAAGCATAATTAAAAATAAATCCATCATTAATTTATGAATTTATTTATTATATTTTTCTTGTTGACTGTACATTTAATGAGTGAAAAATAGATATGACCTCTCGAGTCAATCCAAAACCCCAACTTACTTTGTTTGTCCAACCAATATCAAGAAAATGAGAAAAAGGAATTGTACAAATATCTAAAAGTAAATATATCAAAAATCAAACACTGCATAATTGGTTAAACTTTTACCATTTCATATGAATTTCTTGATTCTTAGTTTGAAAATTTAGTCTAAGAGTACGATTTCATTTAATCAGAATTAAATATACAAAAATGGAATGAACATAGAAAAAAAATAAAGTGCAGTTGATAAAAATAAGAAATACTAAATTCATGTCTTTTGAAAAATATATACAACGTACAATTTTCCTTTTTGTATTTTCCTCTTTAATTTAACGTCTAAATAATTTGTAATAAGATGTAAAACCGAAGAGTAGGTAAAGAGACTATTATATAAATGAAGAGTAGATTATTATTCTCTCATTACCTATCAATCCTAACGAGTCACTCTCGATCATCATCATCATCCTGCTCCTCCTCCTCTCCATATATATCATCATTACACCGTCATGTCCTCAAACAAAAATTGGCCAAGCATGTTCAAATCCAAATCTTGCAACAATCATTATCATGAAATCGATACTCCATCTTACATGCACTACTCTAATTGCAACATATCTTCTTCTTTTTCCTCGGGTATTATACTTCATTATATTCTTTTAATTTTATAAAAATTTATATTGTTAATTTTTACTTGCATGATTATAAAAATATATGATCAATGTTATATATTTATGTTAAGACATGCATGATGATATATAAACCATTTTATTGATCAGATCGCGTACCGGATCCTAAACCAAGATGGAACCCTAAACCTGAACAAATTCGGATACTCGAATCAATTTTTAATTCCGGTACTGTCAACCCACCTAGAGAGGAGATTCAAAAAATCCGGATTCTACTTCAAGAATACGGTCAAATCGGCGATGCAAACGTGTTTTATTGGTTTCAAAACCGGAAATCTCGAGCAAAAAACAAGCTTCGTGTTCTTCATAAAAACCCTAAATTGTCAAAGAAGGAGAAGATTATTAGTCCTAGTAATGATGCTGATCTTTGTTTTGGTTTGGTTAACCAGGAAATTGGTATATTTCCGGGTCAAAACAATGAATTAATGGTAACCGAACCGGCTAGTTTTCTATTTTCGGTTCATAATGATCCGAGTGCGGCTCAATCAGAGTTTGGTTTTGGTGATTTTGTTCTGCCGGTGGTAACGGAAGAAGGGATGGAAATCCCCGCCGTTAATAACAATGTTAATTTGGAGATTGATGAATGTTTGGATAAGATTCCGGCGATAATTTTTTCCGGCGGAGAAGGAAACGGCGGTGGAAATTGTTTTTCTCCTATTTCGGTTCCTGTAACTGTTCCATTAACCAACAATCAATCTCAAGGTAATCGTAATCAATCATTTCGAAAATATCAATATTAATTTGTTTTTTACTTTTTTAGTGTGATTCCGAAGAGATGAGATTTATAGTAATTACCTTTATAGTTCATAATTATGATTGAAATTATATTTATTTACAGTATATATTGAATATAATAACTAATTTGGTATACTCCGTACATATATACATTTAATCATTCGAAATATATTAGTAAAAATACATGCAGAGTATACAAAATTTGTTTATATTATATACTCCCGTAGATTTGTGTATATATTTTCATACGCATGCATAAATGTTATATAGACATGTATGTACATATATATACATATAAGATTGGTCATATAAATATAGTAAGTACATAATAGTATTTATCAAAAAAAAAGTGCATAATAGTCAAGTCCCTTTTTTTCTTTTGTTTTTGGAACGAGTAACGCATGCATATACGTGTTTTGTGGAAAAGACGTTTTGGTCTTTGAATTTGACCATTTAGTTTAATTTTTCTTTTTTAAAATTTTGTTGACTAACATTAATTACTAAAACGTAATTTATTGATCATTTAAAAAACGGAATGTAGTGTTATCCAGTGGTGAAGACGCTAGCTATTGTGTTTCTCCGTTGAGATTAAATGTATTCATCAACAACATGCCTTTTGAAGTGGTGGCCGGATTATTCAACGTCAGAGAAGCTTTTGGAAAAGATGCCATTTTGATCAACTCATTTGGACAGCCTATTCTTACTGATGAATATGGTGTTACTTTTGAACCTCTCCAAAACGGCGCTGTTTATTATCTTGTAAGCCTTTTTCTATTTGATAAAAAAAAAAATTCAAGATCTATTTATTTATTACCAAAAATTAAATGGTTGAAGGTTTTTGTTTTCCTTGTAGAATTGTTCAAAGGATTTGTGTTTGGGTTTTGCAGATTTAGAAGATATTGACAATCGAGTCCTATGGTGCTATGGACGAATATTAATAGAATAAAAGATTTCTGAAATTTATATAGTTATTAATTATAAATTTTCTCCTATCACATCTTTCAAATTTATGAAAATTTACATAAGTTTTACATTTTCCAGACTTTGAAAAATAAAAAATGAAACTAAGTTACAGCTTTATAAAAGTTGGTTATCAATGTACTATTTTTATGTTTACTTGTGTATTTCTATTTTCTTCTTTTGGAATTTATCTGGTAATATGAGAACAAGAATGGATGAGTTAGTCTTTTCTATTTTAAAAGACAAAAGAGTTGATGAATAATTGTATTGATTATTTAGTGGATGGGCGTCTAGTGGTTAAGACTTGAGAATAACATATGACTAGTTCAAATTCACTTGGAAAGAATAATTCATGCTTTAAACGTAATATTATCAACGGCCAGTCCCGGATGCCAGTGGAGATTACAGATCAAAAACCTAGAACTTTTACTGTTTGTCAAAATTAAAATAAAATAATAATTTATTGATTAATTAGTATATGGTCTTTCATCTAATGAATAAATCTAGCAATTGGTCTAATTAAAATTTTCTCAAAAAATTTGTTAAATTAATATCGTTTACAAATCCCCTAACAAAAAAATATTTTACGGAGAACTACCCAATGACGTGTGGAGATTTTTGTGGTTTCTAATAGGCTGAAAGAAATACAATCTAGCTATAATAGGTGAAATATGGTAATCAAAATTTCCGCTGTATATGGGTGTTTTGTAAGGCTACCAATAAAGAATATACGAAATTTCTACAAAGAAGTTATGGAGTTTTAAACAATGCATGTCTTCATATATCTAAAACCTGAATATCTATGCATTTAATGAAATTTTACAGACGCATATGTATATATATACACATCATAGTGCAAATTTTGAATAAGTGTTTTGAAAATTTGAGTGGGTGGTTAATCTAATGGATAAAAAAGAATTACAAACAAATTTAGGAGTAATTGAGGATAAAAAAGAATTACAAACAAATTTAGGATAAATAAAAAATTACAAACAAATTTAGGATAAAAAAGAATTACAAACAAATTCATTTCTATCCATCGGTGGTAAGTGTGAAAGATTGAAAAACTTCCGACAACAAATTTTCTACGGGTTTAGGATTTTTGTTCATTTTGATATAACTATATCAATATATGTGTAATATACACAATTGTAACACTTATTTTAAAACATGTGTGACAAAATAAACATTTAAACAAGTTATATTAGAAGTATTAAAAAGTTAGCAAGATTAAGATTAAATGTTACATAACGATACATATACTTAATGGAACATGTATACATATACAACTTAATTTTTTGTTTTTATATATTTGTTATACTAACAAGATCTTTATTATCGTTTTATAATTGAAATGATTAATATAGAATGTTACAAACATATTTCAAGTGAAACGCATTGAAAAAAACTTTGAATCCCTAAAACCGAAGGATTTGGGGATACACGCGTTTGTTTTTAAGGTTTGACTGACCAATGACTAAACATTCAAATTTCACGAATCCGTCGAAAATTTCCGACCGATTCATGAAATTTTACCTGAGAAATTTTCGTATCCCGCGTATATTAAATTTTTGCGAATCCGTCAAAAATTTATACTGTAAATGAATTAATTTAAGTCTTTCCGATAGATTTCCGATGGTCTTGTTTGTCAGAAATTCTGTTTTATAAACATGTCGTCTTCCTCGCGAAACCATTCGAAAAACGTAAAAAAATTCCAAAATCACCAAATCTTTTCAAATCGTCACAAAACTCTTTGAAACTCAATATCCAAATATTCTAATATATCCAAACCAATCAAACATGTAAGTTTCTTAAGTTTTTTTGATTTTATGAATTTTTAAGTTAGAATTTTAGATTTTGGAATTTAAATTTAGGGTTATGTTTGTTAGATTTAGGATTTAGATTTTTAGGATTTAAAATTTTGTTTAGAAATGTTTAAATTGATAGTTTTTAAATTTAGAATGTTATTTGATTTTTATATTTTATATTGTTTTTAATTATTAGAACGTTTTATATTGTTTTTAAATTATTTGATTGTTTGGTAATTTTTAATTATTTTTTATTTGTAATTAATTTAAAAAAAAATTATTAGATTGAATTTTGTTATTTTAAATTTTTTATAAATTGGTATTAAATTATTTTTAAATTGTAAGATTGAATTTTGTTAGTTTGTTATTTTTTATAAATTGTTATTAAATTGATTTTAGATTGTTATAAATTGTTAGATTGAATTTTTTTATTTATTAACTTATTATAAATTTTTATTAAATTAATTTTATTTTTATTTAGATAATTTTATTTTCTAAAATTTAAATTAAATTTAAATTTAAATTAAATTTAAATTTAAATTAAATTTAAATTTAAATTTTCATATTAATTTGAATTTTATTTGTATTTAAAATATATTGAAAATTATTATATATATATATATATATTTTAATGTTTCTGTCACCATTAGAAATCAGTTGAAAACATATCTGTTAGAAAACATTCATCAGAAAGACGTCAGACGTCAGATTAATCTCGTCGAAACTTCGTTGGTTCTAATTCGACAGATTTTTAACAGATATTTTGACGTCAAAAATCCGTCGGAAAAAATACCAACGGATTTCCAATGAAAAAGGTTATGTTTTAATTCAGAAGAGCACGTAGTAAAGCAAACATCTCGAAGACTTTTGTGAAAGAAACAAATTAATATAGGAAACATATAACTTAATGCGTATTAACTAGTTGAACCAATCTTTTTATAAATAGAGGAGAAGCATTAACAATAACGAAGAACAAAAACAAAGGATATAGAGAAATTTTAAAGATCAAACAAACAAAAAAGAAAAAAATGGATTCTGGAAACTCTTTTGAAAAGATGATCAAGGAACTTAAGGATATTGAAAACTTTTATCGCAAGCTTGAAGCCACGTACATTAATATAAGATTTTCTCTGACAAAAAAAATATATTTTCCATTGTACTTTTTTGTCTACAAAAAAATAATTAATCAGATATTTTCATGAAATTTAGGTTATAAAAGCGGAATTTAAAGAGATCAGGGAAAAGTACGTACGTGGATCTTTTGGCTGAACGTTTTCTTTTCTGTTAAACATTTTTTTCCGAAAATTTAGATTGTGGAGGTAAAGTTCCTTGAAGGATAAAAAGTGCGATTGTGGTGTGGAGAGGGAGCTTTCTTGTCTGATCGGTTGATTAGTAAGAATAAGCATTATTGCTGACAAAAATACAAGAAAAAAGTAAGAATGATGTTTTTGGTTTGTTTCTTCCTTGAAAACTATCATGGAATAATTTGGGTTTTTTGTAATAATAAAAGAAAATCATGTTGGTGTTGTTTATACTTTCACAATCAGACTTTCATGATGCAACATCGAGGATATGCCCTGTCTAGAGGTTGCACATCTCTGTGTTGAGTCTTGTCACGATGACAAATTTCTAACTTGTTTTTCTTCGGTTTTGTCTCTTCATATGTATTTGTCTGATGCAATGGTAATTGCAAATCTCTCTTTCTTGTTTGTTGTAATTTCATTGTTTGTTGCATCTACCTACTTAAGTTGTGTTTTGGTGTTCATTTCAGGTTATGCGTTTTTGTAACACCACCATCAATTTCTCTCGACTTCTAAAGTTAAGCTTATGTCCATGTGGATTAGACTGGTTGGAACCACTCCTACTTTTACTTGGAAATGCTACAAAACTAAAAGAATTTTTGGTAGATTATGTACGTATCTTCCTCTTGTTCTAGCTTTGATGGACTAAATTACTAGTCAAAATTTGCTTTAATATATAGGCCTTTTTGCTTCGCAGAGTTATATCGATAAACCCGAGGATCTCCCATTTTCATGGAACCAACTGATTCCTGTTCCCGAACGCTTGTCATCAAAGCTCGAGATATTCGAGTGGATAGAATATGGGGATAGAGTAGAAGAGGAAGAATTCTTGACATATATTTTAGCCAGCTTTAAGCGTTTAAAGACTGCAACAATCTCTGTGAAGGCAGACCTCCATCTTGAAGAACAAATGTTAATCATCGAGGAGTTAAAAAACATTCCTAGGGTTTCAACAACATGTCACCTTTTGTTCAAATGAAAATTCTACGGATCCACTTATCTGCTATTTACATATGTTTTAAGCAATTTGCAAAGATTAGAAACATATTAAGTAACAAGGTTAGACAAGTTTGAATCTCTTTTCCTGCCTTTGTTTTCTTCTTTGCTGAGGGCTTTCAAAAAAAACTTATGGATACTTTTGGGCTGAATTTGATCGTGTGTTTCGGTTATGCGTGTTTATTCTTGGTAAACAATTTGATCTGTAGAGATCCGAATCCAGTTATTTTGTTAGGGTTATAATGTTTTCTGATATTAAAGAACAGTTGTTTCGGATATGTTAGGATCCGCATCAAGTCGGGTCATTGATAGCGGACTAAAGAGTTATGAATTCATCTTCATAACAGCTTCAAACTCGACTGTTCCTTTAATCATCACATGGATATATAAAACTAGCTCTAGTAATTTAACCATTACTTCTTTTTCATTTTTAATATATACTTTTCCGACCAACCGTTAATTCGATTTTGTAAAAGGTCTCTTACAAACACAAAATCCTTTTGATCTACATAAATTATCTAGTAAACCGAGAGGTAGTGACCATAAATTTCTTCATAACTAATACATATATATATATATATATATATATTTTTAAGTGTCCTTTGTTTCGTCTGTTTCATGGTGTCCGACCATTGTCGAAGATTTAATTAAATTAATTTGTCGTTTTTTTCCTAAACAAAAAATTAATATGTCATTTTGGTATTTAAAATTTTTGTCAGCAAACGCAAAATTTCCATTAAGCTAAAAAAGAAGTGTTTTCTTCCAAAAATATAATTCGGAGTAGCATAAGTTACATTAGAAAAAATAGAATTGCACTGAGTGTTCGTGCGTGTTATGGTATTATTCATTCAGATTATTTAATATTAACTTATGATTAATGTCTTAATTATTACTTACAACAGCAACAAAAAATAATAGTCTATTCATTTCACTTAGATTTTAAAGCATGTCATGATTTTCCAGGTTCCGGTATATTTATATTTTTAAAAAGAAGCTTTACTGAATATGATTTGCAATATGAGATTTGTATATATGGTGGAAAAGAATTTATGATTAAGAAAAGCTCTTCTTAAAAAAGAAACAACAAAAACTCGAAAAATATGTATATATAATTTTTATTTATTTCAGATGTTCAAATATTAGAGGAAAAAGCATAATCTTGATCTCTTAGTCTTCAATGGCTTTATCTTCTTCTTTGCCTTTGGTGGCCTCAAAGCTACTCTTATTGCTGTATCAAACACTGCCTTCACATTCTATAAAATATTGGAAAATTAACTTTTTCAGTTAACATAATGTATTATATAATTTCAACCTGATATTCATTAAGTAGATAAATTTACTCATATACTAGTAAAATTTAAATACCTGTTGGGTTTTGGAGCTACACTCTAAGTACCTAACTGCTCCAATCATCTTCCTTAATTCTTCTCCCTGTTACTCAAATTCATTTTTACTTTCACGATCACAGTTTATAATTAATTTTGTTTATATAGATTAAAGTTCTAATATTAATTCACTTGTTTCTTTATTATGGTACCTGAGCAGTTGTTATAGAAGCTGCTCCTGGATGATCCTTCAAGAACTGCTTGTCATCTCTCAAATCTGTATTCATCTTTTTGTGTAACATTATTTTTCTAAATAAAAGATACTACTACTAAAAATGAAATAAGAAAAAATTAAAACCAAAAAAAAAATTTTAATAAGAAAAATGTATAAATGATCAAAGCCTAAATGGGCCACTGCTCCAGACATTAACGACCCAAGTGGGCTATCTTTTGGGTCAGATTTGAAATGTGTATTTTCCACATGTTTTTTCCGTTAAAATTGTAGCATAATAAAATAAATAGTTTAGTAGATGATCATATTTATTGGCTGACTTCATTAAGTAATAACCATAGCTTTTTTTTTTTTTTGCTTTTTTCATAATAATAGCATATTATTCAGAGATTGCTATTATATAAGACAACATGATATTGCAAAGAAAAAGGCAGCACCTAATTTAATGAAAAACACCTATATACCGTGATATAATCACATAATTAATAAAAATGCATAATAAAAAATTGTTATTCTATCATCTGCCAACTAAAAATCAAGATCAATATCTAATTTGACCCAAATGATGGTTAAATTTCTTTAAGAACTAATATGGGAAAACCTTTTATACCTAATTTTGTTCCGACGAGCACAATGGGGATGCTAGGAGCATAATGTTTCAGCTCCGGAAGCCACTGTTAATCAACAAAATAATTAATCAATCTCTGGAAAATAATAAATTTAGAATGTTATACCATAATCAATTGTTTTTGTTGAATTTTAAAAGTTACCTTTTTGTAAATATTCTCGTAACTGGCCTTGCTAATTAGGGAAAAAGCTAATAAAAACACATCTGCTCCTCTGTAGCTCAAAGGCCTTAGCCTATTATAATCTTCCTGCCCTGATAATTCCACAAAAATTGTAATTGTTAAAACTACTCCATATTTATATTTATCATTTAATCAGTTTTAGTAAAATAGAGTAATTATACGTACCGGCAGTATCCCAGAGGCCGAGGTTCACGGTACTTCCATCGACGACCACATTTGCACTAAAATTGTCGAAAACTGTCGGAACATAATCCTGTAAATTAGATAGTTAAATCATTTATATCCGAAAAATATATATTTCTTATGGAAAGAGATAGCAAAATACATTAGCTTGATTTCCAATAGCACTAAATGATATTTGCATTTCATATTTACGTTTATAGATTTCAGAAAATATATGATAAAACTTTAAGATATAATCTTTACTTTGGCTATTTTTTCAGTATATAAGCCATGAATATGTATTAATGATAAACCAGGCTTTGTCGAGACGAATATTATAACCTAAACAACGTAAAGTCCGCAAAAATCTTCAAGAGACTAACGTAAAACTCTAAAAACATCAATTGAAACATTTCTGAATATCGAAAACAATAATTTAAAAAGTAATTAACTACTTACCGTAGGAAAAGTATTGCTGGTATATGAAATGAGCATACAAGTCTTTCCCACTGCTCCATCTCCGACAGTCACACACTTAATGAATCTTGCCGTGCTCATTTTTTTGCTTCTGTCTTCAATTTCTTTTATTTTTCTGTTTGTGAATTTGTGTATGTGTTGGCTTTTATGTTCAGAAGAGAAGAGAAGTGGTGAAGGGTTCTTAAGAAGCTTTTTGTGATGATTATAATTGTTTATTGGTGAAGAGGATGATTCTGATTAGAACTAGTATTATTAATTATTATTTGATTATTGGTAAGGAAAGAAAATTCGAAGCAAAACAAACCAAATTAACTGAAATAATACCGAATTAAGAACTTTATAGATATACTGGTTTTATATATTCTCATATTGAATAAACCGAACCAACTCTCACTGAAGCAATGGAATTATCTTTTTCATAAAACACAAAAATATTAAATTATATCTTAAATGGTTAACTGTTGTTATAAAATCTATCTACTTATTTTTTTTTTTTTCTTTCCAAGTTTGATTGATTTTTCTAACAAAATCAAACCATACCAAACCAAAAACTGAAAATTTCTTCACCTTTTGCCTCTCCTATTGGTTAAATTTTTGTTTCGATTTATTTAAGTTAATGAATTAAAATGATGGGGAATCGATTATATCTTTTACTTCAAGTGCAAGATCATGTGGTCACCGAAAGTGATGTAGCCGTTTGGTGTTGGTTGTGAGTGGATTTTTTAAGTGTTGGAGAAGGAACTCTCATCTTACTTTCTTTTCAATTTTTATTAATAATTTTCGTATCGATATTTCATGTTTGTCTTATTTGATCACATCTTAACAACATTGGATATTGATAGGATCGACTTAAATATATTACTATTTTTAGTGTGTTCTAATAATTTTACATCTTTTTTCTTCGTCACCTCACATATATATTTTATTGAAGTTGCAATTATGAGTATCCAACAGTTTTTTTTCTTACGTCAACCAAAGGTTTTATTTATTTATTTTTATTTTTTTTGGTTTAATATTTTTAATTTCTATTCCTTGACATGTATTTCGTATGTAGCCTAAGTTTAATTTTGGTTACTAACCTTCATGCAAATATATGTGATCCAGATGAATGGTTGATATATGAATGATTAAACAATAAGGTTCAAGTTTACTTTCTATGAAACCTAATCACTTCAAATATAATTTACTTTACACTGCGTAGAGCACACGTTTAGGATTAAGTAATCAAATTCTTTCTTTATTAATAATTGACTTTGTGTATCACTTTCTTATGTCTTTTGTATAAAAAATTTTGCATTATTTTAAAACATAGCCGAAGTAGTCTACAAGTTTTTAAACGGTCCATAAAAGCTATAAGATAAGGCCACTAAAGAACTCAACTTGAACCAAGTAGGATCCAAAGAAGAAGAGCCCAATAAGCTTTTAGATCCCCGTGAACCAAGTTAGACTTTTCTTTGATCGATCACGGGGGAGTACATAATATTAATTAAAACGTATGTTTCAGATTACGTAATTTCTTCATTTTATCTAAAGATATGTAGTACTGGTTCCAATAATATAATCTAATATAACTAAATTGGCGTTAATTAGTCGAACAAAATTGGTGTAGTTACTGTCGTTCGGACTTCAGAAGTAAATTGAAGGAACTTTTTTTTTTCTATTTTTTACTACAACTGAAGGACTTTAGTTGTGTCACCAAACAATGGAGATATTTAGTATTCAACACCGTCTAGCTTCTACTAACTACGATCTATCTGTATCGTTATCGTTAATTCAATGCGTATCAATAAGATTGTTTGTCTTATCCTTTTATGAGAATAATAATAATCAAATTTGCTTGATGATCGGCTTTTTGGTATTTAGTCTTATACTATTAATTGCAGTGGCAGTGTATAATTCGAAATCAATTACGTTAAGCAGAAATTTAATATGTATTGTGATAAATTTAATGAATATCCACAATTTACAGCATTACACCATTTAAAGCTTCACCTAAATAATTTCAGAAGCAAGTTGTTGCATTAACTAGTCGGCCCACGTATTATTAATCCAAACAGATAGTTTCCGTTTTAGTATTATGCCCATATTAACTTGTTTAGTGAAAATTCTCGGTTCAGTAAAAGAAAATACATTAAATACTGTACTATATATCATCATAAATTCATACGTACTAGAATGTGACTACACTTCGTTTTTTTTGCTTCGGTTATTGATTTTTTTCCTTTTGAAATATATTTATTAATATGTGTTTAGTTATAAAGTTTCGATTCAGAAATGGTTTTGGATTTAAATGATTTCATATTTAGTATATTTTATTACTGTTATATGATATTTCCAAGGACGCCAAAAAAAATATAAAGACATTTCTAATTTGATGCAAGTTATGTTTTTTTGGTCAACTTTTATGTTTTCTTTTATATATATAAAACTTAATAAATAACAAAACTAACTGAAAAAATAATTATTCATGCGTTTGATATTAAAAAACATTAGTTTGTCCCGAACTCCTTACCCAAAAAAAAGAGAAACATTAGTTTGTTTGAGCCAAAAAAAAAGTTAGTTCAATTTTCTTTATTGAACAAATTTTTATTTAAGTTCTTTTATATAATCTTGATTTGGTTCAATCATATAGTCGGAAATAGACACCCATAATAAATATGGTGGCTTTTAACAAAGATAATAAATACGGTGGGATATTATATTATTAGGAATTACATTAGAAGTTACCAACCTAACTTCTAAGTTGTCCACACTTCAAACGTTCACAACATGAGAAGTCATCACACACATTCCTCTTCTTCGTTGTCTTTCATCTTCATCCTCTTCCTATTCTTCGTCTCCTTCTCAGTCGCTACACCAAAACTCGAAACCACAAAACCTAAACCTAAAAGAAAACAACCAGTCTCAGCTATTCTTGTGTTCGGAGATTCAACTGTGGATCCGGGCAATAACAACTACATCGATACAATATTCAAGTGTAATTTTCCACCATATGGACTCGACTTCAAAAATAAAATTCCCACCGGTAGATTTTGCAACGGTCGGCTTGTTACAGATTTTATTGGTTAGTATTCATATATACACTTGAAATATTGACTCTATATATAGTGAATATATATATATATATATCATAGTATATTTATGTATAGGTTCATATATTGGAGTGAAGGAGAATGTGCCAGCATACTTGGACCCAAATCTTGGAATAAATGAGTTAATAAGTGGAGTTAGCTTTGCATCAGCTGGCTCTGGATTTGATCCTCTCACTCCAACCATTACTGTTAGTATTCAGTCTCCATATCTCTTCCCACTTTTTACTTTTAGGACATAATTAAAAACGAAAAAAATTAATTATCTTCGTATAGATGCTACTAGACTTCCAAACCTATATTTAAGCGAGTATGTAAAACTCGTATGTTTAAAATTTTAGAGATGGTTATTCTTGTGTAAACTAACCAAAAATTTATGATTATGGAATAATAAATTACATTTTAAAGGATAATTTTTTGTTGTTGATCGTTTCTGTACATAATTTTAACTATCTTTTAAAGCAATTTTTTTTTGTTAAGGGACTTTAAACGAAAATATTAATGTGGGACTACGTACATACTTCTTTTTTCTTGACCCGAAATATTACAATTCTTCAAGATTCTACAATAACCAATCAGCCAATCATTTATTTGTTTGGCCTATTTCATTGGATTATAATATATCAAACAAAATTGGAACCTCATATTTTTAAATCGGAAAAACATAGTAAACGCTCATGTTTATTCGCGAGTAGGTTCTAGACTGTTACATATAAATCAACTAAAATTGAAGAAAAAATAGTAAAATACTACCAGAAAATTATTTAACCACAAATTGACGCAAAGAGATAAACGAGTTTTTGGCGTTTTCTGTATTTTATTTGATTTGTCTGTTTTCGAGTATATTCACACAAAGTTAGAACCATCCAATATCATGTCGTCAACGACAAAATAAGTTATTTTATTTATTTATTTGTTTTGGCCCCGTCTCTCAAGCTAGCTTGAGGTGATTAGCCACTATAGGGTAATCAACTATACTCGTTTTGGCCTTATTTTCTAAAATGCGCATATGCTTACTTTAGAAAATTATTCTTATTATTTCTGAAGGTAGGATGAAGACAAACGAATTTTAGAACAATTATTCAGCTAACTAATCCAATTTAATAGTCATTTATCGATAACAGAAGGCAATACTGATAATTTATATATATAATAGATGAAGTCAATTTATTCATAGATGACACATTATCATCTTTTAATTAATTATTTTAATAAAAAATATATATATAAGATAAAAATCAACTTGACACTTAACTATTAACTTGAATTTAATTAACTTAAAAATTATAAATATATAAATTTGAAGCTAAGAAAAACACCAACGATATATACCATTAAACTATAAAAAATGCTACATCTAACTGAAAAGTTTGCAACTAATTTCATGATTTTACGTTTATATAATATACGATTACGTTTTCTTTAATATAAAAATTGAATTGACAAAAAATATATGAGCAAAATATAAGTAAATATAAAATATAATTTAATTTGTTTTCAGATATGTATTTAATTAAAT
Source organism: Cardamine chenopodiifolia (assembly GCA_963922655.1). Lineage (NCBI taxonomy): Eukaryota > Viridiplantae > Streptophyta > Magnoliopsida > Brassicales > Brassicaceae > Cardamine > Cardamine chenopodiifolia. The sequence continues at coordinate 19,834,157 of OZ000480.1, read as the reverse complement.
AATAGTATATTATTCATTATTAATTTTTTAAAATATTAATAAAATCAACGAAAATATTCATAATTAAAGAAAATTATGAATACAAAATTTTGCGAATATAAACCTAGTTACAATAAAGAGTGGAAATGCTATAATTTTGTGATATTTTGTTGTTGTTTCTTTCTCCTGTTTTTTTGAATAAATAAAGTTAATTAATTGTGCTCTGTGTGTGTGTCGTTGCTTTCATTGGTGGGGATGTAGAACGTGATAGACATTCCGACTCAGCTAGAGTATTTCAGAGAATACAAGAGAAAATTGGAGGCTAAAATGGGAAAACAAAAAATGGAAAAACACATAGAAGAAGCTTTGTTTTGTGTAAGTGCAGGAACCAATGATTTCGTCATTAGTTATTTCATAATTCCCGAACGTAGGAAGACTTTCACTATTGAAGCTTTTCAGCAATTCGTTATTTACAATCTCAAGCAATTTATCCAGGTGAATATAATTTCCTGCTTTTCGATATACCTAATCATATTTTTTGGTAATTTGATTATGGATGTTTAATGTCCATTTTAACTAAAATTGAGTTTCAACTATGATTTTGTATATTTTGGGTTTTTTTTATAAAACATAAAAACTTAGAAACATAAAGTTAGTGAATATTTGGGATATTTTAAGGAAAATTTGCATTTTTAACTTTGAAAGTTTGAGATGGTACCACTTTAAATTTCGAAGGTAGTACATTATCATTTTAAAATTTCAAACTATTTTTATTTTCATTTTAAATCTTGAAATTACTTCTCGTATTTTCTCCACCATTAAATTTACTTCAAAATAGTAACTCAAAAACTGACAGAATTTTCGACAAAATTTTCTGACGGTAATCCGACTGATTTCCGAAAAAATATATATATTTACAATGAATATTCGATGGTTACTCGAAAATCCATCATAAATTGTCCGGGGAACTATTTTGTCGAAAATCCATTAGATTAAGATTTTGTCGGAAATTCCATCAGTTTTTTAGTAATTTTCTTGTAATAAATTTTACTTCATAATTTTAAAAATTCAAACGGTTATATCAACATACATATTTTCTAATGAAATTATTTTGTTGGAAATCCCGTCAATTTTTCGGTAGTTTTCTTGTAGTAAATTTTACGTCATAATTTTAAAATTTTAAACGGATATAAAACGGTTATATCAACATACATATTTTCCAACGAAACTATTAAGATTCTGTCGAAAATTTCGTTAGTTTTCTGGTAATTTTTTTATAGTGAATTTTAGTTTTAAAGTTTAAAAGATTAGTAAAAATAGTTTGAACGTTTAAAATGTTACTGTAATACCTTTAAATTTTAAAGTGATATCATCTCACACCTTCAAAATTAAAAATAATATTTTCCGATATTTTTATAACTGATCGTAGATATTTTAAAAAAATATAAATACTTGTCTAGGGGAATATCATGTTTTCCTGGTTTGACTCGAATATACTAAATGGAACATATTAATAATTAATGAGTGGCAAATTTTAAATTTGGTTAAACTTTGCTTTCGGCTTCGATCTCATTAGTCCCGATTCCAGAGTTGTTTAAATCTGTTTGTTTAGTTTAAATTGAAAGTGGGTATGGTTGTCTCATCGAGACGTCTAATAAAATTGGAATGATATGATACAGAGAAGATTAGTCCAATTTTTTTAAAAAAATTAATAAGAAAATAGGTCCGGTTTTCACTGGTTCAGTTTAGATTCATCCGATTTGTTTTGTTTTAATACATTTCTTAAGAATTTATTTTTAATATGAATATGATTATTACTTATTGTGGTCAGGGTTTATGGAAAGAAGGAGCAAGAAAGATAACAGTGGCAGGTTTGCCACCAATTGGGTGTTTGCCGATTGTTATTACATTATTCTCCGGCGAAGCATTGACCAACCGTCGTTGCATTGACCGTTTTTCTGCCGTGGCCACAAACTACAATATCCTCTTACAAAAAGAATTGGGTCTCATGCAAATGAGTTTGGCCCATCTTGGATCCAAGATCTTTTACCTCGACGTCTATAACCCAGCATATGATATCATTCATAACTATCGAAAATTCGGTAAGTACAACACAAAACTCATAATTGGGATATAATTTTGGTAATAATTATGAATTACTTTTTATAAATATGCTGAAATTATTTAATTATTCTGTTAAAGTTTATATTTTAGTGTTTACACTTTGATTTTTTGGATTTATGGTTTATTTTTCATGGTTTTCTAGAGGTTAAAATTTAGGATATGTGGTTAAGAAGTGTATGTTTTATAAATATTTCGTTAATTTACAAAAAAAATTTTTATTTATTCTGTAGAATTTAGGCTATATTATTAATTTTTCAAATTTATATAGGTTTTAAGTGGCAGTCCATCAAATGCTGAAATTATTCTACCGTTCGAAATGGTTTTACCAATCATAAAATTTTACAAAATTCGGATCTATATTTATTATTACACTATTCTGTTCTTAATAATAAAATGATTATTTCCTTTTAAAATTTTAAAATATTTTCTAATGTTAACAATGTGAGTTATAAATTTGGTTTTTATGACATTTTTATTTTATTTTTGTATGTTAGGATTTGAGGAAGTGAGCAGTGGATGTTGTGGAAGTGGATACGTAGAGACATCGTTTTTGTGTAATCCAAAGTCATATGTGTGTCCTAATACATCTGCTTATGTCTTTTTCGATTCTATCCATCCAAGTGAGAAGACTTACTTCCTCCTCTTTAGATCTCTCCGACCAATTTATGATTCTATTCTCGGTTGTTTCTGAGATTTTAATTAATTAATACATCTGATTATGTTTACTATTGGCTAATTGATAAATTCATTTCAATATAAGAGTTTTTTCTTCCATGATTGGTGATGAAATATATATGGTGATGTTCTATGTGTTAATATTTCAAACTGAAATCAAACAAAATCAATGTTATACTATATATGCTATTTATTTTGTACTGCTTTATTAGTCAAATAAATTATTTGAAATAACTAATTCATAAGTATTTTTATAGCAAAACTATACCATATGGACAAATAGATTGTTTGTACAATAGAATTTTAATATTATACCACGAGACACATTTGTCAAGATCGGTAAAAAAATAACAGAGGCCCAAAGAAAAATTAAAGTTGTTGTCTTAAAATATTAAGTTTTAAGTTTTAATCCAAAATTCTAATGATATTAGGTTTTAAAATCAATATAATTATATCATAGATCAAGTTAAGTTTTTTGAAAATTCATTTACTGATAAAAAATGTTTACTACACTTCTATCAAAATATTAAATTATTGGAAATATTTAAATAAGAGAAATAAAAAATAAAATGTAACCAATAAGAAAATAATAATAAAAATATAAGCAAATATAAGAAAACAAATGACTTTCATATCTTGATTTCAACCTAAACTTCAAAATTGCTTATGAAAAATTGTAAATGGCATTTTCATAAATTTAATTTAGAAATATTTCTATCAAGTGTATTTGTCTAATATTTATTTTACACATAATTATTCTCATTAAATAGATGTTTCGAACCATTAAATATAACATCTCTGAATCTTTTTCAATTACATCGTTGAAATACTCATAAATAAATGATAGTAGTACGAACATACAACATATTCCAAACAAGAAAATCTTCAGTAATAGATGCAAATGCCTTTCTAACAATGATTTGATACATTCTTTCTGTTGGATGTACTGCGGCCCAAAAAACGTATTTGGTAGGATCTTTACATACTTGCATATCTTTGCATGTCTCTCCATATTCGTACAAACCTGTTCCACAACATCCTTTCGAAACTTCGACGAAACCTATAGGTTAATATAAAAAACAAAATGTATGAGACTTGGATTGTTTTCCTTTGATACTAATACTATTTCAAAGTTATGTTATAACGAAATGGAATCAATGTATTCACCAAATTTTTTTGGAATTTTAATGGCTTCTTGGATGGTCGAATAGGCATCAACGTAGATGGTTTTCAAACCGATTTCAGACCGGAGTAGTTCGAGAATCTTGATGGTTTTGGAGTTAAAGGAGAAAGCGATGTGGTTAAGTTGATCTATGCAAGTTTTTTGGCCTCTTAGATATTTAATTAAGGGCATACATCCCATGGGAGGAACTCCTACCACCACCAACCTTTTAGCTCCAAGCCTATGCAACATCTATAAAATAATAAGCAAATTTAAAAGATGCTATGAATCTTCTTTGTATAATTAAATGGAATTCTTATCCTTCCAATGATGTCCTTAGTATGTACATGTCTCTATTATAGTTATCTATTTTGGTTTGATTTACCAAGTCAAATAAAAAATTAAAATGTTTAACAATGAAACCTATATTACCTATAGTAAAACAAAAATTTCTGTGGATTTTTCTACTGGCTAAAGGGTTATATTTATGTTTCCCAATAAATGGGAATCAAAGTTTACGAGCCTAGTGGTCCAAGAAAGTAAATGCTGAAATTACTTTTTAAAACTAACAAAAAATAAAATTATGTATACTTGTGGATATGAGTTGTGATCTACGGACATGTTCCAAAGGCCCGACATGAAAAATCGATCGAAATACATGTCATTGTAGAGTAGAAATTATTTATTGAAATTAAATACTGTCAACAACCAGATAGAATTCGTATACTTTTCTTTGTACTCTGTGTCGTATTTCCTCTATTTTTTGTTTTTATTTATGACTCTTTTTTGCTTATAATTAAATTATCAGGACCCACACACATACCAAGATATTTGTAGAAATTTTCAATTCCATAAGTTACATACACGTTTATTTTAGCAGCAAGTATTAAATTTTACACACACAGACACGTTCGTTTTATATAGTCAATTAATTCACGCAATAGTGAAAATATAATTGGTTTTCTTCACAGAAAAAATGAAACATGTATATACAGTATCTTATATGATTATGCACATATAAAAACATAGTTAGCTTATATACATAATGCATAATACATATCAGGGGTTTAGTAAAGAAGTATACACATATATATATATATATATAGTTTTATCAAAACAAAGAAGAAGTATACATACCTTGGCGTCGTAAAGCATACGGGAAGAGAGAAAGTCGATGTATTGTTCAACGGTGAATTGCTTTTGTCGAGTAAAATCGATTAAGTAATTTTGAAGAAAGTCGTTTGTTCCCATACTCATAAGAAATATGGCTTTATTAATCATTTTCGAGCTCTCTAATGGACCGACCAATTTATTCAGATGAATCTTGTAATGTAAAAAAGTATTTGGCTTGTGTAGTGAAACTCCACACGTTCTGTTCCACCAATAAAACAAATATAACTTCAGTTCGGTTTTGAATGAAAATAAATTTTCAACTTTATGTTTTTAATAAAAGGAAATCATGTAAAAGCTTACAGATATGTTAGCTGTGAGATCGTCATAACCAGAACCAGCCGAAGCAAAACTTGCACCGTAAGTTAGCTCGGTTTGGGTTAGAGTTGGATCAAGAAAAGCCGGTGTGGGCGGGTAACCAATGGCCTCCGCTGGAAAAAAAAAGAAAAAAAGAAAAGTTTAATGTGAAAATAACTTCATAATTTAAATAAAGTCTTCAAATATATATATAATTTTCAAGATTGACATATAGGTACTAAGCTAAACCTTACCAAATATATAAGTTTGATGTGGACATGATTAATAACTCAACATATAGAGATCTTCAAACCAATATAGGTAAATTATGTAGTGTAAAGCTTACCTATGTAATCGGGTGCGAGCAATCCATCGCATAATCGTCCGGTGGGTCTATGGTTAATGAAATTATCACCATAAGGTGGAAAAATTCCCTTTCATTTCACTCTTGAGGTAATTATTATTTCCTGGATCAACACACTAGAATCTCCAAACACAACTATCGTTGTCACATTGTGCTTTGTGGCTAGCTGCCGAAGAAGATGGACGTCCAACGCCATCACTGAAGGTAGTGGCTGCAAAGCCGCCGCCAAAAAGAGAGTCACACACAAAACAAGAAACATTTTAATAGATTTAGAGAATGCAATACTATTTTTATTTAGAAAGTTGCTTTTCTGAGAGAATGTAAATGTCATATGGTTTGTGTTGATAATATGGTTACATATATAGAGGGAATTTTTAATGACAGCTTGGCGGTCCGTAGTTAGTCGAAAACATTATAATGTAAAGTGGCCCAACAGAGAAATTCAATTTTGGTTCTTGGGTATAGTTATTTTGTTATGGTATTCAGTTTTCTTGTCTCCCACACCTATTTTTGGTATCTTTACAATAGTTTATTTATATTCTTTAAACAATACAATTTTGGGCTTTAAAATCCGTACTTCTCTTTTCAGATTTGAGTCCGATCATAGCTATAATATATATTAAAATAACTAAAAGTATATAAATGAGATCATATAAATAATTTTTGTGTTTGACAGTACAACAACAATTATTTTGTCACCGAATAGGTGAATAGTACCTTCTCAACCAAATTTTGTACTAACCTCACAAGTTATAAAGTTTTTTTTTCTTTTTAATAAAGTTATAACCATCATATTTATGATTAACAAACCAAACATAAATCGAGTACCGTCTTTGCTAATAGAGTGAAACGAAAACACCGACCTACAATATTTTGCAAAAAAAAATATAAATTTTTTTAATAAAATCTTAAAACAGTAAGCACTCAATTATTCTTTGACATTGATACTGTCTTTTGGGGTTGTATCCAAGTGATCCCATCATTTAAGTATTAGGTTTAAGTGTCGTGAATCAATTGCGGTGGAGCAATTAATGCAGCCATTTTGGTCTTGATGGAAACACAGAAACATAACTAGTAGTGTCTTAATCTAGCTAGTAACAATCTCTGATATATTCTCGGTTTTAACATTCACTAATCAACAAACTTATGCATCACGTTAAGTAGTTATACATCATATATTTGTTGGGTAGAACAAGAAGTAATGTATTGGTGTCTTAGCACATAACTTATGTCTAAGTTGTTAACATGCATCTCAGAAGCCAGATCATTCCTTCTTAGGTCAATTAGGTAGGTAAACATATGGAGAGCGAGATGGTTAAGTAAATTATTATGAGTATTTTTGTGCAAAAATAGCATGTAATTGCAGTGATATTTCTTTTAATAACATGCCAAGTTTTTTTAGAGTAAAACATGGTTCTATTATATATCTATATATATATATATATATATATATATTGACATCAACTTCACCATATGCTATTTTATATTTAAAATTTATTTAAACAAATAGCATTGTGACAAAAAGAAATGGAGAAATATTCATTTTTGTATCTTTTCCGAATACAAATTCTATAGTCATTTTACCTAATTAATAAATGTTGATGGCTTTTTAGCGTACGTAGTTACCATTTTATATGTGAAGATTTGTTTGTTAATTATTTAGTTCACTTCTATAAAACAAAATAGATGTATCAACAAACCAATATGTTGATATGCCTTGAATCTGATAAATTGAAGCCGGAAATACGAAAATTGTGCTGCCCGATCGGCGGGTCAGTGAATCCAGTAGGCGATGCGTTCTCTGTTCTGGGAGAAATGTTTCCGATCTGACGATATAGAATGTTTCCTACATGTACCACAGTTTCATTTTAAGTTAATTATCTTCTTGGCTTTTTACATGGGCATGTATAATTAGATTATGGTTAATTATAATTTTTCTATTAATACGCTTGTTTTCCTTAATCTCTATTATTGTAAATATGAAAAAATCTGGTATTACATCTCCATTAGTAAAATTAGTATTCTTTTTTTCCTTTTTAATGTAGCCAACATTCTATTGATGAACCATGTAAAATTGTATGTTTTTGGCTTTAATATTCGTCTTTTTCACATCCGTTGTAACATTATAGATTTCAACGAAAAATTATAATTAAAAAAATTCTCTATATTTTTTTGGTAAGATAAACAATTTCTATATTTCTTATTATTTCATCTATCTTCCTTGATATTACTCTTTTCATATTATTTCAATTTTTTATTTTAGTTTCATTTGTAATAATGTTATAATATAGTTGTAACAGTTTTACCTTTTAGTCTTATTTTAATTCCTTTTCTTAGCTCATATTTCATCGAGATTCTTCGTCTTTAAAAGTTTAAACACAAAGTGTATCATTATATAACAACTTCATCATGCAAGTTATATATAATGAATGGTTAAACCAAAATATAAATAAGTTTTATCAAAAAAATGTTAATAACATGTATAAAAAGGATGATAACAGGCTTTGTTAGTGACATGAAAGTTTCCAAATCTTTTTAGGTCACCTAAATGTGTGGGACAAAACAGTTAGAGAATGGCCATATATCCATGCCGTAGTATTAATTAGGGTCCCTACTAATGATCATTGCCTTTTTATTTCAACTATCAATGTGTGTCTATATACACACATAAGGTCGGGTCGGACAGAATTGGAAATCATTTCCGTTGTTGTTTAAAGAAAATGTGACAGATTCGAATAGAAAAAAGGAAAAAAAAAAAAGAGACAAAAGAAAACTTTGGATAAAACAAAAAACATGCGAGAAAATAATTTTCTAAAATGGAATAAAACTATATATATAGTTTCGTTATGGTCAATCTAATCAAGTCCTGTTATGTATTAATCTAGAATTCATGAGTCCATTATTACGATAAATTAGTCCCAATCTTCTGTTGACAATTCTATGAATCAAGAATTAGTGATTTTAAACTTTTAACTGGCCTGAGATATTAAACAAATACTAAAAAATAACATACGTAAATTTATACAAAAATGTAGGTAACATTAATTGCAAGATAACTTTAAATAAAGAGAGTAGAATGATACGTAAGAGATTAGGTGGTTGTATCATGTGTGACCTATATTTCATGAGCGAAAAGCCAGACTGACCTTCCACGTTTTGCGTGTTGCCAGAATAACCCTCTCTCAAAAATTAATTTCTTTTTGATTTTTTTTCAGTGTCAAAAATTATGAAAATACTACTTAACCTTTAAGATATCTGTTATTTACAAATCCAACCAAACAAACCCACCCACCCACCCAAATATTCCTTCACCCACCCAAATATTCTTTCGTCCATCCAAAAATAATTAACATAAAAAATCTGTCTCTTTCTCTGTAGCATCAATGGCAATCACTTCATGTTTCTTCTGTGTTCCAAACACATCTTCTATCTCTGAATCCAATCTCACATGGCCTCACCTTGTTTCCTCTCCTAGATTCTCTTCCTCCTCGTTTTCCAGTGTAATCTCTGCAAAGTCCATCTCTTTCCACCGCCGTGTTTCTATCTCCCCTGTTTTCTCCTCATCGATTGATAACGGCGGTTCTGATAATAACGGAGGTGGTCTTGGTGGTGGCGATGAAGGGAAGAACAATGGGGATAGAGATGGTGGTGATAGGGATAAGAATAGGAACGAGGCGATGCTTTTATTGGCGGAGTCTGGGACTGAATTGGAGAGTCTCCTCTTGGCTAAACTCGCCATGGAATGTGGTGTTGGTGTCTTCACTAAGGTCTCTGCTTTCTTATTCAAGTTTGGATTTTTAGTTTTTTTTTTTTGGTGATTACTTCAGAATTCATTGAGAGTGTGTTTTGGTTATGGTTTTAATCGTGAAATGATTGCTAAACGAATCCACTGTTTGTTCTGTGTAAAATGGTAGCAGAGCAAATCTGGTGATCCTTGTGATCAAAATTGTTGTGTTATTTAATCTAATATGTATGGGAATGTGTTGATTCTTTTATTGCAGACTGCTACTGAGTAGGAAAGGCGTAGGGAAAACTTCTTCAATGAACTAGAAGTTGTCTTCGCCGATGTGGTAATCCTTCTTCTTTTTCTCACTTTTTCCCTTGCAGGAATGGACTAAAACTTACTATATGGGAAATTGTGAAACTGTTAGACGGTCGGGACTAGGGATGAATGAGAAAAAATTGAGAAGAATAATCTTTTAGATGACCTATTCGGATACACGAAAGGTTAGGTTGTCTGTGTTTGTGATGGGGTCTGCTCTTTTTTCACCATTAGTTTTTGCATGACTATAAAAAGCAGTTGAGATTCGGTTTGTCTCTGAGGTAAGAATCAAATTTTGAACTGTTCCATGGTTTTCAACTTACTATATCTTTAGCTTTTTTTTTAATTTACAATGAAAAGTCAACTAGCAAATTTGGAGAGAATAAAAGTAACCGGTCACGCTTTGCTGTTTTGTCACTTTGTAAGACAAAGTTCCTTGAGCTATATGGCAAAATAGATACATACAAGTTTGTTCACTGCTCTGTTCATTGTGATTTACTGCTGAATGGTATTGGATTTAGATACTCACTGTCATTTTTGCTTCTCTTTTCTTTATTAGGTGATGGCTATCATTGCCGATTTCATGTTAGTTTATCTTCCTGCTCCTACGGTTTCTCTACGACCACCTCTTACACTTACTACTGGAGGTATATCCAAGTTTTTCCACAACTGCCCAGATAATGCCTTCCAGGTATCATTTTTCATAAAAGAATTGTTTGGAAAATGCGGGATAATTTTACAAAAGCTCATTCTTATCTAATTATCTAATGTGATTGCTGCAGATGGCTCTCTCTGGAATTAATCACTGTCTATTGAGCTCGAGGCATCAATGCACCAAGGTTTGGAGCAACAGATACCTTCCTTCAATCTCCCATCTAAGATTCTCTGTAAAGTGCTTCACTTTGCAAGCTCAGGCAGAACCCGAGACTGACGAAGTTTATGCCCAAATAACCTTATTGCCAGAACTGGATGTAAGTGTATTTTAAACAAAATTTGGATGGTTTGGTGTTGCATACAATATTGTTTTCTTTTTTTGTCCTGTTCTTGATTTTGGTGGAACTTTTGTGTTTGTTCATCAGCAAAGTGAATCCATCAGTCCAGATCCCCCTGCTTTCTTTTTATAATACTTTACTTTCTTCTCTTCTCTAGGATATGTCCCAACAACCACCATGGCAAGAATTGGTTGCAACTGATTTGCACAATAATGAATGGCTTTTTAGGCATATTTTCCGAGGTCAATACACTTGCTATCTTATTAGGAGTTTGTCTTTTAAATTACGTTTCCTTTACCCCAGTGTTACTGCTACTGTGAACCTTTTAAGCTTTACATAATTCACGTTTATTAAAATATCATGAGGTTTGGATTATAGGCCAACCAAGGCGCCATTTGCTAACAACTGGATGGAGTGTTTTTGTTAGTTCGAATAAATTAGTGGCTGGAGATGCTTTCATATTCTTAAGGCAAGTTCCTCGTCAATTCATTTGTCTTGATATGATTTTTGCCTTTAAACGGTTGAGCATGTGACATAGTATTGTCTTTTAGGGGTGAGAATGAAGAGCTCCGAGTTGGTGTTAGGCGGCACATGAGACAACAGACTAATGTCCCGTCCTGTATCATTTCAAGTCATAGCAGAAGAAGTAAAAAACGTCCACCATACAGAAGAAAAAAAACGTCCACCATACGTTTTAATAAAAAAAACGTCCACATACAGAAGTAAAAGAAGATTAGCATACCGGTCTGGTCTGCGGATTTAATTTTTGTATTTAAAAAATATTTTAAAATAAAATGTTATTCTAAATAGAAAAATAAAATTTTTAGTTTAACGTAGTTTTACTTTATATTATTATCATTTTATAAATGTTCTAATTTTAATACATTAAACTCATTCTATTGTCATATATTTCAAACACATTCTAACGTTAGTTTAACATAATTTAAATAGTTAAACTTAATTTAATTTTAGTTTAACGTAATTTTACTTTTATTTACTTAAGTTTGATTTTAGTTTTCCATTAAATTTTATGCAGTTGCACTTTAACTTTCATTTTACTTAAGTTTAACTTTAATTTACCTTTAGTTAAACCTTATTAAAAATGAATTGTTTTCAGTTTAACTTTCATAAATAGTACTTTAAAACGCATTAAACATCGTCTTAGTTAACTTAGTTTAACGTAGTTTAACATCAGTTTAACGTAGTTTAACTTTACTTTAACATAGTTTAACTTTAGTTTAACATAGTTTTACTTTAGTTTAACATAGTTTAATGTAGTTTAACTTTCATTTTACATTAAGTTTTATGCAGTTGCACTTTAACTTTCGTTTTACTTAAGTTTAACTTCTACTATATGTTAATATAATATTTATTATTAAAAAGTTTTATTAATTAAATTAATATTTTATTTGAAAAATTAGGCGCCGACATTTAAAAAAACGGCGCCGTCATTTTTTTACACATAGTTTAACCTGATAGTTTAACTAAGAATTTAGTTGGACAAAGTTACTACATAGTTTAACTTTCATAATAAAACAAAAAACCTAGTTAAACCTTATTAAAAACGAATTATTTTCAGTTTAATTTTCATAAATAGTATTTTAACATGCATTAAACATTGTCTTACGATGCAATATATATTAAATATCATTTATATTTTATTTTTCTATTGATATGATAGTAATAACAAAGTAACCATAAATGTATAAGACATCTACGGCAAATTAAAGAAGACATGTAATCTAACATAATTTCTTTTTCAAAAGTTGGTTTTAACTTAATTAATGCATATAAGGGGAAATGAAGAGGAACATGTAAAATATATAATTTTTTTGTTAACCTTTACGATTTCGGAAAAATAAAATTGGTAAATATACATAGTTTAACTTAGTTTACCTAGTTTAACAATTTATACTTGATACATCACGTACATAATTTAAATTAGCATAACTTAGTTTAACTAATAATTTAACTTAATTTAACTTAGCATAACCTATTATAACTATTAGTTCAACTTAGTATAACTTAGTTTAACTTTGTTAAACTTTGTTTAACTTTCTCATGATAGTTTACCTGGTTGAACACTAAGGTAAAACCTATTTCAACTTAGTCTAACTATCCTAATTTTTAGTTTAACTTAGTTTAACTTCGTCGTCGGAGAAGAGGTTCGTCGGAAGCGTTGGTTTAAATGCTCAAGATAAAAGAGAGATAACAGACCTTCAGAGAAAAACAGAGATTCGAAAAAATAGAGTTTCGTAATTTAAATTGTTTAAACTCGTAATTTTTTTAATTTAGCAGTAAAATATTTTATCATAATTTGTTTTTTATTTTCTATAATTTTAATAAATATAAATTTATAAATAAATTAATAAAATATCATAATTCCAACGTTATTAATTTATGAAGTATTACTCTAAAAACAGAACATTGCGAAGCTTTGACTTTTTTTGTAAACAGAACATTGCGAAAATCAGAGATACAAAAACAATCTCCATCAACATGTAATATATAAAGATTGAGCCGCCATCTTCCAAGTGTGTGATCTTCACTCTCTATTCACTTTTTGTTCTTCAAGCCTAAAGATCCAACAAGTTTGACATTTAGCAACCTATGACAACTGAAGATGATTTATGAACTCAAGAACCAGAGAGAGTGAATGATAGTAATAACAAAGTAATCATAAATGCATAAGGTATATATGGCAAATTAAAGAAGCACATGTAACCTAGCATAATTTCTTTTTAAAAGTTGGTTTTAACTTAATTAATGCATATAAGGGGAAATGAAGAGAAAAATGTAAAATATATATAATTTTTTGTTAACTTTTACGATTTCGAAAAAAATAAAATTGGTAAATATACATAGTTTAACTTAATTTACCTAGTTTAACAATTTATACTTGATACATCACGTACATAGTTTAACTTAGTATAACTTAGTTTAACTTACCATAACCTAGTATAACTATTAGTTTAACTTAGTTTAACTTAGTTTAACTCTTTTTTAAACTTTGTTTAACTTAGTTTAACTTTCTTATGATAGTTTACCTTGTTGAACAGTAAGGTAAAACCTATTTCAACTTAGTCTAATTTAACTTAGTTTAACTTTATTTTAACTATTAGTTTATCGTATTTTAACTATTATTTTAACTTAGTTTAACTAAATTTAACATTCATTAACTTATTTTAACTTAGTTTAACTTTGTTTACCTTATTCTTAGTTTAACTTAGTTTAACTTCATTGTCGGAGAAGAGGTTCGTCGAACAAGAACACACGCTGGTTTAAATGCTCAAGATAAAAGAGAGATAACAGACCTTCGAAGAAGAGCTTTGTCGCCGGAGAAACACAGAGTTTCGTCGTCGGAGAAGTTTTTCGTCGCCGGAGAAAAGCTTCATCGGAGAAGAACAGAGCTTCGGTCGGAGAAGAGCTTTGTCGGAGAGAAGAGCTCCGTCGGATAATAGCTTCATGGGATAAGAGTTACGGAGAGAAGAGGAGAAGAACAGAGCTTTGAAAAGGAATAGAGTTTCGTCGCCGGAGAAACACAAAGTTTCGTCGCCGTAGAAAAGCTTCGTCGGAGAAGAACAGAGTTTCGTCGTCGGAGAAAAGCTTCGTTGGAGAAGAGATCCGTCGGATAATAGCTTCGTGGGAGAAAAGTTACATAGAGAAGAGGAGAAGAACAGAGCTTCGAAAAGGAATAGAGTTTCGTCGCCTAAGAAACACAAAGTTTCGTCGCCGTAGAAAAGTTTCGTCGGAGAAGAACAAAGTTTCGTCGTTGGAGAAGAACAAAGCTTCGGTCGGAGAAGAGCTTTGTCGGAGAGAAGAGCTCCGTCAGATAATAGCTTCGTGGGAGAAGAGTTTCGGAGAGAAGAGGAGAAGAACAGAGTTTCGTCGTCGGAGAAGAACAGAGTGTTGGTCGGAGAAGAGCTTTGTCGGAGAGAAGAGCTCCGTCGGATAATAACTTCGTGGGAGAAGAGTTTCAGAGAGAAGAGGAGAAGAACAAAGCTTCGAAAAGGAATAGAGTTTCGTCGCCGGAGAAACACAAAGTTTCGTGCTCCATCGGAGAATAGCTTTGTCGGAGAAGAGTTTCGGAGAGAAGAGAGAAATCTAGAGAATAGCTTTGGAGAGAAGAGAAAAAAGCTTCGCTAGGTGAGAGAGAAGCAAAAAAAAAAGTTTCGTAACAGAAAAGAAAAGAAAGAATGCTGACTCATTTAATTTGGTATTTAAAGTAAAAGAAATTAAAATTGCTTTTGATTTAAAAGAGACGTGGAGTGGTGAAGCGTGGACCCTTTATTAATTGAATTTACAATATTTTATTGTAAGGGTATAATTGAATTATCACAAATATGGAAATTAGTGAGGGTCATGTAGATCATATAGAGGTCATGTAGATCTCTTTTTTTTTTTAAGGTCATCCTGGCAATTGATCCCAGTGATGATCGAAGATTTTGAATTTATAATGGGATCTGTATAAAGCCCAATCTACCCCAGATGTGAAAGATAATAAATTTATCTCTATAATATTATTTGAACAACGATATTAACAAAATAATCAACTCTGTTACTCTTATGTGGTATATTACAAAAAACATTATTGCAAGATTTTGTTAAGATGTATTTTTTATAATTATGTTACAAAATTTCACAAATTATTTGAGATTTTATTATTAGTTAATATTAAATAGATATTAGCAAATCTAATTGTGATTTTGTATACAGATATAATTATAGATCTTAATTCTTAAAAATAATCTAATAAATCAATAATTCAATACATTTTTTTTTTTTATTATACATATCATTTTGAGTACGAAAGCAGGAAACCATAATGAGAGTTATGATGTGATATTATAAACTAAATTTAATATTAACGAAATTAATTTTTTGTTTTTTTAAAAATTAATTTTAATTTTTTTTATAAAATAATATATTTTCTCGATTTGTATGTTATTTATAAAAAATCTTATAATTATTTTATAGGAAAATTGATATAATAATAATACTATATTTATTTACGTATTATGGATTTAGATTATGCAAATTATTTGACCTAGATCAACAATCATGAAATATATATATATATAAATTCATATTTTATCACTTATTTTTTGAATTCTAGTTTAATCTGCTAATCAAATAAGTATGATTAGGAAAATATTTTTTAAGATGTTAGAATTTTCAATATTTTCATTTTTTAAAAACATTCTCGGTAGATTTATCGAGGAAATAAAATACACTTTCCCTAATTTGTCAACATCATAATTATTTTCATTATTAAAAGAAAGAGATTATTAGAGTCATATAAAAATTTCTTTAAAACAGATGTTACCAACAAAAATATAAGGATTTTCAATTAGAGTAGCATATATATATATATATATTGGTGTATGATATTATTAGGATTTGATTTTAAGAAGTATGCCATAAGATTTCAACAATAAAACAAACTAAACAATGATTAATCAAATTCATGTGGACGAAGATATGAAATATCATTAAGTTAACGATAATGTAAATATGATATTAATGACTAAGATTAACTAACCATTAATATTGGATCACGGATCAAATCGAATTTTATTGGTATTCATAATTAACGGATTTTAGCATTGAATTCGAAACAAATTAGTCGTTGGATCATCGGATTTATTGATATGACCGCGGGTATATATTGCACATAAAAAATTGACTCAATCAAATTATAAGTTTCTACAAATATAGTTATATATATATATATCATATTACATTGATATTTATAATAACTTTAGTATTCAAATTCACATAATAACCGCTAATGTACATATACAACTAATTTATTGAAATATACATTACATAAATATTATATATTAATATCATATAAATATATATTTTATTTTAAATAATATATAACCAAATTTTATAAATATATATTTTTCCATCCTACATTGTGGGTCACTATCTAGTTGGTCCTTATAAGCTAAAGAGGTCTTTGTGTTTGTTTAGTTTTGTTTGGATTTTTTTGGGTTTTTGCAAAACAGGTTCAAAACAAATACTGAATTACAATATTATTAGGGTAAATCTCAAATTTAATAAATTTCAGTTTGTTCAGTTCAGTTGAACAAAACTTGGGTTTGCTTATTCGTTCCCGATAATGAATTTATACTTTTACATGCACATGTTTGTAAATATATAAAGTAGATTATAGAGTAAACAAAAAAAACGAGTCTGAACTAAGCAAAACGTGAATATAGTTCGATAAGAGCGGATTATTATATCATTGGATAAGTAATACCGTTAAAATGGTTATTATTCAAAGATAAAACCAAACTACATAATAATAATATAAAGCATCAAAACTCATCAAAGGCTTTGAGAGGATCATTTGGGTCAACATCTTCTATAAGTGGAAGATCCACGGCTAAGTCCTCAGCTCCAATGCCTTTTTCTTTAAGCTTCTTTGCTACTTCTTCAAACACTACTTTGTTCCCCACACGACTCAAATGTAACCCATCCCTAAAATCCAAAAACAAAAAAAAAACACAACATTTAGTAATCACATGTTATCCATTTCGAAAATGCAACATATACTAGGTTAGTAAGTCTATGACCATAAACATTCGGTTTGCCAATTTGGAATTTGCTGCATCTTGGACCAAAGATCAACGACGGAGATTTGACATTCCTCAGCTACTGCTACACATGCTTTTGCGTATGTTCCGGCTGCTTCATTTGTTCTCTCTGGCAAACCCGTTGTGTTTTCGGTATAAGGATATCTAAGAATATGTTAAGATCATTGTCTAAATTAGATATAAAATTTGGTGGCCAAAATGATGAAAACGAGAGTATATGACTACATTGAAACTGGAAAAATCCTATGTTGATTTTGATAAAACAAAGTTTTGGATAAAATAGTGAAAGACAGGAAAGTTAGAAAACCCGTACCTGAGGCGGGCCTCCTCGTCGATTGGAGGAGGAGTTATGAGAATAATGACCGTTTGTGGCCAACGATTCTGCAAAATCAAAACACAATTTTGTCATCTAATAAAGTTTAGAAAATGATAAGAAATCCATTATTTATCTTCTTCTTTTTTGTGCGAATGAAAATCATTATTTATCTAAAAAGAAGAATGTATATAATACTCATATAATCTAAAGTTTTACTTTCCCAAAAGGAGAAATATGATCACAGCATTGGCCTTTCAGTCAAAAAGACGACAAATAAAATAATTATTAGATTAATGCTTATAACCTTTTAATTTGAATACCATACTGACCAAAACAATTTATCTTATCCTTCGGTACCAGAAGTTTCTTGCAAAAATACACGTATTGAAAGCGGCCGAGAATGAGTACATATTCCTTACGAGAGTCGAATTTGTGTCTTCCACATGAAACGGCGATATCCTAGCCAGCCATAAATAAATTATGTGTTTTCATATGTGATTTAAAAAAATAGCATAACTATTGTTAAAAACACGCATATAATCTATTTAAAAAAAAACCACCAAGGATAAATGAAATAACATTTATAAATTTGTCATCTATTTTTTTGTTTTACAAATGAAAAATTAAATTTTGGCTATCTAGGGCATATTCTCTAATAACTACAATAAACATGTATATATATAAGATTTTATTTAGATAATATAAAATTAAAGATTGGTCACCTCGAGAGACGAAACAATAGAACGACGATTCTGGTTGTACTATATGGCAATCAAAAATTTCATATTAAATTATATGATACATACATACACTTAATGATTTTTACAAACAAAAAATTCATATTAGATTATGATATATATGCATCTGCAAGATTTTAATGAGATGTTATAAAAAAGGGTCACCTTGAGAAACGAAACAAGAGAGCGAAGATTCTGCTTGTACTCGTGAAGTGGCACATGCTGAAACCCCGAGCATCTCTCCGGCAAACACGCGTCGTTGGCTCCAAAAAATACTGTCACCGCCGCTAAAGATTCTCCGACGTCTTCTTCCGCCGCCGGAAAAACTCTCTCCACTACTTTCAACGCCCACCTCGTGTTATATCCACTGTATCCTCTTAGCACAATATCAGCCTAATAAATTTATATGTATACCAAAAGCGTGATTAATTAGTTAAGACGTAATTGTGATTTTAATACTAATAAGAAAAAGTCATGCAAAAATAAATCATAAAACATTAGAAAGTTGTAGTGTTACTATATGTATTAGAAACTAGTAATGATTAGTCGTTATAAAAAAAAAATTGATGTTTGGTTTCCTGAAAAATATGTTTTTGTTACAAATATGGATATTTTCAAATTTCTACCTTAAATTAATGTTTTGTTTCCCAGTTTACACAGTGTACTATCAATAGAATGTAATCTTGACTAAATTAATAGAGTAAGGTTATATTTAGTACATATTGCAATTAATTTTTAAAAATGTGTGAACACCTAAAACATACAATGTAAAAACACTGAGAAAGTAATCAATTGTAAAAGGGCAAGATGAAAGAAGTATTTAACAAAAAAATATTTGTATCAATCAAAACATATGAATAAAATTATTTAATTTGTTAGAACTCGCAGAGTAGCTTAAAATCCAGTTTGCGAAAAGAACAAAAATAGAATCAAAGAGTTATCAATCCAAACATATGTATAAGATTTTAAAATTTGTTAGAACTCGCAGAGTAGCTTAAATACAGTTTGCGAAAAGAACAAAAATAGAATCAAAGAGTTATCAATCAAAACATCTGTATAAGTTTTTTACTTAATACATATGTAAATATGTATGTATATGTATATACCTTGCGGCGGAGAAGATCGGCGAGAGAAGCGCCCCAGCCACCGTCACTAAAGGATTCTTCAGTGATGGAATCACCAAAGAGCAAAATCTTCTTTCTCAGGAACATCTTCCTCGATTTTTTTAATTAATTTTTTTTTCAATTTGCTATCTGTTTTCCTGAGAAAATCTGAAACGGTGTAGTGATTTAGATGAAGTGGCCATGTTTGATTTACTAAAAGAAAGGCTTATTAATTGGGGGAAACGAAATTCTAATAAAAATAAATAAAATAGAAGTGGATGCACTAAATGCTTTCACCCACTAGACACCGACCTTTCATGATTTATTGTTTGTATAGACTAGATAGGTATACATTAATACATTATACTTTTTTATGGTCAAACATTAATACATTATATACATATTTTCGGAAGAAGTGACGTGGGGATAATGTGGTGAGGCCCGAGTAGAAACGGTGTACACAGAGAGGATATCCTAAATTTTTATGATTGGTTAATTTTTTTTTCGATTCGGTTTGGTGTTGTTTAGTTTGTTTGGTAAGGAATAGTTGAATTGAATCAAATAGAACTAAATAAACTAACCTTAACTATTTTTGGTACATTGAGTTCGTAATAGATCATATCGCTTTGTTCGTTTTTTTGTTTGCTATTTATGTTATGCAAGTCTCTTGGGTGATATTATTTATTGTTAGAGATACTATGCATTTTTGAGAGTTCTCACACTTATTTTTTTGAATTTCTTTTTAAAATATTACCATATGTGCATGATGTACAAAAGTAACCCCTTCTCTATATCCTACAGCCAGGTTTAAAAATATTTCCTCCGATTCAAAATACATGATGTTGTGGGGAAATTTTGTTTTAAAATAGATGATGTTTTAAGATTTATTCTATTAATTACAAAATACATCACTTTTAATAATTTAATAGCCAAAAAAATTTAATAGTTTTATCGTCAATTACAAGACATCATTTTAAATAAAAGTTGTTAAGAATCAATTTTCTTTTATTGATTATTAGTCTATTTATAAATGATGTTTTGGACTAAAAATTAATATTTTTTAAACAGAATAATGTATTTAAAAACGGAAGAAATACTATTTTCGTAATAGCAGTAAAGAAAGAGTACAAACGTAAATTGCCAAATTTTTAAATGGTGAATTTGCGTATTGGACAGTTTTCGAGAAGTAATATATAATATAGACACTTTACTATTTATAATTAGCTAAATAGACACATTATTATTATTACTCTAATAGAGATCATGTGTGTATTGGTCAAAATTTTCTTATTAGTGTCTAATACTCACACCTACATAAGGAAGAAACGGAAAGAAACATATATCAATTATATTATTTTTCTTTCTTATTATTTTCTTTCAAAATTAATTTTTTTGCTCTAAGTTTCTTTCATCTTGATTTTATCATAAACATTTCATCAAATAATCCTCCACAACAAATTTTAATTTTTCAAAAACAAATCTGAACTATATAGGACCGTATATGAAATCTGTATATTGATATTTGTATACCAACGTCTCTACATCAACAACGTGTGTACACTTGTACATTTGTGTTTATGCACCAACACATACACGTCCATAGTCAGCGACGTCTCTACACTAACGCTTATAGACCATTTATACACCAATACATGTATACAAACGTTTGTCACATTGACGCTTGTACACCAACTTTGATTCCATCTTTAGAATGTGTTATAGATTTTGTAAACGTTGTCGTTGTTCCACTGTTAAAAAAGTGTGGTGCACGCGATAGAGTAGTGTACGAGATACCCATAAATATACGACATATTATGTATATCCATAAATATACAACATGCGTTTTACACCCGTACATTTAGTATATCTCATCAGGGTACATTTGTAAGGGAACATCATAGTTATTTCTATACACCATCATTCTCTTTATACACATTATAGTATGTACATCTATGAGCGTACATCACTCTATTATGTACACCCATAAATGTACATCGCATGAGAATACACCAACGTTTGTAAACCGACATTGCATGAGTGTACTTTTTATACACTCGCAAATATATACCAACGTATGTACACTAATTTATATACATCGATGTTTGTACACTAGTGATTATATACCTACGAATATACACAGATAATCAACTATCTTAACCCAAATTTTTAGGTACCAAAATGTAAAAAGATAAACATATGCAATAAATGTTTATCTAAGCTTAAAAAAGTAAAAGTATGAACATAACTCTCATATTCTTAAATCTAGTTGTTTATAGGTTTAATAAGACAAACTTGAACTTTTTAATTAGATTTGAAAGAAATATATTAAAATGTACAAATTTATTGTAAAAATATTTAGATATAATTTGTGTGATAGAATCAAGATGAAAAAAATAAGGAGAAAGAAGAAAGAGTTGACTAAAAAAAGAGAGAAAAAAGATAAAATATAGGGATATATATATATATATATATATATATATATATATTTTCTCATTTAGTGACACTATCTCGTAAAATATATAGAGGAAAGAAAAGATATTTACTTTATTAGTTTAGAAATAGCTTTCTGAAAACGGGTCAATTGGCAAATTAACTCATTTTAAATTCTATATTAGTTTGGTAGCAACACTAGTATAAGCCATTAGACCTCAAACACCAAAAATATGTTTTAATATATACGATTTAGGTTTTATCATAGATATAAACATTAATAGCAATGCTAAGGCATGTGTACTCGTCAGGTCTTTGGTGAAGGTTTCTCATTTGGGAGACAAGGATAATCGCAATAGCACTTTGCCTGTCCTTGTTGGCCATAATAAAGGCACGTACCATGCCCGTTATACTTCCTCCAACAATAAGATTGACACTTTTCTATGGGACATGTAAGATTTTCGTAAGTCATAACCCTCTGGCAATCATATCGTGAACCTCCAAGCGCTCCTATTACTGTAATATTCAAAAGATAAAATCTCAGTTAGTACTTTTGTTTCATGAAAATATACGTTTTTGAGGAGTTTTACGAGTTAAAGTATCAACCATATTATTTCTCATTCATAGAGTACTCTTTGAAAGAAATAAAATTGTAACTAAAAAGTTGAGAAATTCACTAAATATGTAGAGTGTTTTGTGTATAAAAAAAGTTAGTGTTAGAAATTTTCAGGAATCCAATAGATATTCATAGTATTTTCAAAAGTGTCCTTTATGAATAAAATGGTAAAGAATTTATGTTCCAATATGAAGTCAGTAAACTTTTATAAATTAGAGAATTAATCAAAATAAATAAAAACTTTATAAAACAATATTGCGGATCGGTTTCCTAGTTCTAACACAGAAAAACTGAACTCAGTTTTGGATCATGTTTATATCAGTTTGACATAAAACTAACTAAACTCAAAATTATGAATTTCAAAGTGAAAATAACTATGTAATATTTTTTACTTAGATAAATAGCATGGTATTCATAATCAGTTTCAGTTAGAACATTATATGTGTGATATCAAACGATTAATAATGCAAAAGTATACCTAGCAGAAGAAAGATGAAAATATTTAGAACAGTTAACGAGACATGGGAGGGTTTCTTCATCCTCGATGATATAAATGAATTGATGGTGTTTCAAAATTAATGAAAGAAAAACTATATGTATGTGTGGTATAAATAAGTTAGATGTATCCTTTATTTAAACACATCTAATTTAAGCAATTTAATTCCGACTTAAACGGATATGATTTTACGCAATTCCTTGAAAATTTACTTTGGGAAAAGCCTAAAATAGATTTCTAAATAACAACATATATTTATCATGAAAATAGAAGCAACAAACTTTTAAATTAGTTTAACATATATTATTTAATTATGGAGGTTAGTAGGATTTATTTAAATATATTAATTTCAGTTTAATCATTGATTTAAGTTTGCAAGAAAAGTTAGGGGTGTTTTAGATTTAGATATGTGATATCATGCACTTTTACATACATTTAGAATTTATTTCACATTATATTATGTATGTTTTATAATTTAATTGCCTCTTTGGAGATGTTTCCGGTTTCCTTTTGTGTTTTTCTCCTTGAATATTTATGATGAGTTAAAGAAAATCAAAACAGCGGAAACGTCCTAAAGATTGCATCCAAATACCGTTGGAACAACGATATTGTCCAGAGTTGACCAGAATTGATCAGAGTTAACTATTGTTGACCCAGAATTGACCGGATCTCATCCAAACCCGAATCTGATCCAGTTCGTGATCCAGTCCACGTTTTTACCTTAAACTCCTTTTTTGACCTAATTTTTGGGGAGAAACACTTAGGGGGGAGACAAAGGGGACTAGAATGAGAGCAAACAATGGAGATTTGGAAGATCTAGGCATCAATTTAGAAGATTTGAAGATCTCATTCATCCCCATCCTTTGGATTTGTTTCTCAAATTCATATCTTTTTTTGTTTTGATGTTTTCTTTAACTTTTATGTAGATTTGTGTTGCTTAGATCTTGTTTTAGGGATTTTAAATGTGAACACATTTGGAGATTGTATGTGTTTTATTCTCTTGTGCTTAATACTTTTCTTTCATATAATTCTTATCATGGAAATGAGCTTAGATGTATGTTAGGGATGAATCCAGTGAGAAATTGATGTTGGGTGATTTTTAATTTGGCCTTAATGTGATTCTTAATTTGGCCTTAATGCTTGCTAATCTTGATAATCACAAATGGAAATTGGGATTTGTTTATATTTGGCATGAAATTTGGATGATCACGTAGGATATGTGGTTAGTCTTTTGTTGGAGCATGGGTTATGCTATATTAGGATGACTAGATGGTTAGATGATGATTGTTTAAGTTGATTATTGTTAGATCCTTCATTTATGTTGATATTAATGTTAGATTTGATGTGAACAGTTGAATCTAGATTATAAGAATTTTACGCATGGAATGTGTTAGATAAAATGGTTGAACCAAACATTTATGAGTTTTGCATATCTAGCCAACCGGAGTTGATGATTATGGTGTTTACTAAACTTATTTGACTTGTTATTATTACTCATTGATAATTTGATGATTAGTAAAGTGATTAGTGTCATAGAAGTAGATTAGTCATATTTGTGAGTTTCATGTTCTAGCATAATGCTTAATTAACCCCTTGCATCATTGTTTGATTATTAATTCATCCTCTTGATAGTAGAACCCATTTTCCAATGATTTTGATCCGATTTTAAAAGAATTATTTCCTTTAATTCATTGTTCTCAACATGATTTGTGCTCTCTTGGTATTGATTTGATGATTTTCTTATAATGCTTTCTTGGGAATCATGTCCTAATCAAGTTTTGTTGAGTGTTTCATCACATAGGGATATGAATGTGCGTTTAGAGCCTAGGATCATTAATTAGAGGGCTTGAAGCCAATCGGGAGATTCAGGAATGAATCCCTTTAGAAACAAAGTTTAGACCTTGTTCTTCTTGCTTCTTAGGAACATCTACTATCAACCGGGAGGTTTGGACTCTAGGATTCCTTAGATAGCTTAGCTAGATCATATGAGTGGGTAGTTTAGAACAGTAGATGTCTAAATTCCTCATTATCCATAGAAAACTAGTGAGCATCTCTATAATAGTCTATTTGGTCTCATGTGTGGTCACTTAATCTCTAGAATCCGAAATCATCAATCTCATTTGTTCTCTCCACTATCTTTAGGAGTTAACTTAGTTTATGACTACGCTAACATAGAAACTACCATCATCTTTTACGCTTACTTTATTGTAAACATAGATCCAGGTCTAATGTTCAATACCTTTTTCTTGTGAATTCGATCTTAAAATACTACAATAGCATATTAGGTTAATTGATAAGTATTGCAAAATACGTCTAAATTAAAATGGTAATTATTAAATTATATCAAAGAGATAGTAAATTTATACATATATGTGTCTATTTATTTAATGATTAATGACTTAAATTCAAAGAAAACTAGTTTTGGATTAAGGATAAATTAGAAATAAATTTAAAAGTCGGACTGAACACACAAAACGACCTTTTATGAATTTAAAATAAAACTCCAAAATTATATTCTTTGTAAATGGAGAGAGTATAGAATATAATTGTTATTGGCTTTAAAGGAGTCAGATATTTATTTTTTATTTTTACTTTATTTGGGGAAAATTGTTAATAGTTATTATCGTTTATATGTCAAAATTATAATGAAGGGTTTTTTGACTAAACAAGACATAAATATTTAATTTGGATAAAACTGAAATCTATGGTTATAAAAGAGTCATTTTCTTGCATTCTTTTTCATGATACATATATTAAGAAAATACAACACATGAAAAAATATTGTGCATAAAGAAAAGATTGTAATACCCCTCATAATTTCTTTCTTTTTATTTTTTAAGAACTCATGTCTTCTCTCTCTTTTCTTGTTAATGGTGATTTCGACGATAGTGAATTCGATTCAGCGAAGATGAAGAACAAGGCGAATGAATGTTTGGATTCTGAAAAAGTGATTGTTCACTTATGGCGGTAATCATGGTTGCAAGTGGTGGTGATTTCAATTTTAGAGGAACTTCGTTTGTAATGGTGGTTTACGATGAAAATAAATGTTTATCCTAAATAAATTACAAACAAAAAGAATTTTAATATTATATTTGGATTCTCTTTCTTTTTTAAGTTTAGATTTCCCCAATGTATGGTTTTTGAGTATTTGTTTGAATAAAGAAATCACTTGTAAGATTTGATGAGTTGTATAGCTGGTGATATAGAAAAAGATTATGAGACAGCATTGAAGTTTGAAGATCATCAAAATACAAGTTACAAAGTATGTTTGGATTCTCAAAGTAAGTCAACAAGAGGGAGATTGTAAGTGCAGTGTTGATTGAGTTGAGAAATTGTTAAACCAGAAAGACACATCAGTGAAGAACATATGTGGTTCTAAGAATACACGTCTTATTTGGTATAGGAAGGATGTACGAAATTGCTAGAACAAGGTGGACGTTGTTTTAGCTAGAAATTTTTTTGCTGGAACAAGCTGGACGTTGTTCTATTCAGAATAATTATCAGCGAATGAAGATAGCTGATATGGACTTCAAAATTAACTAATTTAGGCTTGAAGTGTATTGTGGACCTTGGAATACACGCGGATCTAACCTAAAATTTTGATCATGGGGTATATAAGGAACGAAATTGTGATATAAAGACTCACGCGTCTAGAATTCCATCGGGAGATACACATGGTTGTGTGTGGCGTCGTTTTATCAAAACAGGATTGGTATATCTATTCATTGTTTGTTATGAAGGTACACTCATCGAAAAAGATAATGGAATAGTAGTTTTTGTTTATTGTAATTTTAGAAAATAATGATATGATATATATATATCAATTGTAGATTGCGGTTTTCTCTTATAAATAATTTTTGGACTTGATCCTCAGAATGTAAGTTGTTCCTTGTTAATAAATCTATGTATTATCTTTATTTTATGCTCTTGCTTATACTCATATCTTATCGTCATATACATAGATCTAGCACACATGTATTTTCACGTACGGCGAAACCTTCTTTAACCGTTCAACCGGTCGTTGCTCCGATGAACGTCTCATCATCGATTCATAGGTTTACTTCTCACCCCTCTCTCTAAATTAGATTATTATCATATACATAATCCGTTATATCCACTTCAATTCAGTGTGAACATTTTGGATCATCGTAAATTCGTAATTTAATAGAACAAAAAATAAATATTTGTTTAGAATGAAGCAATTTTTAATTGCTAAAATTTGAATAGACGCCCATTTGTTCCACTTTGATGTATATATATGTTCAATATCAAATAATTATAAGACAATACTAATGTTTCTAAATTTTAAGACATAAAAAATAATATTAATATACATATATATATATATATATCAGTATTAATTATTTTCAAACTTTTCGATATATATCACATTATATGTTTAAATATCACAATTTTGCGGATATCCCAATACTAGAGATTCAGCTAATAATAGAGTGAATAAGGATATAAAAATGATGATCCGGATAGAAAAGCGTTTACCACGGATACCACAAAAAAATTGGATATGCGTTCTTAGTTCACCCTAGACATGAAAACCAAAAATGAAAAATGAAATTACGAGAACAAAGATAAAAATCTAAAAGGTTTATAATTTTGCATTATGTGATTAATTGCAGCTGAGGCAAGTGGACTACCATACATTCCGCCATATCTCCTAAGTGCACGAACGAATTATTCGGTAGATTTCAAGAAAGGAGCTACGGCGAACGATTTTAACTTCTTTAAAGAAAGAGGTCTTTCAATAACATTACTAACGAATAAGTCATTAGATATTCAGCTTGAGTGGTTCAAGAAGTTAAAACCTTCTCTTAGTAAAACCAAGCCAGGTAAAAAAAATGTATGGATAATGGTTTTTTTGTTTTTTTGCATTAACTAATCCATTTTTATTTTTGGCAGAATGTGAACATTATTTTAAGAAATCTCTATTTTTCGTGAGAGAAATTGGTGGAAACGATTATAATTACCCTCTTTTAGCATTCCGAAGTTTTAAACGAGCTATGGATTTGATACCATAGTTAAATGAGAAAAATCACTGTTTCGGTAATAGTTAAATGAACTAAATAAATTCATTCAAAATAGTTGAAATTTACTTTTCTTCACTAGACAATGAAATGCATTTATCATTTTTTGCAAGTACGATATTTTATGTCATAAAGCAAAATTATTTCTGTGTCTACCCGACGACTTTACCAATAAGAAGTGTGATTTTTTTGAGTATATTGTGACAAAGGTCAAGCAACAAACAAAAGGATAGAACCAGAAATATTTATCACAAGACGGCAAAGAAGTTCTTCTCAAGTCTATAGCTACAGCAATGTTTACGTATGCGATGAGTTGTTTCAAGTTACCAAAAACAATTACTCGAGAAATCGATTCAGTTTTATCACAATTCTGGTGGGGATCATCGGAAAATAAAAAGAAAATAGCATGTGTAAGTTGGAAGAAACTCAGTGTTCTCAAAAAAGAAGGTAATCTTGGCTTTAAGGATATTGAAAAATTTAATGATTCATTGCTTGCCCAAAATTCCGAAATGAAAGTGGTAACTCTAATTCCGTTTATCTCCTTAATAGTAGAGCCACTCCTAGTTTCCGACATGTCTTTTAGCAAAAATATGAAAGAGTCGATATTTTCTGAATACTTCTATCCGTGATGCAGTCATACCAAGGAAATCATCACATGGTTGGGGTTCCCTGATAAGTGGTCGTGACTTGTTATTTAAGGGACTGCGATGTAGAATTGGGAACGGACAAATGATTACTCCGTTCACGGATCCATGGATTCCGGTCCACCTTCCATGACTGGCTATATCAATATCTACACATAATCTACAAAGCGTCCGAGAACTATGGCAATCTCACATTAAGCAATGGGATGAGAATGCATTAAGAAAATATTTAACTCCGGTAGATGTGCAACATGCTCATTGGTTATATATTCCTCGCATGGATATTCCTGATAAATGAATATGGCATTATTCAAAGGATGGTGAATATTCAGTCAAATCTGGATATTGGCTCACTACTCATTTACCGATACCAACAAGCAACTTACGACCTCCTACACATGAGAATTATTCTCTTAAAGTTCGTATTTTGAAGACTACAACAGCCCCGAAACTCAAACATTTTCTTTGGCGTGTGTTATCTTTGGCCTTAGGGTCTTCGGCCTTAGGGTCTTCGGCTGAAATAGCCCGACGGGGCATCCCTATAGATCCTACCTGCAAAAGGTGCTGTCAACATATTGAAACCGGGAATCATATTTTTTTCGAGTGTCCATATGCAGTGGCAGTATGGCGTATGTCTAATTCGCCAGCTTCAAGAGACTTCTCCCAATCAAATACCTTAGATCAAAATATCGAAGCTCTGCTTGGAGTTTATGATTCTGCGTCACTTTATACCACTCGACTTGGGGTTTTTTGGATTCTATGGCAAATTTGGAAATCGCGTAATAACCTCATTTTTAATAAAATAAACCAGGAGATAAGGTTAGTGTGCTCTCATGCTAAGGATAATACACAAGATTGGATTGACTCAAACATCCAAGTTCACTCACGGAATAAAAGTACATCTTCTACTTCGCCTCCTCCTTGGCCTCCACCTCCTCCTTGGCCTCCACATCTTCCAGGTTTCCTTAAATGTAATGTGGATGCAAGCTTTATTTACAATAATCCTTCAATAGGAGTGGGTTATATTTTACAAAATGAGGTGGGTGGCTTTCGTCTTCCGGGATCTACAAAAAATAGACAAGGAAATACACCTTTGGAAGCAGAAGGAATGGCCCTCTTACATGCTCTACAATCACTTCATTGTCGAGGGTATCAAAATATTATCATGGAAGGGGATTGTCAACAATTAAACGATATTCTTCATTCACGAACGCAGAGTGCAAATATGGAACCACTACTCAATGATATCCGCAGTTGGACGGATCACTTTACAAGTATATCGTTTAATCTGATCCCGCGACAATGTAATCTTGTTGCGGATAGATTAGCTAAGCATGCCCATAGACAACTTGTAATCTCTAATGTTTTTGTACTGTCCTCCTGATTTCTTGAGGACTTTGTTATAACGTTTGAAGTTTCTAAATAAAGAAGATTAAAAAAAAAAAGCAAAATTATTCAAAAAAATATTACCTTTTATTTTAAAATAACTTCATACATGTGAAAATTAACAAGTTCAATTTATCTTCCATCAAGGTTGTGTCAAATTATTTATATGTTTCGTGCAAAAAATATTAATTAAATTTGTATAAGTGTAACCAAGAAACCGTATCAAACTGAAAAGTGAAAATCGTCAAACCAGACCTAAATAAAATTCGATTTTATTTGGGACCTGTTTTCCAAAACTATATAGTTTTATTTGGACTCCAATACTTAAATGCCAAAGCCTAATTTAATCTGGTCCTGATCCTGAAGATAAGAAAAAATAGATTTAGCTAATCTTTCTGATGATTAGAATTTAATTTCTTCTTTTACTTTGTACTGTAGTAAAAACAATGATTATCAAGATCCATAAATGAGCCAACTTGTGAATATAGTCTATGGTCATTTGGTTGATAAATATAAAATCTACAGATCTACAGCTACATCATCAATATCATCATCTTCCCATTCGAGGTTAAACGAATTAGCAGCTTTCTTAAGCTCGGTTAAACCAGTAAGATCCTCCAAGTATGTAGGATGGTTGATAGCTTCAAGTATGAAACTGTTTCCTCTCTTTCGATACTCTGATATCACCTGAAGTTAAACATACATAATAAGATTCGCGAGCTCGATTATGTTAGAAAGTTGTTGTGTGGGAAACTTACGGTTTCAGAACAAGCGGTACAGCTATTGGAAGCTTGTCCAAGCAGGGTGATCTGTGAGAACTGAGAAACTGAACCTCGAATCTGATGAGGTAATATCCCGAGAGGCGAATCATCAATGTTTCCTCCATTACTAGAACTCGAATTGTCGCCTTTTGCATTGATACTGTAAAAAAGAAATCATATGTAAGAAAGATAAGCAATGTGGATTGAATGTTCAATGGAATCGATTTTTCGAAAGACTTACCCAAGTGGATGTTGTAGGACTCCGACCAAGAGTTCAACTGCAAGAGCTCCTGCTATAGGAGCTAGACCTGGGCGTGTAACAGTACATTGTTGGTCTAGAGTTCGATCAGTCATCGACTACGAATACAAGAAAAAAGCGGATCATACTGAAACAGGACTAAACCGGAGGTAATATGAAAACCGAAACAGCCAGGGACTTACATCCTGAGGTGCAACCACATCGTTGCAGAAGTAACAACCAAGTCTCTGTATATTTGTCTTGTTCATGTCAAGATTCTGCATATCATCAGATAGGGAGGTGGGGCCAGCACCATGGCGCATTACCATGTAGCTGTCGAAACCTAAAGCTGCGTTTATAGCAATCTGAAATTCATATCAAACACTGATATAGTACGCAGATTGTTATACTTATATAACCAGAGAAAGAACAAAAGAAAGAAGCAGAGTTAATTACCTTATTGGCATTAGCACAAAGAAGAGAAGGTAACCATCGGCTTTCTCTTGTATCGGTTAACAAGAACACCGCATCATGAGACTCAATCAAATCGCTAAGACGTTTACAATCAACGAGAACAGAATCTTCTTCTTGGCTTGAAATAGGATGTCCGGGCATCGGTATAGCCATAACAACTCCACTAGATTCCATTGCTGGAAATATCTGTTTAAGGCTTTTAGCAGCAGCAACAGCTTTAAACTCGCCACGACCTACACAATCTTCAAACGTGTAGAGAGACTGCCTCACTGGATTAGACATAGCTACTTTGCCATAGTCAACAAAGGTGATATTGCGGATTCCCCAACCCTAAAAAAAAAAAAAGATAAAAAAAGTTCTTAATTTAATCAGTGAGTTTGTAAGGTTACTTAATCTTGCATTTTCATTGATACGTACCATAACAGTACGAGCAACTTGGCAACCCAATGTACCAGCTCCAAGAAGAAGGCATTTGACAGAGGACAAAACATTTAAGTTAAGAGACGGTAACGCTCGCCATCTCATTAACTTTAAGTTTAAATCAACAGCAGAAACAGCCAACCTGCGAAAGGAAGTGAATCCGTTTCTCCAATCAGATTTTACCCACTTAGTTGACTAAAACATTAACACAGAGAAACAGTACCTTGTTGGATCCATGGAATTAGCAAGGCTAATAGATCGCGGTACTCGTTTCCCTTTGTTAAGCTCCCAACCCACTGAGTTAGGTACACTCTCAGCTGATTCACCAGATGAAAGTGTAACCGAGGCTTGGCCAACAAGTGAAAGATTCAAGTCAGCAAAACCGCGACTTTCTCTGTAGCAAAAGAACCAAACTGTCTCAAGGTTCCATCTTGAGCAAATGAGTGCTAAGTAATTTCGAAGCAGCCAACCAGGATTACTAGGAAGGTGACACGGGTCATAGAAACCGAAAATTAACTGCAGGAAGGGAAGAGATAGATAAAGGTGGGGTTTTTTTTCGGTTTCTAACATATATGGATGAGTTAGTTACACATTACCTTATGATGATCACCTTGGGAGGCTTCATAGTCTTTAAGATGTCTAATACTAGCTTTTGAATCAGACGAAAGCGAAACCAAAAAGAATGGAACATCTACAGGGAGAAGTACAAACGCTTTGAGCAACCACTCATTGAATTTGAATAGTAACAATAACACAAAAAGAATGTCGATTACCAGTAGTTAAATTCGAGTTGCGCCAATCATTACAAGCAGCGGATACCGATTCAGCCTCTTCAGAACTAAAATACTCAGAAGCTGGCTTTAATTCTATCAACCTTGCAGGAGGATCAAGTACAAATGCAGGGAACGCAAACCAATAACGAAAACTCCATTTTTTAAGATCCGCAAAGGAGATAACGAGGAATCTTGATAACACAGCACAATCCTCAAGAGCTTTCCCTGATTGAATATCCTCCCAAATCTAAAATTTCACCAACAAAATTATTAGACAAGAACAGTAAAAACCAATTGAGAGATTAAGTTTTGTATTACCTTCTTTGCTTCTGCTTTTAACAGACTTTGTTTATCGAGTTTATTGAAGCTTTCGACTGTATTGGTGTTATACAGAGTCCCAGGAACAGGACACTTGTTCCTATTTCCATGACTAGTACTCGCAATTAACGATTGTTCATCTGAAGGTAATGATTCTGAGAGCAGAGTCAAATGATTTGAGACTTGTGGATGTGAACATGGTGCATTGAAACCTGAAAATTTCCAATTCCAACAAAAACAAAACAAATATCTCAGCACATTAATACTCATCAAAATCTGAAATCACCCATCCAAAATTTACAACGAATTCAGAGGAAAACAGAGGATTTTAAAGTTATCAACTTTTTTTTGTTTGTCTACCCTAACGGATCATGAGAACTCGCCCAGAGATTAATTCATGTGAATGCATCGAATTATAAAGTTCAGACATTAATACCCATCAAAAATCTGAAATCATCCATTCAAAATTACAAATATATATATATATATATATATATATATATAAATCTGACTTATTGAAGAAAAACAGAGGATTTTAAAGTTTTCAACTTTTTTTTTGTTTCTCTAAACCTAACGGATCATGAGAACTTGCCCATAAATTTAATCAATGTGAAATTATCGAATTATGTATTACAATCGATGTCTTTGGTAATTTACCGGTTATTGAAATTGGAGAATCATCGATTCCGAGTTTGTCGAGTTTCAAAGAGGAGAAGCTATGCCAGAAACTTTCGTCGACGGAACTGTTTAATGGAACGAATTGAAGTATTATTGGTGATGTTTCGTTCTCGGCCATGGCTGATCTTATCTCTGAGTAATTGCAATTTCTCAGAGAGCCAAATACTGTAAGAAAGAAGAAGAAAAGACGATGACGGAGAGCGGAGAGAAAGAGGAGTCGTGCAAGGAACAGGGTCAAATACGGGTCGGGTCGGGTTGGTTTCAAATCAAAGCAAAAATCACAACCGGTTTTGAAATATAACAATCGGACGGTTCAGCTTCTTAACTCGGTTAATCTGAGCCGGTTCGAGTTGGTTTTAATTTGAAGCTAGGGTTTCAAAGCGGGTTAACCCGCTCAGTTTAATCCGCTTACAACGAGTTGAGTTTAATTGTGATTTTGACAGATTAGCTCATCATAATATGTGGATTCTAAACTAATAATTTTAATTTGCTCTGTTGCGAATTTTGCGGTCAGTCCAACAAAATCAAATTAGCTACAACAAAAAAAAACAAAACTTTATATAATGAATAAACTCAACAATCATGAAATAAGATTGTTGAAATAAGTGCATTTCATATACATCATAAACCAAAACAAATAATTTCAAAAATCACAAAATACATAACTAAATCAGCAAAACTATAGAATTTTACATATTCAAATCTAAATCGATCTGAGCATTATCAACATCTCAAACTTATTTAAAATATATATATATATATATATTTTTTAAAATGGTCTGAAGGTGATTCATTGCTCTAATATGTACAGTTTTTACTTTAAAATTTTGGGAATTTGGAAAAATATGAGTCCATAAGTATATATAAAATATATATAATGAAAAAAAAATTAATCCATGGATTAATCTGTAAGCCATGCAGATTTGTCCTGCAAAGATCGATAAATCATGATGGTCAACCCGCAATGTTCGTATTTTTTAGGCTATCAAATTATTAATCCTAATCCGTTTTATAATGATGCATATTGGATGTAATCCGCAGGGTTTTAACTTTAACTAAACCCCCTATTTGAAGCAAACTAAAACCGGAATATTTTCAAAATGGAAGAACCAAAAGTGGACGGTTTAGTAGCCTGCTTGCATAAAAATTGAACCAAATTCGGTTTAGTACCGTCTTTTCAATATATTTTTTTGTCGTGAACAGACTCAACACCGTCCTTTTAATTGTAATTGTTAGAATTTGCTCAACCATTATCCACTTTTTGGCATGTGTTAAGTAGAGTGTAAAAACACAGATCCACAAATATTTTAACAAAAGTATTTCATATTTTAGGTTCCAAAAAATGCATAAAAGACAAATTCTATTAAAAATTAGATTACCTTATATTTTTCATCACATAAGCATAGGATTTTTTATTGACAAGGCCATGTATTATAATATTAATATTAAATTGGATCAGATAATGGCAACCAAAATTAGTAGAGGATAAATGATAGAAGTAGGTTTCGTTATAGACTTGAATTTGAAATAAACATTTCTAATTATCAATCTTTTGCACCACATAAGCTTACAATTTCATAAAATGCATACAACAGTCTAAAATCTAAATAGTAAAAATACCATTTTTACACAACCTATTCAGATTATTTTTAAACACAAATCCCACACATACATGCACAATTAAAAGCTTAACCGGGTACTGAACCGGTTATGATTTCATACAATTGGGTAAGAAGCTTTCATGGCAAGACCACATCGTCCTTGTTTATCCTTGATATCTTTTTGAATCCTCATATAACCACTCTCTCCCCATTTTGTTCCCCAAGAATTCTTGATGATCCAATACTTTGATCCGTTTGTTGATTCGCCGTATCCAACCGCAGTCACTGCATGATCAAGATACGTGGTGCATTCTCCGGTGAACACACCAGAAGAATAGAATTGGAAATCAAAACCACCTCCTTCAATTCCAACGCTAACCGGTTGGTGTGCTACTGCCTTCATCAATGCGTTCTCGTCGTTAACTGGAACATCCTCATAACCTATGATGTGTGAACGTACAAAAGATTATAAATTATGAATTATCTTGGAATATTTAGGCATTTGGTTGTTTTAGTTTATACGGATGTCAGAATTACAATAGAATAAAAAAAATGGTTAAGTTTGATTAGACATAACAAATCTTTTAGTTAGGTTCGGTTTTGGGATTAAAGTTTATTTATCAAACATTTTTTAGTTTATACTTAGTCTTTGTGGTTAATTTGGTTTACTAGGATGTGAGAACTATATATGATCGAATAAAAGTTTAAAAGAATTGGTTCAGTTGGGTTAGACAATTGTTTTAGTCTAAGGTTCGGTGTTCTTTCTTTCTTTCTAATATCAGTTTCGGATTAAAAGTAGCATAATGTGATTTTATAGAATATAATACCTTGATCTAAATCTTTTTTATTTTTGGTCGAAACCTTGATCTAAATCTATTTTTACTATATATCACAAATTTTAGTTAAAATGGTTATATCTGATTTTCACTATTAAAATAGAAAACCAATCATGTTAATAAGCAAATTGGTTTAAAATTTTCAGTTTAGATATGATTGAATTCGGTTAATTCTGTTTAGTATGTGCCACGTCTTATAATTAAAGTGAAACCTGTGATAGAAGTTGCTTTCGGATTGGTCTTTTTGGAATTGCAAGTAGCGTCTTCGCCTTTGTAAGGGTAATTTGATTCAGTTGTCAAACCGCCAGTCGCCATTATGTGCTCAAACGCAGTATCCATTAAACCGCCTTCGCAACCAAAATCGTTCGTGTCGCAGTCGACAAGCTGTTGTTCAGACAAAGAGATAAGTTTTCCTTTCTTTAGTTGAGTTGCTCCTTCAATAGCCGCAACCGCTGAAAACGCCCAACAACATCCTACACAAACATAACTCATTTGTGTCACCATCATAAATATTTCATTTATTCTCTCTGTTTTATATTAGTTATAGTTTAAGGTTTTTCACGTTTATTAAAATTATACTTTTTATGTTTTATTTTTAATTATTGTTTATTTATTTTTATTTTATTGGTCAAAACATTAAAAATAAATCTAAAAATTTTATTGAGCATGGAAAACATAAAACGACAAGTAATAGAAAATAATTTTAACTTTAAAAGTAATATGAAAAGGAGGTATTATAATTTTTCTCTCTCTTTCTGTTAAAGGATAAAATTTGTCTATGTCAAGGAAACGGTGTGAAACAAAATAAAAACATTCGTTATCATAAAATAATCCTTTATCAAAAAAAAACATAGCAAAATTATGAAAGAGATGTACACTTGTTTATTCGATTTGGTTGGGTTATTTTCGTATTTTTGTACGTTTTGTTTTTTCTTTTCCGTTTTGAGCAGTGGCTAAGATTCTGTACGGTTTTAAAGTCTAACCATATATAAAACATCAATAAATAATTTTCACTTTTATATAATATCAAATAAATATAGTTACTCCTATATTTCTTATATATATATATATAACTCCTTAACAAATATACATATATATATATATAAGTGAGTAAAATATATAAAATTTTAGTGAAATACGGCTATTCAATTCAGTAAGCTACAGTACAAATTTGGTTTTGTTCGGTTAGTTCAGTTTGAAAAAAAAAATCAAATTGATCGGGTTATATTAAACCAGTTTCACTTTAAAAATTGTCGGTTAATTTATATATGAATAAAGATTTGATTTATACCGCAACTGCCTTGATTCTTGATAGGGGTCACAGCTCCTTTCTTCCTCCAGTCAAAAGAAATTGGCAAAGCACCTGAAGAAACGTTTTGGTACCTAAACGGTGTCGTTTTAGTTTTCCTTTGGCTAGATAACACCGAGTCTCCTTTGTAACCAGTGTACATAGAACGGAACTCATCATTGGTTAAATCAGCAAACTGATTCACCGCAAGTTTAAACGTTCTTCCAGCGGGAAGGTTGTTTAAACGTTCAATGCGTTCCACGTTGCGTTTGAACACAACGTAACGATTGTTTTTCTCTTTCACGTCTGCGTAGACACGACCGTGTTTGGTCATCCACTCGTCGTGCCTCTTTTGCATGATGAGTTCATCATCCAGTGGACGAGAAAGAGTGATGGAGAAACAGATTGATGAAACTAGAGAGACTATAAGAAAGATATGCAAGTGTTTAAAAGCCATTGTTTTAGAAGCGTTAGAGGATTTTGATGCTAATTTGATTACTCCGAAAGGGTTTTGAGGTGGGGTTTTATAGTGAAAAAAGTTTGCTGTTATTGCCTTATTAGTAATGTGTTCGCATGAAGTTGATTGATCCAAAGTATTTTTAGTTTAGAAGTAATGATCTTATTCATGCATAGATAAGTTGATCAAATAAGAAAAATTCATGTACACATAACTAACTGATGGTTTATGTTGAGTACGTAGATTTTTTTTTCCTATGTCAAATCGAAGTCAAGTCTTGGCCAATTCACTTTGCTCGGATTTTAAAGTTTTACTTGAAAACTAGAACGTTCGGATCTATTAATATATATATATATATATATATATTAATGGCCATCACTCATCAGTCATCAGAGATTTTTGATGCGTTGATATTTTGCATAAAAGGTCTCGTTCGTTTGTGTATTTGGATGTATCTACTTATTTTGAAAGAACTGAATTTTATATTTAAAGAATCAATTTAAAATAATATTTTCAAGAAAATTATCGTGACTAGTATAGTGTTAATTATTTGAAAAAAATATAATATAACTACGAAAAATGAAAAGAAAAAATAGATTTTCGATTCTGTTTTAACGGAACTAAAGTCCCTAAGAGTCGATACGTAAGTTACCTTTAATGCATCAAAATCACTAATCTCATCAAAATCAATAACCTTTAGTGGAATCTTTTTTTGTCGTTTCATTAATTAATTTGAATTCAAAGATTCCATTCATTCACAAGAGAACCATTCGTGCAAGTTAAAAAGCTTACGAAGGAAAAAAGGTTCGACAGATTTAACAAATTCGATCAATTCATCGAATCATAGTCACTCACAACAAGTAAACTTCATTACGCTAAGTTTCCTTTTGTAGATAATCTAAATGATTTGCTAAAAATTTCCTGTTCAATGATGTTTCCCACCAATTTCATTTATTTGAAACCTCTATGAATTTTTCAATGTTCTCCTTAAAATATAATATAGTTGTAGTTAGGATCTTAGGGATACTTGAATAGTTATTAATTAGGCGATAAGAGTGATACGTACGAATTTGCATTTTGGACTTCAATCCAAATCATGTTTGGCTGAAGTGAGAATAACGTCTAAAGTCTAAACGACTATGCCGAAATTGACAAATAATTGACTACTTACAAATAAAATGTTGTTTTCCTTTGGTGATATATTTTATCATTATAAGAAAACGTCACTATTCCGACCACACTATTGGTTGAAATTTGGTTATAGTGACGTTCTGACCGTTTTCCGATAAAATATAATTAATTAAAATTTAAGAGTTAAAATTGTATATTGTTCGGGAAAACGTTAATCGGAATTTAGTTAGAAAAACGCTGGTTAAAAATTGGTTGGAATATTTCCGACTAGATTCCGACAAATTTCAGACCAAACATATTTTAAAAATTTATCAGTTAAAATGTTAATTAAAAATACAAAATTGGTCAGAAATTTAATATATATTTTTAAAAAATACAAAAAATTTCTAAAATTTAAAAATACATAAATTAAAAATATCTTATATATTTTACATATAAAAAGTTACAAATTTCTTTCGTAAGTACTTTGAAATTTTTTTTAAATGAATTAGTAATTAAACAATATAAAATATATAAAGAAATAATTATGTATGGAAATAATAAAAAATTGAAATGAATATATCAATTGGTTGAATAATGCAAAGGTTTGTAGAGATTTATAAAGTTTATAAGATTTAGAATCTTTAGAGATTTTATAAATATTTTAGAGAGAAGATAGAGATATGTTTGGAAAATAGAAGTGATTTGAGAAGATAAATTGTGTGGGTTATATAGAAAAATGCATTGGTCGAAAATTGGTAGAAAACATTTTTTACGCGGGATTCAAAAAATTTAAATAATTTTTGATTAACCCCAGAAAATTGGTCGGAAATTGATCAAAAATAGTTAAAAAATTTCTGACCAATTTTTTACCAACCTGGGAATTGGTAGAAAATTATTTAAAATTTTCAAATCCCGGGTAAAGACGATTTCTGGGAATTAGTCTAAAATTGGTCAAAAGTATTTTTTTATATGACCAAAATATCGGCAACACATATATCTATCTTAGGTTTCCAACTAATTTCCAACCAACCCTTAGAGTTGATTATATCCGACCATATTGTTCCAACTAAAAATTTTGTTGAATTTTTTCGACCAATTTTCGATCATTTTTTTACAGATTTTTGACTAAATTTTTTTTCCTTGAAAATTTCTGACGATTTAAACTTCGTCGAAAATTGGTCAGAAAATAGTCAAAATGTTTCCGACCACCAGAGTTGGTCGAAAATGGTGGTCGGAAATACACATGTTTTCTTGTAATGATATTTTCTAACAAAAGATAATTATCATCCAAATATATAATAATTTATATATATAATTTATATATATATATATATATATTATAAAGTGTAGATAAAAATTAATATAAATCATTGAAAAACTCTTACTTTTAACCAAAAACATTAATCTTTAATTACAAAGTGTAAATATAAGTGAGTTAGCAAATTGAAAAAGATATATAAAAAATGATCTACAAGCCTACAACAAAAGAAATAAAAGTACATGGTAGGAGAAAGGAGAAGATACTGAATTAAAAAAAGATAAAATTAGAAAAAAAGAAAAAAAAAGGTAAAAAGTACCATAACTTTTTTTTGATAAAGAAAAATACCATAACTTTTGCATGATCTTTAGAGAATCGAATTTTATCATTTCATGTTACACGCGAGTAGGAATATATTAGTTAGAATTGGAAGTTCTCACATTTGTGGACATATATATTAGGATATAGAGTATACATCTCTCAAAGATATACCATGGAGGATGTATATGATCCAAGTTTGATCAGAGACCAAGCAGTTGGCTGAAAACGTTTTTTCGTATGACCACTTAATCCCCTGATCTGATCTAAGTTAAGACACTTGCGAGTTACGACCGGTGACGAGATCCACGCCTTCAGTTTATAAAACCTTTATTCGTATGACCCTTAGGGTCCAAGTGGTAGATGGTCATGTTGCCCATCAAATTACTTGAGGCATTCATTGTATGATCAAGCCCAAATACTCCCATATAGAACCGGCCCATACACAAAAATTAAGCAATTGTGCTAATATGTTCGTTTAAACTAATTATATTTGCAAAGATATATATATATATATATATATACATGTATCTATCTTTGCACTTGGTTCAGATTTTTCCTAACCATAATTCTCGGGCTCTCTC
Organism: Cardamine chenopodiifolia; assembly: GCA_963922655.1. Lineage (NCBI taxonomy): Eukaryota > Viridiplantae > Streptophyta > Magnoliopsida > Brassicales > Brassicaceae > Cardamine > Cardamine chenopodiifolia. The sequence goes on along the minus strand of OZ000480.1, from coordinate 19,792,860 downwards.
TAAATCGTTATTTCACATTGTTCTTCACTATCTGTTTTGCTGCAATCAGCTTTTCATTTCTTTGGATTCACAAATGTTGCATTTTAGAAAAGGTAAAATGAATGGAAGTATCGTTTAAAAAGAAAACTAATTATATTTGGCGCTAAGAATTCGCCTAAGTTAAAAAAAGAAGAAGCAATATTTAGCCTAAAATATTAATTTTATATTATAAAGCATAAAGATAAATTAATTAGCATATTAAAAAAGTATCAAGAAACAATGATAAATTATTGGAATAAAAGAATAAATATTGGGAAACAAACTGAAAAGAGTAAAAAGGATCATGACCAAGGCCAACACCTAGGTTGAATATGTAGGTTTACATGCCTTCTAGAAACTATCAAAGGTTGAGAATTATGTGTTCAACACATCCACGTATTGACATACCACAAGAAAACTATGACAAGTTCTAACTTGGTAAATTTATGCATGTTCCCTACTCCCTCGCCCAAAAAAAGACCTTACGTTAACTCGTTTTTTACAAGGAAGTTACAATGTTAGCATGTCTAACGATTTTTTTTTACTTGTATTTCATCCATGTGTTATATATGGAAGCGGTTTGTAAACTAAAGCCATTAGATCATTCGTTTATGTTTTCTTGTGTGGAAGATAGGCGTTGTACCCTATATTGTCACAACAATTAAACAGACTAGAGCAACCTCATTAGGAGACTATTAAAGGAGTATCTGATACATATTATATTAGTATATCCTAATGATGTAAGTAAATTTAAAAAAAAAGGAAACTAAACCATTCATATTGTGACATATATCATTTGAGTTTCTCAGGAGAATCGTCCCCTTAGAGAAGCGTCTATCAATCTCTCACTTCTTTTTCTTATTTTTTCTTATACTTTATACTTTATTAGTGAGATACTTCCTTAAATACTACTGATGAGGTTGTTCTTAGGGCCACTATTTCTATTGCAACTAACTTAAACCCTTGGACGTCGACTGACAAACATATATACCGTTACTTGCAAGTGTCTTTGATGTTATTTGCGAAGGTTTATGGGCCTTATGGCACCTTTTAAGAGACAAGAATCATGTAATATCTTGGTTACTGAAAAATGATTGTGCATAAATTTAAAATAACTGATTTGGCTATTTATAAGCATTAAAGTATACTTATATTTTTGTAACTCGTCTTGACATAATTTAAGGGTTAATTACTTAAAATTTTAATAATTTTAGGATGAGTGAACTAGTAGAAAATTATTTTCAATACTGTGTAAGAGAAAATATGAAAAAATATCTCGTGGTAATTTGTCAAAATAATAGACGATTCTTTCAAATTTTCTGGAATAACACACTGGTTGTTGAAGGAAAAGGAACCCACAGGCCAAAAGTGAATATGGGCTCATAAATGATAGCTGCCAAAGCGTTACAAATAATATTAGAATCGAACTTATAGGAATGTGGAGTAATGTGGGCTTACATTACGATGAATTGGCATCAGGCCAGACCCAAACATTTTTCATGCCTAAAATAAAAAAAAAACAATTTTTTTGTCTCAAATACAAAGAGTTAAAAAGAAATTCTCAAGGTAACATTTCCGAGGGTCGAATTCGTCCACATGAAGTAAAAGGGGAAGGACATAACCACTACACTACCACATATTTCTTCAAATGTATGCTCCCTAAATAGTTTTATAACCATCTTATACCTAAACCTCTTGCTTCACGGACTTTAACTTAGGGCCGGATCAAGTTTGGCATCATGCTTTTTGGTTCAGAAGTATGATTCCAGAGCATGCTTTGTTTTTCTAGGTTTCTTAGAGAAGTAGGGTCCTTAATAGACAATAAACTCGAAGTTGGGGATTTCCCGTCCCGTGTGATTGTATTTCTGTGCGTGTTCGGAAGTGTTCTTGTTGGCACTTATTCTTTGATTGCTGTTACTCTTTTTCTTTTTGTATATATATATATATATATATATATATATATATAATTAAATGAACCAAAATGAATTAAGTATCAAGTATGTATCACTTATGTTTTCATTTCCCTTGGTTTCATAGAGCAATTGTTATTTTTCCAAAATTGGTTTTTGTGTGCATTTTTTGAAATGAAAATTGGTTTATGAAATAAAGGGGAATGTACTGAATAGATATTTTGAAAGAATTTGATTTGTTATAAGAATATGTTGTTATTTGATCATCGATTTTAAAACAATATTCAAAATAATTCATAATAAATTGCTTTCACTAAAAGAACAAGTTTCCTAAACAAAAAACAAAAAACCAAAAGTCTTAGAATTATTTTGTTTTAGTTTCCAGTTGTTTGACCGTATAATAGTTAAGGTTTCTACTAGTTTTAAGACAACTCCAAAGAGAGAAAAGAGGGTCGTTAAAAACAAATTTAGAAATCAGTGCTATAATTAAGCTACAATACTAATCATTCTTACATTCAAAACGTACAGAAACTAATTTTAAATTTAACATTCGACGATTTTACTTTTTTGTTATAGGCTAAAAATAACAATCGGGTTACTAATATAAACCAAACTCGGTGCTCCACGAGAATAGTTGTCCTCTTCTCAAACATATCTCAACTTATTGTTTGGATATAATCTATTATAAAGAGAGATATCAAAAAGAAGAGAAGACCAAAAACCAAAGCAAAAATCTCTAACAAAAATGGCATCCAAAGCCATCTTCTTCTCTTTCTTTGTTGTCTCCGCCGTGTGTTTGTCCTCTCTCGCCGGTTTCGCCGCAGCCGATGCTGATGACTTCGATCGTTTCCAGATTCAGGGATCCGTTTACTGTGACACTTGCCGTGTCCAGTTCTTTACCCGTCTCAGCAAATTCCTTGAAGGTATATTCTCGTTTTCTCGTATACATGTATGTATATACACATGCGTGCAGAGCGTTTTTTATACGTGCAACCTGATTTAAACTTAAATTTTACTATAAGAATATATTAACCAATTTACGTTGCGACATCAAATTTACGTTTGATAAAAATTGTCTGATGTGTGCCTCCGCGCACTATCTTGCATGTTGGGGCTAGGGGTGCATGCAACGTCGTAAAATAGTTATGTTATATCTTAAGAGTAATATCATCAAAAATTTAAACTTTATTTTAATTCAAATTAATTTATGCTGAAACAACTAATTAATGATTAATTTGATTTTAGGTTTTAGACTTTATTGCTAATGATTCGCTCCCAGGCCAGCTATTACTATTAGTCATCCACATAATCGATTCAAAATCGAAATAAAGAAAAGCTTTAGATGTGAACCACAAAAATGTATTAGTCGTTAAACCAGATTTTTTCAGATATCCCGTACATAGGTTTATAACATTTATATCAATTAGACATGAACCGATTCTATCAGTTAACATATTCAAGTCTTCAAATCATTCCTTTTTTACTTATATAAACAAACATATATTTCTTTTATTTTAGTTTGACATTTGGTGTGTGTGTTTGTGAAGGTGCGAAAGTGAAGTTGGAGTGCAGGAGCAGAACAAACGGAACCATTGCGTTGACCAAAGAAGCTGTTACCGACAAAACAGGAAGCTACAAGATGGAAGTAACCGGTGACCACGAGGAAGAAGTTTGCGAGCTCATGTTGGTCCAATCACCAGACAGTGGTTGCAGTGATGTCAGCAAAGAGGCTTACCTCCGTAACGCCGCTAAGATCAGTTTAACAGCCAATGACGGAATCGTCTCTCACGAGACACGTATCGTTAACCCTCTCGGTTTCATGGTTAAGACTCCGTTAGCTGATTGTGCTGCCGCTTTCAAGGAGCTCGGAATTGTCCCTGACGTCACCTTCTAAGCATTAAGAAGAAAAATACAACACATGACCTGACAGATTTTCTATTTGCTTAATTTTTATCAAGCTTAATTGTTATTATTTTTATAAATTAATATCATCATTAATTAATTATTAATGTTGCTTTTCCGCGTTTTTGTTTATTTTGATTTGTGAGTGATGATACTATGTTGTTCTATAGTAAAAAGAATGTAATTTGGTTATATACTGTTGAGGAAATTATCTATTAATTATTGCAAAAAGTGAAATTGGCAAATAAAAGTTTACTGTCGAAACTGGATTTTAGATCTAAAAAAATTTAGAAGGAAAGAAAATGCAATTATGTTTTTTTCAACAATTGAGGAAATAATCTATTACTACAAAAATAATGTAAGTCAATAGAAGTTTATTGTTACCAAGAACATGTAACATAATTATATGTACTCCCATCATCATTTAGATTCAATTTCATCTGATAAAGCATATTACTAAAAAAATACTTTTGAAATTTTGAAGCATCTCTATTCGTAATAATCCATCATGGGATTCTTACCAATATTTTTATTATAAAATGTATCGGTAAACGTATTTTTAAAACTTTTTTTTAAGAAATTAAGAACCGGTTCTTAAAAAAAAAAATTTTAAACACATTTACCTTATATTATTAATCTTAATAATCCTTTTTAAGGCGGAGGTCATCTTAGACCATCTCCATTGAAATATGTTAAATGGGGTTCTTAAAATAAAAAAATATAAAATTAAATAGTAAAAATCATTTGAAATAAGAAACGTTTCTTAGCAAAATAAAAAAACTCTTTCCCCACATGTCTTTTTTTAACTGGTTCATCCTTTTTATTAAATTAAAACATTATTTTTAAAAATTTTAAAAAACTCAATAGAGTGTCTCACCAATTATGATGCTCTTAGAACCAACTTTTTGACAATGATTCTAAACCCTTTTGTCAGTTTGTCCTAATATTTTTATTTTATTGATAATTGTCATTGGCTTTTTGTTTGAACAATTCTTGAGTTCACTCATAAGAATGAACCCTTTTATTTACATCCTCTTTGTTTAACCAATGAAAATTAAAAATTAAAATTACAATTAAATTAAGAAAACAAATTTTATTAACAAATAAAAATATTAAATTTTTTCACCAGACTTTGAATAATATCACGTAGAAAAGAAACTGATACTTAGCTTCTTCTTCTTTTTTCTTTTTTTTTGCTGATGCAAATCCTCTCTTTTACTTAGGTCTTTGAATTGTGTTGAATTTGATTTGAAGTTCAAAGGCACCATCAGCAGAATAAATAGCACTATCTTCTTCTTGTTCGTTTATGTGTGACAATGATCTTACGTTGATGAATTTTTTTTTATGGTAGAGTCATTGGAGGATCATATGCTCGTGGTCTAATGTCATTAATTAGAAGTATCACTCTCTCTGCTGCCAACAATTGCATAAGCATGTTTCCTTATCTTTAAGAATTTGATACGCTTAACTCAACAATTTATTTGTTGCTCTTCGTTGACTATATGCTGTTGGATTATGACTTTCTTGGACCATAAGTAACTGATGGCTAGTGATGGTTTGATAACTTATCAAACTGTGAATCTGAGAGCTTTGATTTTGGTTTCAGGTTTGATCCTTCTGCTGGACTTGGATCAGATGACGGTGAAGCCTCACACCTCGCAAGTTCTTCTCAAATCCGAATTCTTACTCGGATCAATGTTGATTCCTGGGAATTTCTAGAAACAGTTGATGGCAGCGCCTTGCTCCAGAACATGTGGATCCTTGGCCTGTGAATTCTGTTTTTCCACCACTGAATCATTTGTTTCAGAATTTGTTTTGGTGATTTTTGTTCCTTAGAATTTCCCCCTTCATAAGCTTGCTTCTCCGTTCTGGATTTGATTGTAAACTCATTATCAATTCTACCGATTTGTATCTCATGTTCTTCTACATATGCCATGGCACCGTCAGCTTCTTGTTTGGCCTTAATTGCTTATTGTAGAATAGAGATTGCCTCGTTACTATGTTATGATCTGTAATGTGGATATTGTTGTCTTGAACCATTATCCTCTGAGGTTTTTATAGTGGCTTATATACATAGTTTTTTCTTTTAGTTTTCCAAGACTGGTACTCAAATAAAGGAGGCTATATCTAATCTTTCTGTTTCAAGACAACATGGAATGCTATAGTAGTAATAGATACTCTATTATCAGATTCTTTAATGGTGACTCTCTTTTTTTTCTTTTTCCAGATGAAAACTCCCAACAGAAATCACACACATTAACTACACCTTTAGATTCAAGAAAGAGGAAACTTGACTTTCACCACAAAAAAAAAGATAAAACTAATTAAAAACAGAAACAGCAAAATATTGTAAGGTTCTAAACAATAACGAAACCGTGTTTAGCTGTATTGATGAACAACAAATTGGCTCACCGTTGACACCAAAACCCTAAATCTAAATCTATTTGTAAAAAAAAAATATGAAAAGAGGAGTAATGACGCCGTTGATCCTCGAATGACTCTACCAAAAAAAAAATTCATCAACGTAAGATCATTGTTACACGTAAACGACAAGAAGAAGATAGTGCTATTGATTCTGCTGATGGTGCCTTTGAACTTCAAATCAAATTCAACACAATTCAATGATCTAAGTAAAAGAGAAGATTTGCATCAGCAAAAAAAAAAAAAAAGAGATAAGTTTCAGCTTCTTTGCTACGTGATATTATTCAAAGTCTGGTGAAAAAATTATATATTTTTTGTTAATAATTTTTTTTTTAATTTGTTTAATTGTAATTTTAATTTTTGTTTAAATGTAATATTACATGACACACTTTCATTAGTTAAATAAAGAGAAAATGAATAAAAGGATTCACCCTTTAGAAGTGAACCTAAGAATTGTTATTTTTTGTCCAAATAATTTTTCAAACCTGTACACATGAGTCAGGGCCTGAATTGGGCTTAACCTTGCTCGATCCGATAGTTTACTTTTTGTACCGGGCTCTCGTTTCTTCTTGCTTTTGGTTTGCCGCTTTCCTCTTCAACACTGAAGAGCTCAAATTTGTTTCTTCGATTACAATCTCATTCATTAGAAGACTGTAACATGAACATATAGCTATATCTATATATATATATATATGATTTAACTTTTTTTTACACCCAGTTGTATAAATTTGTAAGTCTTGAAAAATTTCATTGTCAATCAATAGATCAAAGACATTTTTGACAAATTTGTATTTATAATAATGGGGGTTCTCTATCAAATTATATATATAATGGGTGTAGAATAAAAAACAAGATACTCCACCTATTTGAAGTATGAAAGTTTTCAAATAGATATGGTGCATAAGAAAGTAATTACAAAATAATTTCATGAATAAGATCCCAGGTGAAACATATGGACCCATGTCCCACGTGAGTGGACTATTTTTCTCTTTAAAATGTTTGGTACATAGTGGATGATTATGTTGATGTTGCTGACTAAAAGCATATGGAAATAAATAGATATTGCCCCCACTCAAGATCTTCTCTCTTACGTATCTTGTCCAAATCATAAAAAGCTTCAAGTGTTTTTTCGTCGGATTCTGGTTCTCCGATCACCGGGATAATACGACATGTCACCGTCGGCCAACTTTTTCCCGACAATGGTGAATGTACCTCCATGTTTTAGCATATATATCTTTTTAGTGGTCCAAATATTTGTGTTTTAATTATTTATTAATTTTTTTTTTAATTATTATGTCTTGTCTTAATGTCCTTATATTTCAATAATTATTATTTGCATGCACCTTCCTGCTCCTTGTCGTTATTCCATGACTGAGCTCATACGCATGACACCTTTCTGGCTCCTTGTTAATATTTCTGGAGACCTAGATCCTAATATATTTGCAGTCTCCATAAATACAGAAAATCTCATATAAATCAAAATTTATTTTTATATTTCGAAAGAATACAAGTTTTGGAGGAATTTCCAAAAAGAAATACAAGAATATAGCATTTAGCTGCTCTATAGGTTTGTATATATATATTGTTAATATATGTTTGTATTTTTCACTTTTGATTTAGCATACATTAACAGGACTACAAAATGTTGTTAATTAAATTTATTTAAAAATAAAAAATTCATAAACGACGCTCCATTGATTTTTTCATGTCGCTAAATTTTTGAATGTTTATATCTTAATAATCCTTATAATAAAATTGCAAATGCAACTCTTTTTTAGGATTTCTTTTTGTTATCAGTTAATAAAACTTTTAATATTTTTTTAATAATTAGGAGGTTCATGGGACCAGTATATTCAAAAAAAAAATTGAAACTATGTAATTTAAATCTTTTTAGGAAAAGAATCCCTCTCAACATAGATCGAACATGTAACTTTTAAAATCTTTAGGTTTTTTGTAATTAAAAGGGTTTAACCATTAGGCCAATTTATCATTGATAAATTTAAAAATTTCAGAACTCATCATTAGTGTTTCTGATTAGTAAAATGTCAGGTGGACGAACTCTAAAATTTTTAATCAGTTACAAATATGGTGATGAATCTATATACTAACGTAAACCCTTTTAATACTTCCCAAACTGATTTTAACTCAAATAGCACTTCTATATATTAATAACTCTGATAAATTAATAAAATATTATATTCTAAACGTTATAAATTTATAAAGGTTTTATTGTAAATTGATGTAAATGCTTTGTTTAGGTTTTTTTAAAATTCAAAAAAATGTCTTTATTTTTAGAAATATAAAAATAGTTGGTCATTTTATTTTTATAAGATTTCACTAACTCTACTAATTCTGAAAAAAAGTAAATTTTACTAGTTGATTAATTGTAATTTTCTATATATAAGTTAAGCGTGAGTCCGTGACTATGGATTACTACGTACCTTAGATCCCGGGCATATATATACTTTAATTCTTTTCCTTTTATTTTATTTTAGTGAGGCTAATAGAAAAAATATATTTTTAATTCTTTTCCTTTTTTATTTTGCTGAGGCTAATAGAAAAGACTCGTAGGTCAAATAGTGAAAATCATGATTTTGTGCGTCGTCCACTATAAGACAACTAATATATGCTTAAATAATCATCCCTTTTGACAAAAAGAAGTATGTTTCTTATAGATTACTGCTTTATAAGGAACCTAATCTACTTCTCTAGACTCTACGTATGATGTACCTATGATTATTTCCGAGGTAGCTTAGTAGATATTTTGTCGATTTATTTCGCTAAATGTAGATAGTATATTTCGTTGATTGATTGTTGTTGCTGTTAGCCTGCGACAATATCCAAGATGACCTGACTATGACGGCAACGATGTCATAAGCAAAATTATTGTAATTATTAAAAGATAGATAAGGTATTATAAAATTATACTAGTTGGCTATATATATATATATATATCAATTCAACAACAGCCACTAAGACAAGCAAGTTGATGAATTAATTAACAAGTCACTATAAGAATTAATAACTTATAAATAACAGCATAATACAATGAGTGATTTAAAATAAATAAAATATGAGTGATTTACGTTGCTACTCCTATAGTAAATAAAGTAAAATGTATTTTATTTTGTGAACAGCATAACATGCTTTATGCAGAAACAATAATATTATATGCTTGATCAGTTTAAGATACTCATTATTAAATATTTAAAAATTACAGTATATTAGTGCATATGTGTGGTTGGGGAAAAAAACATTATAGTTCATAAATATGTACATCCATGACCCAAAAATGTTAAATAAATAAATTAAAACCAAACTAACACAATTTGGTAAAGAAAGAAAACTTAGAAAAACACCTTCTCGTGGGTCCCAGTAGTGACAGGTCACCTAAATCGTCCATTGTTGTAGCTCCCGCTCAGTACGATATATTCTCTAAATTTTCTTTTCATTTGTATAATAAAATATTGATTTAAAAAATCATAATAAATATATTGTTTTGTATAATCAATATATTGTTTAACTCTGATAGAAAGCCTACTTTTTCATGAAACGATAGAACATGATCTGAAAAAAAAACAAAAAAAAAAACACTACTCGTATACATTTGTTCCTTGCTCAATGATGGGCGGAGAAACTTCTTAAAAAATAAATGGGTTTTATCATCAAAAGTTTGATTATTTATTAGCCAAATTATTTATTTAGAAATTATAATATTTAACATTATTAAACAACGGGTTTAATTATCAAAAGTTTGATTGGTAATCATTTAAAAAAAAATCAAAACTGGAACATTCATTTGTATCAATCAGACATATTTGTAAACTAGAAACAGAAAATGTGCCAATATTATGGTACTATTAACTAATGTACTATGTGGTTGAATAATCCAACTTTTAGAAATCTCTCCTACTCGAATTCAAATATATGGCATCCTTGTAAAATTAAAATTCCCTGTATAAATAGCTGAGATATTTTGGATTTATCCAAGAGTAAACAGATATTTAAATCGACGACAAAAAAACAAACACACATGTGACTATGTGAGAAATGTAGACTTTAAATATTTTAAACAAAATTTAGAATTTTTACTAAACGTAGTTAAATTAGTTAACCAGTTTGCAGTTAAGTTTTTCTACTTTACCAAAGGTTAAGTTTAAAAACTATTCTTTTATTTAACTGGTGTTCTATTTTTGAAAAAACAAACTTACTTTACTATCTAAAATTTGTTTCAGCCATCATAACTATCGTTCAAATGCAGCACGAACAATGAACATTATATATCATGGTTGTCTTTTTCAATCTCCCCCTATATACATGTATAGTTGTTAAAATCACACACACATACATGTATGTATATATCTTAAAAAAAAAAAAGAAGAAGTATATATATAATCTCTTAAAAAATGAATTGTAACACATGTAAAATTTTCTATTAAACTTTGTTGAGTTTTGAGTTCGGTTATAATTTAGGATTGATTCGAATTTATGCGATTGTTAGAGTTATTAAGAACAAGATTTAACGAGTTCCTCTCAACTGAGAGTACGTCTCTCGAGTAAGCCTAACTTACTAACTTCCACTAAAACAACTTGTAAGTTTCTTTTGATTACACTTAATCTTTGGTCTTTCTCTCACACTAACTCTCTTACTTTCTTGTGAGAGGTACCTCACCAAGAAGAGCTCCAATGTGATGCTATGCCTAGGTAGTATGACACCTACTCCTAATCCCGACCCCAAGACAAAGAACAAGAAGAAACTTAAGAAGAAAACACTCACCGAAGACCCCTAGGAACTAGACTCTCTTTATCGAAGGACTAGCTCTCTCTTGTCTTCTTTTCTTCTCTCTCTTTTGTGGATGGATTATTGTGATGACCATGTGCCTCTATTTATACTTGTTGGAACTTCTGTTTCCTACTAGAAAAACTGCTTATCAACTCATTTTCCTACTTGAAATAGGATATCTTCCATGCCAAGAAACACACACACCTAATCCCATTAGGAATTGGATTTTTAATTCCTTTAAACTTGAACCTACAAATGTTGACCCATTAGTGCTCTTTGCGCGGCCCAGCTTGAGCCCACCCGAGATGAGAGCCATTGGAGGTCACTCGGCTCGACACTTCTCACAATCTCCACCTTGTCGAGGCGCGTGCCAGTCAGCTTCTCTCTCATCGCACCAAGAAACTCTTTCTCTTCCCAATGCTCTCTCTTCTCTCTTCTTGGAACTCTCTATTTTCTCTTTCTGACGCTATCTTTCTTTCTTTTCCGACGTTCTCTCTTCTTTCCTGATGGACGCTGGTGGTTCTTCCAAGAAGTCTCCGATCTCCGAGTACGGCATGCGTGAGATGATCTGCCGGAACGCCGCCGTGACTCAAGGAATATGTAACATTTTCTCTCTCCTCGCCTCTGTAACCGAGACGATTCAGATTCTCCAGTTTTTTTAGCTCCTCTTTAAAACTTTAACATGTTCATCTTCCTTCTTTTTAGGTGAAGAAGAACACAAGGAGTTCGATGCCTTGCCTCTCTGCGAAAAGTAAGCCACTTTTCTTACCCAATTCTTTCCGATTTAAGCTTTACCGCCTTCAAAATTTAGAATCTAACTTTTGTCGATTTCTTACCGAGAATTGTACCGCTACTAACTTGAGTATCTTTCCTTTTCCCTCTGAGATATTCAACCGACAGAGCAATCTTCAGAGTACGTTCTCACCAAATCAGGTGATGACCTTCACCTTTATGAAGAAACTTTCCTGTGATAGCTTAAAAACTTCATTCTTTCTATCCCTGATGATATCCATGCATAAAATCCTTGTAACTGGACCAAAGTCTTTCATCTCAAACTCGATGTTTAGACTTTTCCTTAAGATCTCTATCTTCTTTAAGTCCTTAACTGCTACTAGCATATCATCAATATAGAGTAATAAGAATACATGGTCATCAATGGTTGATCCTTTGTGATAAACACACAAATCATTGATGCTTCTGTGAAACCCTTGTGACTTCATAAAGTCGTTAAACTTGTGATTCCATTGTCTAGGAGATTGTTTCAAGCCATAGAGAGATTTCTTCAACAAATATACCTTGTTTTCTTTTTCCTTTTCAATGAACCCTTTCGGTTAGTCCATATAGATCACCTCATCTAACGTGCCATGCAAGAAAGCAGTTTTCACATCTAGTTGCTCTAGCTCTAAGTCGTAATTCACCACAACAGATAACATGATCCTTATGGATACATGTTTCACAACCGGTGAGAAATCTTATTGTAATCTACTCCTTCTACTTGTGTGAATCCCTTGGCGACTAGCATAGCCTTATGTCTTGATTTTTCAACCCCGGGAATTCCTTCTTTTAACTTGAAAATCCATTTGCAACCAACTGTCTTCTGTTTTTCCGGTTTTGAAACAATTTCCCATGTTTTATTCTTGTAAAAGGAATTCATCTCTTCTTCCATAGCTAATCTCCATTTCTTCCATTCTCTACTTCTCTTAGCTTCTCCTAGAGTTTTGGGCTCATCTAACTCTAGGTCTTCGGCACAAGGTAATGCATATGCCACATAGTGAGATGAGTCGCCATACCTTTGTGGTAGCTGGATATTTCCTCTTCTGGTCTTATCCCTTGCCAGTAGGTATTCATCCGGTACTCTGCTTTTTCCTCTTCCTTTTCTTCTGACACCTCTTCCTCTTCTGATTCTTCTTTCTCTTCACCTTGAGTTTTCACTTCCAACTCTGAAGATACTCCACCTTGACCGGTGTTGTCCCTAGTATCTTCTTCTTCTTGATTCGTATCACTTTGTACTGATGAGCCGTGGATCATAACATTGTTGTCTGGTCCTTGAATCAGTTCTGTTCTGAAAGTAACCCTCTTAGTCTTAGTTTTAGGTTGACTTTCTTCCTTAACTTCTTTGTAGATTTTATCTTCATCAAATACCACATTCTGGCTAATGGTACATTTTCTTTCTTCGGGTATCCATATCATGTATCTTTTTGTTCCTTGAGGATATTCCATGAATAAGCCTTTTATAGCCCTAGGACTCAGCTTGTCTTGTTGAATGTGTACATAAGCTACGTATCCAAACCTTTTTAAGTGGATGTAATTAGTCTTAGCTCATGTCCATATTTCTTCTGGTATCTTGAAGTTTAGTGAAGCATTAGGTGTCCTATTGATTAGGTAGACGGATGTGGCAGCTGTTTCTACCCAAAACTTCTTTTCCAAACCTGTCTCTGCTAGCATGCACCTTATCTTGTCGGCTATGGTCCGATTCATCCTCTCGAATACTCCATTTTGTTGTGGAGTATAGGTGCAAGTTCTATGCCTTTTCACTCCAGTCTCCTTGCATAGAGTGTCCATTTGTTGATTACAAAAAACTAGACCATTATCATTTCTTAAACACTTGAGGGTTTTCTTGGTTTGGTTTTCTACTAGGATCTTCCACTCGGAGAAGTTTTTAAACACCTCATCTTTACTTTTCAAGAACCTGATCCATACTTTCTTAGAGTAGTCGTCTATAAATGTCAGAAAGTATTTGCATCCTGAGAGACTAGATTCATTTGAGACTGAATCCCATAGATCGCTGTGAACATAGTCAAGAGTACCTCTTGATGTATATTTTGCATCCGGAAAGCTTTGCTTATGTGACTTTCTAAGTATACACTCTTCACAGAAATCAAGAGTGTGTATTTCCTTAGAGTTAAGGTAACCCTCTTTTACCAGAACATTCATGTTCTTCAAGCTCATATGTCCGAGTCTTGAGTGCCACCTATTTGCTTGGTTTGTTTCAGCCCTTGCTATAGACGTTTCTCCTTGCAACACTGATCCTTGTAGGTAGTACAGTCATTTTTGATACCTTCCCGTGAGCACTTGCTTATTGTCTTTGTAGAATTTCACTGTGAAATCTCCACCTGCATACTTGCAGCCACTCTTTTCCAGTTGGCCATATGATATGAGGTTCCTGGCATGTACCTTACCTCTGTAAGTGTCACGATGGTTCCATCAAGATTCTTTATCTTTAAATTACCTATTCCTTTGATCTCACTCTGTGTGTTGTTGCCCATTAGTACTTTGCCTCCATTGATCTCTTTAAAATCAAATAGTACTTCTTTGTTTGGTGTGATGTGGAATGTACATCTTGAGTCCATCACCCACTCGTCTCTTGTGTCTTGTAAGCTGACTGTTAGAACCATAGGTAGCTCATCATCCTTAGCTATATTAGTTGTATTGTTAGTTTTTCTTTCAGGGCACTCTGCTTTGAAGTGTCCCTCTTTTCCGCAGATCCAACACTCCCTTTTCTTCACTTGTGTTCTCTGCCTTGACTTTGAACTTCTGTCTCTACTCTTGAAACAATTTTCTTTGCTATAGTTTCTGTTCTTGTTTCTCGCCCTGCTCACAAAGAGACCTTCAGAATGGTTTTCTCTTTTTAACAAATCCTTTTCTTTTAGTTATATCTCTTTGGAGTAAGTTGCACTTGTGACATCATCCATACTTAAGGTTTGTGACTTGCCGGCGCCATACTTAAGTGTGTCCCTTAGTGCCTCGTAGGGGTCTGGTAGTGCAGACAAGATTTGAATGGCTTGATCTTCATCTGATATATTGATGTTCAAGCTGGCCTAGTCGTTTATTAATTTCAAGAACATATCCATATTGTGATCAATACTTTTATGTTCTTCAAACTTGAAACTTGAAATTTTTTGTTTCAAGTATATGTGATTGGCTTGAGACTTAGATTGATAATCTCTCTCTCGAGCCTGCCATATCGCTAATGTTGTCTTCTCTTTTATAACCTTTCGGAGAACCACATCTCCAAGGCTCATGCATATAGTATTCTTGGCCCTCTTTTCCTTTTCTTGTTGTGCTGGGTCTATCTCTATCTTAACTTCAGGTAAGGTTTCCGTGACTTCCTTCCCTTTTCCTATGGGATCACCCTCACCTGATGCAGATGGATTCGATTCTTTAAGACATGAATCCAAACCGAGTAGATCTAGCTGACACAACATCTTGTACTTCAATAACCCAAAGTCTCCTTTTCCATCGAACTTTTCCACATCATATCTTCTTGAAGTTGACTCCATGATTCTTTGTTTTAGGCCAAAAAAGTTTAATCACTAGCAGCTCCAAAACCGTATGACACTAGGAATTTGCAGAACTTGGGTTTTAGTCACGCTTCTGCTGTGTCCTATGCTCTAATACCACTTGTTGAGTTTTGAGTTCGATTATAACTTAGGATTGATTCAGGTTTATGCGATTGTTAGAGTTATCAAGAACAAGATTTAACGAGTTCTTCTCAACTGAGAGTACGTCTCGAGTAAGCCTAGCTTACTAACTTCCACGAAAACAACTTGTAAGTTTCTTTTGATTATACTTAGTCTTTGGTCTCTCTCTCACACTAACTCTCTTGCTTTCTTGTGATAGGTACCTCACCAAAAAGAGCTCCAATGTGATGTTATGCCTAGGTAGTATGACACCTACTCCTAATCCCGATCCCAAGACAAATAACAAGAAGAAACTTAAGAAGAAAACACTCACCGAAGACCCCTAGGAACTAAACTCTCTTTACCGAAGGACTATCTCTCTCTTGTCTTCTTTTCTTCTCTCTCTTTTGTGGATGGATTATTGTGATGACCATGTGCCTCTATTTATACTTGTTGGAACCTCTGTTTCCTATTAGGAAAACCGCTTATCAACTCTTTTTCCTACTTGAAATAGGATAACTTTCATGCCAAGAAATACACACACCTAATCCCATTAGAAATTGAATCTTTAAAATTCTTTTAAACTTGAGCCTACTAATATTAACCCATTAGTTCTTTTTGTGCGGTCCAACTTGAATCCACTCAAAATGAGAACCATTGGAGGTCACTCAGCTCCACACTCCTCACAAACTTTAACATATGTCAACATAAAATTAGATACCTCTTACTGCCATGGCATCACACGCGTAAAAAATTGTTTTTAGTTAACTGGATTAGATTTGTGTTATTTAATTGATTCGATTTAACACGCGTCAAATATTTGATTTTTTAAAATATTTTACCAAAAAATAAGTTTCATTTCAAAAATTAATATATCATAATAGAAAAAGTAGTTAGTTCAAAAAATTTCCGAATTTTGGTATTGCATACGATTTGCGTAGTTTCCGAATTGATTTATAAGTATATTGGTCCACCTAGGTAATTATGTGGGATTTTGAAAATTAAGCATTGAAACTAAAATATGATTTTTGATATGTTCGCAGTATATGATTGGAAACCTAGTGAATATTTTCTTCTTTTAAAAGAGTATAACTTAATTCACTCATTCTCTTCTCTCTCTTTTTTTTGTCAACGTCTATTCATATATTCCCTTTAGCTTTTTCAAGATCTCACTTTCTCTTACTTCATTTGAACTGTTAACTCCAAAAATAATTTCATTTCATTTTTCTTTTCCTTTCCTCATCTACACCAATCTTTCCCTAATCATGTCCTCTCACAATCCACCGGATCATCTTTCTCCCTCTTCCTATTCCGGCCACCCCCTTCCACCACAACTTAGCCGCTACGAATCGCAGAAACTTCGCGATTGGAATACGTTCTTGCAATACCTTAAAACCCTAAACCCACCCACAACAATCTCTCGATTCGACCACACACATGTACTAAGCTTCCTCAACTATTTAGACCAGTTCGGTAAAACCAAAATCCATAACCAAGCTTGTGTCTTCTTCGGACAACCTGATCCACCATCTCCTTGCACGTGTCCTCTTAAGCAAGCTTGGGGAAGTTTAGATGCTTTGATCGGACGGTTAAGAGCTGCTTATGATGAACACGGTGATAGATCATCCGATAATAACCCGTTTGGAAACGGGTCGATCCGGATCCATTTGAAGGAAGTGAGAGAGTCTCAAGCTAAGGCTCGTGGAATCCCGTATAGGAAGAAAAAGAGACGGAAGAAGAGCAAAAACGACGTCGTAGTTATTAAGAAGGATTTTTCAAACTCTTCGGGTTCATAATCATTAGTCCACTTGATCTCAATGGCTTGATCATCTATATAAGGTAATCAAATTTTGTTATATCTCGTTCCTTGATTTACATTAATAGATTTCACTCAATCATTTCAATTCTATAAAACAAAATTTACTTGGACCAATTCATTAAAAACCCTAGTGGTGAATGGTAACTTCTTGAAAGGAAAAAAACCCTAATATGAGAAGTTATGTTGCTCTTCTATGATCTTTCATAACGGTTCCTTGGTGTTGGTAATTTAACTATTCACTAGGATTAATTAAGATAATTTTATTTTTATTCGTCTTATATAATATAATTTTGGAGTCTTTCTTGTCTTTAAATATGTGGATACTATCTAATGGTTTGTATTATTATTGTCACCGTATCAAACTTTGGGATCAAAATCCGGTATCAGTATACATGTGACAAAAAAATAATTGTGCCTATAACTTTAAGCCTAATCTCAATCCGAGACATTAAGTTAGTTCCTATTTATGTTATGTGATTATAGAGCTTAACTTTTACATAATCAGATATAAAAGCACAATTATCCGCGTGTTCCTTAACTAGGCCATCGATTGTATACTATATGGTATATAGGTCTGGTAATTATTGGTATAATACTTGTAGCTTTACATAGGCTCTAATGGCTAATGTTTTTCTTTTCATAATTTAACGTTTTATAATATTACTGGCTAATATATATAGCTGTTGAAAAAGAGAAAAGTATGAAACTTCTGTTTTCATCTTAAATAAAAGGAAAATTCGACAACTATGTATAATCTAGATGGCTTGATAGTTGATTCAAATGAACTCGTATATATGTTGGAAAATGAAATACCAAATATTATGTAATTAGATGAACTTGCTGAAAATCAATTGCATGTAAACAATCAACTTTGGGTTATCTGTCTAATTAGACTTATAAATCATCCAAGTTGAACTTGTTGAAAAAATTTCTTAAGATTTTGATCAACCCATAACTAATTAATTAGATGTTACAGGGTACGTAATACTAATTAAAAAAAAACACTTAAAATCCTTTGGATTTAAGAAAACAACCAAAGACATAATATATAGGAAACTCAGTGATGGATCTAGGATGCAATTTTAATGTCTTCAGAAAGAAATAAAGAAAAACTTCAGAGACATATATGAGGGAATTGAACGGGTGTTATATTATCATTAACGATATCACATAAGTCTTTTTTTGTCAAATTTTCTAAAAAAGCTTGATGAAAGCATAACAATTAGTTAAAACATAGTTGTCAATTAACACCATAACCAAACAGTTGCATCCGCCTCTGCAGGAAGCAATAGATCCTAAATAGGATTTTTTCATCATGGTAGAAGAGTTTGGTCATATTTATACAAACATTACTACGTTAACTTGGCTTGATTGGTATCTCAAGTGAATAGTGGAATAATCTAATGATCCAATAGCACAACATTTGAGCTGAACAGAGTTTTCGTATGATAATCATAAAAATTAAAAATCTGGTTTATTACATTAATGTTTTTTATTCTTTTATATACATTTTAACATGTGTAAAAGTATATATGAATCACTTTTTAAAAACGTGAAAGCTTAATAAATGTTATGAATGGTAAAAATAGCAGAATAGTCTCAACGCTTTTTAAATTTTTTATTTTTTTTTGTCAGATATATCAAAAGAGTATCAGGATGACTAAAAATGGAGAAGATACACAGCATCCAATTTTTTAGACAATTTTTAAGCCATGAACTAATAATGCATGCCCGGTTAAATATTTTTAGTTTGAGTCCATTGTAAAACTCTTTCCAAATGTATTGATATAAGCCAAATAGATATGTACGTACTACGATCTTGTAGTTTTTATCCATACACATAACTATCATAAATGCCAAAACTATATATATTTACAGATCCAAAACCAGTAAAGATAAACAAAACAAAATAGAGAAGTACTTTATAAAGAATAATAGAGAAAGCAAAAGTGTTTAATCCGCTTTTTCAAAATAGAGTTCCTTGGTTTTAAAAATTTGAAAATAATTAAATTATTCAAAAATAAAAACAAATTTCTTGTTCGGTTTGTTTTGGTATGATTTTGATAGTATTTTGTTGGTCAACGATTTGGTTTTGATATCTTTAATTTTATTTGTTTCTTTGTGAAGTTCTTGATTTCAAGGAGAAGACTCTAAGGTAATAGACTATCTGTCAAAAAGGGAGTTCGAGTTAAGCCAAACTTAAGGGAAGAATTGAGTTAGGTTAACTAACTCTGGTTCATTATATGAATGTTTTTGTTTGTGATGAATTGTTGGTTGGTTTCAGTTACGGTTTTAATTTCCGTAATTACGTCTTCGGTTCAATTACAACTCATATTGAAAAGGAAAATTAATAGTTTAAAAAAATCTGTAACATTTCGATATAGTTCAACTGTACAACTTCATTGTTTCTTTTACACTCGTTCTCTCTAAAAAACAGATCGTAAATTACAAGCAAAACTCTTGTCAGAATTAACTTGATCTCTAATCGATATTTACTATTGAGTGAACTCGTAAACATCTATTTGTTTTGTTTTTGGATTATGTTTCTATTTTTGTTTTTTAAAAAAAAAGTCGAAATCGTGAGAGACTTGAGAATGTGAGATTGCGATTTTGACTCTTTAGCCAATTCCAAATCGAAGTTTTTTCTTTATCATTTGTTCGGTCGTGTATGTGCGCTCGATCGCTCGAGCTCGTTAGACACAAACATTGTCTCACGCTTAAATACGTTAATCGGTTTGTTTGCTTAAATAAAACTTCCTGTGTTTTGTTTGCTTAAATCGAAGTTTCAGTCTCGAAGTTATTAGACTGAATATTTAAATTTGGAGTTGAGAATCAAAATAAATTAATCGTTTTCAAAATTTTAGATGTTAGAAAGAACAACCATATAAACCGGAATTACATTTTGGCTTAGCTTACTTTGTTTCCGGTTCGATGATTGGTTACCTCCTCGAAAAAAAGTGATGCTATTTTGGGCTTACATGGCTCTTAAATTGTAGGCTCATCGGCCTGTGTCCTCCCTCTTAATCTTTTTTTTTTCGGCGTCCCCTCCTCATCTCTGACTCTCTCTGTTCTTATTTGTTTTTGTTTTTTTTGTAATCTATTTGTCTCTTATAATACAATATATATGTGTGATTGGGAAGTATGGTTCTTGTGAACGAAATCTACAACGTGGGTCCATTATTTGCCACTATATTACCACATTCCATGTCATAAGCTTCCAAATTTAACCGCATTACATTCTTCATAACAATGACGTTACAAAACTCTTTATCAAAAGAATGACGTTACAAAAGAAATTGTTCACTATAATCTTGTTAACAACACTACAATTTATTTTTATAAATATATATATATATATATATAGTCGTCACTCATCATATGCTTCAGTGTTTGATACTAATCAGCCTGTATAAGTATTTTGTTTTTATGTGCATATAAATGCTATATAAGATATAGAAATAAAGTTTCATTATCATGATTTCAAATTTGAAGGAAAAAGAAAAAGAAAATTGTGGAACCAAAAAAAGGGAAATTAATTTTTTTTCCAGTCGGCCTTGTTTTTCTTTCTTTTTTCCTTTTTTTTAAGAGTCAGTCAGCATTATTCTATTGATATTTCTCATTTTTGTTGTCGACCTATAGATATTTCTCATATACTCAGACTTGCCACTGCACAAAAATTTGAAGAGAATAATAACCACAACGGTCGGTAAAACAGTAAAAAAAAAAACCTAACAAACACTAATGAAAACATCTCAAAAACATCATGTATGCGGTTCGACACTAGTATAGACTATCAATGCTCATTTAGCTTTAGTATGGTCAATCTTACGTAGTTATAACTCAAAAATAAACAATTCGTGAAAACGTGCGATCTATCATCTACGCTCCGGCAACGGAGGATAAGGCTCTGTCCGTGAAGTCACTGTGGTTTCTGATCTTACAGCGGGTTTCAGCCTAAAAATATTAGATGAACTTGACGATGAGTCACAATTCATGCGATAGTGATTGGCATTATGGTGGTGATCATCGTTTGGTAATTACAGGTCGAAAACGACAGCGTTGTGGTGGAAAGTTATGTGGTGGATGTGCCGGAAGGAAATAATAGTGAAGAGGAAACGACATTGTTTGCTTATACAATTGTTGTGTCTAATCTTTAAGTCATTGTCTAAGTTATCGTAGAAAATTGCGACTCACTTAGAGTTGTAAAAGTCGTGGGATAGCATTACTATTAGGGAAAACCTCTCTTCTTATCTCAAATATATTATTTTAATAGTTTTAATTTTATTTTTTTTATTTAAAATTTAAATTATATAAAAAATTCAAAACTAACCATGTTAATGCATGTGTCAAATAAAATTTTTACCAAAATTCTTAAAGTTTCTCACTCACTGAAATATTTATTTTATTCTTTTTCTTACGTTTTATTATTTTTTATTTTTTATTAGTGAAAAACTCTCACTAATCATATTTTAAACTGCCAAAATGTAAATCTCTTATTTAATGCGGTTTTAGATAGTAAATAGCATAATAACTAGTTTTTTTGTCCATATAGTATTTCTTTTTTTTTCTGTGTAACATCTTCAATCTTATTGGCTCGTTCAGATACGGATGTAATTTCCACAATTAAGTCTTCGTCTCAAATATCACAAATTGTAAAGGCAAAATAATTTATATTCTGTTACATTCGGGAGTAGCTCAATTTTTAACTTCTTCTTTTACCCTCTCACTCTTTCAAGAAACCCGATAGCAGATTACAAGCAAAGTTGTGCCGATTTATAATCCATACTGAGTAAATTTCTAAGCGTTTCTTTGTTCTGATTCTCGATTATGTTCCTACTTTTCTTCGTTATTCAAAATCCTGAGAGATTTAAGAATGTGAGATTGCGATTATATGGTTCTTTAACCAAGTCCAACGTAAAACCATATATATTAACCGGAGTTACATTTTCTTTTTCTTTTACAGTGGTTTCCGGTTCGATTATCGGTCACTCTTTTATTTTTTTCTGTTTCATATTAAGTGTCATTCTAAGATTTACAATTTGTTTTATAATATTTGTCGTTTTATAATTTTAACGTAGATGTTTGATAAAAAAAATTATTTTTATCCATATTTTTAATGTATTAATCAATAAAAAAATTATAAAGTATATTAATAAAAATAAACCAGGAAAATTTTCTTTAATTTGTGTGTAAAAATTTTAGACGACTCTCGTGAAACGGAGGAAAAAAATTCTAAGAAAAATTTGAGGCGATTATGGGCTTCAAATGGTATTATAAATCGTAGGCTCATTGGGTCTGTTTCTAAACCTCCCATTTTAGATTACGTCCTCCTCATCTCTGATCTTATTTTTTGTTTTTCTGCGATACAAGTGTGTGATAAATAAGTGTCACTCATATGAAGTATGAAGGAAATGTACAACGTGGATCCATTATTTGTCACTAGTTTGACCATAGTCCATCTCATAACCTTCCAAATTTAACCGCAATACATTTTTCATTACAATGACGATACAAAACAAATTGTTTATTACAACCAAAAAAAAAAGAAAATGGTTCATTATAACTTTTACAATTCGTTTTCATAACAAATATACTATATAGATATATAGTCCTTATACGTACTGTTTAATAATTAATCAGTATTTTTCTTAAGCAATTTGTTTTATGTGCATGTTACAATGTACTTAAAGTCTAAAACCAAATCCTTAATTTATAATTTTATTTTATACGCAACAATACAACTTCTTAGCTGTATTACTTTCATAATTTGGAGAAAACAACAAAAACTAAATTATCATTATGTTCAGTCGGCATTGTTTATAGATATTTCTCATATAAATACTCAAACTTGTCACTTCATAAGGATTTGAAGATATATTATACAAGAGAACAGTCGATATAAAGGAAAAAATCGTCAAAACCAACAAACACTAATAGAAACTTCACTAATGGAAGCTTCTCAAGAATATCATCGGTGTGGTTCAACGCTAGTACAAACCATCGACGCTCCATTATCTCTAGTGTGGTCAATACTACGTCGTTTTGATAACCCTCAAGCCTACAAACAATTCGTGAAAACGTGCGATCTAAGCTGCGGCAACGGAGGAGAAGGCTCTGTCCGTGACGTGACAGTGGTTTCCGGTCTTCCGGCGGTTTTCAGCCGAGAGAGATTAGATGAGCTTGACGATGACTCTCAGGTGATGGTGGTTAGCTTTATTGGTGGTGATCATCGTTTAGTTAACTACCGGTCGAAAACTACGGCGTTTGTGGCGGGCGAGAAGACGGTGGTGGTGGAGAGTTATGTGGTGGATGTGCCGGAAGGAAATAGTGAAGAGGAAACAACGTCCTTTGTTGATACTATCGTTGGCTTTAATCTTAAGTCATTGGCTAAGCTCTCGGAGAAGATGGTGGCTCATCTTAGGTTGTAATTTCTAGACTGTTAACTCGTGGGACTATATTAGTTTTAAAGAAGTAAAACCCTTATTTAATGAGGTTTAAAATAGCAACTACAATAGCCCTATTAGAGGGAAAATAAGTAAGGATATGTATAATATATTTATGGAGTTTATGTTACTATATATATGTAGTTTTTATTTTATAAATAGTATATGTTAGTATATTCCGTTTATTATATATGTATCATATATATTTATGGAGTCTAAAACCCTTTAACAACAACAAAAAAAAAGTTTATGGAGTCTGTGTTTTTTTTTCAAATGGAGTTTATGTTTATGTTACGTTTATTTTTTATTTTATTTTGCGAAACATGTTAAGTCTATTCTTAGAATATAATTAGTGAGAGTCTAAGTTTGATAATTAAAAAAGAAAAATAATAAAAAAGGAAGAGGGAGAATGAGAAGTTCTCAAATGAGAACCTTTGAGAGATCTATGAAAACTCTATCCAACATTTGTCTCTTGTTGATTGGTTCAATTTATTTTTTAATTTTAATTACATAATAAGCTTTTATTAAAATATTGTTTTTTGTTTAAAAGATTATGTTGAGTTTTCATGAATGCGAATGCTTTTTTATGTTTTCAATTGTTTATTTTCCTGCACTAAAATTTATGTAACAATTAAAATAAAGTAATAAAAATATTAAAAGTACGTAATTTTGGTTGGTATAATTAGATTATTTGGTGGACCCAGAGCTTTGGTATGAATGACAATGGGTATTCCACAATATCTAAGAGAAGTTGCCACGTGATAGATAATCTCAGTAGGCCCTGTCCTCACCGCCGCAAATTTAGGGGTTTTTCCCGGTTAATGTAACATTCCCAAAAATTATAAGTCTATAATGTAGGGGCAGGGCTTTGTGGCTTGTTCTATTTTTTTTGTTTCCGTCTAAAAGTAGATTTGTATATAAACATGGTGAAAATTACATTGCCAGGCGATCAACGAAAAGATCCTAAAAACTAAGTTGACGGATAATAGGATATCCTCGGAGACTATGCCCAAAAGAGGGAGACTGTTTTGTGGATAAAATGTTCATTCCCTTTTTCTTTTGAGTGTAAGTTTTCAAAGAAAAATTACAAATATATACATAGGTACAGTGGCGGACCAACAAAATATTTTTATGAGAATCAACTTTTTTGAATTATTAAAGTTCAATTAATAACTTAGTGGAAAAAAGAATAAAATAAAAACATGACATTAAACGAAGTTGAACTAAGGTTGGAGGTCAATAATAGAAGTTTTAACCAATTAACCATATAATCTTATTGTTATAAGCTTAAAAAATAAAATTATATAAATTAAGGGGTGCAGGACTGCAGGTGATATCTGTTCTTATCACGTAGGTCCGCCTTTGTATAGATACGTAAATAAAAATATGAATGATATATAGAATAGAAAAGTTTTCTCTTCATCTAAATTGATCTAACTAATTAATGCATACTAATTTAAAAGAAACAGAAGTTATATAGAATATGTATGCATACTAAATGTTATTACTTCAAATCATTCGCGCTAACGAATATTTACATTTTGTTACAGTCGAACAAAAGAGAGAATTAAACGAACTGTTACATTTTAGTTTTTTAATAGAGAACTCGTTTAGCAAACAAAGAATACTTATCAAACTAATGGATTTTCTATTTTTGTTATATGAATGTTCAATCTACTTTTTGGTACTCTATGGTTATTTAGATTCGAAATTCCAAACAAATGTTAGATATGTAGAAAGATTATTCTGATTTTGTGTTTGCGTATAATATTTTGACTATTTGCGAAAATTTATCAAAACTGTTTATCATAATTGCCACTTGACAGTAATAATTTATTCGTAAAGTTTAAAAACGTTTAAACATGATTAATCTAGAAGAAAAAAAAGAATAAACAATTTGCTGTTGAACAAAATATCAACTTAAAAAAAAAAAAGAAACTATTAAGACTAAGGTCCTTTTTCTACATAAGAAACAAAAATGCCGCTCGTGAATTCAATAACATTTACAGACACCTTTGAAGGTTTGGTAGTTCATAAATGATAATATTTAATAGTTTGTCATCCTCTTCACCTTGTTTCGATGCATCTAAGGTCCACATCATCGACTACCCGAACGTACGCCTTGCTTCTTTTTGGAAATTGTTTTAGAAAAGCATAATGAAATTTTTGTTTCTAATATTCATGATTTAAAATACTACTAGACCATAAGATATTGATTCTATTCGAGCAAAAAGAAAAGATACAGCCTTTTATTTTCCTTGCCTTGAAACTAGTAGTGTCCAAGAAAGTTATCTACCACATGAAAAATGCACAAGTTATTGGGTCATGTACAGTATACTCTATATATGTTTCTTTTGGGAAAAACAACAAAAAAAATTTGAAAATAAAAAGTAGTTTAAAATAATGATTGGAAATGATTTAAGATGAATAATACAGCATGGCGTGACATTATGCAGGGGGCTAAAAGAATTTACAAAAACGTTGCGTGGCCCTGAGAATGACGAGAGCATGTGTTACATTACTTATGAGTTGGTCGTGTCTAATCAATAATGAAAACGACTTAAATATTCTGAAACTTTATGGTATCTAGATTTGTCAGACCTAAAATGTAATTTATCTGGATGACTGGGTGTAACTAAACTTCACTTATGTAAATTCGGCTCTGTAAATTATTGAGAATTTGAAATTCGAATATTGTCAAAAAGTTGAAGATATTTGTAGTTGTCTGGATATAAATCGTAAAGTATAAAAAAAGTCATGATCTTTAGATCCTAACTGGGGAGGACCCTATAAGGTAGTAGAAGCAAGCTTAATTGATTTAGTTTTAATATACAGTTAACAATATCAAAATTATACACAATAAATCTTCACTTGAAACTTCCTCATCTGGATATCTAAACTTTTGGAGTACAGTGGGTGGACTGTCGAATTCCATATATATATATATATATATATTCTAATATATATTCTGAATAGAAGGGTGAAAGTACCATTTATTAGCATTTTCAGTCGTTTCCAAAACATTACGCAATGTTATTTTTGGATCCGACAAAAATTAATATAGCCCTCTGTAACCGATTACATTAGCTGTGTTTTAGTTTTTCACTATTACTTGTTGTCAAATTGTCATACGCTCTTTCTTCCGATCCATACACACAAATGGAATAATCGTTAAAAAAATAATGTGTATAATAAAATTAAATTTGTAGAATGGAAATTGTCTATATATAAAGAACTTTAGAATGAAACTAATTTACGTCAAGCTAGAATGACAAGTGCACATTTTTATCGATTTCTAAAAATGCAAGCGTGCCTTATATCCAAGATTCCTAATTACTAAAACCTTTATTAATATCGCTTTTTCTTTAGAAGAACAGCTTAAGCACAACCACTTCTCACGTTCTAATGATGATTACGTTACGGACAAAAAAAAAGGATTTGTATATTGGAATACGATCAACAATGTCGTTTTCTATAAAACGAAATTCCATTTCCAATGGTTTCAAATTTCGATCGACAATATTAACTTAAGTTAACACAATTATTTTCTCATTATAATTTTTGTTTAGAAAATAAACATTAATAATCTGCAACGGAGTTGACTGAGAATCACAACTACTAGTACATACTCCATCTTTCCCATTTTATAAAATGTTTTAATATTATTTTTTGTTCCATTTTATTAGATGTTTTGCAAGTTTTTATGCAAATCTTAAATTTTTATTGGTTGAATGAATTTAGAGTAAAACATTAAATAATACTTTTGTAATGAAAAGTAGATTTCTTATTACTCCATCTAATAAAATGGAATATATGGATTAATAAAAGTAATAATACAGCAAAAGTTAAGTTTCAAAAAAAAAATTATAATACAACAAAACTTAAATTGATCCAATCGAAAGTCACCTTGAAAACAAGTAACAATTTCAAATCTTAGCATAATGCTTATTGACAACTTATGTAACGAAAATGAATATACTGCTAAATAAGTTATCAATAAGCACTATACTAAGATTTAATGATACAATATAGGGTTATAAATCTATGCGATACAAATGAAATGAGGATACAAAATTTATACCGTCATCGTTTTGAAATAGTAAAGAGGCAGTAAAAAATATATTTAATTTATTTTAAACTAATTTTTCTTTGTTAAAGTACAAGTAACTATTATGGTAAAAAAGGTACTAAAAATTTCATAAATATACATTTTTTGATTTTTTTCTAATCTTATGAGAATATATATTTTTAAATATTTATTGTTCTATCATCTATTTTCTTCTAATACCGTCATTTTTATCACTTAAAATTGGAACTGAAAGGTCATCTCTATATTTACCATATATCTTATCATTATTTCTTACCATTTAAACACGACTCTTTAGTCCGCTAGCATTCATTCTCGGTCCTCCCTAAAGGTCCATTTATGCATTATGTAACTTCTTTAAATATCTTTTTTTCAATAAATGGTGTTATTTCTCTGATAACATCTAGCAGAGCAGAAAACATCACTAACCCTCTAGATTCATCTTCTATATTTTTTTATTTCTTTATTTTATACATTCTTGATTCTTGAGAGTTCTTTAAAGGTTTTGTTTTTCGCTAAAGAGAGTTCTTTAAAAGATTTTTACCTGCATCAACAATGGAGCACAAAACACTGAATTTAGATGCTCCATTCCTATCCGTGAGGCGAGTTACAACTAAACTACAGGATTCGAATGAATCAGAGAACACCAAGACGAAGAAGACGACGACGACGACGACTCGAAGGAGAAAAGTCAAAGATTCGTGTCAAGAAACAGACCACGAAACTCTGATTCGGTTATTACAAGACCAGAGTTTCGATCATGTAATGGAACCATCTTCAGTTCCTTTTAAATGGGAAAAAACACCAAAGGATCATCATCATCATACACCAATCGAAGAATCAGACCTAATCAAAGCTTTGGATAGTGTTTCTTCAACCGCAAATTTGTCTGCTAATTGCAGCACAAATGGAGTAAGCGAGTTTGAGAATGACGGAGATGGAGACAAATCGAGTAATGTATCAAGAGATGACGTCATACTTGTGATCTCATCATGTCGAGATTTTTGGCAGCCGCTGAAGCAATCGCCATGAAACAGAAGAAAGAAGCTTCACGAGTTGAAGAAGAGAAGAAGAAGAAACAGAACATTGCTATACATAGAATCTCCATGGCAATTAATCAAGATTTGAACAATGATGATGATGGTGATGATAATGATGATCATAATCATGTTGATGGTATTGATCAGAGAGTTTGCTCAAATGATTTCAAGAAAGTTCGGTTAGGGTACTTGCCACGGTTCTGTTCCAAGAACTCATTGGATGTTCTTAATCCGGTTCTATCTAAGGTCAAGACATGTCAGGATCTTGGAGTAAAATCAGGGAAAATCGTAAACCCTAAATCTCAAGATTCTGTTTATAAAACCAAATCAGCACCACCGAGAATCTTGATATCAAATAAGGTTATGAGTAAATCTCAAGAAAAAAGGTTTTCGACAGTTTCTTCATCGAAACCCGGCGAAATAATCCGAATTCCGAAAAATACTTCGAGGTTGCGAAGACCTACTTCGACCGATCAGATTCAGAGTCAAGAAACTCCGGCGAAATAGAGTCAAGAATCTCTCTGTTTCTCAACTTCCATTGCCTAAAACCCCTTCAGAGTCTTGGCTTTGCCGGACACTTCTGAGAAGCTCCTCCGCTGTCGCCTCCATTGTATCCGGTCAAGCCACTGGTTTCAAGAAGATAGAGCAAAAGACTAATCCTCAGTCTATAAAATGGGAGACGATTGTGAAAACATCATATAAACACTATGATCATGCTTGCTACTCAGAGGTACTAATTAATCGATTGTGAAAACATCATATAAACACTATGTATTAATTAATCAGTAGTAATTATAAGAAATTTCTGAAAATTATTTGTATTATTTATCGTTTGGTTTTGATTAATTTGATTAATTATATGTATGTGTTTTTGGTTAGTTCGATTAAAAAAGCTTCTAGACAAAGATTAGAGGTTACATCTTTGAGTGATGCATAGGACAAAACGCAGGGGACAAAATTAATATTATAAGTTATAGTTTCGAACCGAAAGATTACGAATTTGGCTCAGAAATTTTTGGTATTAAAACAAAATTGATGTTTGTTTGGATTATGTGCAACTGTACAGGAGCTTATGGTGATTCATCCCTCTCGTCAACACAAATCCTAAAACCGGAATCTTTTTTTATCCACATCTAGATTCCTTTTTTTCCGGTACAGTAAAATTCAATATGATATATAAGTTGTATACATAATTCTACCTTTTGATATTATATCGATTGTGGTATTGTGTGTTTAGGATTTGTACATGAGATAATGATTTGTAAGATAAAATCCCAATTCCGTGTCGGATCGGATCGGGCCAGGTTGGTAGTAGCCACATTATTTTCACCAATATCAACATCAATTATCAATATCGGTTTTAAAGATTTGTTTTTATTCAAACATTTGGAATAAAGTATTGTAATGTAAGAAAAAGGAAAAGAATAAATAATTGTAACGGAATAAAGAATGATATTCTTGTTGAAAATACATATTAGGAATTTCTTGTTAAAAATACAAATTAGATTCAAACTCATGTTTTTAACTAGGTGTATTCAATCCGTATAAAATAAAACCCATAGAAAACCGGATCTAATCTAAACTAAACCAAAAAGAAATCATAACCGTCAATTGAATGAGTTCTATATATCCAAAAAAATCTAAACCAAACTCGAACAAAACAAAACTTTTATCAAAGCAGAAAAAAACAAAAATAGGATACAATTAAAAATAGTGAGATCCACATTATCAAGGCCCATAAAGCCCAACAATTCAGCAACGACCCATAAACGACAACAATTTTTTAACCTCTAACGTGTTTCGCTTCCTTTAAAGAGTAACACTGCCGCCGGCAATATACGAAAAGGAAAAGGATGAGGAAGAAAACGACTATGAAGAAGCCGTCGTCAACACCTCAAATGACCCCAAATCCATCACTTCCCGATGATTTGGCATTGAACATCATCGTACGCGACTCAAGATTATACTATCCGACTCTCTCACTCGTCTCCAAAGCTTTAGATCTATGCTGGCTCACCGGAGCTTTACAAGGCCAGGTCACTCATGGGCCGCACCGAGAGTTGTCTCTATTTATGCGTAAAAATGTTTACTTCTTGTAGATGGTTCACCCTCTGCCGGGAACCTGATCAAACCCCTAACGAATGAGAAGAAGAAGTCAAGTGGTTATGTTTTGGCTAAAGTCCCAATTCAACATTCTCTCCGAGTCTCATTGCGGTTGTTTCTAATATTTATAACTGTTGAATTAGCCTTGAAGATAAAGACAAAAAGCATGCTGAAGAATTAATATTGAGATGGAAGCAAGTCACATGATATGTTTACTTTGGACCACAAGAAATTGAGCCGTTTTGCCTAGACAATAAAGCAGGAAACAAATCTCACGGATTTTGACCCACGGTAAAACAGATGGGGGTCGACATAAACTAAAATTTTGCAGGTTGAATATAGCTATGGATTATAAAATCAAAATCCGTGGATTATCGGGTAATCCGCAAATGAAGTTTTCATCGTTAAACACTACAGAGCTTGAACTAGGTATTGGTCTTTATCCGATAATGGCCACCCCCTAAATTATTATTCAAATGCGATTCTAACTAATTATAAATCCAATATTTAATTTTCTGTAAAAAAATGGAGAAAATAATTAAGGTTGACTCGAAAAATATTCAATTAAAATTGATTAAATGTATAAAGTAGTGGGTAACATGTAGTATATAGCACACACATGTAAGATGAGTCGATAATTAATAAATCTCATGTAACTGCACTCATTATATTCACCACGTCACTAAACACTGGACCTTTGATAATTACATACTATAAAACTATAAACAATAGACTCCAACTGTCTAAATTATCAGCTTATGGATCGATCCTACGACTGGTTGCCACGTAATCCCAAGTCAACTCAGCTTTTGATAAATTAAAACAAAATTAAGGAAAAGGGTAAAAAAAAACAAAAATTAAAACTGATGTCCTTCCCACATTTCTACATTAAGTCTTAATTAAGTTTTTACTAATCTTTCGCGCCATATATACGTCCGGTACGTTATTGATCAACGGGACGTATAAAGACCGAAAATGAATTAAAATATGAAACATGAAATAAAATTGATGATTCTTTTTGTGTGTATACAACATTTCTATAATTATGGAAAATCTAAAGAAGTTAATAAGGACTTATTCACTGATTAGGAATTTCAAAAAATAAAAAAATAAAGAAAAACAGAAACAGTTTTGTGGGGG
Organism: Cardamine chenopodiifolia; assembly: GCA_963922655.1. NCBI lineage: Eukaryota > Viridiplantae > Streptophyta > Magnoliopsida > Brassicales > Brassicaceae > Cardamine > Cardamine chenopodiifolia. The sequence continues at coordinate 19,760,794 of OZ000480.1, read as the reverse complement.
AAAATTGTTAAAAAAAAGAATAAAAAATAGGAAAAAAAAGATTCGGTTAGAAAAAGAAGAGAAAGGAGAGAGAACCCACCACCCTTTGGCCCTGGAGAGACCAAAGATGGTCGAAGAGAGAAAACTCTGAGATCATCATCATTCTGCAAAAATAAGGGCAATTTCAAGAAGAAATCAGAAAAAAAATTAAATTCCATATTCGTTAAAAGAATATTGTTCCTATTTTTTTAATTTTGATTTCTCAAACCCTACCCACTTTTGGTAAAGAAGTTTCTTCTTTAAGGTAAGTTTTCATTCTTTTTTTTTTTCTGGCTATTTGTCTCATTTTTGTATGCATAGTTCAAAAAGATTAAAAAAAAAGGTTGAAAAAGATTGATTTTTTTTTGTGTGGGTTCCATGTTTTCTTCACATTGCTTCTTCAAGAGTGTTATTCTTATTCTCTCTTTTCTAAATTTAATTATTGTTTTATATTATTGTTGTTAAAGTTTTGATATTTGTTTGTTTATTGTTCGCTATTTTTCCAGGTATTAAAAGATTAACAAGAAGAAGATAACTAAACGAGTTGTTGACTCTTATAGGAAATGAACATTTTTTGATGATTAGGGTTTTATGCAAATTAGGTTTTGCAATGAGAGACCCTAATTATTCAATTATCAACCTAGTCCTTCTTCTACCAAGAATTCTGTAAAGTTTGGAAAAAAAAATTTCTTTAGGAAAAAATCTGGCGATTTTGTATAGCATTGTTGTATACCTAAAATGGGTTGTCGATGGAATCCAATTGGATTCCAATTCTCTTGCTTCATGTTCTTGATTAGTACTCTTCAATCTCGTTCCTCATTATCCCTCAATTCTGAAGGTAAACAATAATAAACAATTTTTCTCTTCTTTTGAATGTTTTTGTTTTTCCTTTTTAAGGGTTTTTTTTTATTGAGTTTATGTAATGATTGAATGTTTGTAGGATTCGTATTGTTGAAATTCCGGGCAAGAGTTGATTCTGATCCTCATGGAACTCTTGCAAGTTGGAGTGTTTCTGATCATGTTCATTTCTGTTCTTGGTTTGGTGTTACGTGTGTTGAAAATAAAGTGCAAATGCTGTAAGTTTCTTTTTTTTTTTTGTGATTTTTGTTGCAATTTTTAATGATTTTTAATTTTGTTTTTGTTTTGTAGGAATCTTAGTGGTTGTTCATTGGGAGGAACTTTAGCTCCTGATCTTAGTCAATTGAGTGAATTAAAATCCCTGTAAGTATTTTTTTGATTAATCTTTTTGCTCTGTTTCTTGAAAAGAACTAAAACAGATTCTTGTTTTTGTGTGTGTGTGTGTAGAATATTATCCAAGAACAGTCTCTCCGGTGATATTCCAAAGGAATTTGGGACTTTTGCAAAATTAGAGTTCTTGGATTTGCGAGATAATAAGTTAAGCGGGAAAGTTCCACCTGAGCTAAGCAAAGTGTTGACACCAGGAAACTTGTGAGTTAATAATAGCTTGTGATGCTTTTTGATTTAAAACAAATCAATGTGTTTTCATAAAATTTTTTAAAAAATGTTTTTCTGGTGGATTCAGGTTGCTTTCTGGTAACAAATTTGCGGATTTTTTTATTATAAAGTTACTGAGACTTCAATCGCTTTATAAAGTCCAGTTGAAAAAGAATCGAGAGCTGTCTTCTCCTTCCGCTGATGTCTTAGACTGTGTAAATAGAAAACTTGGATACTGGTAATCAAAATTGAATCTTTCATAGCAAATAGTTGTTAAGATGGAGAAATCTTTGTAATTTTTTAATCCATTTGACAGTGTTTCAAGGAGAAGCTTAATAAGACTAAACAAGGCAGAAGCTATCATATTGAGGATTAAAGCAACTTCAAGACATTACATGTAAGCAATCATTTCCTTTCTATATTAAAATCTCGCAATCCTTTTGGTTTGGTTTGTATGTTCCAATCTTTGGTGTTACTAATTTTCTATGTTTAATGTTTCTTCAGGGTGCAAAGGGACTCTCACACGAAGAATAATGTCGCAAATTATCATCCAAGTAATGCAAAAAGATTAATGAAACTTCTGCATTTGGAAACACATAGAATCTAATAACTCAATGTTTCAAATTTTCTTTTTTTTTGTTTTGCAGGTTATTCAGAGAACGAAACTAGTATTTTGAAAAGGCGCGAGTTACTCGAGGGAACGAGTAATTTAGCGGCAATGCCTGCGCCTGATGCTCCTAGTCCTTCTCCAGAGATTGTAACCAAAGTGTTTCCGCGAAGCAGCGGGTCTTTTCCTGCATTAGCTACTGCAAAGAAGAGAATACCTCCATTGATCCCTCCTCCTTCTTCTCCTCCTCCTACCAACACCACAAACTCTATTGATCCACCGAGAAAAGTTGAAGAGAAATCGAAAGGGTTTAAGGACGTTTGGTTGTATGTTATTATCGGAGTTGCTTCTTTTGTGGCAATGCTGATAATAATAGCGGTTATATTCTTGTGCCGGAAAAAAGCTGTGAAGAGTATAGGTCCATGGAAGACTGGTTTGAGTGGACAATTGCAGAAAGCTTTTGTTACCGGTAAAGAAAATGTTAAAACAAACTCATTTTTGCTCTGTTTTCGGTTTTAACATAATATGAGAAATGTTTTCAGGTGTACCTAAGCTAAACCGGTCTGAACTAGAAACAGCTTGTGAAGATTTCAGTAATATCATCGAAGCATTTGATGGTTACACTGTCTATAAAGGAACCTTGTCAAGTGGTGTTGAGATTGCGGTTGCTTCAACCGCGATTTTGGAAACTAAAGAATGGACAAGAGCTATGGAAATTACTTACCGCAGAAGGGTAAATCCTTTTTTCTTTAACTTCTAAAACCGTTTCTTTCGCCCATTTTAAGAATCTTGATTGATTTTTGAAGCACTTAAATTTGCAGATTGATACAATGTCAAGAATCAACCATAAGAACTTTGTGAATCTAATTGGATACTGCGAAGAAGATGAACCGTTTAATAGGATGATGGTTTTCGAATATGCTCCAAATGGAACTCTTTTCGATCATTTGCACGGTAATAAAAATCTAAAATCTGTCTCCGTTATTATTATTATTATTATTGTTATTATTATTATTATTATTATTGTTATTGTTATTATTATTATTATTATTATTGTTGTTATTATTATTATTGTCTTCATCTTCTTCAGATAAAGAAATGGAGCATCTTGATTGGGGCGCGAGGATGAGGATCATAATGGGATCTGCTTATTGTCTGCAATATATGCACGAGCTTAATCCACCAATCGCGCACTCTAAACTTGTCTCATCAGGAATCTACTTAACCGATGACTACGCAGCAAAGGTTCTTAATTGCTTTCTTACCTAACAAGAAAACTGTTTCTATTGTTCTAGCTTTCTTGCTTAACAAGAAAACTGTTTCAATGGTGTTATTGATTCCTAATCAAACCTAGTACTAAAACATTTCATTTTGCAGCTCGGAATGGTTCCTTTCTGCGGACAAACTGGGGTTAAACCGAGAAAACCGATGAGTGGTGATTTACACCAATCTTCATTACCATTACCACTACCACCTGAATCAGAGACTAATGTCTATAGCTTTGGAGTCTTAATGCTTGAGATTATCTCTGGAAAGCTCTCAGATTCAGATGAAGAAGGATCAATTATAAAATGGGTAAAACTTAAAAACCAAAACCAAATCTCAAATTTCTGAAAATTTACATCACTAGTGTAACATTTTTTGTTTTTCTCACAGGCATCAAAGTATCTGGACAATGATAAATTGGGAGATTTGGTTGATCCTACGTTACAAACGTTTAAAGAAGAAGAACTTGAAGTGATATGTGACGTGGCACGACATTGTCTAAGAATTGATCAACGTCAAAGACCAACAATGAAAGATGTGGTTGAACAATTGAAAGAAGTAATCAAGATTTCTCAAGAACAAGCAACACCTAGACTCTCTCCTCTTTGGTGGGCAGAGCTTGAGATCTTATCTTTTGAAGCTACATAATCAGAAGAATGATTCTCTCTCTTTCTCTCTTCGAGTCATCACTTGTATCAAAGGTTCACAGTCTCTTTCTCTCTCTCTTTACAAGTAATGTGTCGTTCTAAAATGTTAAAAAGTTGTTTTCTTTTTCATTCTTCTAATTAAATTTTGTTTCTTGGTTGGTTTTGATAGTGTACTTGGATCCAGATAAATATAACGATGTGTTTGTATAATTGTATAACTGTATACTATCATACATATACATATAACTATTAACTTCGGTTTTTTGTTAACCCAAAATAAAACTGCAAATACACATACAAAAGTAATAGTATAAATATGATCAAATTCAAAAAAACCAAAGTTATATTACGATTGTTTAGAAATAAAATTAAGTTAAGATAATAATATGAGTGTTGGTTGTAATGTGAAACAAAAATCACAATTAAAATGATGTAAAAATCAATTAAAACGCATCGTTATGTTAAAGGTGATTCGCAAGAATTCAGAGATAATGAATCTGACAATTATTCAAGAAATAAATAAGCACAATTTGAAACTTAAACTTTAATCTACTGTCGTTGTATCAATCACTTTATCTAGCAATCTAAGATTTTAAACTGTTGTTTGAACTTATAATCATAAACAAGCGTTATTGAGCAAGTTTAATATGTTCACGGATCGCCTTAGCATCAACTTTCGTTGGCTAAAGACAATCCACTTATCTAATGTTATTTAAGGCGTTGGCTAAAGACAATCCACTTATCTAATGTTATTTAAGGCTTCTAAACTACACTTTTGATGCGTTAAACAACATGAGATCATAAACTAGGTAACTAATCAAGTTCCAGCAATGAGATCAATAATAAATGAAGATATAATAAGATAATTCTCTATCTATGTTTAATTCAATGATTCATGAATTTTCTTGAAAATCCTAAACGTAACTATGAGACTACTCAGCCGTGGATGCAGAGAAACAACCAAGATATGGAGAATAACTTATAATAAAATAAAATATAAATTCAAAAGAGTCTAGAAATCTCTCTGAGATATAGGTTTCAATAGAATGTAAAGCGTTAATAGAATAGAAAGTCGTGCCTAAACAATGACATAAAAACTAATATATATATATAGGTTAAATAACATTATGGTTGAGATCTATTGCAAAACCAAGTCCAAATCGAAAAAATTCCAAGATTTCTTTTTTTTTCTCGGGTTGGTCGGTCTAGAGTGGATCGATCGTTCTGAAATCTCACGACAAGTTGGATCAGTCGTTCTGATGGTGGATCGATCGATCCGAAGTGGAACGATCGATCCACGGTTTTTCTTGTCAATCCAAAACTTCACGGCGTTCCCCTTTAAGTTGGATCGATCGATTAATCCAATATGTTGATCGATTGATCTGAGATTTAAAAACATATGCTTCTTGTTCTTTTGCTCCAGTCCTTGCTCTATATGCATTAGACTTCTTCCAAACGTGTTTCAATCTGAAAAGACTCTAAAACACACATAAAAAAATTTTAAAAGCCTATTAAAACTTAAATCACAATGCATCAAATATGCAATATATCAACTATTAACTTTGTTTTTTTTACAATGAAAATTTCTTTTGTTAGTAATGTAAGACTAGTTTATTCAATAACAACATGGAACAACTCAAATTGAATACTAAATAACATCTGCAAGGCTCTGTATAGTACTTATTTAAATTGGATACTAAATATAACATCTTCACTAGGCAAGATAGCCTAATTTTTTTTCTCAACAAGTGCATTTTAATTGCTTAACTATAATGGTAGTATGAATATTTTGAGAGTCACACTGAGTTATAAAGATTTTTATAGGAGGACTAAAAGGAGAGGCTTATTAAGCTTCTCTAGCATCACTATCTCGTACAATATAACTCACTTCATGTGTCTTTCTATATGACGCAAATATTGTTTCAGATGATCTTCATTGGCTGTCTTTGATGAACTCGCAATGCTTCTCAGATAATAAGTGAATGCATTGTTATTTCGATCGAATAATCCACAACTTTTTCAACAAAAAAATAGCCTTTTTCAGTTTCTTAAATGTGTTTTTCACATCTTTTTCAGTTTCATTAAAAACTTTCCAAAAATTTAACATTTACATATTTGGTTAAAATGGAATATACTTTTTTAGTTTCATTAAAAACTTTCCAAAGTTTAACATTTACAAATTATAGCTCTCCTTTGGTTTTCCAGCTTTTGTAGCTATATGTAGAGAAGTGTATTCAACTTACAGATTTAAGTTAAAATGAAAAATTTTGTATTATTGAAACATGAATTTTAAAATATAATTTAAAATCCAACATTATTGAATTAATAATTTTAAAATAAACAATTAAATTCACTGTTATTGGAAATATTTTAAAATTTGAATTTTAAAGTTTCAAGTAAAATTTCATAGAATTTCTTACTTAAAATATACAAATATCAAAATTTCATATGAAATTTCAAAAAATTTAAAAACAAATTCAAACTAGCTTTTATATTATGTTGTGAGATCTCATTAGCTTAAACATTACTTATTGTAGTAAGAACTAGCTTTTATATATTTTTATGAGATCTCATTAGCTTAAACATTACTTATTATAACTTTCTTCCATATGGACACATATAAATCAAGTTGAGATTTCTTAAGAGAAGCTCATTCATGAAGGTATTTACAATCAATTCCTCAAAAATCCTACCAATAATTAGTTGATAATTTTTTGAAAGATTCCTGTGAAAAAGGTTAATTAAATCTATTGTAATAGTTTATCAACCGAGGTCACATTGTTGTCATTTTATATATATAGATCTATCTTCTTGTCTACTGAAAAACATGATATGTTTGGTTTTTATCTTATTTTAATATATTATTTTGAGTCAATCTATGTATTTTTAGAGTTTTATCAGGTCAAATCATGATAGGAAGAGTTATAATACTTTTGGGAGCAAGATTTGGAGCAAAAGATGTAGGATCATGCAAATACGTTTGAAGTTTGCCTTTATTTGAGGAACTTTTCACCGATGGATTAAGCTCAATTTTAGAAAAAATAGATATTTGAGTTAGCTTTCATCTGAAAGTGGTTTGAAGTCGATCCAACGGTGCAATCAAAAATTATGATAATTTTCGTGAAGACGGTACAGTTTGGCCAGCAGATGAAGCATGCGCAGAGGGAAGACAACAGGAAGAACCAGATCAATCGATCTCAAAATGCCGTAAGTTTCCAAATCGATCGATCCAGACCTCTCTGCCGACCAGATCGACCTGGCTGTGAACTAGATTGACCTGTCTGTGACCAGATCGATCGATCCATCAATATTTGAGACATATTGTTAAGAGATATTTATTGGATTTCTTCATGAGTTCTTCATCAAACCTTGGTTGTTTCTCAGCTTCCATGGCTGAATAGTTCTCTAATTAGGGTTTAGGGTTTCAAAGGAATGAAGAACCATTGAATCAGACACAAATAGGGTTTTTATCTTATGTCATCTTCATCTACTGTTACTACTAATGCTTAGAATAGATTAGCTACATAGTTTATGATGGTAGATTGAATCTATTCTCCAAAAGCTTATAGGTTATCGGATAGAACATACATGAGCGGATCGTCCTTAGCCAACGAAAGCTGATGTTAAGGCGATACGTGAACATATCGAATTCATTAGTTAATGCTTATTTAGGACTTTAAGTTCAAGCAAAAATTTAGATACTTAAATGGTTAGACATAGTAATTGATGCCACGAAAATAGATTGATTAAACGTTTCTGTTCGAGTTTGAGATAGTTTTTAATTAATGCCATGAATAGTTGTCTGGTTCGTAATTTCTGATTTCTGGAGATCTCCCTAAAACCTAGCGCTTTTAATCCATAACTTTACTTCACTATTTACTTTCAATTGCTTTCTTTAATTTTATTCTCAAACAAACAATATTTCTTTTCGTCTTAATTTATTATTCTTTCGATAGAATCGTAGTGTAATTTGGTTTTTGAAGATTCAATCCCTTCTATATTATTGTTTTTATCTGTGTACTTGCAATTATATATTTGAGTTTAAAACTCGTCTATCAAAATACATGACAATGCATTAATATATTGCTTCAGTTTTTGAAGGAAATAGTGGTTTAATTGATATAGCAAATTATTGTCATTAATATATTGCTTCAGTTTTTGAAGGAATTGATATAGTAATTAATCGATTTGACGACAAAAATTTATTAGAGATATGTTCATACTTCATAACCTGGAACCCTACAGGTAAACGACAAACGTGACATAACTTTTCTATGGAGCAAGTCACAGGAAAAGGAGACACGCCTGGCACGTGTCAAACTTCCCCATTCGTGTCTACATTCACTGCTGTGAATAGAACGAATTATATCGCTACATATTAATCTATGGGTTTTCATTCTTTTTTCTTAAAAAAACTTTTTATTTGTCATAAAATGAAAGCTTTATGCATGTGAGTAATTTTATTTCTAATGATACTTCGTATTTGGGCATGATGTGGGGTTTTCTTATCTATCTTTTCCGTAGTAAAAGACAAATAAAATTAAATAAGCTCGTTAAAATCGATGAGTTATTTATTAAAAAAATCCCAAAAGTTGGAGAGGACTTGTTCCATGATATTCTACACCTCTTTGTAAATCTCTAATCACGTGTTTTTAAAAAATATTGATTAAGAAATCATATACGAGATCATAACACATTAACAAGGTTTCGAAGAAATATTTTTATACAAAGATAAACTAGTACTTTAAATTTTATGAATTTGAATTTTATTCTTTAATGACATTGTTAATTAATAAAATTTCAAAAAAAACTTTGTTAATTAATATATATAAACAAAGAGATAGAAAGAAAAACACAAAGACCAATTTAGGGGTGGACAAAAAAAACTGTATCCATGTATTTGAACCGACTCCGATCCAAAAAGTTATATCCAAACCCATTTCATACTTGACCAAATTATTATATTAGGTATAAAATCTTTAAATCCAAAAACCCGAACGAAAATTCTAAAATACATAACTATCTATAAGAAAATACTCTAATTCGAGGATTCTATTCTATAAATGTGAAAAATTTTATAATATACACAAATTGAACCAAATCCGAAATGAAAAATCTAAAAATCTAAAAAAATCGAAAATCCGAAAAACCCAAAAACCCAAAAAATCCAGAATCCGACCCGAAAACCCGATCCAAACCGGAACCGAAAATCCAGAAAACCCGATCCGAATCCGACCCAAAAACCTGAATCTGAATCCGATCCAAAAACCCAAAAACCCAAAAAACCCGAATCCGAACCCGAACCGAATCAATATCCAAATTTTCTGGATTTTTCTAGGTTTTAACTCTTATACCCTAACCCAAAATTTTTTACCTAAATTCGATATCCGATTGCCTATCCCTAGACCGGCCAGTTAATTGCCACGTGGTAGATAAAAATTTATTGGTGATTATTCTCCAAATTTTTATTTTTATTGAAAAGATACATATATGCTCAATTTCTTTCCTCTTTAAAGGGGTAAAGATTTAAAGAGGTAAAGATGCCACATGGAACATTTGGTATCATACTGAATTTATGATTCCTGCATCATATCTTCTCGTAAGTATGATTTAGCTGCATCATATCTTCTCGTAAGTATGATTTAGAACCTAGAACCAGACATTATTGTTTTATCCTAATTAATATATACTCCTGTTAAACCTTATTTTTCTCTTCTTCTTCTTTTTTATTGATAAAGCTTATTTTCTCTTTTTTGGAGGTCAGATATGACAATGAGTTATTTATCCTTTTTCTTTTTCTTTTTGAGAAATAGAGTGTGGGTTTTCACTTTTATTTTTCCCTAAAATAAAGAAGATCAATATACAACCAAATTTACTCAAAAAAAAGGCAAATTAACTATATTTGGAACGACAAGTCGCACTCTCTATTAGTCCTCCACGTAATGCATGCATGCATTATTTCTTATTTATTCCCTGCAAAGCACGTATAATTTTCGACCTTCCAGTACTAATACAAGTTAATAGAAGGTGTCCAATAAAATGTTTCCTGTCCAAGTTCAGTTTCGACTTTTGAGCTGTCAGAGTTCTGCATTTACCAAATACAAACGATAATTACTTGGTTCGGTTAAATATTACAGTTTTTTTTTTGTTAAAATAATATAACTTCTGTTTCTGAAAATAATATTACTTGTGTTTCAGTTTGAATTAAGCTTTTCTTTTTGGTTAAAACTTAAAAAGTTTGAATTGAGCTTTTAAGAAGAAAAAAGAAAAAGAAAATGGCACACCGACAAGTTAACTCAAAACTACGTAACCTATTTTGATATCTGGAGCCCGAATCAAAGGTTCAGATATTTTTTCAACTAAAAGAAAATTAATTGTCTTAGCCTTAAATTCATGTTATTTGGTTCTATGTTATTTGGATATAAAGTATCAATACATACATTTCATATCAGGAATCATTGTAGGATTTGAGTTTATTTCATAAAAACTAAAAAATGTCGGTTTGTTATTTCATTACAATTTTTATCAAATTTTGTTCTTATATTTAAGAAAACTTTTACTATGTGTGTAAAACTTTCACATGACCCTAAACAGAAAACAGAAATTAATAGTATATTTTCAAGTTGTTTATTTAGCGGTTATTATGGATAGTTTATACGGATTCAACATTTTAGAACATTATATTGTAAAATATTATTTTTAGAGATAATCATTACTCAGAAAACAAAAGATGGTACTCTGGTCCACTAATTATATATAAACCCGACGAAATGGAACCAAACCCCTCAAAACACAAAAATAAAATAAAATCAATAACCAAAATATTTATCTTTATATTACAAAAGAAAAAAATGGAGAACAATGCATCACCAGCGAAGAACATCGAACAAGCTCAAGAAAGTTGTTATCAGCAGTGGATGAGTTTACAATCTGAACGCATCCCTGAGCTCAAACAAACCTTAGCTCAACGAAAATCTCCAAGTGACGCCGAAAATGATAGCAAGCTTCGTGAGCTAGAACAAAAGATCATCGGAGATTTCAAAGATTACGCCGGAAAAAGAGCAAATCTCGCTCACCGATGTAGCTCGAACTATTATGCGCCGTCATGGAACACTCCTTTAGAGAACGCTCTGATTTGGATGGGTGGTTGCAGACCATCTTCTTTCTTTAGGCTTGTTTATGCTTTGTGTGGGTCCCAAACTGAGATCCGTGTGACTCAGTTCCTTCGCAACCTTGACGGCCACACTTCTTCAGGTAGGTTCCGTTATTTCAGTTATTTTGATTTTTGGTTTCGAGAATTTCTGGAAAAAATAATAAGAAAAGCTATTTTTTTTCGTTTTGGTTCGGTAAATTTTGGATTGGCTTGGTTTGTAACTAATTTTCGTAATTCGATTTATTTGGTTGTAAGAAAATTTTCGGTTTGGTTTAGCTATGCTACAAAAACTTTGATTACATAAATAATAGAGCTTATGATTTATTTATAACTTTTTATTCGATTTCATTTCAATTTTTTGGTTCAGATTTACGATATATTTTTCAGTTTAATTATAGATTAAAAAAAACAAAATATATAAATTAGTAATACTATTTCTATATAGGTTTCGTAGTTGTTACGAATTTTAGGTTATTCGGTTTGGTTTAATCACACAAGATCTAGTTCCAACAAAAGTAATGGAACCTATGATCATAATGAACTAACTCCAGTTAATTTTGATTCGATTTCAATTAAAGAATTTGGTTTGGGCTTATAGTATACTATGTATCTGATATATAGAATTTTTTGTTTGTCTTGGTTTTGGGTTCGTTTTGTTTGACATAAAAATGATAAAACATAATATATTTATAATTAACAAGATGGTTTGGTTCTGGTTCTGGTTTAAAACTTTTGGTTCGGGTCTAGTTCAATTGGTTTGGTATTACAGGTGGTGACGGCATATCACTTAGCGATCTGATGGCGGAGCAGCTAGCGGAGATCAATGTGTTGCATGTGAAAGTCATAGAAGAAGAAGAGAAGATGACCAAGAAAGTCTCCAGTCTTCAAGAAGACGCTGCGGATATTCCCATTGCCACCGTGGCTTATGCGGAGGAGCACGTCGGAGAGCCTAACATGGCGGTGGATCAAGCTCTCGATAAGCAAGAAGAAGCAATGGCCGGTTTATTGGTGGATGCAGATAATCTAAGGGTAGATACTTTAACGAAGGTCGTCGAGATTCTATCTCCGGTACAAGCCGCTGATTTCTTGCTCGCCGGAAAAAAACTTCATCTTTCGATGCATGATTGGGGAACGCTGAGAGATCGTCGCCGTCGTGAATGTATAGTTGAGGGCGGAGATGAGGCCGGAGGAGAGAAGGAGAAGTAGCTATTTAAAATATATAAATAGGTACGTACGTGTATATGGAAATTGCGTAATAACAAGATTTTATAATCTTCTTCTTTTTTTGATAAAGATAGATATATGACATATAGTTTAGGGTAATATAACCCTTATATATGTTGATTTTATTTTGGAAAAAGACTTGTATTAGATGACATTTCTATATATATAAAGTTATAAACCATACAGTTTCATTATAAAATTGTAGTTGTTTTTGTCGTAAAATTGTAGTTTTACATTTATAATATATCAGTTTTCAAGATAATATGGATGTTTATATTTTGTGACCTTTAAAGTTAGTCCACGTGGCATTTTACTAATCAGAAATACAGTAATTTTCGATGCATGTACACAGGCCAGTTCAATAAAAAATAATGCTCAAAGCAAAAAAACAAATTATGTATTTATACTTTTTGGTATATAATTTGATGTTTTTTATTTTGATCCATTATTTTAGTGACTAAAGTTTTTATTTACTAGATTTTAGATCGGGCCTACGGAGAAACTGACATTGGTGTCTTTACGTGGCAGTAACATGTTCTCGTCTCGACAAGGCAGCTAGGAGATTTTTTGATCCAAGAAAATCCATTGGGTTTTTTTTATCTTCTACATAGATTTCTCTTTTACTTTTATTTTCTGAGTAATGGAATAGCCAAATTATTGGGGTAATGTTATATAAATAGATAATTAATAAGAGACCCTCGAGCCCCATCATGTGATCCTTCATGTCATTTTAACTTTATATATGAAATACCCTTTCATATTTTTTTCTTAATCTTGAAAATATTCGAATTTCAATGAAATATAGACTTCCGTTATTAGAAATTGACTTTTCGTTGCATGCATATGCATCATCCTTTTTTCAGCAACACCAAACGTACAGGGCGGTTATAGACTTTAGATATTTGATTAAAATAAGGGTTTTAGTTTTGAAAATTCATCAGAAGTAACCGATAGGATTCAACATGATTTCAACTTTTCAGTCAATTCATAGTGGTCAGACCCCCACTATCAAAAATTAAACATTAAATCCGAAAGTGGTATTTCAAAAAAAAAATTGTTTATCAAAAATTAAACTCATCAACATGGTCGTTAAAAAAAAATATTTAGAACAAGAAATTTATTTTATCAAGAATGTATATACCACAATTTGAAATAAAACTATTCCACGAACACGACCCACAGACCCAATTTTATCATTTCATCTCCAAAGTTCTCACCTGTATATAAACCCATCAACCCCCACATCAAAATCACAAACCTATTCGACGGAGTCAATGTCGTCTCAAGAAGAAACCAACTCAAATGAAAGAGAAGGAGCCGAGATATGCTATGGCGGATCACTCTGCAAGCAAAAAGCTAACGAGATCTTATCGAGCATAAATTTGCCCACAGGACTTCTCCCATTAGACGTCATGACAGATGAACAACGAGGCTAAGCATCATTTTAAAGCCGTCAGATTAGACGTATCATACAATTCAGAGGTTACTGCATTCGTTGAGAACCGTCGGATGCATCGGATCACTAGAATCAGGATGAAACAGCTTATGATTTGGCTCCACATTGCTGAGTTCTACATTGATAATAATCACCCGGGCAAAATCAATTTAACTACTGGGAGGGGGATGACCGAGAGTTTCCCCGCCGATGATTTCGTAGAAGACAAGTGATTAGTCAACGGTTCAAGTTAGCTATGGTTTTCTTCTTTCCTACTCTTATGTTTCTGTTTTGTCTCTTTTTAATGTCTCGTCATTGGTGTTATTTGATTCCATAAATGCTGTAAAATAAAAAAAAACTGTTCCCGTTGTCCCAAAGAAAAAAACAAAAAACATCTTTTCTTTTATGATTGGGACACCGTGAGAAAATATCGTATGTTAAGTTTGTTGTATTAATTTATATCAATTTATATATTTAGTAACTATATTTTATATATTAGTGTAATATATTTAAACTCAATTAGTTTTCAACAAAAATACATTGATTTTTTTTAATAAATGTAAAATAAAAAGTTATGATAAAGTGATGCTAATTAACTCTCAAAAATATTTATTGAGATTATTATTAGTTTTAGATAAAAAAAATTATAGAAAAAAGACTGACTCTAAGTGATAAACTATCAAACAAAAATTCATAATGAATGAACAATTTTCATATTTTTAAAATAATTATAATATAAAATCTATTTTTACAAAAAATTATAATAATAGTTGGCATTTTCATTAAAAAATTTTATCCAAAAAAGTAAAACTATTTTTTCGTCAAACGAAATATAACACTTAATTTTTTCTAACTACATCAACAATGCATGGTATTATCTTCTAAAATTACATCAAAAAGTTATTAAGAATTTTAGATGTAACTACTTATAAATTGTTTCTTAATATGTAACTACTTATAAAATATCAAAATATGGTGTTCATCTTCTTACTTTAAATAATTTTTTTTAATTAGAAATTTTTTTCTATAAACTAATATTTATTAATTTATCGATAAATTAATATTTTCTATAAATTAAAAAATATTTCGGTCCCAGCAATATTAATTTATAAAGATTTTGTTGTATCTAAATTTTATATAACTGTGAATTAGTCTGACACAAAAATCTCCGATAATATATTAAAATTTCAACATGATACACAAATAATTTTAAACATAAAGACTATTGAGATGAAAAACAAAAAATTGCCCCAAAGATCACACCATTTTTTCACTATACAATAAGAACAGTCTTTCTCAACGAAACTTGAGACGCAGACAATTCATTGAAACTTGTCTCACCGATTCACTTACTAATTTGTCGGCCAAGCATGTTGTTGAAGCCATTCATCCAAGCAAAATCCAAACCGCAGCAAGTTAGATGTTTGTGTAGGACCCAAAAATCGGAATTAAGAAATGCGAAGAGAAATCGTATAAAGAAAATAAAGAAGAACGATTTAAACAATGAAACGATTTACAAAAACCCGTATAAAACCGATTAGAGTCGGAGGCAAGATATGATCTTTGTCCTTAACTCAATAAAGCTCCAGTTAGTGAGACAGATCCACAGAGCTTTTGAAGTCTCAGGATACAACCGATGCGAGACCACAATGCTACACTCAGTGTGGAATCTACGAACGTAGGCAACTACGATATACTCTAGACGTACCGTTTTCTGAAAGAATGGAGAAACGTTTAGCGAGAGAGTGAAGAATCTAAGAGAGAGATGTTTTGTGTTTCCAATGAGTGATTTCTCCAAATGAGACGATTTCCTTATATAGGCGAGCTCAGAGTGAGTTTAAAATGCATGCACTTAAAGATAAGATTTTGCGTTATGATTACATGACATTAACATGTAAAGAGTTACGATTTGTGTCATTATGATTTTTGTTATGAATTCGGATTTAATCTCATAACAAAAAAATCAGAAAAATATTAAGAGGATATATTTTAGACAATTTTTAAGATAAAAAATTATTCAAAAAAAATGGGCCACTCGACCACGAAACATTCCCAAATACCCAAAGATGCACAGACCATCTCGCAATCACGGGTGATCTCACAATCGAGAAATTGGAATATTGGCCTATGATACTATTTTAGTAATCATGGACTTTTTCACTAAAAATTAATTAGTAATAAGTGGAGAGACCCATAAACTTTATGCTAGTTACTCAATTTTTGATGTGGGATAAATTCTAACAAGAAACTTAGAACGAATTGTAGGGTTTATTGGGGAAGTCAGATGTAAGAGATTTAAAGTGAGAAAGTTGCATAAACCTCTGAAATGAGAGGTTTGAGAAACATGAAATGATGATAGATGAGAACACAAAATCAATGAATTACAACAAAATGCAGTTGAGAACAAAAAAAATATGGATTGATCATGTGCCGAATATGGCGGCAAATCCAAGTTCTTTGTGGGTCGGGATTTGGCATGCCGGGGCCGGGTCGAGTAAAATGGCCGGTGTTAAACAAGTGCCCTATCTGTATTGCAAACTCCATGGTTTCTCCACCACTTACTTTTCAAATCATAACATTGTATTATGAGACAACTCTTAATATGAATCATCTCAAGATATATGGACAACCATTCAAGTTCATCTATTATAAATTACAAAAATCTACAAAATACAGAAAAAGAAAAATCTGGAATTAATATTCTATATTGACAAGTAGCGTCCACTATATTTAGGAGAGCCCACTCGAAGCATCACCACGACCACACAAATCATAGATCTTTTCTCTTGTATTTGGATTTACTATTTTATAATATGCAGAATTGAGACCCAAGGAAAAAAAACAATTAAAATTTAGTCTTTTTTTCCTCTCATGAACATTTCCAGAATCTGAGCTCTCTCTTTCCTCTAAGCAATGGAAAAAACATTCCAAGACGAAGTTATTCAATGAGCTCTCTCTTCTCATCAAGTTCCTTGTTCTCTAAGAAAGCGTCAAACAAATGGATAAAAACGGCCTCGTTCTGATGCAAAAGTATGAATTAGGTCGTCTTCTAGGTCAAGGCACATTCGCAAAAGTGTACCACGCACGCAACCTAAAAACCGGAGAAAGCGTAGCAATCAAGGTAATCGATAAACAGAAAGTCGCTAAAGTCGGATTAATAGATCAAATTAAACGAGAAATCTCAGTGATGCGTCTCGTTCGTCACCCAAACGTTGTCTTCCTCCATGAAGTAATGGCAAGTAAAACAAAGATCTATTTCGTTATGGAATATGTCAAAGGCGGTGAGCTTTTCGATAAAGTCTCTAAAGGAAAGCTTAAAGAAGACATTGCTCGAAAATATTTCCAGCAGTTGATTGGAGCAATCGATTATTGCCATAGCCGAGGAGTTTACCACCGCGATCTCAAACCGGAGAATCTTCTTCTAGATGAAAATGGCGATTTGAAAATAACTGATTTCGGGCTTAGCGCGTTGAGTGAGTCGAGGAAACAAGATGGCTTGCTTCACACGACATGTGGAACACCTGCTTACGTGGCCCCTGAAGTGATCTGCAAGAAAGGTTATGATGGAGCTAAAGCCGATGTTTGGTCTTGTGGGGTTGTGTTGTATGTGTTATTAGCTGGATTTCTTCCTTTTCACGAGCAGAATCTTGTCGAAATGTATAGGAAAATCAAGAAAGGAGAATTCAAGAGTCCCAATTGGTTTCCTCCCGAGGTCAAGAAGTTGTTGTCTCGGATTCTTGATCCTAACCCTAATTCAAGAATCAAGATTGACAAAATCATGGAGAATTCTTGGTTTCAAAAGGGTTTCAAGAAGATTGAAACACCTAAATCACCCGATAGCTATCAGATTGAATCCTTAATCAGCGATGTCCACGCAGCGTTTGACATACAGCCAATGTATTACAACGCGTTTGATCTAATCTCTTCGCTGTCCCAAGGGTTCGATCTCTCAGGTTTGTTTGAGAAAGAAGAGAGATCAGGATCGATGTTTACAACGAAGAAAGAAGCGAAAGAGATAGTGTCGAAATTCGAGGAGATAGCAATGAGTAGTGAGAGATTCAATTTGATGAAGAGCAATGTAGGAGTGAAGATGGAAGATAGAAGAGAAGGAAGAAAAGGACAGCTTGCGATTGATGTTGAGATATTTGAAGTGACAAAGAGTTTTCATATGGTTGAGTTTAAGAAAAGTGGAGGTGATACAATGGAGTATAAGCAATTTTGTGATCGTGAGCTTAAGCCTTCTTTGAAAGATATTGTTTGGAAATGGCAAGGAAACAACAATAATAGCAATTAGCACCAATGAGAAGATTGTTTGAAGTGATAAAATAAAATGTGTTTTTCATCTTCATTTTTTCACTTAATTTGGTTGTTTTGCTTTTAATCTCTGTGTAATGTGAGATTTATGATAATGGCTACAATCATCATCTTAGTTTGTTTTTTTAGAGGGTCAATATTTACACAAAGATTTAAAAGTGAAGGAAAGAAACATATTTTTTATTTATTAAACGGTTATCTTTTATTTCGAACAATTAATCTACTCAACATTTTTTTCCTCATATAACATAATATAACGAACATTGGTTTGGACATTACACAACTATAGCCTTTTGCAATGAGAAATGTAACTAATAAAAATGAAATTGCATAATGTTTTGTTGTAAATTTCTGTCATATTTCGATGTAAATTTTACCGCTACATCAAAATATAGCAGAGACTATCAGACTAGGAACAAACTAGGATTAATAAAAAAAAAACCAAAATATTAAAGATCAAACTTGAAATAAATAAATAAACTTGTTTATTAATTGAATCTGTGTATCCCTTTCTAATACATCAAGATTCATATCTCACCACTCTTTTTAACTCTAAATTATAATGTCTCTCAAACCATTCAAAGAACAAGAACATTAAATTTCGTTAAACTCACACATGATTCAAAAATTTAAAAATAAACCTCCCATTTAACACAATAACAAAAAATTTCATTTTCATCTTCCTACTCAGTATCAGAAAGCAAATAAGATGGCAAAGAACGCGAATTAAAAACCGATTCACCATTTTCCGCAGACAAATTCTGCAATTTCGGTTTTAATTCCTTATCATAAAACTCATCATACTCCATTTTATCACCTCCTTTCTTCTTTACTTCAACAACAACCAAAGCTGGAGTCAACTCAAATATCTCAGCATTAATTGTCAATGGACTTTTCATACTTCCTTCTCTTGAACCTTCAAGACTCACTTTACAACTCTTCTTCCGCACGGTAAAGCTCACAACTTTCGCAATCTCCTCCAATTTCGATATGATCGTAGACACAGGAGCTCGAGAAAAAAACCTAGACCCTTCACCATCATCCTCAAACAAACCCAAAAGATCAAAACCGGGCGAAAACGATATAATATCGAAAGCATTCAAACTTGCGGGTCTAGGCATTGAAATCGCTCTTCTCCTACTATGGCTCAAAATCGATTCAGAAACATTTCGATATCATCATCATCAACAAGATTACAAAGCTTATTATCATCTTCAACATAAAACTTAATATGCTTAAAACCTTTCTTGAACCAACTAGTATCCATAGTCTCCGGCATTGTAAACCGTCTTTCCGGTTTAGTCTCCAACATTCGATTCAATAACCGGTTAATCTCAACCGGAAACCATCTTGGACACCTAAAATCTCCTCTATCTTCTTATACATCGCCATAACATTCCGATCATGAAAAGGTAAAAACCCAGCCATTCACACAAACAAGATCACTCCACAAGACCATATATCAACTTTAGCTCCATCATCCGAGCAAGAACCTCCGGTGCCACGTCCCACAAAAAGTATGAAAAAGCCCATCTTGTCGGATCTGATCAGAAACAGCACTTAGACCAAAATCAGAGACTTTTAAGTTTCCATTCTCATCTAAACGAAGATTCTCAGGTTTCAAATCTCGATGATAAACACCACGAAAGTGACAAAACGATGCAGCTGAGATTAATTGTTGAAAATATTTACGAGCAATGTCTTCTTTTAACCTTCCTTTAGCTACCTTGTTGAATAATTCACCTCCTTTGACATATTCCATTACGAAATAGATCTTTGATTTCGTAGCCATGACTTCGTTAAGCTGAACGATGTTTGGATGACGAGCACGTCGCAAGATTGAGATCTCGCGTTTGATATGTGCGGTTAAACCGCTTTTGAAAACTTTCTCTTTGTCTATTGCCTTGATCGCTACGCTTTCTCCTGGTGTAGCGTTTCTTGCGAGATAAACTTTAGCGAAGGTTCCATGACCAAGAAGCCTACCCATTTCGTATTTGCCAAGGATTAAACCTTGTGGATTGCTCTTATCTTGCTTCCTCTTCATCGATTTCACTTTTCTCAGCAGATCCGCCATTGAAACGGGAGAAACTAATGAAAATGGTGAAAAGAAATTCAGATTTTTGAGTTTCGATTAGAATTTGAATTTTGAAAGAAAAAAAATCCACCTGTTTTTTTATTTTTGGTTTATTATTGAGAGGTTGTAGAAGAAGACGATCTCTGTCTCTCTCTCGCTCTCGTCTCTTCTTCTTGATCTCTGTTTTAGGGATTTTTTCTAGAAATAGGAATATTCTTTTTGTGTATATTTGGAATTTTGTTTCAGAATTGCTATACAAAATAAATCTCACTTTTGGTTTGTGTACATGCACCGTTACATATATAGCTTATTGGTCAACTGCTTTAAATGCTTTTAATTGCCAATACCATGTTAGAAAAATTCATTGGGACTGATGGATGGATAAAAAAGAAAGAAAGAGAATGTAGTATTGTGTACCATATTTTGGATTAGATTTCCCTAAATACAAGTTATTGTAGATGGTCAAAATATTATTAGAGTTCATTTTAGAGTGTTGTAAATTGAATTATCCTGTTGCTTGCGTATAAAGATTTACGGCATAATTAATATTAATGTAGAATATTGGTTCGGAAGTTTTTTTTAATCTAATACTCCGTCCTTTTCAAATTGGTTGATATTCTGAATTTTTTTGTTTCATATATAATTTTTTTTTAATTTACCCCAACTATTTTCTACTTGAAATAGAAACTTTAAGCATAATTAATACAAATGTGGGTAAGTTTTATTTTGGTAACTAATTTTGAACGTTTGTGAAAAAAAATCAAGACATCTAATAATTTTAAAATGAAAGGAGTAAATGATATTTACATACAAGACTACCTAGAGAAGCAATAGAAGAATAATATATAAGTTAAAATTAGATACATTGCAACTGCTACTGACCATTTCCCAAAAGATATTTTCAAAAGGAGTAAAAACAAAAATGATCATCACACCTTGGTTAATAAAAACCAGGATTTGGCATTATAGAATATTCAATTTTTAAAAACAATATTTTGATAGAAAATTATACATCGTAAACGTCATTGTCATTGTAATGGTCTCGAGTTCTTGTCTTGTACGTGAATGCCTACACATTTAATCAAAACGAATCAACAGCTGTGAATAAATGTATGGTGTAGATAGTTGTCAAAAAAAAAAAAATATATATATATATATATATAGTGCAGGTCCGAACGACAGTTTTCTAATTAAAAAATCATTACGTTTTAAAACATTTCACCGCACAGAAATAAAATGGCTAACGATTAGTCAATAGTAGAAAGGTACATAGTTTTAAGGGAAACCAAAAAAAATTAGAAAGGTGTTTAGTCACTCCAACACATTACTAATTCAAAAAAATTAGGTACACATAATGTTTCTTTTTACAGAAAACTCAAGATTCTATATATATATTAATTGTTATAAATTGGAAAAGAAAAAAAATGTAAGTCAAAGGTATGAATGAGATTATAAGGAATCTAGGTGGGGTCAACGTAACATAATGGTCGGTCTAGATTAAAAGATAAGCAAAGTGACAAAAACGAAAAGTTTCCACTTGTCGTGAAATTGAACTAATTGCTGTTTTTGATAGATTACCCAACCCAACTAACAAAATCTTATTTGAATTATTACGTGCTAAGAAATGTTTAAATCAAAGTTTTTTTGCACCGTACATTTTGATAATATCTTGCACGTATCAGGCCACAGTTGTAGTTGGTGAATTAACCTTTTGACAGGTGTAATTCGTGTAGTAGAGCAATTACTCAAAAAAAAAAAATTTGTTTAATACATGTAAAATTTTCTCTATTGAGAACTTTTAAAGATTGTCTAAAAAAATAAATATATACTGTAAACTTTACTCTTTTGAGATTTGGGCTTTGCAATAAGAAAAGAGTGAAAGATTAGGTCAATACATAATAACGGACAAGTCAATTGGGCTGATATTTACTTTCTTTCTTATAGGCCCTAAGAATGAATGTATTCGACCTAAACATTGTCCTCATCAAAAACATTTTTTATATCCCGATTTTAACGTATTCTACTAATAGTTTGTAGAGAGATTTTTAGAATTTTTGTTGTTATTGTTTTAAGAGTTTTTTCAGATTAAAACATGTTTGGATGTAGTTTTATGTATAATAGAAACAAATTGATGCAAAGAATCAAGAAGTGGCCTTTTTAGACCTCAGATCGATTAATTTGATACATAAATCGATCGATCCAACTTAAAGAGAAACACAATGAGATTTTAGCTCGATTGATCTACCTCAGATCGATTGATCTATCATATCGTGACATTCCAGATTGACAAGACGAAGACCAGATCAATCGTTCCATTTCAAATCAATTGATCCATCATTGGATCGATCGATCTAGCCTAAACCGACCAAACAAAAAAAATCTTAAAGTTTTACCGATTAGGACTTGGTTTTGCAATACATCTCGAGCAGAACATGATTTAACTTATATATATATATATATATATATATGAAAGTGATTTAACCTATATATATATATATATATATCTTAGTTTTTATGTCATTGTTTAGGCACTTCTTTCTATTATATTAACGGTTTGTTTTCTATTCAGACCTAGATCTCATAGAGATTTCTAAACTTTTTGTGATTTTGATTTTATTGATTATGAATTCTACTTCATATCTTGGTTGTTTTCCTGCACCCATGTCTCAGTAGTTCCATAGTTAGGTTTATGGTTTTCAAGGGAATTCATGAATTATTGAATTAGACATAGATATGAAATTATCTTATTTGGACTTGGTTTTGCAATAGATCTCGACCATAACGTTATTTAACCTATATATATGCACATGATTTAACCTATATATATTAGTTTTTATGTCATTGTTTAGGCACCTCTTTCTATTCTATTAACACTTTCTTTTTTATTCAGACCTATATCTCATAGAGATTTCTAAACTTTTTGTGATTTTCATTTTATTAATTAGGAGTTCTACTTCATATCTTGGTTGTTTCTCTGCACTCATGTCTGAACAGTTTCATAGTTAGGTTTAGGTTTTTCAATGTAATTCATGAATTAGACATAGATAGGGAATTATCTAATTATATTTTCATTTATAGTTGATCTCATTGTTGAAACTTGATTAGCTACCTAGTTTCTGATCTTAGGTTGTTTAGCGCATCAAAAGTGTAGTTTAGACGCCTGAAAGAACATTAGATGAGCGAATTGTCCTTAGCCAACGAAGGTTGATGCTAAGGCGATCCGTGAACATATTAAACATGCTCAATAATGCTTGTCTAGAATTATAAGTTCAAACAGTTTAAAATCTTAGTTTGTTAGATAAAGTAATTGATATCACGACAGTGGATTGGTTATACAGTTGTGTTTGAGTTTAAGATGGAGTTTAAGTTCCCAAAATAATTGTCAGGTTCATGATATTTAATGTTTTCTTCGCTTTTAATTACTGTTTTCGTTACATTACAACCAATACTCATATTTTCGTCTTAGGTTAGTTTCATTCTCAAAGAACCATAATGTAACATTGATTTATGTGGATTTGATCCCATATATACTACTGTTTTTGTATGTACACTTGTAATTTTTTATTTGGGTTAAAACTATGTGTATCAATCACAAAAACTCTGCTTTTTTAATTTCTATCATAAATATATATATATATATATAATATTGTTTTATCTTTCCATTGGTTTTTTTCCCCTTTACATATTTTATTGGAATTAGAAATTACGCAAAGTTGTTCTAATGGTTTGGTTATGAAAACTACTATTCTTTTGTAAATTTATCCCAAAAAAAGGAGAACATCTACTTTGGTATGAAAGATGTCTTTATAAATTTAATCAAACGGTATTTGCAATTTCTTTACCTCATTGAGTTGATAATCGAGATAGTATGGAAATTGCATAAATTTCATTCTCAATTGATTTTCTTAGTTGTCTACAATTCACACACATACGTTAGTTTTAAATTTAGATAATCTCACGTAAGGAACGCTGACAAATGATCAAATCATAAACTCCAGTCAAAACCCCAGTCGAATTTCAATGTAGTAATACATAAGAATAACCAATTACATTGAAATAGAACAAGATCGCAAGCACATGGACCAACCATGTTGGGGTTAGTGGTTAAAATGATAAAATAAAGAATGTGGATGAACTTTTAGGTTGGGTTGCTCGAGGAGAATGTGAATGTGTTAGAAACTTTGTGGAATATTAGTTGGCATTCTATGGCTCTTTTTTGTCTTGGGATTTAGTGGATTTGTTTGGAATTTCTCAATGTCCTTCTTTCTTTACTTATTTAATTTAATTAGTTGTGTTATTTTAATATAAACCATATGCAGCACACTAATTAATACTTTCACAAGAATTACATGTTGTTAGACGTATATTTTGACCCTCCCACAAAGAAAGGCGTATATATATACACATTGTGATGCTCTAATTTTGAAGAAGAGGAGACTCCGACTAAGGAAGTTCGATCTTTACTAATCGAAATAAAAATTAGAAATAATATACAGCGACAGTAAGCTGAAATAAGATCTGCTAATGAAACCGTTTATATACATGTAATTCGAAATCAAAATTTGGAAAGTTTTAATTTTACGCCAAGCTGAGAAACATTTGCAATTGCAAGAATATCAACCATTTTGCGTTTTTTCACAAAATTTGTGTTTCAATATGTATAAACTAAAAAGAGGAGACAGCAAATGATTTGCTCTTATTTAATGACTTAATAGTGTTGGTTGAGTTTAATGCATAGCCATCATGAAATTCATGTAGTATACAATTTGTCTGGAGGTAATATATCTAAATAGTAAATTTAAGATCAATTTTTTTTTTTAAATAGCTTTCGTTCTAACAGAGAGATGTATGGGGTTTTTGGTCGAAAACTTTTCAATTATCCCCCAAAAATTATAGTTTTCCTGTTTCTAATGTCAAGGCCATAATATAATGAAAATAAAACATGAATATGGGGGGTTATAGTCTTATAGTATATGTTTTTCTTTGACATCTAAAACCACAATCAACTAAGTGTTATATATCATGAAAAAAATCTTTTAAAATGTTTAACTAAGAAATAATGAAATCTCAGATTTGACTGGTTATTATTTTTTGATGGGTCTACTAGGTCAAAAGATCAAGTGCTCCTATCTACAAAACTTTTACATTTTTTTACCATTGTAAAAAGATTTAAACTGTGGAGTCAGAACATTTTAAAATCCAATTTTCTGCGTATTTTGAATATTAGATTTAAGTTTGAATTATGTAGGTTATATGGATCCAATCATCCAACAATACAAGCCTTCTAAATAATGTCAAACTTTCGAAATTTCTGATCGATCATCAAATTTTAATTTCTTTTTCTTCCAAAGCAACATAAACTTATAAAAGCTTGAAAAAGCTAAAAGTCTCTGAAAACACTATCTAACTCAATAATAAATCAGAATAAATACCAGAACAACTTAGAAACTGATAAATAAAATGCAGTATATAATATATATATATATATGAATATAATAAATATGAAGTATGTTAATAAAAAAAAATTGGAATAACTACGGCTTATAAAAAATTAATAATAATAATAATAATATATGCTTCCACATAATCCGATGCAACCGATCTCCTTGTTGCATGTACCATGTTATTATACACTAACTTTGGCTCCGAATGGTCCACTACAACATTAAACAATTTCTGTAAGTCATAAAATAGTCTTTCTCCGGCGGACATTTCTTTAAGCCATAAAATTGGCAAACATTCGAAAATTTTGAAAATAGTAACAACACTAATATTAAATTAATACATTTCAATGCAACTTTGATTTTTCGTGATTTCGGTCATGGGAATGTTTTGGAGAGCGATCTGAGAGCGATATAAGACAAAATTATCAATATAATAAAATGCAAAATTTTAAACTTCAATAACCGAAAAGTTAGATCAAACCGTACACTAGAATAAAATCTTGCTATTCAAAAGACGCCGTTATTTTATTTTATTTTTGTAGTCAACTACATCATTATTTACTTTCAACCAAACCCATCAACAAATAACCGATAGTAATAAATATAAGCATTTTTTACAAAGGCGAACAGAAAAAACTCGTAAATTCTTAACCTAGTTCCAAACACACGTTTTTAGGAGTATTAATTTATAGATTTCTAGCATATATAAATTGCACCTAGGATACAGCATCGAATAAAATTAGATATTTAATGAATTTTGTATTTATCAGCATCTGCATCAACTACCACACAAAGTCATCGCACCAACTATACGCCTTTGCTTACTTCACTCAAGTTTCAAACCCATAAATAACAATAACAGAATACTATAATATACTGCAAAATAATAAGGGCCTTTTAATTTTCTTGTAATGCTACAATTACGCAACTTTTTTGCAATTATATTAAAACGTTTAGTATTTATGTGCACTATGATTACTGTATTTTTATTTCCCATGCAATTAGAGCAAGGATAGTTACTAAAGTACAAGTATTACTTGTTGATATAATTTGATGTGCGGTAAACTATATGTTGTAATCCAGTATATAAATACATAAAAGTCGTATAATGGGAAAAAAATCACGGGTTTCGCAACAAATAGGTGATCATATTATATAAAAATTCTATTTCTTTATCAAAAAGGTTCAGTAATTTCTCAAAAGTAAAAACAGTAAATAGACTAGTTAATTTTTAACCAAAAAAAGGAAATGACTAGTTAATTTCTCTTATTCTATTTACTTTTTTATTTCCGACGTGACTGAAGTATTTAACACGTTTCTATGTAATGACAAAGCTACGAGACTGGTCTATCTCAAATCAAATTCCAATGTAAAACTCTAATACCAGGTCAAAAGCACCGATTTTCATTTTCAAACGAGTAGACAATTAGTAGAATAATTCATGTCCTTCGTGTCTTATTAGATTGAAGTAGGAATCTACCCGCATATACGCTAAGTTTTGTGTCATAGTCTTATATATGTAATGTATTTCTTTCAGTAAAATCAGGAATTATATCAAAACAGATGATTGAAATTATTTTATTAATATTGTTAAAAAGTTGCAGTAACTAATTATATATTAGGTTAAAACTAATATGTGAATAGAAATTGAACCTTATTTAATATTTCTTTAATTATTTTACTTTTTTCTCAATTTTGATCAATTTTCATAATACAAACAAAAAACATAATCATATTGAAAAAATTGGTTGATTTTTAATTAGATGCAATTTTCTTTTCAACCGTATGTTGTATATATTTTATATTTTAAAATTAAATATGAATTTTATTAATTACAAATGCCTTTAAAGTTTTAAGTTAATTAATTTAAAATTAATAATGAAGTTCCAAACAATAAAGAGACTCCATACATATATTATATATAAGATTGAATTTATTTAGTTACTGGGAACTATTTTTTTAAAAAGATTGAAAAAGAAATGAACCCAATGATTTTACTTTTCATTTATAGGATACCAATCATGTACTTCTCATCATTATCTTTGCAAGGTACTTTTTCCCCTCTCTTTTCTTTTGAAAAGAAAAAGTGAAAGGAAATTTCTAAAAGACAATTATCAATAATCTGAATCACAAAAATGAGCTGATTCACTTAGTTTAATCTACATAACTTGAAGATATATATTGTTGATTCAAATAATTAAAATTGTTTATTTCCTATATAAACTTTAATCTCTTTTTACAAAAGAAAAAGTAAAAAGTACCTTATAAAGATAATGAGGATAATAAACTCATGATTACCAGAATCCTATAATCCAAAAGACATATAATTCAATTCAATTTTCTTTTTCAATAAAATTAGATAATGTTCATGCATAATCTTGATATAATCATTTTGCAATAGGCTTTTAGAGTTATATATATATATATATAATTTGGCTGCTATAAAATAGATGGATATCCCTAAAAAAACATAAAATCCTGAAAAATACTTAATTATCGGTTAATGCGAGAAATCTCTTATTGAATTCCACTGATTAATCTAATCGAGCTAGTTTATATATATATATATATATATATTTACTTTTATTATTTCCGTCATAATCCACGTCATCATTGGAATATTATCAACATTATGTATCTATCTCCCTCTCTCTTCTGATAAACCTCACCAGCTCCTTTCAACTACAGCTACTACTAAACCTCTTCACCATTTCTCTATCTTCCATGGAAGAACAATCATCAACGCCAAAAAAAAAAATCTAAGTAAAATATGTTTCTAAGGTTGTTTCTTCTCTTATCTTTGGTCTCCTTCTCTCATTCAGACACTTCCACCGTTTCTTGTCCTAACAACTCAGAATTCCGTCATTTAACCAGAGTTTTCCGTTACGTCGCCGGATTCAACTCTTCTTGGTTCTCCTCTGACTGCTCCGCTGTCATCACTGACATCGTTCTTTCGTCAAGAAACCTAAACGGTACCGTTTCTTGGAATCCTTTACGCAATCTAACGCGCTTACGTGTCCTCAATCTCTCCAACAACTCTCTCGATGGTTCTGTTCCCACTTGGCTCTGGTCTAAACCTGGTCTTGTCTCCGTTAATCTCTCCCGGAATCGGTTTGGTGGTGCTATACGAGTGATTCCGGTTAATGGTTCGGTTTCTTCTGTTAAGGAGCTGAATCTCTCGTTCAATCGGTTTACCAACGCGGTTAACCTAACCGGCTTTACTAACCTCACAGCTCTCGATCTCTCGCATAACAATCTCGGTGTTTTGCCTCTTGGTTTGGGTTCTCTCTTCGGTTTGCACCACCTCGATATCTCAAGATGTAAAATCAACGGCAGTGTTAAACCGATCTCCGGTTTAAAGTTGTTGAACTACTTGGATTTATCGGAGAACGCAATGAACGGTTCGTTCCCGGTCGATTTTCCAAATCTTAACCATCTCCAATTCTTGAATTTATCTGGAAACCGGTTTTCCGGTTCGGTTGGATTGGACAAATACCAAAAATTCGGCAAATCGGCGTTTTTACACGGCGGCGATTTCGTCTTTAATGTCTCAAAAATCCCTAAACGCCACCGTCGCCACCCTCCCCCTCACCGGAATTCTCCGCCGCCACGTCATCGAACGGCGAAAACGCATCGTAATAATCGCACTCCTTTGGTGATTGGTTTGTCCTCTTCATTAGGGGCTCTGATTATTCTAATCGCCATCGCCGTCACTGTAATTTTAATCCGGCGTAGATTAACATCGGCAAGGATGAAATCGAGATGGGCGATCTCGAATCCTGCACCTTTAGATTTCAAGATGGAGAAATCTGGACCGTTTGAATTCGGAACAGAGTCTGGTTCGTCGTGGGTCGCGGATATAAAAGAGCCAACGGCGGCTCCTGTTGTTATGGCATCTAAGCCGTTGATGAATCTGACGTTTAAAGATCTGATTGTTGCCACGTCACATTTCGGAACGGAATCCGTTATTTCTGACGGCACGTGTGGTCCACTTTACCGTGCCGTTCTACCAGGAGATCTCCACGTGGCAATCAAAGTGCTTGAAAAGATCAGGGACGTTGATCCCAACGACGCCGTTAGGGCGTTTGAAGCTCTCACTCGGCTTAAGCATCCAAACCTTTTGACTCTCTCCGGTTACTGCATCGCAGGTACTTACTAATCTTTCACCATATTTATAGTTTCTTATTAATTATGCCCTAAAGTTTTGAAATTGACTCTAAACCCCCGATAGGACACAATAACTAGGAAAATTACTAGATCCAATTGTGGAAATGCTTGTTTCAACCAATTAGCAAATCCAGTGAAAATATATATACTTTTTAATGCATATGTAACCTTGGATATTATCTAATGTAAAAAAAGTATACAACGGTAATGGAGTATTTTCCATTTTAAACCAAGTTTCTAAACAAAGTATTAACGATAAAAATCTGACAAAAATTTCGGCAAAATATCAAATGCGTAGACGTCATTTAATGAGTTTTTGTCTCTATTTTCACGGGTTTTTGGATAACAGTTAATGAGGCATTAAATGCTGAACGATGTCGTATTCATCATTAGTATCTTCGTATGAACTGTACTACAGACGAAAAAAGTCAGTTGTGTGTGATGATGGTACGTCGCGTAAAAAAATCTAACTTTTTTGTGCCATGATTACAAGATTTTATGAATTTTCGTGACCTTAACGTAAAAATGTATAATTATTCCTAAAGGTTTTCAGAGAAATAAAGTAATGTGTATGGGATAGATTCTTATAATGACTTATTTTTAGGGTTTTCCTTTTCGTATTTTTGTTAGTGGACTGAAACGACTTAAAAATATGTGCAGACAAGTCACATCCATATGCTTTGGGACTCGTAGAGATTATAGCTTGTCGGGTTTCTAATCTTATTTACCATAGTTACCACGCAAACTAACATTAGCTAAACGTTTAAACTCATCATCTAATCCTGCTTGTTCCCATTTAAACATGAACACAAATATACTTAGGGTCCAATTAGTAAAATTGACCGGAATCGCCTGAATATAGATTAATCTAAGTGGGTCGAATTAAAAAACAATTGATGGAAAATAAATTAGCTTTTTACTCTTATTTAATATGAATTTCTTTCCCAGCTATTCGTTCCATTTCTATAAGTCGTATGTTTGGAAATTGCACACTTTTTATATTATATTTGCAATACCAAGTCTAACATCATTCTATTAATTGTATTTATTAATTTAAGTTAATTAAGATTTATATTCTATTGAGTTTAATGATATGCGTCGATTATGAAATGAAATATTAGTTTTACGTAGATAATTGAAAACGTTCATTTTTGTGAAACAATTCATGGCTAAAGGGAGTATTATGATTTTCTAATATTGTGGTTTACTGTTTATAGGAAAAGAGAAGCTTATATTATACGAATTTATGGCTAACGGAGATCTTCACCGATGGCTTCACGAGCTCCCGGCAGGAGAAACCAACGTGGAAGATTGGAGTGCCGATACATGGGAGAGTCACGTTGGAGATTCATCACCGGAAAAAACAAATTGGCTAATACGTCACCGTATCGCCATTGGAGTTGCACGTGGTTTAGCCTATCTTCATCACGTTGGTACTACTCATGGACACTTAGTCGCTACCAACATCCTCCTAACCGAAACCCTAGAGCCAAGAATCTCGGATTTCGGTATAAAAAACATCGCGAAAACCGGCGATGATATTAATAATAATAATGTCGAATTCGATGTGTATAGTTTTGGGGTTATTTTGTTTGAGCTATTAACCGGGAAGCAAGGGAATGATGAGAATGTTAAATCTGTTCGACGATTGGTTAAGGAGAGAAGAGGAGAGGAAACTCTTGATTCCAGATTACGGTTAGCAGTTGGAGAATCAGTTAACGAGATGGTTGAGAGTCTTCGTATTGGTTATTTTTGCACGGCGGAGACTCCGGGGAAGCGACCAACAATGCAACAAGTCTTGGGTCTTCTTAAAGACATACGTACGGTTTCGTGTTAAGTTAGGTAAAAGAAATTTGTGTGCTTAAGATAAGTGGTTGCTCTCGACGAGTCGTGTATGTAATTAGATTCGGGTGTTGTTAAGGATTTACGGTGTGTGTGAAATACATACGCTTTTGTCGAGGTACTACTTTTTTTTTTCCTTCCAAATACTTTTATTAATAATTAGGAATCTTATCACATAATACAAACTGAGATAAAAAAGTTGTACATAAATAAAAAATTATCGAAATATAGTCAAACCTAACCGCAAGACGAGCTAACTGATCCGCATATATATTATGTTTACGAGATTTAAAACTAAATTTAACCTCACAAAACATATTTTTTCAAAGATGAATCGTCTCCATGTAATTTTGTAGTCGTTTATTCCTTCCATCTCCATTGATGAGCTGGTTGATATAATAATTATCTCCTTCAAACTCGACTTTTCGATATCCAAAATGCCATGCAGCCTGTAAAGCTCATATTAAGGCTGAAAACTCTGCTTCTTCTATTGAATGACGCCCTTGAAATTTATACATTCCACATTCATGTACTATACCAAAATGATTTCTGATAATCCATCCCATTCCCGAATGTGTATTTCCTTCGTGATGTGATATATCGTAGTTACATTTTAACCATCCTCTACTCGGTGTAGTCCATTGGGTTTGTTGTACGATGACTCCACTTGTAGGAGTTGTATCCTTCAAAAGAGAATCACTTGATTTTTGACTATTTCAGTTTCATCCAGCCATTCCTTGGTGTCCGATTGGGTTTTATCCAATATCTCCTTATAATCATAAGGCTGACAGTTGAAAACCAACTCATTTCTCTCCTTCCATAATCACCATAAAATCCAAAAAAGTAATAATAGAATAGGTTTATCTATATTCGTATCAGCACTTCATGAGAAAACAAACCTTATCTTATCTTCCATCATGATTGTTGTGTCAAGTAAAATATGACATGGAATTCCAAATGCTCTCCAGACTGCTGATGAAGAAGGACATGAAAAAAACACGTGATCACTAGTTTCAAGCTCTGTGCAACAACGTGTATACAATGGATTAACTCTAATATTACGGTGGAGTAGATTATCCGCCACACCAATTGCTTTTGAAACAAGTCGTCGTAGAAAATGTTGAAGTTTTGGAGGAATTAATTATTTCCAAATGTTTAATACAATATCTGGGTGATGAAACAACGGTGCTCTAGATTGGACGTCTTTTTCTTAGTGTGTTGTAGGTACTATTATTATTTTTCTC
Organism: Cardamine chenopodiifolia; assembly: GCA_963922655.1. Lineage (NCBI taxonomy): Eukaryota > Viridiplantae > Streptophyta > Magnoliopsida > Brassicales > Brassicaceae > Cardamine > Cardamine chenopodiifolia. The sequence goes on along the minus strand of OZ000480.1, from coordinate 19,727,904 downwards.
CTGAAATTTTAAAGAAGAAGATTTTAAGATGACAAATTTTTACCAAAATATTTACTAAAATTAACATTTGTTCACATACAAACTTACATAAATATTTTTTCTATGTTTTTCGTTAGTATCATTTTTTAATTATTGATTCATGACAAATATTTGTAATCTAGTGATTTGTGTTTGTTTCCGATCGAGAGATTTAAAATTATGTACTAAATGCATGGAAATATTATCTTAATCTGTAGTCAATAAATAAAATCTAGAAAAATATGTAATATGTTAATGGAGAATATGATTTTTCCAAACATTATACTCATTGATTTTTCTTTTCGAGCCGTACTACTCCACGTGATAGGAGAAAAATGGTAGATGGGGGAGACAAAACAAAGTGGGTAAGGTGGAAAAGTATTCTGGTAAGATAATGCTGAGGAGCTGTTGAGACTTTGAGAGCTTATTTGTACTTATTTGTTTGTTTTTCTACAATGTATATACGGTGTTTTAGTCCAAGTATAAAATTTAGATAAAATAAAATGCTAACGAAATCGATTAATAGTGTTTTAGTGTTGAAAGATTCACTATGATATAAAAAAAAATAGAATACGAGTTTTTCCGTTATGATTTTATGATTATAGTTAAGGTAACAATTATAAATGCTTTAACTGGCAATTCACCATGCTATATATATAGCTTTCACATGTATTAGATACTAGTTTGAATTTCGATTCAAGATTTTCTGATTATAAACAAAACTTATACTTACGAAAATAAAACTCACTCGACTATATATAAAATAAAATGTAGTTTGATTTTCTGATTTAGTTGAACAAAAAATCATTTTTCTCAATAATTTATTTAAAATACTAATGATATATTTTTTGCCGTCTGTAATTCTCTTTTTTTAATAATTAGGAGGTTCAGAGCCTGTGGACTCCTAATCTTTTTGAGATAGAACCTAAACTAATGTTAAATTAACGGAAATCGAAGTAGTGTCCTCTTTGATTTTGACCCACAAAAAATTATTATTATCCTAACTCCGCGTTGGTACCAGGTGAGTACTCCATCCAATTGCATGGACCAATTATTTAATTTTAAATTTTAAATTGGGTCCATAGCTCAGTGGTAGAGCAATTGACTGCCGTCCGTAAGTCACTCACACGACCAAATTGAAGTCCGAGTTATAACATAATTGCAACACCATTTAAACTATTAAGTTAGAAGCTCCGGTCAGAATACGCTACTAGCTATATGTATTTACAATAATGAAATTTATTATCATATGAATTTATTTCTCTAGGCAAAAGACTCTCTTGGCTGCCTTCATTTTGTTTTGTCTGATCTATAATTTTCCTCTTTTTCTCTTTGTTTTGTTATGGAATCTACTTTATTCCGCTTTCACACTTTTTTTTATTTTTGTATTAATTAATATTTTATTTTTTACAACATATTTCGATGTTGATATATATTCTTCTCATTCACCAAAAGAGATAAACCTAAGTACTTAAATCCGTTAGCACTTTCGTCACGTCTATATCTTCACATCTTTTCATTCTCTTCTTGACTTTCTTTAAGATCGTCACTTTTTCTTTTTGTATAATAAACAAAACAATTTATTTGATCTCTTCACTTTTTGTTTTACTGTATATAGATATTTCTTTAATGTTTAAATAAATATAGGAAAAAACAATTTTACTATTAGTTTCTTTGACAAAAAACAATCTTGGGATTCTGTTTACAAAGTAAAATGCTAAAGGCTTAGGGTATTTTTCTATATATACACATGACATATCATGGTTTTCAAAAGTATTATGGGCTAAAAATAGGACCTTCATAAATATGAGCCTACGTTAATAGGCCTTATTGGGCTTTGGGGAAGAAAAGTATACAAAAGAGGAATTATTTTGGAATCTATATCCGATCCAATATGATGGATCTTGAGTGTGGTGAGAGCATTGTTGTTTAATCAATTAAGACCAGAAGCAGAAGAAGCTTGTGGAAGTTTCTACAAGAAGTGTTTCTGCAATTACTTAAGGAGTTTGATTCTGTTTTCTTAGCATAATTTTTCCTCAATGCTGTTATTACAATACCAAATTTGTTTATGACTTGAGACTCCACATTCTGAAGTAATCGTCATTTTGTGTTTCTGTTCCTCCTGATCAATTCTTAGATCAAAAGTTCAAAACCCACCAAATAGTTTATTGTTTGCTACAATTTCATCATAATTACACTTGTGGCCACAAAACCAAAATTTTATAGAGATATGAGAATTTAGAAAACAACTTCAATCTGATACACTTTGAGAATTTCATACATTAAGATGGGACTTTTGCACAAATCAAAACCACGAACAATGCCGCAGCTTCGTGCTTTAGCCATTATAAATATGACAGTTTATAGTATTAGCCACATCATTTCCCAAGAATTGGTAAGACCCAATCTCCATCTCACTCTCCTTCCCAATCTTCATCAGAGCTTACCAAAACATCTTCCTTCTCTTCATGAGTTTCATCTCCGGCTTGTAACAACTCTCTCGAATGCTGGTTTCTCAACAACACAAGATCCAGCATTTTCCTCCGCACATTGTATATTGGATTTGGCTCAATCAAACAACCTTTGCTGTAAGCTTCTCTAAGAAACAAAGTCTGCGTACTTCCTTTCGTCGATACATAAAAAACCCCGGGATGCTTTAATATTACTTCCTGCACATTTACTTCAATTCCAAGATCTTTTCGAAAATGAGCTAATCTCTCAACTTCAACCATTTTCTCTACCGTTAAACTCAAAAGCTCATGAATAACTGCAACAACTCGCTTCTCGAATCTCTCTAACCCTCGAGAAATCTCCTTTCTCTCATAAGGCTTCACATAAGGAATCCTTTGCCAATTCCTTAACTCTTCTCTAAATCCTTTCTCAATCTTAAATCCTGCTGGAAGATTAATCGGAAACGCGTAATTCGTCTCAAACTCACTCAACCATTTCTCTCTATATTCCAATTCTCTCCACTCCTCAACTTTCGCCACACACAAACTCTCATCACCATCTCCATCAACTAATTCCAAAGTCTCCAAATCAACTAACCTAAAATCTAAACTATACTTAGCTAAAATCGAATCTCGAAAATCCTCAGGCAATCCTAATTCTTTTCTAATCAACCTCAAAGCATGAACACGAAGAACACCGTTTCTCGACATTAACAATAACTTCTTAATCCTCTTCACTGCATCAATCTCACACTCTCTAATCAAATTCTCTTCTTCCTCAATCAAACCCTTCAATCTCTCAGTAATCTTACAACAAAGATTATTCCTAAAAGGATGAGTAAAAATCTCAAAAGCATGAGGATACTTACTTACAAAAGCTCCTAACTTTACATTCAAACCAACGAGATTCTTCCATCTAGACATAAGCTGTAAAGACACAAAAGGACCACGCTTTTTGCAAGACATGAAGTTTGAAATCTCGAGAATGATGTTGACTTTCCTAATTTGAGTAATGAGTTTGTCTAATTGAGGATCTCTGGTTCGATTCTCTAACCTAGTTTGTGCTGAATCTACAGGCTTTAACCATCTTCTCTGATTGTAGAAGTAAAGAGGGGAAAAAGATGAAGACTTTGTTGGGTTCTGATGAGTTAAAGCTTCTCTAATGCTATTGTACCTCAAAGATTTTAGAGAATTCATATCTTTTACTGTAAATTTGGGAAGAAGAAACACTTTTCAAATACGAAAATACATCGCCATTTCTACAAGACCGGTTCTGGAATTAGGGAAGACCAATTTTTTTTTTTTTTCCCTAACAGAAATGCATTATTACTACGATTATGGGTTTGTGGGCTTTTCAGCCCATTAAGAAAGACTGGATCCGTTTCTGTATAGATGAAGAAACAATTGCTTCAAAAGGTAGCCCATTTGGTTTTACTAAATGAGAGGAAGATTAAGTTGAACTCCTTAAAACGCTTTAATTGTTTTTTGCGATTGTGTTCAGGGAGGCTCGAAATGTCCCAGATCAGTCGATCGGTAAGAATTAATTTTTGTGCGATTTTGTTCTACAAAAGCTCCACCAAACTCCAATTAAAGAACGATTTCTGATTAGATTTAAAAAAACACTGATTTTCTCTGATTAGATTTGAGACCAAATCTTTACAGTGTTCATACTCATCTAACAAATTCACCCAATTAGTTAATGTAAATCTTTCAATAGAAAACCCATATCTTTATTATTTATTCAATAATTTTTTGTATAGATGATTCTGCTGACTAACTACTTCACATTAATGCTTAAAAATGTTTATCAATCAAGAAACTCTTCTTTATACCTATTGTTTACTCCCTTTCTTCTTGAAGCTTGAGTATGAATTCCCTCAATGTTGATTATTTAATCAAAGAATGTGATTGTACCATTGTTATCATAGGCTTTGACTACAGAGGATCTAATCTCACTCACTGCCAAAGCCAGACAGAAACAAAAATAGTCTCAAGAGCAGAGACAAGGGAACAATCATTTGATAATTTCGAGGTTTTTCTCGCCTCCATTGCTAAATCTTCAGTTTTTTATTTGTCTACTTCTTCATCCGATTCAACTCCATTCATAATTTAATGCTTAAAAACTTGGTTTTTGTTTTTGTTTTTAATGTATTTATAATGTTTTTAATGGTCTCCCCTAGACGAAAGTGCAAAACCCAAGTAGACAAATAATTGCGGGAAAACGATAACAACATTAAAAACAAAAAATTGTGAAGAAGTTATGAGATTTCCTTACTTTCTCTTAGATGGAGGTTTTGATAAAGTTTATATTTTTAGGAATCTGGGTTTATTATTCTGTTCTTGATTCAGTTTCTGCTATGGATAGTCTCTTATCTCCAAAGGGTGTTAACTATGAAGGTGAATAAAAACTCAAAAATCTTTCCTTTTATTGTGAAAAAGGTTTAAACTTTTTCCAATTTTTGTCTCTTGTAGTTGCTGCTTTAATGTCAGTGAAGAACAAGATGAAAGAAGAAACAAAGGTTTTGTCTGGTTGGGATATAAACTCTGTTGATTCCTGTACTTGGAACATGGTTGGTTCTTCCTCTGAAGGTTTTGTGGTTTCTCTGTAAGTAGTATCATTGCACACCACTTATTCGACTAAATGCTTCTGAGAAACGTTTTTTCTTCAATTTGATTTGTTTATTAAATCTTTAATCCAGAGAGATGGCTAGTAAATGATTATCAGGGATTATATCAACTAGTATTGGTGAATTAACTCATCTTCGTACATTGTGAGTAAAATATATTTGTGGTCAATCTTGAAAATCAAGAATGTGTTGTTGTATCTATTGGCTTACTTGTTAATTTTGTAGGTTACTGCAGAATAATCAGTTAACCGGTCCAATTCCTTCTGAGTTAGGTCAACTTTCTGGGAACCGGTTTAGTGGAGAAATCCCAGCTTCTTTAAGGTTCTTAACTCACTTAAACTACTTGTGAGTTTCATATTAATGGTTCTTGATTTAGTTCATGTTGTAATTGTTATTATCTTAAAGACCTTTTTTTAAGTTTTATAGGCGCCTTAGTAGGAATCTTTTATCCGGGCGAATCCCTCACCTTGTTGCTGGCCTCTCAGGTCTTTCTTTCTTGTATGTCTTTCTCTACCTAACATTACACTTTATTAAAATTTACTACTTAGTATAATGCTTCTTAGAGTATTGTTTTCGATGAAAAAACTTGAACAGGGATCTGTCATTCAACAATCTAAGTGGACCTACTCCAAATATATTAGCAAAAGACTACAGGTAAGATATGTGAAAACGCATGATTAGAATGTATGTGAAAGCTCTTGATGATATTTGTTTCTGTTGTAGGATTGTAGGAAATGTATTTCTTTGTGGTTCAGCTTCCCTACTGCTTTGCTCAGATGCTACACCATGTTACATTGAAAATTCTCTGCAAAATTAAGCTTTTTATAGTAGGATGTAAATAGTTTTGACTTGTGGTTCCTCTGAAAAGGATAATAGCAAACATCACAGCTTAGTGCTCTCTTTTGCATTTGGCATTGTTGTTGCCTTTATCTTCTCTTTAATGTTTTTTCGTCTTCTGGGTCCCTTGGCATCGATCACGTCTCTCAAGATCACACGGTACACATCTCATAGTCTCTTAGAGTCTGTCATTTACGGTAAATATCAAGACTTTGCTGAAATCCACAATGTTTTTTATGGATTTCTTAGTGCAGCAAGACTACGAATTTGAAATCGAGCATCTGAAAAGGTTCAGTTTTCGCGAAATACAAACCGCAACAAGCAATTTCAGTCCAAAGAACATTCTTGGACAAGGAGGATTTGGGATGGTTTATAAAGGGTATCTCCCAAATGGAACTGTAGTGGCCGTTAAAAGACTGAAAGATCCGAGTTATACAGGAGAAATTCAGTTTCAAACCGAAGTTGAGATGATTGGCTTAGCTGTTTATTGCAATCTTTTACGCCTATTTGGATTCTGTATGACCTCGGAAGAGAGAAGCTTGTGTATCCGTACATGCCAAATGGAAGTGTTGCTGATCGCCTGAGAGGTTTACACTAATAACATTTCTCATTTTGTTTCTCTTTTGATATATATAATGCGAAAAGGTCTTTAAAAGATAATATTTTGTCAGACATAAATTGTGGAGAAAAGCCATCTCTAGATTGGAACCGAAGGATATAACATTGCACTCGGTGCAGCTTGAGGACTTGTTTACTTGCATGAGCAATGCAATCCAAAGATCATTCACAGAGACGTCAAAGCTGCAAATATCCTACTTGATGAGAGTTTTGAAGCAATAGTTGGTGATTTTGGTCTGGCAAAGCTTTTAGACCAGAGAGATTCACATGTCACAACCGCAGTCCGAGGAACCATTGGACACATTGCCCCTGAGTACCTTTCCACTGGACAATCCTCAGAGAAAACAGATGTTTTCGGATTTGGAATACTAATTCTTGAACTCATAACAGGTCGTCATAAGATGATTGATCAAGGCAATGGTCAAATTCGAAAAGGAATTATTTTGAGCCGGGTAGGTCAAAAGATTGAATCTTTCTGTTATATTCTTTAAGTCATTTACATAAAGCAAGAAACTTTACTCGACTTAGACTGACCCATTGAATCAAAACAATCAGGTAAGGACATTGAATGCAGAGAAAAGATTTGCAGAGATGGTGGACAGTGATTTGAAGGGAGAGTTTGATAATTTAATGTTGGAGGAAGTTGTGGAATTGGCTTTGCTTTGTACACAACCACATCCGAATTTAAGACCGAAGATGTCTGCAGTTTTGAAGGTTCTGGAAGGTTTAGTTGAACAGTGTGAAGAAGGGTATGAAGCTAGAGATCCAAGTGTCTCTAGGAATTATAGTAATGATCATGAAGAGCATTCGTTTATTATTGAAGCTATTGAACTCTCTCGACCAAGGTGAGACTTCAACTAATAATAATATTTATTTTTTCCTGGGTTTGTTGTTATTGTCATTAACTGTAAATTGTATTTTCTTTGTCTGTTTTTATATCTCTCCATTCTTTTGTTCCAATAATAAAAATAGATTTGAGGAATAATTTAAGTATTTCAATATAAATAGTGACATTAGAATCAAATGGATTAGTAGATTTTAATGGAAGTCTAATGGGATTTAGACTTCAAATGATTGTTGCGGACATTCTGGATTAAACTATTAGCGTACTAAATCATTCAATTTTTGGGACCACAATCCGATGCGATTTTAATTTACCTTTCTTTTTTTTTGTAAAAATAGTCTGTAATTAACCCACATCGGATTTTTTTATTTTTTTCGTCCGTACTATTACAGAATATAACTTATGTATTTATCTGCTCTATCCGGCGTATCCATTTTAAGCATAACTCAAGTCATCGCCCTTAATACCGGTTTTGTAAAACGTAGGGGTTAAGAGAACTAAAAATTAATGTGTTTCAATTTTCATAACTAAGGTCGTATTGCTTATGTTATGGTAATGGGCTTTGTAACTTTGGCCATCATTTTGATAATTCTATTTTGTCAAAGGGATAATTTCGTCATTGCGAAGGTATAAGAAACCCTAAGTACCATCCCTTATAAGCCTTTCACTTATCTCTCAACGCAGTTTTGTTTCCGCAACTCTCTATTGCTGCTTCCTCTTTGCTCAACTTTGATCTCCTTAAAATGGTAAAGTTTTCGTTTTTTTCTCTGTAGATCGATTCAACGGTAATGTGGATTGTTCAATGTGTTTATGTTTGGCCTTTGTTTTGTTTCTTAGGCGTCGGAGAAGAAGCTTTCGAACCCTATGAGAGACATTAAGGTTCAGAAACTTGTTCTGAACATCTCTGTTGGTGAGAGTGGTGATCGTCTCACTCGTGCCTCCAAGGTTCGTTTTTGTTAGTAAAAATCTTTACTTTACAATTCCCCATCATTGAAATGAGTCTAAATCAATAGATTTTAGATCATAATATGTTAGAACATTGTTGATTTTAGTCATTGTTTCTGTAGGTGTTGGAACAGCTCAGTGGTCAAACCCCTGTTTTCTCCAAGGGTATGTGAATGTTTCATCTCTCAATTTAATTCTTGGGGTTAATTTTGAGTCTAATTTGTGTGATGGTTTTTGTAAAACAGCGAGGTACACTGTGAGGTCTTTTGGTATTAGGCGTAATGAAAAGATTGCGTGTTATGTAACTGTGAGAGGTGAGAAGGCAATGCAGCTTCTTGAGAGTGGTTTGAAAGTTAAGGAATATGAGCTTCTTAGGAAGAACTTTAGTGACACTGGTTGCTTTGGATTCGGTATCCAAGAGCACATTGATCTTGGTATTAAGTAAGTCTTCTGTTTTCGTGGAAAAAATATGTTTGATTCAAATACATTATCGGTGTTGTGTAAAAGACTTGTGGAAATTTTGATTTTGGGTTTGATAAATATGAAAGCTTTCTTATTTTTGGTGGAATGTTTAGATTTGGTTTGTATAAAAGATGAATGCTTTACTGATTGTTATTGACTGTTAGGTTTGGAATCGATTAAAGATAAGCCCGTTACTGTTTTTTGCTCAATTTAGATTTGGGGATGATAAAAGCTGTACACTGTACTTGTTTTTTTTTGTAGAATGTGTAGATTTGGGTGATTTAAAATATTAACAATTTATTGTCTTCTGTGAAATGTTAGACTTAGAGTTGATTAAAGATTAACGTTTATCTATAGTATCTGTTGATAATTTGGTAAATATTCGAGAGTAATAATGGATTTGATAATTCTGTTGCTAGTTCTTCATGTTAGGATGATAGTTTCATTGCTTCAAAGGAAACTATTGGGAGAACATTTACCAATTTCATGGAATGTTAGATTTGGAACTGACTTAAGATGAACCATTTATTGGTTTTTATGAAATGTTAGGTTTGGATTGGAGAAAGATGAACACTTGAGTGGCTTTTTCAGAATGTTTAGATTAGATTATATAGAAGATTTGAACAATTTACTGGTCTTTGTAATTCTCATCTGTTTTTCATTTTGTGTATTTAGGTACGATCCTTCTACTGGTATCTACGGAATGGACTTCTACGTTGTCCTTGAACGACCAGGATACCGTGTGGCTCGTCGGCGTAGATGCAAGGCTCGTGTGGGTATTCAACACAGAGTAACCAAGGACGATGCAATGAAATGGTTCCAAGTCAAGTATGAAGGAGTTATTCTCAACAAGTCTCAGAACATCACTGGTTAAACAAGTTTCTATCTTTAGAGAAATTTTGTTGATTCTAGCCTTGTTTTCAAGTTGTTATCTCGTTGGATGTTAAAGAATTTCTTGTTGTAGTAAATTTACATCAGTTTGGTAGAATCTTAAAGCTTCCAAGAACCTCTGAGAGATATGTTTTTTCCTTATTCTATGTCATCATCAAAACTACTATTAATCAAAGCATCTCCTTTGATATAGCCTTCACATATCTTAAAATGAAGTAGCTAGTTAGATATTTTCAGAATCTGTGAAGACCTAAACTGAAACTGCCCTGAGAGATTTATGAATTGGTTTTCTTCATTACTTGCAGTGAGTTTTTGGTGAGTTGAATGTTCAAGGTTCTATAAATACCAATCTGATCATATAGATTACAATTCCCAAGTAACAACTACAAAACTGGAGAAATACAAAAAGAATTAAGAAGGAAACGAGCCTTAAATATATACATAGCCAAGAAGGCAATAATTAAATCATCTTTCGTGTGATGTTAAAAAAACCAAGATAATAAAACCGAGTTTGTACCGGTGTTTACCCAATAATTTCTGAAGATCCGGTAAAGATGAGACCTTTTTGTTTTTAAATGTAACGACAACGTTTAGCATGATAAAAGAGAAAGATGATTAATAAAAAAATCGAAAAAAGAACAATGCCGATACGAAACAAAATCTTGTTTGAACCATTGTGTTCTTCGTCTTCCTTCTTCTCATTTCCTCCATCATTGCTATAATTGTCGTAATCTTCTTTCTCCGACGATATTACTTCCTCTTTTTGCAATAAAGGCAAACCATATCTATCACATGGAGCAATACCAAGCTTCAATCTTGATGATATAACAGTGTTATTGTAAAATAGATCACTGTTCCCTCCAATTTCGAAACCTTCGAGATTTTTAATAAAGCTTTCGTTAAATGGTAAAACTCCATGGAAAGAATTATCAGCAAGATTCAAATATTTGAGATTCTTCATATTGGAGAAGCACATTGGAACGGTGCCGTCAGTTGATTCCCGCTTAAATCCAAATGTGTAAGTTGAGAAATTGAAAAGAATGAATTAGGGATTGTTCCTGAGAATCTGTTTGAAGCTAAAGATAATTTTTTAGGAAGATTAAGTTTCCGATTCTGTTTGGTATTTGACCGGAGAGAAGATTATGAGATAAATTTAGAGACTTTAGGTTTGATAGATGAGTAATGGAGTTGTGTATTGAGCCTTTGAGTGAATTTTTTGATAAGTCTATATGAGTGATGAGATTTGAGGGGAAATATTTAGGGATTTTGCCAGAGAGATTTGAGTTTGAGATTGTGAGGGAAGTGAGTTTACGCATGTTTCCGATGATGACATAAAGATGATTAGAGGTTGAGATTGGAGTTGATGAGATTTCGAGGTTTTTGAGGTTTTCTAGACGAGCGAGGAAGAGGCCAGAGAGTTGTCTACGGTCGTGGAGGAAGGAGGAGACGGCGGTGAAGGAGCGGAGGGAGATTGAGATGTGGTGTGGAGGAAATATAGAAGAGCAGTTATGGAAGGAGATAGAGGTAATGTGGCGGTAAGGTGAAGCGTTGTCGCAAGTTATGGTTATGGAGGATAAGTTGTGGTTGTTGCAGGGATCTTTGATGTTGAGAGATTGGAGAGATTTGAGTTTTTTTGGGTCTAATGGAGAGGAGGAGACGGTGGCTAAGAGGAGGAGGAGGATGAGAAACGGTGGTTGCGGTTGAGGTTGTGGCAGCTGCATAGTGAAAATGAGATAGATTTAGGAATTGTTGAAAGAAGAGTCTTTGTGAGTTGTGACATTTGAAGAGTTCTTCACTTTTAAGAGGGAAAGTTTTTGATTTTATTTGGTTGTGATGGTATGATCGGGCTTGATCACGTCTATTGTGGTTTAGTCCGGTTCATTCTATTTAAAAAAAAATTAAGATCGTTCCTTTCATTTCCAAAGTCTCCACTTTACCCAAACAAGAGAGTACTTGTTGCTCGGAGTTGAGATTGTTTGAATGGTAGATTATTTTGTGGATTTATGTATTTTAATTAAGATTATAACACAACTTATCGAGAAGTAAATTGGATTTTAACTACGTACCAAATTCTTAATTTGTGTAAATGGAGACACGTAAAATATGATAGGGATAGCTTTTTGATTAGTATATTACTACATCATTTTCATCCAAGTATTGTTACTGGTTTAGAAAAGCCGGTTCAGTCTTTATCACTTGGTTAATCAAGAACAAATAACTAACTTGTGGATCAAGCAACACACTTGAGTAAGTTCCACTAATTACAATGTCCAATAAAGATAAATCTTCACTCTATTTATGAGCCCAACAGGGTCCAGTTAAGAGATTGAGTAAACCTTAACTACTCTAGTTGTGTCACAGACAACAAGATTCTCAGAATCAGATTGATTTGTGCAAAGCCAATTCACCTGTTAAGAAAAGCAAATAGATGTCACAAGACAATACAGAAATAAGAACAATGAGAGCTTTTTGACTAATTTACCTTCTTGCTTAGGTTAATATTCAAATGGAGGAGATCTCTGTTATTGTTGATGTTGTCTGAATCAAGACATTTAAAGCAATCTCAGATTTTAACTGTCTTATCATTACCACCAGAGATCAAGAATCTACCTTTTTCCTGAAACAGAGAAAACGCTACACAAGAAACTGCAGCATTGTACCCACCAACAGAGTAATCTAAACAAACCTTTTGATCGTATTGTTGTTGCTGCTGCTGCTTCCTTTTGATGAAGTTCCTTTTCGAGAAAGTTCTGATTCGATACTGATCAAATAGAAAATTCCATCACCTTTAGCTACCGCACATATCTTGTCTAGCTTATCAACCATGTCGACTTCTGGGATTGCTATCAACTGAACAAACGCTGGGTTTAGGCATTGTCCTGAGTTACTATGTGTATCAGAGCCTGAAATATTACCCGCGAAATCAGATTTGTTGCATATAAATGGCTAAAGAAACCCGAATCAGCGGCAGAGGATTTACCGAAGTCTATAATCTTTTGCAAGCGACCTTTTGAGAAATCCCATAAAACAAGCTTAGAATCAAGTCCACCAGTTATAACTGTAAGATATTAGACATTTTAGAAACCTTGAAGAGATACATATATACTAACAAATCACATTAAGATGTTAGTTAGTTACCTTCCCAAGGTCTCCATGGAATGAATTGCACAGAACTGCATATCTTAAATGTCACATTAAGGTGTTGACTCGAGAGATTTGTTCGAGAAAGAATTTCACAAACTCGAGGGAGCAAAAAAACGAATTAAGGATACACTTTTATGACCAGCTCTAAGGGTTTTATAAAGGCATTTCTGACCAATGTCGATGATCTGCGTTCAACCAAACTAATTAATCTGATAAATGTTCCACAAATTCATGTATATGTAATCGAACAACGATTGAGGGTACCTTCACATCCCCGGAATCATCTGCAGAAGCAAGAAAAGATGATCTTCCGTTGCATACTACCTTAGAAAATCAATAAAACCAAAAGATATCAACATCGGTAAATTTGATAACTTTGTAGAAAGTCAGGATTTTTAAGATCTCTACCTGGTTAACTTCATCTCTGTTGTAATTGTAACTCTCTAATGGCTTCCAAGAAGTAGCACTTAGCTATACCTTAATGCAGAAACACAGAAGATTTTAACTGAGTGAAGAATTTGTATTTAGATTTATCAAAGTTTCGATCTTTTTTAATTTCCTTACCGTATGAACATCGAAAGATTTGATTTCGTTTCCATAAGAAGCATAGAGAATGTTCTCATTACTTCATCACCAACTGAAAAAAAATAGATGAAATTGAGAGAGACCCAAGCAAAAAAACTGTCTTGAAACAAAGAGATGAAACTGGTTCTGTTCCAACGTCAATGATGAATTGCACATCTTTACATCTCAATGACGTTGGAACAGAACCAGTTTATTTGTTTCAGTTATCTTTGAAATTGTTAAACGAAATCTTCAAATCCTAATAAGGAACCCTAAATTCACTGAATTAAACAAATAAATGTTTCAATTAGAGATTTAGAAACCTCGCCGGAAGTGACAACAAGTGCAGGTCGGTCACGAGAAGCTATACAACATATGGCAGTTGATTTGTGGCCTCTCAGCTTCCTTGGCTCCTCCATTGCCATTGCCATAACTCTGAGTTTCTCCGGCGATTGCTCAGTTTCAGCTCTGCTACTCTATGTTCTTCTTAAAAGCAATTGAAAGCTAACCGAACCAAACAAAAATGGTTAAACCAAAACTGAACCAGTTTATAAATCATTTGATTTTTGTTATTTTAAAATTCAAAAAACCAAAATCTTACTGAGCCGAAATAGATTCACTAAATCGAACCGATACACTGAAGCTTATCAAAATTTTGTATTGTTAATTAAAATAAATAGTGACATGATAAAGTAATTGTAACATGTATTACGCATTAATTTTTATATAGTTTTAATTAAACTGATATGAACCGAACCAAACTAAAAATCAAACAAAAATTTTAATTGAACCAAATCCATGAAAGACTGAATTTTTTCCTCTTTATATTCAACAATTCTATAGTTGTAGATAAAATAAATTAAAGATAATCCTAGACTAGAATAATCTCCATCAATAATTAACTCGTTATCATTAGCTTACAACGTCTAAACTGACTTTTTTTAAATACAATATAAATAACCTACCAAATTTTGTTGTCAATTGTCCTGTATTTATATTTTCTGTACAGAAATTGTCCAACAAACCTACAAATTAGTCATAGGACATATCTCTATATCTGGTTTTACTTTTACAATTTATTTAAATATAAAGTTTGCAGGACAAACATTTATCACTGATTCATATGCGTTTTCAAGAATCCATCTTGTTGGTTAACGATTCCATTATTAATTTCGTTGGAACTACAATTAAATCATATCCATATATTTATATTGGGGATTGAAATCCCACTTCATTATTTTATTAAAGTTTATTAGTAAATTACTATATTATATATCTACTTAGCATCTCGGCAACATACATTTTTATAGTTTTGTGATTTGGCTGGAACTTAAACCATAATTACATATGTTACCATGTACATCAAAATAATATTAGTTATATTGTAGCTTTTTTAACTTTCTAAATACCATGCAATCTTATATAACACATTTACATATCAGTCAAATTTTAATATTAAATTTAACCGATTATATCTAATATCAATTATCATATAGTTACTTCTTAATTACTATTATTTTATGTTTATATATACGTTTCTCTGTCACTTTTGTCAACATTTATGGTAAAACATCTTCCGTCGATTCACTACATACTATATATGATTATAGTTATAAGACAATATTATTTTACATGCGTTATCAATAAATAATATCTTTTTAATTAATCATAAAAATATTAAAAGTTACTTTTATTTTAGTCACCATCTAAATTCAAATTTACATTATATATATCTAACTAATAATATATATGTTATCACATAGTTAGATCAATGTTTTGGTGTCAGTAAAACTTTTGTACAAGTCATTAAAAATTAATAAAATTATAAAAGAATAACAAAATTTTATGCATCTTTCTTATTGTGCCTCCAAAAAATTTTCAATTTTCTTTGAATTTATTTATTTGATTCATTCATATTTTCTTCTTCGCTGTTATTCATATATATATTTTTTCTTAATCAAATGAACATAAATTTTTTCTTTTTTTGTGTCTCTATCTATTTTCTAATCTGTTATATACTTAGTTAGTTCACCGAATCTCTTATTTAATAGGGGAATTTGTTGCTATTTGTCGTGGAAACAAATTGAATAATTTTTTTTTTTGGTTCAATATTTTTTGTACCGAACCAAACAAAAACGGTTAAACCAAAACTAAACCAATTTATAACTGAGCCAAAATGGATTTAAGTGCAACCTCACCAAATCGAACCGATACAATGAAGAAGGGGCTCTCTCCAAACTTGACACATCAGCCCTCCCTATTATGCCACATCAGCCTTTCCTCTCCCACCATGTCACCAACCAAACCATAATATTGAGTGCTACGTTCTGTTTAACTCAAATTAAAAATCTAAAAATTTAACTTTCACGTTCTAAACTTCTGGAACTCCAATCCTCAAGGATTAAAAGAGGGATTTTATGTCAACGTGCTTATTCATCTTCAAGAATTTAACGTAAGAGATTCAGTTTCATCATCGCCACAAAGGTAAGAGCTAACATCTCATAATCTCACCGGCCTTCACTAAAATAGTTCCCACCATGTCAACTGACGAAAAATATCACGGCATAACGTCACGTTTTCGGGCAACATATGCTTCAATACGTGACCCTCAATTTTTTCATGTTTATCGATTTCTATCTACCATTCTAATGATTATACTGAGAAGTATCTATGATGTTTATTGTCATAAAGGTTGAAACCCGAATCTCACCATAGTCATCGATTTAATTACGAACTTAGATGTGGGGAAGTCGCAGAAAGCCATGAAAATCAGTGTGTTCTCGCTAGAGCCTGCTAGTTTTTGTTATCTCATCACCAAATCTCGGCTTCATTGCTTATGCGAGTCCATCAAACTTCAATTTTTGCAAGTCAAATTATTTTGGTGTTTGTTTGGATATTTATTTTCATGGGTTTCACCAATGTTTTACTCAAGACATGTCTTATGATCCCAGCCCTTCACCCTTCATGAAATGTCGTATTAGCCTTAACAATCTTCATGTTACATAGATATAGTGGTGCTACAATCTCTAGAGAACCATAGAAAGACTATGACCACGAGGATGGTCGGCATTAATAGTGAAACAAGGTACATGTGGTGGGAAGGGAAGCATGGGCCCAATGGAACCAAAGTTGAAGTTAAAGACAGAACGGTTCGGGGTGAATATGCAAGTACGGGGAGATCAATAGTGGAGGACACTATGACACACATTACACATTATATTTGGTACATGTTTCTACTTTCTACACTTCGGCTTCTCCCATCGTTTCAACTCCTTTCAGCTACGACTTTTTTTTTTTTTTAATATATGAAAGATCACCAAATTTTGGTAAAAGATCATTTAAATCAATATTTATGCAAAAACCAAGAACCAGATATTCCTTATTATAGGCTATCTTCTGATTCTAACAATGTTTTCGGTTAATGGATATCGTTTATATTTTCTATTGTAAGTATGTAGTTTTACAAAATGTGATTAAATTAGGTGATAATAGAATCTTAGATATTTTTTAAAATGATACTCCATTCATCATATGCTAAATTGGAGTCTTGTTATCTAAAGGAGTTGGCATATATGAATGCTTTTACCAACAAAATTACTTTTAAAAAAATAGGTCAAAATAAATAGTAACGTGATAAAGTAATTGTGAAATGTATTACCGCATTATTTTTTATATAATTTTTATTAAACTGAACCGAACCAAACCAAAAATTAAATAAAAATCAAAGATTGACTCTTTTTCTCTCTGTTTTCAACAATCCTATAGTTTATAGATAAAATTAAGGTTCTAGAAATTTGACAACAGACCAGAAATATTATCAAGCAATAACATTGATAATATTATATAAAATCAATAGTAATACACCAAATGGCATTAATCAGCATAAAAGCAATATTCATATTCTCGAACAAATTTGATTGTTAACTGTTAACAAAAACGATCACTCAGGTCGTTAATATTAAATCCTATTGCCTTAGTTCGAGCAGCCTCCACCTTTCTTCACAGCCGAAACATCTTTACCCATATCAATCTTGTCTCCTTTCGATGGAACATTAGCGGATTCGCTCGCAGCTTCCATCGCCTTCTTGCTCACAATGTGGTGAATCTGAATGAGGACTTCCGCGAATGCGTTCTCAACATTAGTGGCTTCGAGAGCTGAAGTTTCCATGAAGTAAAGAGATACTTTCTCGGCGAATGATTTTGCATCTTCGGTCTGAACAGCCACGAGATGGCGGAGATCAGATTTGTTGCCCACGAGCATGACTACAATGTTTGGCTCAGTGTGGTTCCTTAGTTCCTTCAGCCATGTCTCAACGTTTTCAAAGGTGGAGTGTCTGGTTACATCGTAGAAAAGAAGCGATAGTAAGCACTAGTGGTGGCTCAATACCTATTGAAACATTGTCAATGAAACTGAAAATTCAGTTAACTAATACATCAGAACATAGTTAATGAGAAGACGAAACTGAGAATAGTATATTATGTAAAGCAAGTAGCTTTTCAATTTCGAAAATCAAGCTTCAAAAAACTGATAGGAGAAATCGGGATCAACATACTATACAAAGCAAGAAGCTTTCCAATTTTCGAAATTAGACTAAGTAGAAACAGAGAATAGCATATTATATACAAAGCAATAAGCAATAAGTCGTGTGCCAAGGATCCTTATGAAGACTTTTAAGACACTTTATTCTTTGACAGAATCAATAGGCATTCTTTTGCTGCGTTCCAGACTTTGAAATTTTCACATACATAACTTTTTCATATAAATTTTTGATGTTTTTGGTGTTGATGGTGTTTTTTCTTGTAGCTACATCGCCGCCTTCATCTACCACATTGGTCAAGCATGCTAATTAAGAGGATAGACCATAATTACACGGTATGTCACCGTTAAACCGTATGTGTAACTGGATCAAAATCACATTTTGCTATTACCTTAATGATAACTTCTATACAACGATTATATAATTCTTGAGGTTGGTCATGTTGACGTCATCCATGATCTTTAAAGAATAACCATGCATTTGGTCTAAGTTGCATAAGATACATTTGTAATATGAATTAATGTTAAATATTCATGATCAGTATGATTATTTATTTCAGGAACATGTTATGTCATTATCATATCTATAAAACTTTAAATTTTTTGGAAAATTCATAATTCATATTGGTATGAGACATGAAAATTTGTGAAAATTATGCATTATTCAAAAGAAGAATGCACTAGCTATTATCATGTATATATACAATATATTCTTTAGTTTTTTTCATACTCTTACGAAAAAAAATAATCTATTTTGCTGATGTTCGCCTTATTGAAGATATGTTGTACGCATTTGATATTCTTTAGTTTTTTTCATACTCTTACGAAAAAAAATAATCTATTTTGCTGATGTTCGCCTTATTGAAGATATGTTGTACGCATTTGATATTCGGCCTCTTGATAACATCTTGATCATTATTGGTGATGAAGATTTTGAGAGTTCGATTTCCACTTTGAAAGAGAGAGGATTTACCATTATTCTACATTAATGTTAAATATGATGAGAATTAAGCATTGTTGAACAATGTATGTACACAATTATCATGAAATATTTAATATATCACCAATCGAGAAAAAATCTAATAACAAATCACATTAAAAATTTTGAGCATTTTAGATTTTTGTGGGAATATACTAAAACTTTTGTTGAGGTCATATAGTAAGATAAATTGATTCATTATAAAGTATCTTTACGTCTCTAATTAATAAATAGATATATTGCTCTTCCAATCCTATTAGGTTTAGTGACATGTTTTCTAGAGCATGTGATTAGATAACTAACTAAAAATGAATAATATATAAACAAATTTAAGATATCTACAAAATTCTATAGCTTAATAGTGATCTACTAGTGCATGTAACTTGGTCCACAGTGCCCAATTAGTGATGATGTTCATGTCGGAAAGTGGTAGGGGTTTGGACAATCTATGTTTTAATTAAGGTTATATAAGTTTTTAGTTTGTGTTTAGGTCTTTTGGACTATAAAATATTATACCAAATAAATCCGTATAAATTTTGGATCATTTTTTTAGGTTTTAGATCACGTTTAACTTGTTTGGATCATAAATAATATGATCAAAGTTAACCCAAATATGATTTATTTGGTTCCAAAGGACAAAAACATCTAAAATAAATTCTTTAAATAAAACATAATTAATAAAATCCTGACATAAAAAATATTTCTTTTTGTATCCTAAATTATTGTTTTGGTAATCCTCATATATATCTTTAAATTTAATAGAAAATTACTAATTTGAAGTTAAAGTTTTTTACATTTATGTTTAATATAATATATTTATGTTAGGCTTTCTTTCGTACTAAAAAAATATATGACATATATCTTTGAATTTTAATAAAAAAATTACTAATTTTAACTTAGACAATTTTACGTTTATATTTAGTAATATAATTTAGGTAAGATAAGTTAAAAAGCACGCTTCTCCAGTATGTAGGTCCAACCAGCTTGACCAAGAGCCTTTTATCTTGTGAATCTCTGGTTCAACTGACTCTATCCGACCAGATTCTCGTGAATGTTCTTTTTTTCCGCCTACCTCCCATCCCTTAGAGAGCTCGAACTAATCTATGTTGTGTATAAAGACGATGATTCTCCCGTTAGCTATTCTATCGAGTTGTCATGTTCTCGATATCTTGTTTGTGAAATGGAAAAAATATGACAATGTGAAAACTTTACTGTCAAAGTGTTGTCTTTATGGGACTTATGGTATACTCATTACTTGTCTGGCAGGAATGATGTAGTAGATTATACCAATAGTTGTTTAGTTGTAGATGCTCATGCAATGACCAACTTTAGAATCACTAATTTTTCAAGAGACTCTTGCCACATCGAGAATATGCCTTGTCTCGAGGATGCACATCTCGATGTTGAGTCTTGTCATGATGAAAAATTTCTAACTTCTCCTTCTTCGGTCTTGTCTCTTCATATGTATTTTTCTGACGCAATGGTAATTGCAATCTCTCTTTCTTGTTAGTTGTAATTTCATTGATCCAAGCCATCAAATGTGAACTCTACAAGGTAAAATGCTTTATACTTCCTCAGCTCTACCCATCATTTCTTGCAGGATTCATATCCGGAGAGCATTAAATCACACTTAAATTCACATAAGTTGTGTAGGCTCTAAAAATACAAAAACCGCTGTCTTGATTTTTTTTCCAGATACTAGACAAGCTGCAGAGGGCATAATTTTCTAGTTTACAGGTTTAACATCTTCATATTTGTTCTGGCTTTCTCTTAATGAGTTCTTCTTACAGCATCATGAAACAAAAGACCAAAATGTCTCAAGTTTCCACAGCTTGGAAAAGAAAACCACAAAACAAGATTGTGATAAAAAAAATAAAACCATTTTCTTGTACACATTTACTCATAAATCAGAATAGTCCCAAAATTTCGAAAATATTATCAAATAAACGGGGAAAATTGCATTTTTAACATTGAAAGTGTCATATGCTGATACTTTAAACCTCGAAGTTATTACATTATCATTTTTAAAATTATTTTTACTAACATTTGAAACTTTAAACATATTTCCCGTATTTTTTCCGCCATAAAATTCACTACAAAATAGTTATCGGAAAACTGATAGAATTTCCGACAAAATAGTTCCGTCAAAATTTTCAATATTCAAACGATTATATCAGCATATATATTTTTCAACGGATTTTTGATGATTATTCGAAAATTCGTTGAAAATTGTCTGAAGGAACTTTTTTGTCGAAAATGGATTAAGATCTCGTCGGAAATTCCGTCAGTGTTCCGCTAACTTTCTTATAGTAAATTTTACGTCGGAATTTTCAAAACTTAAATGGCTATAAAACAGTTATATCAACATACATATTTTTCAACGAATTTTCGTCAAAACTATTGTGTCGGAAATTTGTTTGTTTTCTGGTAAATTTTTTTTGATAATAAATTTTACGTCGGAAAAAATGCGAGAGATAGTTTGAAAGTTTAAAATATTAATAAAAATAGTTTAAAAGTTAAAAATGTGTTAATGTAATACCATAGAAGTTGAAAATGCTTACCCTTTGGCATTTTCAAAGTTAAAAATGCTATTTTCTCTCAAATAAACCCAAGAAAAAAACGTATTTTTTATCAAAAAAAAAAAAAACGTAAATACCGGTGTTACGAACCTCAGAATATATATTAGTTGATTTTGGCTTTGTGGGCATATTTTGTTATCCGCGGATGAGACCGTTACAGTTATGGTTAGTGGCGCCATTTTTCCGATGGAAATGCGTCAGGGGTTTCTCAGTTGCTATGGAGTTTCAGAATCGCGAAGTTTTGATATGTAATCACTTATGGAACCAAAGAGTCGACGAGGCTCGTGAGCTTTTCAATCAGGCTCCATCTCCTCATGTGAGCCTTTACACCAAGATGATTACAGGGTACACGAGGAACAATAGATTGGTTGATGCGTTGAAGCTGTTCGACGAAATGCCTGTGAGAGATGTCGTCTCATGGAATTCGATGATCAGTGGATGTTTGGAGTGTGGAGATATGGATACTGCAGTGAAGCTGTTCGATGAAATGCCTGAGAGAAGTGTGGTTTCATGGACAGCGATGGTGAATGGGTGTTTTAGGTCAGGTAAGGTTGATCAAGCGGTGAGATTGTTTTATCAAATGCCTGTGAGAGATATTGCAGCGTGGAATGCTATGGTTCATGGGTATTTACAGTTTGGTAAAGTAGACGATGCCTTGAAGTTGTTTAAGCAAATGCCTCGGAAGAATGTGATTTCGTGGACGACAATGATCTGTGGATTAGACCTCAATGAGAGGACTGGAGAAGCTCTTGTTTTGTTCAAGAACATGTTGGGTTGTAGCATAAAATCTACTTCAAGAACATTCACTTGTGTAATCCTTGCTTGTGCAAATGTTCCAGCGTTTTATATGGGTATACAAGTTCATGGCTTGATCATCAAGTGGGGTTTTTTATATGAAGAATACGTATCTGCTTCGCTCATAACGTTTTATGCAAACTGCAAAACGATAGAGGATTCACGTAAGGTGTTAGATGAGAAGGCTCATGAGAATGTTGCTGTGTGGACTGCTCTGTTGTCAGGGTATAGTCTGAACAGAAAGCATGAAGATGGGTTGAGTGTTTTCTCTGAGATGTTAAGAAATAGTATCTTACCGAATCAATCAACATTTGCTAGCGGATTAAACTCTTGCTCTGCCTTGGGAACATTGGATTGGGGTAAGGAGATGCATGGAGTTGCAGTGAAGCTTGGTTTAGGAAATGATGCCTTTGTGGGTAATTCTCTGGTTGTGATGTACAGTGATTGTGGAAACGTGAATGATGCCGTTTCAGTGTTCATAGAAATCTCGAAGAAGAGCATTGTGTCGTGGAATTCCATTATTGTTGGCTGCGCGCAGCATGGGCGTGGAAAGTGGGCATTTGTCATATTCGGTCAAATGATTCGCTTAAATAAAGAGCCAGATGAGATCACTTTCACTGGCTTGCTCTCTGCTTGTAGCCATTGTGGATTTCTACAGAAAGGAAGAAAGCTGTTTGATTACATGTCAAGCGGACCAAAGCATATCGATAGAAAGATTCAACACTACACTTGTATGGTTGATATCTTGGGAAGATGCGGGGAGCTGAAAGCAGCAGAGGAACTTATCCAGAGCATGCTTGTGAAACCTAATGAAATGGTTTGGTTGGCTTTGCTTAGTGCTTGTAGGATGCATTCTGATGTAGACAGAGGCGAGAAAGCTGCTGCAGCCATTTTTAATCTGGAATCAGAATCAAGCGCTGCTTATGTCTTGTTGTCGAATATATATGCTTCTGCTGGTAGATGGTTGAACGTATCAAAATTAAGAGTTAAGATGAAGCAGAAGGGGATAATGAAGAAACCCGGGAGCAGTTGGGTTGTGCTTAGGGGGAAAAAGCATGAGTTTTTCTCTAGTGATCAACCACACTGCTTGAGAACATATGAGAAGTTGAAGTTTCTGAGAGAGAAGTTGAAGGAACTTGGCTATGTTCCTGACTATAGATCTGCTTTACATGATGTTGAAGATGAACAGAAAGAAGAGATGTTGTGGTATCACAGTGAGAGGCTTGCTGTTGTGTTTGGGTTGATTAATACAGTTGAAGGAAGTACAGTCACAGTGATGAAAAATCTACGGGTTTGTGAAGATTGTCACACAGTGATTAAGTTGATCTCTAGAGTTGTGGGACGTGAAATTGTTATAAGGGATCCGGCTCGGTTTCATCATTTCAGGAATGGGATGTGTTCTTGTGGGGATTATTGGTAGAAAGGTAACTTGAGAAATTTCAAACTTTGACTTGTGATGTGAGAATCTCCCGTCAAAAATCTGATCCTACAAAAAAATTAGATATTAATGTATAAGAATAAGAGGCTATAAACACGGTTCTGACTTGTCTGGTGGTGATTAAGTGAAGATCCAGTTTAAAAGAGGAAACCTTATTCAAGTTGCATCAGAACAATCAAAGAAACAATGGTACAATTGCTAGGTACCTCTCTGCTACTGCTATATGAAAAAGAGTAGCAGGACAACAATACAGGTGGTACGCATTTGGCATAAACAACATAGATTATTTATTAGTATCCCATAATTCTTAGTCACGACAAAACCAGAAACTAAATTACATAATATCTTCTGCAGGTGACGATGGGAAGACTACTCAGGAAACTACTGAGTTGCTATGCAGCCAATCCTCAAGATACATAGGACGATGTCTCCTGTTTAGGTTCTTTTACAATATTCCTTCTTCAGGAAACTACTAAGTTACTATGACTGTAGACTGTTGTTATGATTTAATTCTACTATGGTTCTTGGCATCCCTCTCATTGTTCTATCTTGTCATATCTTGCTATGTTATAACTGTTACAGATTATTGAAGTTGCTAGCAGCATTGTAAGATCTAATCAAGAAGCTATGAAGGGAGACATTCGTGAGAGCTGAGAATATGGCAAAGCTCTATTATTGTCAACAAAAGATTCTGCGAGTGGGAATGAGAATGAAGAGCGAGGAGAGAGTGGTGTAGAGACAGAGAGAAAAAGACAGCGAAACAAGGTAATTAAGCCATTAGTCATCAACTTAACGTTGGATTATGTGTCCAATGTTACCGAAAGAGTTTACAAAGTGATTTGATTCGAACAGGCTTCTTTTGTAGAATAAGAGATTGCATAATTTCAGTTTTTAGGCTTGTTTCAATCTATTGCAATGTTCAGCCAGTTATTGATACTTGTTTAATACATTACAGAGTTCCAACATGTATGTCTCTGTTCAGACAAAAGCTTTGCATATTGAGCCAAAGACTAAAAGCAAAGCATATTTTTATTTCGAGTCATCTCACCATTTGATTGCTGCCTATGCCATAAGTTAATGAGACAGAATCATAAGAGCTGAATGTCATCCTCTTCTTTTAGTTATTTATTCGTAGAATGATCAAGATACAATGATCACTTGGAAGTTTGACTTTTCAAATATTTCTATAGTTATAATTTAATTATATTATGGTTATTTGGTATTTCTCATCTTTGTATGCTATAAGTGTCACAGATTCTTGAAGTTGCAAGCAACACTGTAAGATCTAATCAAAAGCTCTATTTTTGTCAAAAAAAAGTTTTGTGATGAGAAAACATTTTGCAAGGAGAGGTGCAGAGCAATGGAACAAGGTAAACTAAGCATTATAAGGTCGATGTTCGTCCCTTCGGTCACTGTAACTTTCCTTATCCGAATCGGGATCCTCTACTTTTCTAACTTCTGATCGCTCTACTTATGTAAGTAATTTGTTTCTTGTAGGTTTAATTCCACAAAGATTCGAAAAAATCTGTTTTGGTATTACCTCACACCAGTAAAAAAAGAAACAGAGTAATTAAACACTCTGTTTTGGTAGCTTGTTGCACACCTTCCTATGTAAACCCTGATGAATCAGTAGGATGGGTCAAGATAATTGAATTGCGTAACTGATTCAACATGTCTTATTAAAAAAAAAAGTTGCTAAGCTTAGCATTTACATAGAAAGTTGGAAGATACAAAGTAGGAAACATCCGTCAAGTTGCGTCTGAAAAGTCTGAGAAACAATAGTGAAATTGAATACTGAAGACTTCTGTTTTTGTTAAAGCAATATTGAAGACTTTGGAAACCGACCAATAAATTATCTTGAAAATAAAAAATCAGATATTAGTCTAAAAGATAAGACTTGTGTCGGCAGTGATCAAGTAAAGTTAGGAAGAGAAATGTCCGAGAAACAATGGTGATATTGCTACTCACCACTCTGCTGCGACGTTAATATTTTATAAAAATCACCAAGACGACCGTGACGCCTCACTACTTCTCCTCTGCTTTTCTTCTTATAGTCTCACTCGACAAATTCTTTGTTTGTAGCTTTCTCCTCTCAGTCTCACTGTACTTCTTTATTTATATGATCGAACCATTGTATAGAAACAATATGATCGTATAACATAAGAGACCCAACTTTACGACTTATGGTTCATGACTCTTCCTTAATAAGTAATTTATATGAATCATGACTTTATGTTATAAGAAAATATGATTATATTCCAATATTATCAACGTAAGAGGATGGGGTATACGACTCTCTGAGGACTGCACATCAACCAACTTGGTTATCCAAACACTCTTCCACATGATCATTGTGAAGCTGATGAAGACAATATGGGGTATATGCCTCTTCAAGGACTTGTTAACGAGACAGAAAGAAGCAGGAAGCGAATGTGGGTAAGCATTAAGTACGAATTGAACATAATAATAGACATCTCGCTAGTCTTTTTGTATAATTGACCACTGGATTATTATTTTTTGCCTTTTTATTGCAGCTATACAACTTCATATAAATTATATGGATGTAGTCATGATGCACAACAGGTATATATCTATTATGATTAGTTAGCTTTACACTAGAAGAATGTCAGAGATTGTTGAGAAAATTCTCATGGTGTTTTGACTTACTTTGCAGAGATTGCTGGCATGTGATTACTTCATTTCTAGAGGCTTCGTACGTAGAAGAACACATATGTCAATATATCAACTGTTTCAACTCTCCTTTCAATCTGATAGAGTGAGTGAACCATGTTCTGTTGTAACTTTCCTGTGTGTGTTGTTATAATAGGTAATGGGATTTTTCTATGGACTTGTAAATATATATATATATATATATATTTTTTTTTCAGGTTCAACTCCAGAGTATTTACAGAAATCAGCTCTGGTATAGTACAAAAATTCGTAGAGTAACACACAAGTCACACGAAACAGAGTAATTAAAAAGGGTACCTTCTTCTACACGCTTACGTCGAAACCCTAATGCTAAAAATATGCATCTTCTAGTTGGTGCCTAACCGAGTTACCAAAAAGAGTTTGGTCAGCTTGTGATACCGGTTTTCTACAATTCAGTATTTATAAAATTGTTAAGGTTGCAAGTGGTCAAGTTAGATACTGTGGTTTTTGCAATTTTATCTTGCAAATGATATGAAAGCATATGAGGCTTAAACTGAATATGACAATAATATATGTCACAACATTCTTTCGATTAGAAAAAGCTATCGTTGATGATTATTTCGATTGCCAATCTGGAGCTAGAGTTAGCTTTATTTAGGACTTCCGCTTCAATCAAGAGCATCTAATTACGAAACTATGAATAGATTCTGCCACAGCCACAAAGTTTGTCAAATTGGTAATTTCATAATTAATTAAATAGTTTTCAAGATTAAATGGAAACTATTTTATATAATTAGATCACATTGGGCAAGTTATACAGATGTACTTGCTTCATTAAGCTCAAGTGAACTGTTCTATAATACAGAAAACTCAACCGAGTCTAAAGCTAAACGGAAAAATAACCAATATAGCATAACTGATATATGCAGACTCTAATAAAAACAAAGTCCCAAAAACCAATGTCTTTCGGTACACATAGAATTGTCAAACGGGCAAACCTGCGACCGTTTGGACCACGTCCACCGGGACTGCTATTTCCTCCGACCACGTGGATCAGTCCATTTTAGACCGCGGTCACCTGATTGCATGTTCATATCCGCCCCCGCAAACAATAGTGGATATGCAGGTAGACCTGCGGGCATCGTCTCTCTTCATCGGTGATGCTTCTCATCTTCAAGGATCCATGGCGAAGCTCTTCATTGGCGATGCTTCTCGTCTTCAAGGCAGCCACCACAAAGAATCATCAATTTCGTCTTCAACAGTCTGTAAGCTCAGAATCTTTGAACCCTAAATTGAATCCACTTCAAATCATCAATCTCGTGTTTGATTTTATATGATTGAAAAGCTTTGATTCGTAAATTTTGTTGATCTTAATTTGCGTTTCCATGTCTCTGCCTTAGTGGAGAAGCTTCATAACGCTATTAATGGGAATGCTAAACTCAGATTTAGGCAAAAGGAAGATGGCAAGCTTTGGAGAGAATTGAAGTTTAAATTCTCTTCAATAAAGACTATGTGTGATCAGCTTACTAAGACGATGCAACATTTGGCTTCCCAAGTTCAGGATTTTCAGAATTTGATGAGTATCCTCACATCTTTCACGTATTATACGATCATGTGAAATCTCAGCCCTTTTGCTGGTCAACGTTTAAGCCAAATTCTAGTTATTGCTGGAGGTAACAACCAAACCAAATCCTCTTATCTTCTTTTTGGAATTGGGAAATTTCTGTAATGGTAAAGATTATGAATAGGGACATCGAGAAGAACCTCTGAAGAGCTTATTTTTGATGGAAATGTTACTGTTAATCGTACTGTCTGCAACACTCCACAAGTAAAAATAAGTTTTCATTTATTCTCACTTGTAGCTTCACATACTTGTAACCTTTGTTTGATATTTGCATTACACTGTGACAGATACAATTGTTCTTCCAGAGAGAAAGAGATCAAATATGATACTTTGTTATGGATTTTGTTTTGAGTTTTGTGATGGAGGAACGATGATGAATGTCTCCAAGTGATCGATTCTTAGTTATAATTATTGATGATGAATATTTCCAAGTCGATTGTGTTGATGTTATCCTGTTATGGATTCTGTTTTGAGTTTTGTGATGGATGAATGATGATTGATGATGAATGTTATTACTATAACTCTGACTCGTCTCTGTTTTCCTGTAGGGTTTTCGAAGAAACTTGTAACACAATCACAATATCGATTTCGTTTTCGGTAGGGTTTTCAAAAATTTACAAAAACAGTCAGAGTCATTACGTGAGACAGAAACTTCAGAAAAATACAAAAATAGTCAAAAACTTTATGTGAGACAGAGACTTTGTCGCCGAGCCTTCTAAACGAATTGAAGCAAAGCCTGCATTACATTTAGAATCTTCGCTTTGCAGACTGCCCGCTTGATTGCAAAACCGCACAAGTAACCCGCCGAAACCACTTTCCCGTCTGACCAATGCCCGCAACACTCGCTCATTTGTAAACACTTCATAACTTGTCGTAACATGCCCCACCAAAATCTGAAACGGGCGATGCCCGCAGACCTACTCATGACTCAAAATTTAATTTTTCCGAAAGTAAACTTCCATCAAATTTATTTCCTTTATTTATATTACGCTAATTTTTGTTATGGCTTACCAAAACCGTGTTAAAAGCAAGAAGTAGTATAGAATTTACTTAACAGAAAAAAAAAAAAAGAATTAGTATAGAATTAGTTTTTAGAAAGGAGAAATAAATTAAATGATCAATGGTCTATACATTGTTTAGCCACTTTAGATTATTAAATGATTAATAGTGTATTAAAGTTAACTTAATTTTTTTTTGCGTGTATTCGACTTCCTGGCTAACTCTGGTTAAGAGTTCGTTGAGTTCACGTTAACTATAGTTTAAAATTTCGAAAGGCGCTTTGGAGAAACACAACAACACATCTTCATCAAATATTAAATTCAGAAAAATGATTTAGCTGATAGTAACAAAATTTCGTCTTCATAAATTTCGAAAGATTTATTTTAGAGATAAATTTGTGTAATAACCATAAATAAAACTGAAGTTAAAAAGATAGCTCTATAACAAAGATAATGTAGCGAACAACCATCTCACAATAAAATATTTTTTTAATCAAGACACATCCCTTTTGTTGTTTTTTTCCTCAAAAAAGATAAAAAAATAAAATTTAAATGCGTCTGCCGGGAGTCGAACCCGGGTCTATTGCTTGGAAGGCAATTATCCTAACCGTTGGACTACAGACGCTTTTGAATATTACCCTCCAAATATAATTTAATAATAAAATATAATATGACGTGGCAAGTCTATTAAAAAAGGTAACTATAAAAGCGGAGAGACTCTGTTACACTTTTTCTCTCAATAACAAACTAATTTCGGAGTGAAAACGGAATTGACGACGACGACGACGCTTGAAGACCTCCGGCGACTCTCCCGCCTTAACCGCTGTGAAACTCTGATCGGTGGTTAAATTTCTCCGATTCATCTCCGGCGGTCGATTCTGTACTGGCATTTTCCTTACTTGTTCGAAGCAACTTCCAATTTACCTCTATCAAACGCGACTCAACAATTCGGAAATGGGTTGCATCGGATCTTCTCAGGCTAGAAGTGAAGGAGGAGGTCAGTGAAATTGATTTTAATGTAACCTTTTAATTTATCTCTGAATTTGATTGATTCATATTCTCATAATCTTGCTTACGATTCATATAATATCGTTGTAATGTTGTGATTCTTGGAGATATTTTGAACGAAATCTCAGTTTTTAGATGTAAAGATAAACAAATATTTAAGGATTTGCTATAATCTTGATTGGTAATTAGTAAAGATTGCAAATGATGAAGCAAATACGGATAATTTAGAATGATCTTAATGATAATTTAAATCTTTAATAGCTACTCTGCCTTTTATTTGTGACTTTAATATTGATGTTATTGAAAGAATTGCTTAGATTTTAAAGGGTTATATATAAATATTATTCTCTTATGAGTTCTGTATGCGAATTTATATGGTTGCAGTGAAAAGAACGAAAATTCGGAAACCTGAACCATGGGCACATACTGAACCAATCACAAGGGCACAGCTTATGAATATGCGTGAGGAATTTTGGGATACTTCTCCACACTATGGTGGCCAAAGAGGTTTACATATGTAATATGTTTCTTATTAATCTGCATTGCACTATGAATTATTTGGAAACTGAGTTGAGTTACTGATAACCAGAGATATGGGAGGCGCTTCGAGCTGCTGCTGAAGCTGAATTGAAACTAGCACAAACTATTGTTGACAGTGCAGGTGTGATTGTTCAGAACCGTGACCTAACATTGTGTTGGGATGAAAGAGGTTTGCAAAATCTGATTCGTTTCTCTCGTTTCTTGTTTTGTTACCTTATTGGCTTGTTCTTTACTTAATGCAGGTGCTAGATATGAGCTTCCTAGGTATGTTCTAAGTGAACCTACGAATCTGATTCGTGAGCAGGGACAGTAACTTTCAACAACATTGATAACAAAAAGCAAAGCTTAGTAAGTAGTAGAAGAAGACTAGAATCTGAAGTAAATCAATACTTTTTAGCAATTGATAGTGAATCGAAACGATATTATTAGTAGAACACACTCTGTATAGTTACGGGAATGTAAAGTGGGAGATTGTGACACGTGCTGGTTGAGGTACAGATGTACAGTGAGGATTTGGGAAACATATTTGGGGTCAAGATGATCTAATGAATTTGACCGTTGACAACTTATTTTGCTTATTCTTGATCAGCTTTGGAGTTTTAAAGCACAAGGACAGGATTTGAAATAGTTTGTGACAAGAAAAATAGTAATTGTTTTGTCTTATTTGATTTTACTTATATGTCAGTGTGTCACTCACTAGGTTTGATAGAAAATGATTCCCCTCTCACTTTTTTCTATAAAATTTTCGAGAATCACAAAACCCTAGAAAACATTTGTGTCAGAAATGGTCTTCACTCTCGAGTTATGATGTTTTTTTAAAAATTTCTGTTCATTGGAGTTTGGAGCTCTGCATTTTATTAATTAGCCAATTACAAGATTTGTTAAACATTGAGTTATATAAGTAAAACTATTTTTTTATTGGATATATAATTAACAATACATGTCAGTGCACAGAAGTAACAGAACTAACAATAGTTCATTTATGTCATAAGCTCATAACAAATGATGGTGAATTGAATATTCCATAATATTTGTAGGTGGATTATTGATAGTTACGTGTTATGAGTAGATTTAAATTTATTTCGTATTTATATTAATGTCAAAGGCCAGATTGATCCCAACCTTGATCGTTTGAAGGAAATGATTGGATTACAATGGTTTTATTAATTTTCTTATGTTTTAGCAATTATTTTAATGCTTTTAGGGTGTTATTGATATTGGTTATATAAACGGGTTTAACTACATACACATGTTTAATCTTTGATAATTTGGGTCCCAAAAAAAGATGATAATTGTCCTTATTATAAAAAGAGAAAATATTAATTTAAATGGATTATTTTTAAAAAAGACTAAGTATGCATATTGTGGATCCAAATATCTTCAATTTTACTATTTGGATTCGTTCTAAATTAAAATAAAAAATAAATAAACAAATAAAATTTTGATGTAAAGAAAATAGATATCAAATAAAATATTTTTTATGGAATCCAGACATAAGTTTTGAAAAATTTTATTGTTCAAATCCGGATTTTTAAATTTAGATATTTGTTTTTTTGATGCGAATCCGAATACTGATAGTTATTACCAGACCTAACAAAGTATTTTTTTCCTCCGTATAATTTTTAGCTAAACTATTTTAGTGGTTTAAAATGCATATAAATTTAATTTCATTTGCAACATAACAAACCACCCAAGTTGAGTAACCTAATCATCATCACTAATTGTGCTCACGTGACAGTGTCATTACTCATTTAACCATCTTAACATCATTATTATCGCCGAGTTTTAAAATTGTAGTACTATTTTGTTACTTGGTTAATTTAACCCACCCAAGTTTAGTTTTTTCCCCACCAAATTTATTCTATTACTATATGATCATTTATTTATTTTCACTTCCCGGAAACGGACAAACCGGTTTATTGGCAATGTGCTTTGTTTTCCTCTATGTTCGTGTCTGTAAACATTTTACAGATCTCAAAAAACCTTTTCTCTCTCGCAAGATTCCCCACTCTTTCAAAATCGAAACCCAATCAAAACCACTCTCTCCTTGAAAACCATAGCTTTTTCCAGAGAAACCTCTCAGGTTCTTCATGTGAAAGTTTGGTTGGTAATAAAAAGAGGAGAGTCGTCTGTGACTGCTTTCGCAAACGGTGTCGTTTTCGTTTTTCCTTTTATTCCCACTCTCTCTATCTACTTTGAGTTTTCATTTTTTGGTCTCAATAGAAAAGTTTGAATCTTTCATACCAAAGAAACAGAGCTTTTGAGAAATTTAGTATTCTGGGTTTATTTTTGATTTTTTTACTTTCAAGTTGTTTCGTGGACTACTAGAAGAAGCACATAGCTGGAAAAATTTACATTTTTATTAAAAAGTTTACCTTTTTGTTCAAATGGGTCCTTGAATTTTTCCAGTTGAATCTTCACTTTGATTTTAGGAGTTTTTGATAATTTACCTTCTCAGAGCTGTAATCTTGGGGCAACTAGGGATATTACCAAATTCAGTAAAATCAGTTTCCGATTTGGAAAGTTTTAAGATTTCTCACAGGAAAATGAGATACAGCTCGATTTGCTTCTTCTATAGATACTTAGACAAGACTCTGTTGAAGAAAACAGAACACTTCTTCTGATAATGGCTAAGGTTTCTTCATCTCGGATACTAAAAGATTCAAATGGAGACATCGGTGAGCATCTTCGTAACCATATTCATTTAACCAACTGTATTCACTTGAAGAATCATATTCACAACAAGAGTCCGGTTTTAACTGACCCGTCTCTTCTTATGAGAGATCTCATTGTTCTTCAAAGATCAAGATCACTTAAAGATCCATCAGCGAGCTTGAATTTGAAAGACTATCACAAGGAGGGAAGAAGAAGAAGAAGATCTAGTCTTGGGTTGTCTAGTTCTTCACCAATTGTGAATTTTGGAACATCTAAAGTTACTCCTTCTGATGAAAAGTTTGATAGGTCGAGTAGGAAGAGTTGTAGAGTTGAAGATGTGAATGAGGTTTATAGTGTTGCTTCGGTGAAATCGGTATCGAAAGATAGGGTTAATGAGGCTATTTTCAAGACTCTGTCTGATCAGTTAAACGAGGTTGGAGGTGATAGTGATGATTTGGTTTCTTGTAATGTTCGACTGCGCGGTAATGAGCGTAGAAGACGGAAGTTTAGAGGGATGAGAAGAGCGGTTAATGTTCGAGATAATGCTGGTAATAAGAGTGATATGTCTACTGCTTCTAACTCTGTGCCTAGAGGTGACAAGTATGGGGAAGAAGATAGAGAACAGAAGATGAGCAGAGCTGTTCCGAGAAACGGTTGTGGACTTCCGTTTAATTGGTCGAGAATTCATCATAGAGGCAAAACTTTCTTCGATATAGCGGGTCGAAGTTTATCTTGTGGAATGTCTGATTCAAAGGGAAGGAAAGGCGAAACCGATATGCCAATGCTGTCTGATTCAAGCTCCTCTGATCGTGAGGCGTTACCTCTTTTAGTCGATAGCGCAGAGAATGAAGATTGGGTGCATGATTACTCAGGAGAATTGGGTATTTTCGCTGATAATTTGCTCAAGAATGAGAAAGATTCAGACTTTGGTGAGAAGTGTAGCCGTAGAAATGCTCAGCGGCATCAAAGTCTTATACAGAAGTACGCTCCACAAACATTCCGGGATCTTGTGGGACAGAACCTTGTGGTACAAGCTCTGTCTAACGCTGTTGTGAAACGAAGAGTGGGACTTCTTTATGTATTTCATGGTCCAAATGGAACCGGAAAAACCTCGTGTGCGCGGATTTTCGCTAGAGCTTTGAATTGCCATTCTATGGAAGAATCAAAGCCTTGCGGCGTATGTAGTTCATGTGTTTCTTATGATAATGGTAAGAACCAGTACATTCGGGAAATGGGTCCTGTTAAAAGTTTCGACTTTGAGAATTTGCTCGATAAAACGATCATCCGTCAGCAGCCAAAGCAACACCTTGTATACATATTCAATGATTGTGATACTATGTCAACGAATTGTTGGAATGCGCTTTCGAAAATCGTGGATCGAACACCTCGCCGTGTAGTTTTCATTCTTGTGTGTTCGAGTCTTGATGTTCTGCCTCACATTATCGTTTCGAGGTGCCAGAAATTCTTTTTCCCCAAGCTCAAAGATGCAGATATCATCGATTCTTTGCATCGGATTGCATCAAAAGAAGAGATTGACATCGATAAAGATGCGTTGAAGCTTGTTTCTTCGAGATCAAATGGTTCCTTGAGAGATGCGGAAATGAATCTAGAACAGCTTAGTTTGCTCGGAACAAGAATCTCTGTTCCTTTGGTTCAAGAAATGGTAAAGATCAAAACTTTTTCTATATTTTCCATTGACATTTTCTTCATTATGTTTCTTGTTTTCTTTCAGGATGGATTAATATCTGATGAGAAATTAATTGATCTTCTTGATCTAGCCTTATCCGCGGATACTGTAAACACCGTAAAGAACGTACGAATAATAATGGAAACCGGCCTAGAACCATTAGCTTTGATGTCACAGCTTGCAACCATCATAACCGATATTCTCGCGGGAAGCTATGATTTCACTAAAGACGAATGTAAAAGAAAGTTTTTCCGGCGACAACCACGTGAGTTTCAAATATTTCCTCATCCTAAATGAGAATTTGTAACTGTAATAACCGATTTCTCGTTGTTGCAGTGTCGAAAGAAGATATGGAGAAGCTGAAACAAGCCTTGAAAACGTTATCCGAATCAGAAAAACAGTTGAGAGTATCGAACGATAAGCTAACTTGGCTAACCGCTGCATTGCTCCAGCTAGCTCCTGATCAACAGTACTTGCTTCCGCATAGTTCTTCCGCTGATGCTAGCTTTAACCATACTCCCTTAATGGATCCAGATCCTTCAAACCACGCTGCAGCGGAAAGAAGAAGAGATGGTAGTACGCAAGGTTTCAGTTGCGTAAATCGACCTTCTGTTGAAGATATTTGGTTAGCGGTTATCGAGAAAGTTCGAGTTAACGGATTAAGAGAGTTTCTTTATAAAGAAGGGAAGATCTTTTCGATTAGTATTGGCTCAGGTAAATGCATATACAGAGCATTCATCATATCGAAGAACACTTTTTTAAACCGCTTTTGTCTATGATTCTAACTTTCTATTATTCGTAGCTCCTACGGTACAGTTAAGGTTCAACTCGCCAATAGCGAAATCAACGGCTGAGAATTTCAAAGATCACATTGTGAGAGCGTTTGAGACCGTTCTTGGTTCTCCCGTCACGTTAGAGATCAGAACAGAGTCAAATAAAGATTCAAAGAACGTTGGTTCATTGTCATTACGAGGTTTAAGCAATGGTGAGAGATTATACGAAAGCCGAAGAAGTGAAATCATAGAAGTGGCTGAATCTGAATCTCCTGTGACTCGAGCTAGAAGGAAACACTTGGAAGCTAGTCAAAACCAGAATCAGAATCAGAGCATCGTGAAAGGAAAAGTATCGTTGGCTCAAGTGATTAAGCAAGCTGAAGGAAACGGTTGGTCGAAACATAAAGCTGTGTTGACTGCAGAGAAGCTTGAACAAGAGAATTTGTAAGAATATTAACCAAAAATTGGTTCTTCAACTTTTTTTTGGACATTTTTGATTGATAAGTCGTTAATTTTACAGGAGACTTGAGCCTAGCTCGAGAAGCTTGATATGTTGGAAAGCGTCGAGAAGCACACTTCGAAAGGTAAAACATTCAATGTTTTGGTTCAAGTTTGATTTATTCGATATAGGAAATTTTCTATTATTCGTGTTGATGAAAATTAATTCGGTTTGGGTTGGTTTTAATGGAAAAATCCTGAACAAAACCTGTTTATCTTCAAAACGAAAGTGTTCATCTTTAGGAAAAAGTTTATTATTTCTACTAATTGAAAATTGAAACTTTCAATTTGTAGGTATGGCGATTGAAGGTGAGAACGAGAAGGTTAAGATTGCATTCGTTGCTGAAGCTTGTATCATGTGGGAAATGTCTATCAACGAGATCTCCTCCTAGATAGTAATTTTTTTTTTCTTTTTCTTTGATATCACGCAGATTTAGTGTAATCTTTGAGCTATATAAATTTTTTCTCAGACATTGAGTTTACTCTAGTTAAACCAAACAAAGAGAAGCTAGCCACTAGCTAGTATCAATTATGTTTTAACGACCTAGGAATCTGAATGTAACTGTTTTATATAGTTACAATGAATAATAATACTAAATAAATTTACTATATTCATCTACATGTTAAAAAATCAACAATTTTGAAAGAAAGAAATATAAAATTATTTTAATTTGACCAAATTTTTCCTAATCATTTTTTTTCCAGTCCTAAGAATTAAGAAAGATGTTCATGCGGCTTATCGGCAATACATGCAAATAGAAGAGATGATGTCATTATAAGTAGTAAAAGAAAGAGCTTGGTTTTGCTAATCTAAGTGAAACGATTTTTATAAATCAGATGGTAGCCACTAGCCACACAAAAGAACAAAACAAAGTAGTTAGTCAAGTATATTTTTTTGTAATCAAATATTTGCAGATGTAGTATTGGTACCGAGGTATCAAATATAATATGCAATACTGTAAGATATAGAAGCTTAACAAATCAAAACAACTATATACCACACAACAACCAAAAGAATTCAATCCATGAGTTCAAATTATAGACCATGCACCAACCAGTATGTTCAATCTCCAAATAATAGATTCAAGAAAAAGTTTTAATCAAAGACTTATACAATAACCAAAAAATTCAAACCATGACTTCAAAGCACAAACCATGATACACGAAATAGAGAAATTGTAGATTTCAAGTAGCAATGCATATGTCTCACCTAAAATTAATATTTTCCCATCTAATTATTCATAACATTACTAAACAAGTAAGATATATATATATATATATATATATATATATATTCTAAGAGAACCATGTTGTAGATGTTTTGTATATATAAGCTAAATAAAATACAAGTTTAGGAGAAACACATACCTATCTTGAAGTCTACATACACTTGAAATCTCCTCGGAGTCTCCAAAAATTACGATCAAGCAGCTGCTAGTTTGTGTTAAGCTTAAGGGGGTTTTTCAATTCTTATACCCCATTTGTTTCAATTTAGACAACTCCCATAAGACAGTTCTAACTATAGAACTCATATCCATTTTGTTTTGAACCACTGAATCGGTTTAAGCCATGTGATATTCTTTCAAATTTCAAGGCAATTCTCTTGGTCTAGCGATCTTTAGATCACTGAAAATTTGGACACATATTCATAACCTCAGAGACTTTGAACCTTTTTAAAAGCTTTTATTTCTAAAGTTTTTAGCATATCTCATTTCCCCTTTTGTTTCTAAAGCTCGAGAGAATCGTTTTAAGTCGCATATGACTGCGTTTATTATAGCTTTTCATGGTCTCAGTGTGTATTAGCTCAAAACCTAGAAGATGACTTTTGTAATTCCCATCATTACATTTTGTGTTAGTACATGGGCTCTAACACTAGAGGCTTTTATTGTGTAGACCAAGCACTAAGAGATAAATCATTTTAAGCCGTAGGTTTGTGTTCTCAACTCATTAGAGGGGCTTTCACTTTTGCCATAGTACAGATTGGAGACTATTTTGCTTCTCATTTAGGCATTGGTGTTAATCTTTCATACCCCATTTGTTTTAGTTTAGGCAACTTCCATCTGACAATTCTAACTAAAGAGCTCACAATGTGATAGTGTGTATGATCTCATATCCATTTTATTTTTAAACCGAGCAATCAGATTAGAGCTTTGTGATCTTAGTGTATATGGGCTCAAAAACTAGAAGCTGGCTTGAGACTTTTACAATTACCATATCTCCCTTGTTTGTATTTATCATTAGGCAACTCCATAACTAAGAGTTCACACATTCATGCGTGTTAGTGGGACTATTTAATTAAAGAGCTCACACATAAGGCATAGGAGTGTTAGTGTTTATGAGCTTTAAAACTATAAGCTTTTAGGGATTTTGGCAATTTTCGTTTTCCCTCTGTTTTGAAATCAAAGGATTAGTTTTAAGCCGATGGTTTGTGTAATCAGTTTAGGCAACACTCTTATCAATACATTCTTGCATATTTGTGTGT
This sequence comes from Cardamine chenopodiifolia, assembly GCA_963922655.1. Classification (NCBI taxonomy): domain Eukaryota; kingdom Viridiplantae; phylum Streptophyta; class Magnoliopsida; order Brassicales; family Brassicaceae; genus Cardamine; species Cardamine chenopodiifolia. The sequence continues at coordinate 19,689,259 of OZ000480.1, read as the reverse complement.
ATTAGCTCTAACACTAGAGGCTTTTAGAGGTTTTTTTAATTCTCATATCCTTTTGTTTAAACCAAAGAATAAGCTTTAGGTCGATGGTTTGTGTTATCAATTGAGGAACATCTCATGAAGACTACTTTTGTTAGAGCTTTTGTCAACTCAGTGTCATATCCATTTCCCTTTAGTAAACCAAGCATCCGCTGGTTTGTGTTAATCTTTAAGAAGCTTTTCAGTTTCTTGTAAGCCGTTGGTTTGTGTTTATATAGGCAACTTCTGCGGGACTATTTAGTTAAAGAGCTCACACGTTCAGACATGTCAGTGTGTAGAATCTCTAAAACTCAATCACTTACGGGAAAGACGGTTTCTGCCACGAGTTTATGTTACCTTAATGCAGATTCCATGGGACAGTTCTAATTAAAGAGCTCAAAAAATCTGACGAGTTAGTGTATATGAACTCTTGAAACTTCAACTTTTAGAGTTTTTAGCTATTCCCATTTTCCTTTTGTAGACCAAGCATCCGCTGATTTGTGATATTATTTGACAACTTTTATAGGACTGTTTTAATTTTATAGCTCACACATTCAGACCAAGCTACTAGTTTGTGTTAAGCTTTAGGGGGCTCTTAGCTCTAATTTTGTACTTAGGACTGTTTTGTTTTCGAACCGAAAGTTCAGTTTTAAGCCGCTGGTTTTGTGGTTATCAATTTAGGCATTTCCCATCAGACAATTCGAGCTCTAGAACTCCAACCTTTAGGGGCTTTGCTATTTTCATTCCCCCTTTGTGCTGTTGATAGGCAACTCGTATGGGACTGTTTTAACATATTCATGCATAGGTGTTAAGTTTTAGAGAGCTTCTGCAATTTCATTCCCCTTTATCATTGAATCGAAAAATTGATTTTAAGCCAACAGTTTGTGATATCATTATACAACTCTCATGGAACTGTTCTAATTTTAGAGCTTTAAGGGCTTTTGCTAATCGCAATACCCCTTTGTTATTGAACCGAAATATTGGTTTTAAGCCATTCCTATCGGACAGCTCTAATAGAGCTTCAAAACCTGAACCTTTAGGGGCTGGTTTATGTTACCTTAATGTAGCTTCCATAGTAATTAAAGAGCTCAAAAAATCAGACGAGTTAGTGTGTATGAACTCTGAAACTTGAACTTTTAGAGATTTTTGATATTCTCATTTCCCCTTTGTAGACCAAACAGCAGCTGGTTTGTGTTACTATTAGGTAACTCTTATTGGACTGTTTTAGTTTTATACCTCACACATTCAGACCAATCAGCAGCTGGTTTGTGTTAAGCTTGATGGGATTTTCAATTCTTATACCCCATTTGTTTCAATTTAGGCAACTCCCATCAGACAGTTCTAATTATAGAACTCATATCCATTTTTATTTTGAGCCGACATATCAGTTTAAGCCATGGGATATTCATTACCATATTCAAGTAAGTATTTTATGTTTGTGTTATCATTAAGCAACTCAGATCGGACTGTTATCAACATACTGTACTCTCTCTTGCAATGCCCATACCCCTTTTATTATTGAACCAAAAGATTGTACGACCCAAAAATCGGAGTTAAGAAAAGCGAAGATAAATCGTATAAAGAATAACGATTTAAACAATAAAACGATTTGGAAAAACCCATATAAAACCGATTAGAATCGGAGGCGAGATATGATCTTTGTCCTTAACTCAATAAAGCTCCCGTTAGTGAGACGGATCCACAGAGCTTTTGGAGTCCCAGGATACAACCTATGCGAGACCACAATGGTACACTCGGTGTGGAATCTACGAACGTAGACAACTACGATATACTCTAGACGTACCGTTTTCCGAATGAATGGAGAAACGTTTAGCGAGAGAGAGAAGGATCTTTGAGAGAGATGTTTGTGTTTCGAATGAGTGAATTCTCCAAATGAGACGAATCCCTTATATAGGCGAGGTCGGAGTGAGTTTAAACGCATGCAACTGATGGTAAAATTCTGCGTTATGATTGCATGACATTAACACGTAGAGAGTTACGATTTTTGTCATTAACATAATGCAATCAGTTTTGATTTTTGTTATGAATAATCAAATCTCGGATTTAATCTCATACATTATGACAAATCAAAAATATTTGAAGAGAATAATTAGACAATTTTTTTTCATAAAAAATTGTCCCAAAAAAAAATCGGCCACTCACCACGAGACATTCCCAGAGCTGGCCTGGCGGCGGTGGTGGTGCGCGTGGTCCGATCTATCTTCTCACCATAAGTCTTAGCCAATTTGAACAATTATATCACCTTCTAGTCATTTATAATAGAATGAAAAAGTTCGGCTAAAGTATGTGGGACATTTTATAAATCCCACTTACTCACTTACTCACTTACACTCAAATAGATTTATTTTGACACTTGCCCCAAAAATCCAATCCATTTCATAATTAATTTCTTATTCACGTTCTCAAATATTTATAAACCCAAATCTTATAATAATTTAGACCCAACAAAAATTGGTTTCTAAGCCATTGGTTTGAATTATCAAGTAAGCCGACGGTTTGTGATATTTATTAGGCAGTTCTTATCTAACTGTTATGATTTTAGAGATTTAGGGGCTTTTAGTAATTCCCATACAGTTTCTGCTTTAGAGATTATTAGGCAATTTCTGTTTTTGAACCGAAAAATCGATTTTTAAGCCGAGAGTTTGTGATATCATGCTAGGCAACTCTCATAGGACTCTTACAACTTAAGAGGATTTTGGGGCTTAAGCAGTGACTTATGTTTAAGCCATGGGTCTATAGATGAGCAAAATGGGCAAAATTTTCCCATATTAGAGAATTGAACAGAACACAACAATAATGCTTATCTTTAGCGTTTTAAACACACACAATCCAAAGAATTGTTCATTTTTGGCAACCACAGTTTAGAGATTTATTTAACTGAAGAGATTATGTTAGAATGATCCTCTGAGAAAAATATGTGATCAATGAGAACACTGCTTTCTCTTTATTCCGATCCAAATACACATAAAATGACACTTATGAAAACATGAGTACATCAGATTTTGAAACCCTATTGAGTTTAATGCGACAAAAACAAACATAAAAATCTTCGATTAAATAAACTGAGATAAAGAAATTGAAAACTTTTCCCAAATTAGTATGAAATTGAAACCACGATTTACATATATTTACCTGAAGAGATTCTCTGGGGAAAAAGCTGTAATCAATGGGAACAATGCTTTCTCCTATTCAAATTCGACCAAAAAAGAAAGGTTAAAAACTCATCAAATCAAAACAGAATCGAGAGAAATTTTGAAACCCTAATTACAAGAAACAGTTAAGATAGATGGAATTAAATATGTTACTCGTGTCTCAAAACAATAGGTTACAGAAACAGAGTAGTAATAATGAACACAAATACACTTATCTCAGAGTAGGAACAAACTCAAGTTTTCTCTGTAATGTTATTTACATTCCCTGAATTCCACCAAAACGTTCTTTGATTTCCAATCTTGTTACCATTATCGCCATTTCTTGCTTCCACATCTCTTCTTTCTGACTGCACTTCTTGTTGCTCCGTTGATCCTGGATTCTCGGTCAAACATTGTTCCCAAAAGTCATCATTAACCCCTGTTTTTGGAGCAGCCGTGGTTACGGGCGGCTCTGAGTTCATATCAATCTTTGAAGATTTGGGTCTTGTATCTCCAATACTTAAACTTGACTCAGCTGCATCAAGATCCATGCTTAATGATTGTACACCATTCTTCTCGCATGATTCTGATACAAGATTCTCCCAAAAAGTTAATGAAGATTCTAACTTTTCGACTTGCTCTACGTGTGAACGACTTGGAGGAATAGAATTCTCTTGTAATCTTCTTTTTCTTCTCTCGTGATTTTCGAGATTTAGAGAAAGTCCGGGTTTTTCCAAAACCTGTGAAACAAATGCCACTATTGATTTCTGATGTTGTTCCATATGTTGTAACCGATCTTTTAATGTCGTTACTTGCAGCTCAAAACCTTTCCTTTCTTGCTCTTCGTTCTGTAACTCCAAGAGAAGTCCTTCTTTCTCCTTTCTCAGTCTTTCAATCTGATCCTTCATGCTTTGTCTTTCTGATTCCGTCAACGGATTTTGGGCTTGTAGGTTGTGTAACGAGTGGCTATGTACCGGTTTTCGTCTATGAATGTTCTTCATAAGGTGAGGTCGACCTCTAATAAAATCATCATTCGAGAATTCCCATGTCTCAGGATCGATTTTTCTAAAACCCTACGAAAACACAAAATGATTAACCAAAGCAATGCAGCAAAAACTTCTCCCCAAAGAGATGAATGCAAAACCCAAAAACTTTACATATGTATTGAGCTGACGGATGAAACTCGAGAAATTCTTGTGCTTGAAGAATCTCGGAAGAAGGTCTCTTGAAAAAACGGCCGGGTTCTTTACGATGAAACTTTTGTTGTTATCGCTCCAAGAAACAATCGAATCAGAAGAAGAATCATCAACCATTTCATATGTTTTAGTAAGGAAAGGTGGAAGTGAGCTTGAAGCTCCATTATTTTCATCCATCCTTTAAACCACTTCAAATCCAAGAGGTTGAAACCAAACCTGAAACAAAACCAGCAAAATCTCAATTCCTTGATTCAATCTATTGTTGAAATGAAGCTCAACTAGAGACTCATTGATCAGAATCAGACAACTATAGATTTAATCATTAAAAGCATTAAACTTTTAATTCAACAAAACTACTATCAAGTGTTTGGATCACGTTTGGATAAATCTACGAATCAATTTCTCAAGATTTATGGGAAAAAAACATAATTTACAATCAAAATCAAAACTTTCCCACACAAGCTTCGAAATTAAACATCATTGTATTAAATTAAACACACCAAAAAAAATCTTCAAATGAACCCTCAAACCAAAACCCCTAATTTAAGACAAAATCAAACCGAATCCGAAAGATGCAAACTTGAGTGAATAAACCAAACCCTTTAGCTTCACCAACCAAACGATTCCAAATCAGACAGAATCAATCAGATTCGAACATCAAATGATTAGATTGTTTTCTTGTTTGTCTGACGTTCGTGATTTGGAATTATCAAACGTACCAGATGACTGGAGAAGATTTGACCCGATCTCGATGGATGCAAATTGGAAAAACCTTCAAAGCTTCTTGATTGATTGATTAAAGGAACAGTTTTTCAGAGAATTGCGAATTGAGAGAACGTAAAGCAAAAGAGAATTTCGTATTTTGAGGATTCATTTGGCTTTTACAAAGGTTTGATGAAGCGCGTATGAGAATGGCAACAACAGCAGTTGAGCCAAAAGATGGGTTTGGTGGTTTAATTATTATCAGCTCCTATTTTTTTATTACCAAAAAAGTAAACAAATATTATGAGAAGATACTTTTGTTGACCAAAAATAAATAAATGAAAATATGGTATTTAAAGTTTTAAAATTAAAATTTTCCGATCATACAATTGTGAAAATGCCTTGTAACTTCTTTTTAACATTTTTAAAAATTTGAGTTGGATTTGAGAAGGTTATGAAGTTATTAAAAAATTTCGGATGAAAACATTTATCAGAACGAAGGGTTATTGGGCACAATAGAATCGTAATCGCAGACACTATATAGTGATGTATTGAAATGTTAAAGAATTTGTTTGAATGAAAAAATGGAAGTATTAAACTTATGATAGTGTCCACTTTCTTAATTATAACCACTAGGAATACTAAGACGCATGCCAACCATTTACAGCATCTAGAGAATATACTTTAAAAAAATATTATTTGTTAAAATATATTGTTTCAATATACCAATAACTATACCGTATCTCCGAATATCCATCCCTAAAGGCAAGTGATCCTGGTCATATCACCATCTCAAAAAGAAAAAAGATATTGATATTGAGATGATATCCAACCAAATGTGAAGCAAATGGTTCAAGTAAAGTTGCATACATGCATAATTTTCAATCGTTGGCTTTGGATGGTGGGTTTCCATTTAAGAGTTGGTGGTTTGGCTTTGCCGGTGGTGCCTGCGATTGCTTTATTGCTTCCTTAAATCTTCCAAAGCTTCACCGAAATCTTTCTATGTGATTTCACCAAATAGATTTTGAATCGTGGAGGATTTAAAGCATCTTCAAGCTTTAGTTTTCGATCCAAACAACACCAAAACTCTACCCATTCCAAGGTAAACAATGACAAAAAAGGACCTAGAAATATATTATTTCGTTAAAAACTAATAGCATGACTGGAATATTATTTAAACATAGCCACTTTGACAAGACAATATACCTAAAAAGGTGAAGAAACATTTGATCGAGAATAGAAAATGATCCGTAAACGAATCCGAAAAAGAGAATGAAGCGAGAAAAAAAATGCTATAGAGATATACCAAAGTTGGTCCAACCACCACAAGAGGCTCCAAAAAGAGAGGGTTGTCCCGTTTGTCCCATAATTGGAGCTCTAAGGTACACATTGTCAGAAGTATATAATCTAAAGCACCAAATATTTATAATTTGTCCCATTGATTTGCGGTACATCAATGGAACCAAAGGAAAACCTTTCGAAAAAAGAAGTGGTGGCAAAAAGTTTGAAACCCTAACATCAGTTTCAATTTTAACATATATTCAAAAAACATAGACCAAAGAAGACGATGGCAAGTGGTACTCGGTGGAGACTTTAAGAGACGACGTTAAGCTCTTTAGGATCCATGATGTCACGTATATTTTACTTATTGATTGGTATTATATTTTGCTGTTGACATGTACAATACTAAAGAGGATGATGTGTATTAATTGTTTTAATTTTATTGGTTTTATCTTTTAAATGAGAAGTCACCTTCTCATAACGTAAAATTGTTGATGTATTATTGTTGGGAAGACATATTTTTGTTTTATGTATTGATTTTTTCAGTAGTATGATAGAAATCAATGAATTCAACCAATCCTATTATTTGGTTTTCACAAATACAAAAGATTACTATTCTTTTCTCCACTATTCTCGTACAAAATATATGAATCTACGAAAAATCAATAAATTTGTTTTTGAACAATAATATCGTACGAAATGACTAATAAATTTAGATGACAATATCTTAATAGTTGAACCAAAATTCAAACACTTATTATAATAAGAAGACATAAGGAAACACTAGTATAAAATTATTATTTGAACAAAAATTGAAATGCTTTAAATAGAATACGAAAACATATATTAGCAACTAAAACACGATAGACACCCTCCTCCACCTTCATTCAAATACTTATCTAATTTTTTCTTGATCTTATCTTCATTGAGTTTTTCTCCCTTCACAATGAGTATGACACCATCTTCATCAAAATCTACAAAAGAAACTCCTAAAATAAAAAGTAAAAATAATAATCATATAAGAATCTGCAATCCACGCCTAATTTTCTTGTCATGAACTGCAGATATTCTAGGACATGTTTAATTTTGTAAACAATGTATGTAGATCTATATAAGAACACTTATAACCATTCAGTTGTGTTGGTGTAATGAAGTACCTTTAAAACGAGCGATATATCGTAGTGTTTCCTGTCTGGTCATTTCGTCAATAGGTCCAACCTTGAATTGAAGTTCCTCCTTCTGCAAACAAGAAAATTAGATCAAGACTTTAATAGATTCATCATATAAACAGTAAATTATATTTTTGTTTTGTTTTAGAGGCTTCTTACATGAATTATGACCATTTTTCCAAAAAAAAAATCTAAAAGCTTGTAAAAGTTTTTTTTATTTTATTTTAAATAAAATATTAACACTGAGAATCTTGGAAGTTGGAGAGAGATGATCGACAATAATCTGATTGCAATTATATTGGGGCTTGCTCATCAAGCTCTATTTATATATCAGTATTAAAAAGGCGACTTTTGGATATGTCTTAAAAATAGTTCCATAATAGTTTGACACATGTAATTTATAAATTATCTTTCAACATATGTTAAAATTTTAGAAAATACTAAAAGGAAAAAATTACTTTAATAAAACATATCATAATTAAAGATTTTCTAAAAAACATGGATAGAGATAAGAAAATATAAGAAGAAATTAAATACAATTTTCTTAATAAAGTAAAATATGTAAGAAACCAAAAAAACAACTGTAGTAAATAATTTGGTTAAATCTGGAGAAAATTTACTAAATTCTTTTAATAAGAGTGCACATCACATGTGACCTTTTATAATATAAAACACAAGTAACTTGTTACTACTTATAAGCATATTTTAATTTGATGAATTAAGTGAATATTAATGAAAAAAGTCAAAATTTAGATTAATAACATTTAATATTTTAACATAAAGAAACCAAAATAGAAAATAAATTTTATACTACAGATACCATACTCATTTTGTATAAAAAATTACATAAAAGTTAGATCCTGACAAATCTTAATATCTTTTTTTCTTTCGTCTCTCTCTCTCTAACCTAATCACTCTCTCTGTAACAGGTCGCCGCCTAACCTATTTCCGTTGATCGACTCCGGCGGCTTTCTTAGCATCGGAGTCGGGTTCTCTGTTTTGGTGATTTTGGATTTGATGGTGTTTGACTTGTTGAAGATGAGATTGGTGATAGAAGGGAGGAAGCTCCAAGAAATGGTTGGGATTCATGTTATTGTGAAGTCAGAGGTGCCAAATCTGTATGGTCGATGGTGCGGCTCGGTTGCAAACAGCTTCAGGGAGGGTTCCTTCCTTCTCGATGTTTCTCTTGTTTCAGTTTCGGGGGATTGTTCCCATTTGGTTTTAGGATTTGTCATATTAGTTTGTGAAATCGTTTGTCTCTCTTCAATAGGACTTAGTCTCCGGAAACTTGTTGTTTGCCCGGTTAGTTCACCGGGTTTATTTTGTTAATCGCCGGAGTTGTATCCTTCCAAAATCTTGATAATATAATTTTCCAACAACAAATCGGTTTCGATTTAGATGTTTATTTATTTGCTAAGTATGATATATATTATTGTATACAAGCGTTTCGTCTAGATCTAACACGATCGTCTTCTTCGTCTCGTCTAATTATTTACAAGATATTTCGTGAAACAACGAGTACGGATTTTGAAAATCACGGATTCGGAATCGTGGCGTGGTTTTGAGGATTTTGAATCCTTTGGTTCCTTGACGATTTTCGAGGCGGGAAAATAAGCAGAGAATGCTTCGGTGGCATCTGTAAATCGATTTGTTAATGGAGGCGATGACGGTGGTTGCCGCCGGTGAAGAGGTGCATCCGATCTGAGTTTTCGATGACGGCGAAGGTAGTTACGTTGGTGACGATTGATTGATTTTGTCGTTTTCTTGATTATGATTTTCGTCGCTATTGAAGAAACAGAGAAAGAGATGAGAGTTTGAGAGATTTGTGGGAGGAGATGAGAGTGATGATGGTATTTAAATTAGGCTCGGTGTAACGGTCATGTGTTTTTTTTTAGGTTCGGATCCGAAGCAAGTAAGCAGTTTTTAAGTTTGGGGGACCTACACACGGAGTTTACGTTGTATTATTACCGTTGGGAATTTTAATATTACTCTGTCGATTCATGTCCTAAATTAAGAAAAAAATATATATGTATGTACATATATAGATAGCACAGAATAGACAAAAAAAAAATCATCTATAATTTTTTTTATTATATAAAGTGTACTAATTGTGAATAAAATGTCAAAAAAATTTTGTTATGTTTGGAATCTGTCACAAATATATATTCAACAAGGAAATAAAAAATTTGTTGATGGATTTAGCTATCGCTAATTCCTAAAAGTATCCAAAGATTGTGGAGAATGTTAATTAATATAGGGTTTTTTTACACTTATAATCACAAGGTTTTAATATATCAATATTTTTTCTTAAAACAAAGATTGTGGATAAATTAACGATCTTTATTAATGGTGAATCATAAAATTATTCCGAAATTGATCAATTCAAATTTGACTAATACATTCGTAATAAAATAAACAAATTTATATAACAGGACAAAAAGAGAGAGAGATAAAACAGTGACTCCAAATCATTACATAAACACTTGACATTACACAAAACACAAATTAAATTTGACACATATTTTTCTTGTCCAAACTCAGCTGCCATTGAAGAACTATCAAAAACACTTACACAAAGAAAACAAAAAGTCTCTTTTTCTCTTTTAGAGTTTTGCAAGCTGCTCTATATCATAAGGATGAGCATCAGAAGCAGCTTCTCGCCTAAAAGATCTTCTTCCGATAACAATATTAGCAGCTTCACCAGGATGAAACGCATCCCAAAACACATACTCATTCCTATTTAGACATGGAGCTTGACCAGGAAGACAAGTTATTTGTCCATTGTTCCTCCCAACTCCACAACATCCTGCATTTGTATTTCTAAACCCTACAATTTTGAAAACAAAATATCAAAACTTTGAGTAAAATTATCATAAGAAAAACAATTACTTTGATCTCAAACTCTGTTACCGTAGCGAGCAGGGTTTGTAACAATGTCTTGGAAGATGCCATAAGCGTTGATGTAAGTGAATTTTGCGTCTGGTGTGTTCTGGTTAAATTGATCGACTATAGTTATGAGTTTGCTGTTGAAGATTCTGTTTGCTGAGTTAATCCTTTCGTCACACGTTGTTCCGTCTCTACTGTTCTGAGCTAGCTCGTTTGGGCTGCAACCGATTGCCCCGACTCCTATTAACGCGAACTTCCTCGCTCCATTCGTGTACAATATCTGCTCCATCACACAAAATACACATAGAAAATGAACATCAAAACCTTCATTAGATCAAGAAACATAGGAGAACTATAGAAACAGAGTAGAAACTATAAAACAGAGAGCTAAAGAAACAGAGGCTGGAGTAAGAAAGGAAAATTGAAGAAACAGAGGAGACTAAACAAACAGAGAAAAATTAAACAGAGGAGACTAAACAAACAGAAGAAAACTAAAAATAGAGGTCTATAGAAACAGAGGATATAGAACTTAGAGCGTAGAAACTATGAAACAGAGAGCTAAACAAACAGAGTAAAATTAAAACAGAGGACTGTAGAAACAGAGGATATAGAACTTAAGAGTATACGAACCCGAAGTTGTTCGGTGTAACGGGCAATGAGATCGTCTGAATAGGATTCCGGCGTGAATTGGTTACCAGTAGAGTAAAAGGTGGGCATGAAGTAATTGTTGAGATAATCGTTACTGCCTAATCCGATCGAGTAAATGCATTTGCTGAGGTAGTTCGAGGCTTCGTTCTGATCACCAAGTATGTTCACTACTTGTGACACAGTATTCACGTGATTTGCTACTTGTCCTGCAAATGTTATTCTACCTCCCTAAGCAACAAAAAAAAAAACAAGAACAAGTCAAAATTTAAGAAACTCAGAACAGAATAAAAACAAATCCAAATCTAATGAACCGAGTTTAGTGTAACTAAACCGAACCAAAAATCCCCATATTTTATTTCAAATATATTACAAATAGATTTAGGTATATTATTGAAAGGTAACATCTTGATATTAATGCAAGATGGTTATTTATTTATACATTTTAAGTTAGTTTATATCCGAAGGAACCAAATCTAAATTGAAAACAAAATTGAACCGAACCAAAATTCTGCCAAACTGAACAGGAAAGTTTCGGTTCCAACAAATTTTTCATCATAAGTAATAAAATGGAGCTAAATCGAACAAATGCTCATCTCTAAAAGAATTAGTAATAAATTACCAATTGTCTTCCGGTTTCTTCTCTGATTCCGGCAGCAGCGGAAGCATAGTTAACTCCCCGGAGAATGTCTTGTCCTCTTGCGGCAGCGTACGGAGTAATGTAGTCGTCAAACCCCAAAAGCTCAGCTGTTTTTTCCAAAGAAACAGAGGAAATTAGTATCAAAGGGCAAAAAAACAGAGTCAAAGAAGTAAAATTAGTAGTTAGAATTACTGATAACATCAACGGTGGTTTTGCCATTGCTAAACCGGCCGGTTGGACCAAGAGCAAAGTCAATCCCATAAGGAAAGTAATTAGCTCTAGCTAATGACGAAAGCTGATTATTGTTGCCATTATCAACCAAAGAGTCACCAAATATGAAGTAACATGGTGCAATTGGATCACTCTTAGCCACCATGTTTATGGTCATAACAACCATAATCATCATCATCACCAAAGACATTCTCGCCATTTCTCTCTAAGAGCGAGTTTGTGAAAGATGGGTTTGGAAATATGAGAACCAAAAATGGGTTTATATAATATAGTTATGTAGACCATAAAGAGTGTGAGAATATGTTATTATTTTATAAAGTTTTTGTAACGGTTGAAGAAGCATTAAATGTTCACGCGGCAATGATGTTTGGATGTTAGATGTAAAAGTAAATGAATGTATGGTTATATATGTGAAATAATTGAGTATTTTTGGTGGATCTATTCAAAGGGCATAACGAAAGATAGTGGAGAGTTATTACTTCTGTCAATGTTATTTAATTTCTTTACTGTGAATGAATCAACTTGAAAGGTGACGGTTCGATTTTAATGTTTTCCATTGGAAACTGAGCTTGTTGACTTTTCGTTAAAGTACCAAAGCTCGAGAAAGAAATTTATATTAACTTGTCTCGAGAAGGAAAGTGGAGCAACTTTTGTTTAACTAACACTCTGATTATTACTGCATTATATACAAGAATTGTAAAATGACATAATTATTATGTGGTTTTATAACTTTTATTAGCTTTTCCAAAATCATGAATCTAGTCGGTAATTTTAATGACAACATTTACAGTTAGTTAAAGTAAACTACACTAAAGACAAGAAACACATTTACATGTCGAAAATATTACAAACTTTATGTTTATGAAGGGTTTATACAAGTTTAGGAAGGGTTATTCAATCATTTAAGATAATTTCTCAACTTTATAAATTGAAAACTCGTGGTATTTTTTGCTAATGTATGAATTTTTTTAAGTGGCTTTTGATAAAAATCTAATGTTGGTTTGATGATTACTGATAGTGCTATATCATTTTTCAATATTCTTTTATTTATGTTTAGAGGCATTATTTTGCAATATTCCCAATATGGACCTTAGAACTATCTTCATTGCTTCAAATTCTCCCAAGTTTTTGTTTTATATAAATACAGTTTCCATAGGTTTTAGGTTCAAAACATTATTTTGATCATCTGAATATTACAGTGATTTAGCATGTAAATCACTAGACAATTACATCTTTCAACGAATGTACCCAGCTTAACTTGTTTGGTTATTTTAGCACAATGCATGTGGAAAAACGCAAAAAAAAAAAAAAAAAAAACTATTCCTTGAAATGAAAATGGCATAATGTAACAAACATGACAACATGAAGTGAAGGGTCCACATTCGCATTACATGATCATCCCTCTTTAGGATATTCAAATCTATCGGCTGAGATCAATCTCGCTTAGTCAAATCAAAGATGAAGAAAGATGTGGAGGATTTGCCATGTGTTAGGATAGAAGTAACATTAAATGAAAGACAGAGAGTGAGTTCCATGTCATGATGATGATGATCATCATGACATGACCTTATGACCATAATTTGAGTAGTTGAAAGTAATAAATTCTAATTTGCTCTGTTTTGCATATGTTCCTTAAAAGTAAAATCTACTTTGGGACCCAAAAAATTTATCAAACCAAGATTCAAACTTTCTGATTCAAGCAGCCACCAAAAGGATTAATAAGACAAGGGAAAGAATGAAATAGAGAAAATCCCAATAAATTTGTAATAAAATTTGATGACATTGATTCATCTGTAGATTTGAGTTATGATAGAGTGAATTAGTTACAAAAAAAAAAGCAAACCATGTTCAAACAAAGAAATATTCTGAATACAAAAACTGATTTTTCAGATCTATTCCACCATTCACCAACCACATAGTTGTTGTATTTATGAACTCTACAATACTATATACACAATATTCCAGCAATGAGAGCCAATTATACATTAATTTATGAGAATTTTGGTTGTTTTATCAATAAAATATTAACTATGAACAGAGAGATTTTACCAATCACAGAACATGTTGCATACCTACAATAGCTCTAGATGTAAGTAGACTTGTGTTTTTCAACGATTTTCTCAAGATCTCGACTTTTTTATAGCAAAAAGTGGACTTAGATTAATGAAATAAATTACAATGGATGCCATGAGATTGAACCTTGAGTTTCTAGTCTATGAATCTTACAACGAACGAACGAACAAATTTTTTTCTAGTCTATCTCTTAAACTTATCTAGCAAAAACTGTGACGCACATACCGGTTCTGGTAGATTTCCTAGAGGATTTGACTAATGCATACATGCTAAAAGGATCACATTCGATGTGGAACAAAATGGAAAGAAGAAACGTACGTGAAAGTGCTCTGCTTTGTAGCTATAGTTCATCTGAGGAACGGCTTTGAGAAGAAAAGAATTGTAGAGCCATGTCTTTTGCTATTTGAAGCAAACTCTTAACGTCGTTGCTACCCACTTTGAGACATTCTGGTAATAACTCTCCATCGACTACTTCAGCTTGTACCATCTCCCAAAACTCCCTCAATGCACCCTAACAATCATAAAACGAAAAAACACAACAATGATAGTAAATTTTTCACCCAATAGAATAACAGTAAAACTGTATCAAATGATACAAAGCAAAGACTAACTTCAATAGCAAACATGTCCATTAGGAGGGGTCAAAGCAAAGCATATTAGTGACTGACCTAAAACAAATACTCAACTATGAAATTCACCTACTCAACATATAGATACAGAACAAGTAGCAAATTAAACAACCAATAAGCGTCAATACTCAGATAATGCACATTCTGCACTAATCAAACCGATTATTTACAGTAATTCTTGACAACCCCAGCTTTTGTTTCGTAAGTATATGATTAAAGTATCATTCTTTTCTCTACTTCAAGCAGATTAAGTGAGCTTAGGACCTAATAGAAGAAACAACTCTCAAACTTACCTACTCAACACATAGATAGAGAACTCCAATTACAGAACATGTAGCCAATTATCACTAGATACTCCACATTCAAGATTTGCAGTAATCAAATCCAATATTCACTCTAATTCTTAATCGTATCTTTCTATTTAATCTACTTCAACCAGATTTTGTTTCCTTCAATGTAAATGAATCATAAAAATCAAAACTTTAGGGTTTTAAAAATCCATACCGATTTACCAAAGATTCTAAGAAGACGACGAAGCAACTGTTTCGAAACACGAAGAGCTTTTCCATAAGTCCGAGCAACAGAGCTTGCTTTATCCGCATTTGATTCAGCTCTATTGATCTCCGTCACTAAACCCATAAGCTCATTGAGATCACCAATCGCACCGTACACCTCACCGTAGTCAATCCCTCCCTTTCTCCAAGCATAATTCCACATATAATCCCAACCAACAGACCATGCTCTGCTCAAAAACACTAACCCTAATCCACGATCAATTTCCTCAGTCATGACTCGTACACGATACGAACCTAATACGTCTCCACGAGAAGCGCGTAAGTTAGCTACGCGGAGAAGGGAGATCGTGAGATTGAGATTAGGGTTTTGTATTGAGTGAAGGAGAAAGGGAAAGTGAAGCCTATAACGAAAATTGATGATGGTGATGAGACTGTGAGAATAAGAAATAGAACTGAGAAGAGCTTAATCGTCGCCCGCGATGACTTTATCCCGGCCATTGATTCTGGTAGCGACCATCTGACTTGAGTCAATGTCTTTGAGATTTGGGTGAAATAAGGAAAACGATATCGGTGTAATCGCGTTGCTGACGTGGAAGTGGATCTCGTTAACCAGGGTTTAATCCGGTTCAATTTTAATTACAATTCGGTTCAGTTTAACTATGTAAGTTTTTTGTGGATAAAATTTATGGTTTTATAGCGATTGCGGACTTTTACATCCCGGAACATGAGCTAAGAGATTAAGGGTCTGACTGGTTTAAACACATCAGTTATATTTACGAGTGTAAAAATTTATAAAAGCCGATGATTGTGATTATAAACGATATTAAAAGATTTATACAAATAATTTAACAATTAAAAATATTTATATTTGTAGAAAATTTTTAACTAGTTGATAGGGACTGCAGTAGCGGTTTAATATAAAATATATCAAATACACTTATAATATATAATTTATATAGGAATACAAAATTTTTATTAATATAATTTTAAAAACCTAGTTTTTAATAAATTTTATAAAAACTAATTAAAATTGTTTATTTTAAGAAGTTTGAAACATTTTTTGTATATAAAAATAATATTTTTATACTTATAAATATATTTTACTTTAGAGAATACATATATAAAAATTTAAGAATTTTGTTTGACACAAGAAAATAAATTTTTTTTTATTTTAAAAAAAAAATTTTCGTAAAATTTTATTAGTATTACAAATTAAAATAATTAAAATCTTTTTAACTAACCGCAACCGTCCGCAGCCGCAAACGCTAAATGGAAGCAGTTTTTGAAATCTAGCGATTCCAAACGATCTGGAGCAATATATAGCGATTACCATGATTGTTGTTGAACGTTTACAAATCGTAACCGTCCGCAGCCGCAAACGCTAAATGGAAGCAGTTTTTGAAATCTAGCGGTTCCAAACGATCTAAAGTAATTTATAGCGATTACCATGATTATTGTTAAACGTTTATAAATCGTAACCGTCCGCAGCCGCAAACGCTAAATGGAAGCAGTTTTTGAAATCTAGCGATTCCAAACGATCTGGAACAGTATATAGCGATTACCATGATTGTTGTTGAACGTTTACAAATCGTAACCGTCTGCAGCCGCAAACGCTAAATGGAAGCAGTTTTTGAAATCTAGCGGTTCCAAACGATCTAAAGTAATTTATAGCGATTAGCATGATTATTGTTAAACGTTTATAAATCATAACCGTCCGCAGCCGCAAACACTAAATAGAAACAGTTTTTAAAATCTACCGGTTCCAAACGATCTGAAGCAGTTTATAGCGACTACCATGATTATTGTTAAACGTTTACAAATCGTAACCGTCCTCGAACATAATATTTGTAGATAATTGCGGGTGAACCAATCAAAATCTAACAACATAAAATTAAGCAACAAACTCACAACAACAATAAACTTACCGAAGAGAAATGCAAGAAAAGAAGATTAAGTCCCTTACAAAATAGAGGAAGACACCAAGGAGGAAAGCAAACTGCACTCACAAGTCCCTTGCACAATTTCAATAACCAGCTCTCAATCAAGAAATCCACAAGAACCTGACATGGCTAGTCCTCAAAAGCCAGTAGAACAACGGGACCCATAGAACTCCAAGGAGAGCCGGAAAAAGAAACCTGCAGAAGAGGAGCTCAGACACAACAACCGGAGCATCACCAGGATTGAGGATTCCCGAGACCACAGAGCCTCCCACTAGCAGCTTCCACACCTAAAAGAACCCTCACCAGCAAGAATCTTGGATGGCAATCCCGAGAATAATCAAAACAAACACACAGGAGGCGGAGGAGTGGTGCCACCACGGAAACTCAAGCCAACTTTGGCCAAGCCCCCATCGAAGTCTGAGAAGACCCAAGCTTCCGCCCAAACCAGCTGCCACAAACCTTCTCGCTAGAGACAGAGCGGAGGTACAGAGGAGAAAACTCCAACAAGGAGACAGACAACTATCAATACCTAGAAATGCTCTGAACATTACCAGACCACAAGCAAAGGAAATCCGCCGAAAGAACAGGCTGAAGCTACAGTACCAAGGAGCCACAAACCACCTCAGACTGGCCAGATCTGAGAACCAGGCCTAAGGGAGAACATAACTGAGAACACCTTTGCTGAAACCGAACCCACCGCCGGAACCTAACTTTCGACCATGACCGATTGGAGCAGCAATCCGGAGACCAAGTTTCTGTTTCTTATTGTTTTCGTGGATGATTGGAACAGCTATTGCCTCTCAATACTCAAAGATGATGTAAAGATTGAATTATTTGCATATTAATTTGTTTACAACTCGGAAATATTTTAGTTTATAACATGATATAATTATTGGATGCATTCGATATTAATGTAATAGTACGTGATATAATTATATGTTATCGGATTATAGAACACGTTTAATATTTGATCAAACAGATTCTGATACATGTGCAGCAACAAATTAGAATTAAATCATATACAAGATACTTAAAAATATGAAACTTTTTAAAGTTATGACTTAAAGCATATTTTTCCATTCGGGTAACAACAAAATCCAATACCTCATCCTTTTGTTTTGCTTAATAAACCTCAATCTACGAGCTTTGGAGTGAGAGGAACAATCGACTTCACTGCAACATTCATTGTCCGAAGGTATCACAAAGAATCATTTTTTTTTTTTTGGCATTTCGATCCCAAAATCTTGTTGTGGCAAGTGAAATCATGCAAGTTTGGATGACTCCGTCGTTTCATCTTTCTCATTCTAGTGGGCTACTACTATATTGGCCTTTCTTACTTTACATTGGGTTCATATGGATTCTCCAATTGGTTTTTGTTTTTTGAGTGGATTCTTTTGTAAAAACAATCGGTGTCGGTGTCTTCCTGCCACCCTTTCAAATTGAACTTTTATCTTAGTTTTCAAAAGAAATGAAATAGTTTAGTTGTTAATTCATATAATTCATTATTTCATTACAATTTTTAAATTTATTATTAAAATAAAAATTTTTACAATTATATTTATTTATAAAGAGAACAATTACAAGTCATAACTTTCAAAGTTTCAATATTTTTTTGGTATCAAAGTCAACATTATGCTCTTCTTCTTGTGAAGTAATTGTATTTTAAAGATAGGAAATGTCAATAAGTTGGACCAATCTAAAGACTTTCACCTTTTGGGAAGTCCTAACCTAAATTCGGCCATCCCTAACAACTTGCTCCAAGCCGAGCATACTCGTTTATTCTATCCAATCCACACATTGTTACAAACTTTAAACAAGTGTTGTATGAAATTTTGATCATAAACATATAAGAATGCCAAATGGAAAGAAATCCGGAGTTGCATAATTTCATTTGCTGCTACAAGGTTCATACATTTTAATCAATTTAGAAATCTAATCAAAATCATGTGTTATTAAATCACTAATATTTTAAAACATTACGAATTCACTTAAATTAAATATAAAATAGCATAAATTTTTTAACTCTGAATAAGTTTATAAATTTATTTAATGCCGCATATAGCGGTAGATACACACATATATATATATATATATATACTTTTATGAGATTCGAATAGGTTTGAAGTATCAAAAGAATACTTATGTATATATAAACTATATGATAATCTGGGCTATCAGGACAATCGTTATCAATATACCATAAAATTGTTTGTTACCATAAAATATTTTTTACCTATTTAATCTTAAGCGAATTAGTTTCTTACCATAAAATCATTTTTTAAAATAAATAAATTTAGGTGTATGAATGTATTGTAAGACTTGTAGTAGGAAATTATTAGTAAATATAATTTTACATAAACGATTCTGTCTAAAAATAGATATTTTAAATGAATTTCTAATGGTGTATCATGTAATTAAATATATAACAAAAGATTTTTCAAAACAAAAGTATCATGTATAATGTATAGTATATATTACTCCAAGTAGTTTACGAGATATCTTATTATATTGGTAAAAATGTAAATGATTTGCATTTTTGGCTTACAATAAAAATTTTATGTATTTCAAATGTATTTTTACACCCACACAATAGCAACGAAAAAAAAATTGTTAAACAACAATAGCGAATTTTGATAATTTATTTTTGTTAAAATAGTAATCAGAATGATATATTTCTATTAGTTGCAAAACTAGATCAGCCATACAAAGTGGCTGTTCTTATCAGAATTTGGCATCCAAAAATCTCTAGCTAACCTATTCAAACATAACACGCTGAAGTCTTAAAGACATAAAAAAGAACTAAAGAAGTGTATTATCAACATATCGAATTATTAGTTTCTGAAGTAGAGAAAACTTCGATGATGCTTTTAAGATATATATAAAGGTTTCTCTTACTAATTATTTTGACAAACTACTCAACGCATACCACATCTCTTTCCTTATTTTGCAAGATATATCTGTAGATAACAAAATCTGTGCAACGTTCTGATTTTCTTCGTCCGTCTTTATAACAGCCGGTACCATCTGTGGACTCCACGACTGTTCTCGGTTAGTGGATTTCACATTCGTGTGACAGTCGCTATTTTTGAATTTCAAAAGATTCTAAGACGAGGCATATAAATCATTACAAAAAGAATTTGTGTATTTAATTCTTAAAGTGGTAGTAAGAGTATATCTAATGAGTCACACTTAACTATAAAGTTTTCTTATGATGAGTTACTAAAAAATATAAATGAATATTATTGGTTTAGATAATCATATCAATTTTTTAAAATATATTCACATGCGTCAAAAAAAAATTTTAATTGGGAGTATTACAATAATAGTAATAATAATAATAACCTTTATAGTTTTAATTAAAAATACTGTAATGAAACTTAATTACTTTCTATTTAAATGTATTTATATAATCAGTTTGTAAAAAAATATACTATTCATAAAATATTTTCAAAAATATTAATTATCTCTATTTATAAACTAATTCCAAGTGTTTAAAAAAAAAAAAAAAAAACTAATTCCAAGTAAAAAGGAATGACATGCTCAAGCATGGGGCTTAGGCTTTTTGGTTCGGGACCTTGGTGATATAGGTTTTGGCAAGTCCTACAATACAAACATCTATATAAGCACAAAATATGTCAATTATATTGGTCAAACTAATCCAAAAAATAATATTCACTAAGATTGCAATCAAGTTCATATAATGACCCCACCACTCAATTTGTTTTATCGGTTATTAGTGATAACGTGTAAAAACATTCAAAATCACGTAAAAGAAAGAACTTCACTTAATTTGAGTACCAAAAATGTGAAGACTAATCTGTAGAGTGTAGAGATGGGTATGATTACACGTTACTCTCTTTATACCCGTCACTTACTTGGTATTCATTATGATAATAAATCAGTAAATTAAATTATTTGCAAGTACAAATTAAGTAATAAGCCAAAAATATATATTATATTATTTGTTTCGTTATTTGTTACTCGCTAAAAATTACTTGATACCATTATTTGATATTTGTTTATAGTTACTTGTTACTAAAATACTAACGTTTAAACTATTATAATAGATTAATAGGTTTTAATTCATTATGATTTTTTTATATTTCTAATTTGGCTTATATAAAGATTAAAATTCCAAAACTACTTCTTGGGACAAAAGTGAAAACTAATTATTGCGACAAAACTAATTAACCTTCGATATTATGTATGAAACAGTTTATTTATTTATTTCAAATTTTTGAGGCTCAAATAATAAATACTTGATTTTGACAAATAATCGAAAGTAATCAAATTTTGGACTGATATTTGATCGAACAAATACTCGTTTTGGACGAGTCAAATATTAACCTAAAAATTTAATTACTTGTACAAGTAAACCCTGGTTGCAACCACCTTAAAATTAACAAGTAATTGCCTCATACCCATGCTTACTAGAGTATAGAGTCTCTAGCTCAGAGTTTTTCTAGTGTGCCAAGTAAAGTCGAAGCTTTTGAACAAGTTAGTGTCTTCAAAGCCTTTGAGTACACAAGAGACTTCAAACTCGCATTCCTTATCTTTCTTTCTTCCATTATTTTTTTGGTTAAAAAAATACGGCCATATCTCAACAAAAACAATAATATAATTCAAAAATGAAATGAATATAGAAAAGATAGTCGTCCCTTATTTCGATAACTTATTGCAGTGGATATCATTCATGCATGGCTACAAAGCCACACATGTGAAAATCTCTTACTGAAAAATGAAAAATCTGTAAAAAAAATTTAATCCAATTCCACCAAAATTTACAGGTCAGACTATAAGATAATATTTATCGTTAAGCTTAATCATTACTATAATATTCTAACATGGTTGGATACTATATATATTCATGTCCAGTTAATATGACACTAAACAAGTAAATTGTTTTTACATTTCTCTAATAATGTATTGGCAAAAGCTTATATTTTGTGCAATAACCAATATAATCGTATGTTTTCAGTCTATCGAAAGGTTGCTAGCTTAACCAAAAGAAAGATGATAACAAGGTCGGTGATTCTTGGACGAAGAGACAAACAAGTAGAAAAAAACGATAAAAATAATATTTAACAAAAGTACAAAGATAAAATATGATAAGGTACAGACAAATGAGTATGGTCGAATGAAATCTCTTATACTCCGAGAATAAACGTGCAAACAAATATTTTAGAATACTTTCCCCCATAAATTATTTTGAAATAAAGAAACTTATTTTCAAATTATCTTTCATTGTATGGAATTCAAGAATACAAATCAACTGTAGTATCACGGGAATCTCAACGACATAATCATATATAGTCGAATGGTTTAACAAAAAAAAACATTTAGTCTAGTGATTATACAAATACATCGTGATATATAATTATTTAAATTAAAATTCACATAATGCATTGACAAAAACAAAGAAAATATTTTTAGCAGTATTTTGACAGCATTTGATTACGGTTAAACTTTATAAAAAAAAAGAAGAAGTTAAAAACAAATACATATGGTCACCGCAAGTTACAACAGAAATTCAGCATATTCTCTGCTTAAGGATGAGCTGTCGTCTAACTCTAATTCTTGTTCTATCCTATTCTCACCTCCCAAAAACGCAAGAAGATAATATATAAATCAGATTTTCTAAATCTAGAACGATGAAACTGAAATTCTCCCAATAAAAAACTTTGAATTCTGTTATCAGAGTTGTCATAGGAAACAAAAAACGGTCAGAAGAGATTTTCCCAAGAAAACCAGAACTCATATGATGAAGTTGAATCTCCAATCATATCCTTCGCAACTTTGTCGTAGCCAATATATACGTCGATTCCCTCAATTATTTTTCCCACTTTTTATTATTCTTTTCAGTTTATACGACCGAAGTGGGACTTGCAATATTCTTATACTTATATTAACGTATAAGATAAATGGATTTTTTTTTTTAAATCATGTAAATAAGAAAATATCTTAAAATTATCGTAATGTTCGCCACCATCCTTAGGCATTCAAAACAGCATCTCGATGTCAAGTAAGGATTGGTTAATTACCTTAATTTGCATAAACTGTATATCTCTCTACATAAAAGAGAACATAATGTTTTGTTTTAATCATCTCCGATGATATTACTAAAAAGGGACATTACTCAAACTATTGTGTCACCGATATAATTTACCTT
The DNA here is from genome assembly GCA_963922655.1 of Cardamine chenopodiifolia. Classification (NCBI taxonomy): domain Eukaryota; kingdom Viridiplantae; phylum Streptophyta; class Magnoliopsida; order Brassicales; family Brassicaceae; genus Cardamine; species Cardamine chenopodiifolia. The sequence goes on along the minus strand of OZ000480.1, from coordinate 19,666,016 downwards.
TCTTCTCCACATGTATAGAATCGTTCTGGTTGAGGATTTGTAGCTTAACTTTTATGTAAATTTTGTTGTACGACTTAGCATTGTAAGATATGTTAATATCTTATTTGATAATTAAGAACATAGTATGTACAAAGATATATTTACATAATACAGTACAAAATGAGATGAAGACAAACAGATTAGTTAAGAGGAGATGAATGAGAAAGACTAAAAAATTAGTTAAGAGGACATAATTGGGAGCTGAAGAGACAAGTCATGAGAAACATAATTCTAAGTCTCTAAATGTATGCAAACAAATAGCGACAATGAGTTACTTTGTGCTTTTATGGATACACTTTCAAAGCCCGAGAGTAACATAATAGAAAATTTTAAATGGTTTAATAGAAAATTCGTAAAGCAGAATAGACAATATAGAAGTGAAAAAAAATTACGAAGCATTCTTAATTTTTTCAAATATAATTTAATCTTGTAACAAAAACCATATATTAAATCATTCAAATTTATAGAAAATGAATGTTATATAGGATTTGCTCTTCAAATAAAAACATGAAAATAATTATCGAATATGTTAAAAATACATCGATCAAAAAGTAGTTTTCCTGAAGTAAAAAAAAAAACTAAAAAGATAGAAAGTAACATATTAGTCCAAATTAAATAGAAATGGAATGAGATAATTTTTATATAAAATTTCCAAATCAAAATATATTTTAAAAACTATTACTAGAAAAGGATCTCTAAAAATAATAATTTTTATAAGTTTAATTTTGGCTCAAAAAATCTAAAAATTTAAACATTTATGATTAAATTTTTGTGAACCAGATTTTGGTACCTAACCACATCACGGTTTTGGCGAGTTTAAAAAAAAACTTTAATGGTTTAACTCATATATGGTTTTCAACTCGACCTCGATTCGACTACATGACTATTCTGACTGCTCGGTTTGGAATGGTTTACAAAATATTGGTTACACCTTGATATTATATCAACTATAATAATAAATAAATGATTCTTTTTTTTCCTCTTTCTTATTAGTCAGGTTTTCAAGATTAATTGAAAACCATAAAATGGAATTTAACTGAAAAATTTAGTAATGATGATTTTACTTTCTTTTTCCTTGGCAAAAAATTTGTTTACTTTTTCTATTAAATTATATATATATATATATATATATAATTTTTTTAATAACTGTCAAGATTTAATTTTGCATTGACGCGTGTCATGATATGGTAAATTTTAATTGGGTGACGTTTATAACATACACTTGTAAGTAAATATATAAACAATTATGTAAAAAGAAAATATATTTCTTCTTTTATAATATCTAATTTCTTATATGTCTTATTAAAATAATGAGATGTTGACAAGATGGTTATTTAAGGCTATTAATTTATATATGGTGAAAATCTATTTATTTATATTCATCTAAATTTTAACTCTATCTATTTCATATTTACCTTTATTTAGTGATTTTGACCCAATTCAAAACCCAATTAATTGATCTTGACCCAATAATCCGATAAGTTCTTTTATAAAAGAGTAAACCACAATCCCAACACACACACACACACACAAAAATTCCATTGAAACATAGTATTAGGAAGATGAATGCCTTTACAAAAGATCAGTGGACAATTATACTTACGCGATTACCACTAAAGAATATCACAACTTCGAAACTGGTTTGCAAGCAGTGGAAATCGATCGCGGAGAATCCATATATATTTACGTGACTTGTTCATGTCTCTGCACCAAAACTCACATTCTTCATGGTCCCTCATGTTTGGGAGTTATAAGACAGAAGTCTTGGCTCATTATGGATGCTATACTTGGGGACTTAAACGATCTCTGGGCTCTTACATATCGTCTTTTCTAACCGACAAGTTTAAGACTCAGAGAGAGTCCAGAGTCTGGGCTTACACCGAGTACACCAACGTTGGGTTGATATTGATCGAAGTCAGTTACTACGAGATGAACACATCCTTGTACGTGGCTAATCCAATTTCACAAGAATGCGTAGAGCTCCCTTCTCATGCTCTTCTTGAGGAATATTCCTGGCCCTCAGGAATTGCTACCCGAACTAAGAACGGCCTTCTTTTGGATTACAAAGTTGTTCTGGTTGAGTTTGATATATCCAGTGGAACGCATTTAGATTTGTTGATATATTCATCGGAGACAGGCTTGTGGAGGCGCAACACTGTCCATTTGTCTTTGGACCCTCTGCTTTTTGATGATCCCATTAGCTTTGACGGAAAAATTCATTGGCTCGCCAGCAATGAAGATTTTGTTGTATCCATCAATGTATACTCCACTGATACGAACTATGATCAATGGTGTATTACGCCTTTCCCTGATTTAGGAAAAAATCTCAGATTCGGAAGAATTTGCAAAAATTGTCAAGGATTTTCATGTATATGAACATAATCTATGTATCCAAAGTTGATGGAAGCCTAGAGGATAAGCTATGTGTATGGAGGCTAAAGAGCGGGGAGTGACAATATTATCTGAAATCTCCCCTGCTTTTATTGATATGGGTTTCGAGTATTTTCCGTTGGGAATAAAATCCTTTTGATCCTAAAACTGTCTACTTTTGGACCAAGAAGCACCAAAGTTTGATATCTATTAACTTACGCAATGGAAAATTTGTGCTCCACAGTGAGTTGGAATGTAGCAGAGACGATCGTATTCTGAGTTCCGTTGAATGCCAGAGAGTTATGGAATATTCCAAAGGATCATACTTTCCCTCGTGCGTTTTCCCACAATGGCTTCATCGGATTCCAGTGAAAAGAATTTCTTAAACATTTTTATTATATATGCAAAGAGGTAGAAGATGGTGTTTAGTTTATTTTTGAGTGTTCTTGTTTGTCTAAGCTTCTCCCAGTTTGGTTCCAAAACATTTTTCCCACTCACTTTTCCTTCGGATCGTATAAATCCTCTATAAATTAATAATATCTGGAGCAAAGTATTTTATTAATTTATCAAGAAATTATTAACTATTAATTTATAGAAAAATGTCTTATTTTTTAAAAAAATTCATATTTAAAGTAAAAAGATGAACACAATATTTTGATATCTTTATAGACAGTTTACATATTAGAAAAAAATTATTGGATTTAAAATATTTTATAACTTTTTGATGCAATTTTAGAAGATAATATCATTGGCCCGGTTAAGAGTTTTAAGGTTTTTATAAAGTCAAACGCCTTGAGAACACTTAGTTTCTTACACATTAAAGAAGGTAAAAATTTTCAAAGATTTTTGAGTGTTTTAGATATAATCGTCCGTCGTGATCTTGTGTGTTGCGGAGAGAGATTATTTATCATTGGGATATCGTACATGTAGAACCATCTGTCGTAAATCTGAGTGTTGCGGGTAGCGCATGTCCATCATGGGGATGTCGTACATGCAGAACCGCCTATGGAGGAGAATTTTCATCGTGAAATCGTTGTTTGAAGAAGTTTTTCATCGTAATCGCATCTTCTGCCAGATAGTCGTGTAATCATCATATTAGAATTAGGTCAGATATCTCTAATAATAATGATGTAATAGACAAAAAAAAATAACTCCAACAAAAATACAAATTTACGAATAAATAAACAAAAATATAATCATATTTTACTAAAATATCTTAGTTTTATATTATAATTTTATATAATTATTAATTTATGATATTAATGAGACTATATATTTATGTAGGATTTTCAAAAAACTTAGTATCTTATTATTTTATCAAACTATGTTAATTATTATATTGACCCAATACATGACAGAAAAAATTTATTAATTTATCGAATATTAATTTATAGAGGTTGTATTGTACAAACAAACACTTATTCTTTTAAATTATTTTATAATAATGTAATATATTTTATAAAAATTAAGAAAACTTAAAAATAAAATATCAACAAATGCAAAAGAATTTTTTTCGTCCCATGGGTTAAGTCCTAGTTATTATAAGATCATTTAAAAAAATATATTAGGGTTTCACAATTTTATTATTTTCTAAAATGTAATCCGAAAATTTTAATTGATAAAACAAAAACTAACATTTGTCAATATGTAATTTACATATATATATATATATATATTTTAAAATAAGATATGTGAAAATTTGTCAAATCTAGCAATTCTTTTGATATTTAGATAAAACTATATATACGGAAACTCCAACTAAGTAAAAAACGATTCTTTATTATTTAAAACGTTTTTAGTGATCATCACAGTAAGACTCATCTTTGACTTCGGCTAATATGACCAATTTTCAACCATTAGATCACCATGGTATAAGATCGTTATTTCCTATATTTTTATTTCTTTATCTAATTTTCTTAAAGAGTTTTGAAGTTGTTGCTCTTTCTCCAATATAAATAGCCCATCAAACCCCTATGAAGCATTAGGGCTATAACATTCCACAAAACAAAAAAATAAAAATCTATGGTCATGAAGCTCACTTCTCTCGTCCCTTTCCTCTTTCTCATCCCGCTCTTAGCCTCATGTGCTGAAAATAAACAGGTTCTTATTCTTTTCTGTTTCTTTTAAATTTAATCTATCCTTCTACACTTTAATTTCCACTGATTGGTATGAGTTTCCAATCCCATATCAATTAGAATTTCAAACATTCAAAATTCATTAATTCTGAATCAATTCCTCACATTTCATTAAATCTCTTGGGTTTTTTTTGGTATTTTGGTAGGTGTATATAGTCTATTTCGGAGAACATAAAGGTGATAAAACCTTGCATGAAATAGAAGAACATCATCATTCTTATCTTCAATCGGTTAAAGAAACCGAAGAAGATGCTAAAGCATCGCTATTGTATAGCTACAAACATAGCATCAATGGCTTCGCGGCTGAGCTAACCCCCAACGAAGCCTCTAGACTAGCAAGTAAGTTAAACAAAAAAAAAATCTATATTTTGTTATGATTGACAAAGGGTATTAAATTCTAACTAAAACTCAATTTTCTTGATTTTTTATGTTTTTGAAAAACAGAGTTAGAAGAGGTTGTTTCGGTAATCCAGAGCCACCCAAGAAAATATGAAACACATACGACAAGGTCGTGGGAATTTGTAGGATTAGAGGAGGAGGAAACAGACAGCGCTTTTGCAAGTCAAAAATACGAGGTGGATGATCGGTTTCGTGTCGGAAGAAGGTTTTTGAGGAAGGCAAAACATGGAGATGGTATCATCGTCGGAGTTCTCGACAGTGGTAAGTTAAGCTGTCTCTACTTATTAATTATTTAGAATATTATTGTTTTCTGTTGGTAATAAAATGCAAAAATAGGTTTTCTAAAAGTTGGCAAATTCTTTTTTTTTAATTTGGGGTATTCTAGACCACTTTTATTAGAATATTCACAATAACCATATATAACTACGATTCTTTATTTTTTATGTACAAAACACACTAAACCGTGTGCTATTTTTCTAAACAACATATAGCATACTATTTAATGAAATAGCATCGCAAATAAAAATTTCATATTTTTTGCTTTTTCAATAAAAAATATCAATTAATTTACCTGTTCCGTTAGTAAAATTTGGATAACATGAATGGAATTTATGGAAAGAATAAAATTGTCTAAATCATGTGAACCTTTGTGTTTATCCTTACTTTGTATTTTTCTTTTGGCTTCTGTTTCCTTACGCACACACATATAAGCGCCGAGATAATTGCCATAAGATGGGTTTTTGAATATTAAAAGGATATATGGTTTTGAGTTCTGAGAATAATTACTGTTCTTTTGGATGAAAACGTATACAAAACTTAATTGGACCTAACTCCAATGTTGATAGTTGAATTATTACGTAACTAGAGAAAAAGAGTTGCGTTATGATCAAGAATTCAAGATTCAAGGAAATTGTTTATAATCCTTTTGCTAAACTCGTTTGGTTTCATATAAATCATTATAAGAAGTTAAGCTGTCATTGTTAATTTGTTGCTATATAATTGAGAGAATAATTTGTTAATTTTTGGGAAAATAAAAGGGGTGTGGCCAGAATCAAGGAGTTTCAGTGACAAAGGAATGGGACCCATTCCAAAATCATGGAAAGGAATCTGCCAAACCGGAGTTGCTTTTAACTCTTCTCACTGTAACCGGTAAGAGAATTTATGCTTTTTATTTTCTAAGAAAATATCTACATTTTCTTAACAAAAAATTATTAATTTAGCTACATATCTATAGTTTCTTTATTTTGGTTATCATACATATAGCTGTAGTTTCTTTCATTATACAGGATGTTGACTGTGGAAAGTATAATAGAAATTCTGTGATTTACATAAGCCAAATATATTAAAACCAAAAAAAAAATTAGCCAGATTGACAAAATAAATAAATAAATAAAATTAGCCAAATATACACGTTAGGACTAGAACATATATGTATACATGTATCATACGCCCGAAATAGATTTAAAATAACTCACACGTCCATATCACCTTTGGTTCTTTAGCAAAGATCCAAAGAACCATATGCTGAGTGCGAGAATCTTCTTTATACATATGATGTGATATATTCTTCTATCTTGATCATTAAAACACTTTATAGACATAATGCTACATAATTTGTCAAATAATATTATTGATTTTGACTGATTATCTATGAAATTATGATTTTTTTTGTTTTATAATTAAAAACAGTTGTTAAATAGTAAACATGATTGACTTAAGAATAGTCTTTTTTTTTAAAATTTCCATTTAAATTTTTATTTCAAACCTTCATTTTAAAGAATAATCAATAAAATTGTTATTGTAAATAGTGAAATTTAAGAGAAATTCAGAATAATGCATCAGTCAGCTAGCATATTTGTACATTTGATACATAGCGTCACAACGTATATCATTCCACAATACTCCATTTTACTCAAAAATAAATAAAAATCGGTGATTTCACTGTTTTTCAGTTAAGTTATTTCAATATCATAACAGAACTTTTTCGTTTCCAAGATTTAGTAACATGTCTATAGAAGGAATAGTTTGTGAGTTCCACTGTCCAAAACATTAGGTCACAGTCTCAATGTTTTGTTCGGTTGCGATAATTGATCACCAACTTTTAAGCTTGCGTATCATCGTCACTCACGATCTCCATTATTATTTATTATATTAATAATATATAACTATTCTTTATAACGAAGTATTTTTCCTGCAGACCCTGTAACTGTGCACCTACGTAAAGCCTGCCATCAAAACCATACAAACTAATTGATTTTTTTTAAAAACATTATATTGGTTATTTTTATGCTTGAAATTGCAACTTTGATAATTGATATATATGCAAGCTTTGGTATTATATGTAAGGGACAAAAACTTATTTGATTCTTTCTAGATAATATTGTACACCCGTGACTTCTCCTTTGTTTCTTTTACCATCAATTCATGTTTGTTATATCAATGTGTGCCCGAGTTTTCGTATCTATATATTTAGCTTATCTTTTTATTGGAGGTTTCTCAACTATTTAAAGACGTAAGGATTAGATTTTATAACACACAAAAAATTACATTCAAAAATCTATTACGCTTTAAAAATATTATTGTGTTCTCGTATATAAATTAATTATTCTAATGTTAGTGTAATCATTGCATTACTATCCATCATTCAGATTCAAATTCGTATAATTGTATTGCATGTTGATGACAAGTATTTGCTATTTTTGTGCACTAGTTATAGAAATAACATTTAATTTCTCTTCTAAATTTTCTATTGCTGTTTGATTGAAATTTGATGTCTATCTGGTATATGTTATGTCATGTTGATTTTTTATTAAATTCGTTATCTTTTATATAGAGTGGTTTTGATTTGACAAAAAAATTAATTAAAGCAGTATTAGATTATATTTATAAGCGTTATTTTAACCATCGAGTTTTTTTTACTAATTACAGGAAAATTATTGGAGCGAGGTATTACGTGAAAGGATACGAAAACTTTTTCGGACCGTTCAACGTTACAGCAAACAAAGATTTCTTGTCTCCACGAGACCCCGACGGACATGGGTCCCACACAGCCTCTACTGCCGTTGGCCGCCGAGTTATCGGTGCATCCGCACTTGGTGGTTTTGCCATGGGTTCGGCCTCGGGTGGTGCACCGTTGGCTCGTCTAGCCATCTACAAAGCATGTTGGGCCAAACCTAACCAAGAAAAAGTAGATGGAAACGTTTGTCTACAAGAGGACATGCTTGCTGCGATTGATGACGCAATCGCTGATGGCGTTCACGTCATCAGCATTTCGATCGGGACAACCGAGCCTTTGCCGTTTGCGCAAGACGGAATCGCGATCGGGGCATTGCATGCTATTAAGAGGAATATTGTGGTTGCGGCTAGCGCCGGGAATTCAGGGCCAAAGCCGGGGACTTTGTCGAATCCTGCGCCGTGGATTATTACCGTTGGAGCTAGTACTCTTGATCGGGCTTTTATCGGCGGGCTTGTTCTTGGTAATGGCTATACAGTCAAGGTAATTAGCCCATAATATTAAAAGATATAAAAATTCATTTATATGTTACATTATTGTATAACATATAGTTTTCTTTTGTGTTATTTAGACGGAGTCGATAACGGCATTTAAAATGGACAAATTTGCTCCTCTAGTTTACGCTGCTAACGTGGTTGTTCCCGGCATTGCATTGAATGACACATCGTAAGATTTGCTCCTGTTATAAATTTCGATATTTAATCTTTTTTTATTTAATTTTTTATTTGATTTAACCATTTTACTTTTCTTTTGTGAAGGCAATGTTTACCGAATTCATTAAAACCGGAGCTTGTGAAAGGTAAAGTGGTCTTATGTTTGAGAGGAGCTGGTTCAAGAATTGGTAAAGGTATAGAGGTAAAACGAGCTGGAGGAGCCGGTATGATTCTCGGAAATTCTCCGGCTAACGGCAATCTAATTCCGTCGGATCCTCATTTTGTTGCGACTGCCGCGGTTACCCCATCCATAGTCGAAAAAATTCTCGACTACATCAAAACCAATAAAAACCCGATGGCATTTATCAAACCGGGAAAAACGGTTTACAAATACCAAGCAGCTCCTTCAATGACCGGGTTTTCTAGCCGCGGTCCAAACGTGGTAGATCCCAACATTCTAAAGGTAACTCTTTTTTTTTTTTTGGTTAACTTCAAAACAAAATCAAAATGACTACTAACCGAAAACTAACCGGTTTGATTCTTTTGCGGTTTTAACAGCCGGATATCACTGCGCCAGGACTGAACATACTGGCCGCATGGAGTGGAGCAGATGCACCAAGCAAAATTTCAATAGACCAAAGAGTTGCAGATTATAACTTCGACACAGGAACTTCAATGTCTTGTCCTCATGTTTCTGGAGCAATTGCTCTTCTCAAAGCCATTCATCCCAAATGGAGTAGTGCTGCTATAAGATCTGCTCTTATGACCACTGGTAAACCATATATTACTGGTTATTTTGCTGGTTCGGTTTAGCTAAACCAATTGTCTTTTGGATTTACTTAATTTGGTTTTTTTTTTTGGGTTAGCTTGGATGACAAACGACAAGAAGAAACCAATCCAAGACACTAATGGTTTACCCGCAAACCCATTTGCACTTGGTTCAGGACATTTTAGACCAACTAAAGCTGTGGATCCGGGTTTAGTCTACGACGCATCGTACCGAGCTTACCTTCTCTATGGCTGCTCGGTTAATTTCACCAATATTGACCCAACATTCAAATGTCCTAGTAAAATCCCTCCTGGTTATAATCTCAATTACCCGTCAATTGCGATCCCTAATCTCAATGGGACAGTGATCGTTAAAAGAACGGTTACTAATGTTGGAAATGGTAACTCAACAAGCACATACTTATTCAGTGCTAAACCACCATCGGGTGTTTCGGTTAAGGCTATACCGAATGTGTTGTTCTTTAACCGGATTGGTGAGAAGAAACGGTTTAAAATTGTGGTTAAAGCACGGAAGCATAAGGTGATGAATGTGACTGAGAAGGGTCAATACCAATTTGGATGGTTTAGTTGGACAGATAGAGACCATGTTGTGAGGAGTCCAATTGCTATTTCCTTAGCTTGATTGTTATTACTTATTTTTAGTTTTGGATTTTATATAGTGGTCAAAGTGAAAGAAATATAAAATCTTTTTCTAATCAATCTATAGAGACCTTGTGTTTTTTTTTGTCATCTGAAATTCATTAAAAACTTGATAAAGACATACATGGGTGAAGAAACGACTCGGAGACAAAGCCGAAGAAATTTTTTTTTTCCCCGAACACAAAAACTAAAATAGTGAAACTAAAGGTTTAAACAAAACCAACACCAACTAAGGATCATTGATAATCTCAGCCCGAAACAAAGCTATAAACCAAACCTGCACACAATCATAACTCTCGAAGATCTTTGAAACGACCCCCACCGAGGCCTACAAAGGCCTAACCAAACTGCGATGAACTCCTCTTATTGCGAATGGGAACTAACTCTAAAAAAATGTTCCTTGGATTTTGTATTGGCAAGAAAGAAACAGGGACTAACTTCCCACAAACTTTCGGAAACGGCAAAAGTGGTTTAAAAACCAATCCAATAAAACGCCTCACATAAGCTTGATGAACTAGCCAACACTCCAACGGAAATGATGATAGACTCCTTGTGTTATATCAAAGAAGCATTGCCATCATTATTATTGCTTGTGAAGTGGTGGAAGACGAAATCACGTATCAGCTATTGTATTGATGAAATTAAATATGGGCCTGGTTTGAGTTTATGTAGAAGCCTAATCCTTATGCTTACTTGTAATATAAACAAGTATTTGGAGAAATGCTAAAAAAAACTAATATATTCAAAGATTACTCAGTTTCAATAAAGCCTTACATGAAATTGAAGAGCATGTAGGTGTATATAGTCTATTTTGGAGAACATAAGGGTAATAAAGCCTTACATGAAATTGAAGAGCATCATCACTCTTATCTTCAATCAGTTTAAGAATCCGAAGAAGACGCCAAATCGTCGCTACTATATAGCTATAAACATAGCATCAATGCCTTTGCTACTCAGCTAACACCTGACCAAGCCTCTAGACTAAAAGGTATGTAAAACCTCATTTTAAAATAAAAATAAATAAATTTGAATGAAACTATAGATTTTCTTATGATTGATAAAGGGTATTAGTTAAAAATCAATTTTGGTCATTTTTTTTTTTTGTATATAACTCAAAGGAGTTGCATCGGTATTCAAGAGCGACCCGAGAAAGTATAAGAGCCATACAACAAGATAATTGGAATTTGTAGGCTTAAATGAGGAAGAAGGTGGCGATTATCGAGGTGGCAGTGATGATTGAAGTCGAATTTATGATGTGAATGATCGGTTTCGTGTCGGAAAAATGTTTTTGAGGAAGGCAAATTAAACACGGTGATGGGTCATAGTTGGTGTTATCGATAGTGGTAAGTTGAATATTTTTTCATGATCAATTTTTTGTCATCAGTTTTAATTTTTGAAAATAAGTTTTCTAAGAAGTTCATTTTTCATTGACCTTTTCGGGTTATTGAGGAACTATATATTATGTTTGCAAACCATTTTGAAAAACTAGTTCATCAAATTTGGATAAATTACTTGGAAAGGAGTAAAAATGATTCATTGAAAACCTTTGTGTTATCCACTCACTTTGTAGTTTCTCTAAAACAAACACATATTTTCTGTTAACAAAATCTTTTCTCCATAACAGATCTTCTGTCAACAATTTTTAAAAAATATTTTATTTGTTGAATATAAATGCCGAAATAATAGCAACAAGATTGGTTTTGCATATCTGCATAGTATATTGGTTTGACTCCTGAGAATAATCAATGTTCTTTTGAATGAAAATAGATACCATACCCTCTTTTTGGGGTCAACACATACATTTTGCGTTTTTGCTCTTCCAACACATACGCTTATAAATAAGACCTCACTAAGCGTTAATAGTAGATTTATATATGTAACTATAAAAGGGTTGCGTTTGTGATCATGATCCAATAAAAAGATTGTATCTGCGTTAAGAACCATTTGATTTTCTATCGTTAAAGTATTATAAACTTTATTGCTAATTTGTTTTAATATAAATATATGATATAATTGAGAGAATGATTTGTTAAATTTTGGGGAAATAAAAGGGGTGTGGCCAGAATCAAGGAGTTTCAGTGACAAAGGAATGGGAATCTGCGAAACTGCAGTTGCCTTCAACTCTTCCCACTGCAACCGGTAAGATATTACTATGAAACCACCACATATTTTAACGTCAAACTAACTTTATTAAAAATTATACCAAATTTACAAAGGAATGATACATAGCCATTGAAATACAATCATTTGTATAAGCATCATATACGAGAAGTGATATAACGAAAGAATCGAGTTTAGGATTCTTTCTAGTAGAAAGGCTTACTCATTAATATATATAACAATGTCATACATGCAAGTTCAAAAATTATCTTATAAAGTGAACTTGATTTGATACAAATTTTGTTTAAATTGCATCTATTAGTTTAGATTATCGAATATTTTCGAAAGTGTTAATAATTATCATCATGTATTTCTAATTTATCATCATTAATTACAGGAAAATAATTGGAGCAAGGTATTACTCAAGAGGGTACGAAAGATATTACGGAGGCTTCAATGCCGAAGCTAACAAAGACTTTTTGTCTCCACGACTGCTTCAACCGCTGTTGGCCGCCGAGTAAACGGAGTTTCAGCACTCGGTGGTAGTGCAATGGGCATCGCTTCAGGCTGCGCTTCACTAGCTCGTCTTGCCGTTTACAAAGCATGTTGGACGATTCCAAACGAGGAAAAATACGACACAAACACTTGCTTTGACGAAGATATGTTGGCAGCGTTTGACGATATGATTGCTGATGGAGTCCACATTATCAGTATTTCGATCAGAGCGGCTCAACCTCAGAGGTATTTAGAGGATGGAATCGCGATTGGATCGTTACACGCGGTTAAGAAAAATATTGTGGTTTCGGCTAGCGCTGGTAATGACGGACCGGCCGGGGAAACTTTGTCGAATCAAGCTCCGTGGATTATTACCGTCGGAGCTAGTAGTCCGGATCGGTTTTTCGTCGGCCATCTTGAACTTGGCGATGACTAGAAATTCGAGGTAATTTATAAACCCAACACTAAAACGTTACAAAACTTACCACTTAGTATTATTGTTAGAGGGATACATATGGAACATGTTAAAAGAACAAAAAAATGACATGTAAATGCAAATCGGGTAGAATTCATGTTGTTGATAAAAAAATCTAAAAAAACATACTAAATCTTTTAAAATTTCAAATATGCCATATTGTTTACTTTGTAGAGTTAAGGGTTTAGGTTTTATATATGGTTAGTATTTAGGGAATTAGGGTTTAGTTATAAAGATTTGATGTTTAGGATTTAGAGTTTAGATGTTGTAATTTGGGGTTTTAGGATATAAAAAATTTCAATTATTTTTATAATTTTCATAATAAATTTAGATTATTTCGGTATCTCCTCTGTTTTTATGTATGTTGTATGAAGTTAATATGTAGTTATTTATTTTGTAGTCGGACTCGTTAACGACATTACAGATGGACGATTTTGCTCCACTAGTTTACGCTGCTGACGTGGTTGTTCCCGGCGTTTCAATGAACGACGCATCGTAAGAAATTCATTTTCCCCTTAATTACAAAGTTTTAGTATTTCGTTTGGACTAATGATCTTTTTTGGTGAAGGCTATGTTTACCAAATTCACTTTCACCAACGCTTGTGAAAGGTAAAAGTGGTATATGTTTAAGAGGTTCCGGTTCAACAGTTGGTAAAGGTCTTGAGGTAAAACGAGCCGGAGGAGTAGGTATGATTTTAGGGAATTCTCCGGTTAACGATGTATTTACCTACGGCTTTGGTTTTCTCGTCCACGGTCAATAGAATTCTTGATTACATCTACAATTATTATGAACCGGTGGCTTTCATCAAACCGGCAGAAACAATATTCTACGGAAACCAACCGGAAGATTCGGAGATTCGGTTTACCCAAACAAACCGGCTCCTTTATGACTAGTTTTCCTAGTCGTGGCCCAAATTGGGTAGATGCTACATTCTAAAGGTAAACTATTTTCTTCTTCGGACGTTGAAAACTAATGAACTCAAAACATAACCGGTTAGTTTTTTTTCAGCCAGATATTATTGCGCTGGGACTGAATGTATTGGCTGCATGGAGCGGGGCAGATTCGGCGAGCAAAGATTCGATTGACCGACGAGTTTTGGATTATAATCTTAACTCAGGAACTTCTATGTCTTGTCCTCATGTTGCTGGTGCAATTGCCCTTCTCAAAAGCATGCATCCTACATGGAGTAGTGCTGCTATAAGATCTGCCCTCATGACCACCGGTAACAAAACTTTCGAAGCCATCTGTCATATATATAATCGATTTGACACATTTCACATAAATTAAAATAACGTTAATTTATACATTATATGTTTATTAAATAAGTGATAATGATTCAATTTTTTTAAAATAGCTCTTGGGTTAAAGTAAATTAGGAGATTGAATTGAAAAGTCACACTAAAAAATATAAAATAATAGAGGGATTTTAGCTGAAAATGCCACAAAACGGATTGAATTTTTCAAAAATGCCATTTTCCAAAGGACTTTTAGAAATTACCATTTTGGTGGCATATGAGTTGTGATTCGACGATAATACCCTTCACGTGTGGTATCGCTCCTTCTCTCCTTCTCTCCCTCTCGGCTCTTTCTCTCACCCTCTCTCCTATCGTCTTAGGGCACTTCCAATGGAGGTTTTTAGTGAGTTTCTTAGAAAAGTTCTTAGGATTAAAAGAAGAAGAAAAATTTCTTAAATAAGATACTTTAGAAACTTTTAAGAATCCAATAAGAACCTCATGTTACACTTGATTTGATATGATTGGTTACTTTAAAAAATTTTTTTTTTCAAAATTAAATCATACAATTATGTTTTATTAAAAATATTGTTATAATATTTGTAAGAAACTCATTTGATTTTCTTTAACCATTGGAGACTGTCTTATTCCTCTGTTACTTCTTTTTCTTTTTCTCTCTACTCTCCTTATTTATCAACCCTCTGTTACTATTTTTCTTTCTCTGTTCGTCCCACAACTTGTCCACCAATACCATATATTTTTTTGTCTATCAAAGAGTATCTTTATCTCCTTTCTTATCAATTTGTCTAAGAATAACTCATTGCAATTAGTTTTCCACAATCAGACGTACCACAATCAATATGTCACTGTTTTATTTGTATCTACATATTAAATTGTGTCATGCTGATTCGTCTATTGCTATTAGTTGTTCACAATCAATATGTACCAACTTGTGCATTGCATAAGTTCTCCATACAAACATACCACTTCATTGTATGGAGAATCATGTCGTCAGAGTCCAATTGTTGTTTCTTTGTTGGACCGTTGGGAATCATAGATACGTTCACAACATACTTATTATATGTCATGAACCTATTCACAAGTTTTGGATAGGTTCATTGTCCTTCTTGGTCACTGAAACTACAATTAGAAAAATAAAATTACGGGTTTAGTTGTAAATTGTGTCGGACTAAAATAAAACCCAAATGTATGATCAAAAAACTAAACCAACGAAAATAATCAAACTTAGTTTACTTTTTATACATCAAAACTAAACATAGTTGTATCCAAACAATAAAATAAATCAATCGATCGAAACATTAAATTATTGAATCTTTTCTGAACTAATAAATATACATTTTGCTAATAAATGTATATACCATTTAGTTGGACCGATGGGAAACATGTCGTGAGGAGTCCAATTGCTGTTTCCTTAGTTTGATTATTGTTTTGTTTGCTTATATAGGGTTGTTTTAGTCGTTTTGGATCTTTTGGGCAGTTTTAATAGTTTCGAATATTACTGGAATGGTTTTAGTGGATTTATATTTTGTTGGGATGAAAGTGAAAAAACAAATAATGTTGTGGTCTCATTGTCGAAACTAATATTATATGTGATTTCAGGTCTAGAAAATTATAAGATTTGGCACCGAATTTTCTAATTTAAAAAAAAAAGTGAAAAAACAAATAATTTTTTTCCAGTCCATAATTCATATAGGTATCAGATGTGTATGTATCTGTCTTCAATAGACCAAAGTGGAAGAAGAAACCAAGGTGCAATAATTGTGGTGGGTCTATGAAATGGAGATGGCTTAGAGCATCTCTATTACAGAGCGTTAGTTAGATATTTATTTAGATATCTCAGAAATATTATATTAATATTTGTATTAAAAGAGTTTATATAATTTAATTTTAAGTAAGAATAAAACTGAACCAATTATAAAGATACGTGTCTTACAGTTTCTCATGTTTTTATTAGATATTCTCTATCTCTTTCTTCCTTTTTCTAATTTTTATTTTATATAATTGTGAAATAATGCTTTAGAAACCACTAATGGTCTGTTATTAGTTTGATATAATCAAGAAACTTAAGAACATGTCGATTGGTTAAGAACCTTAAATGAGTTTCCCACTACTATTATATAAATATTTCCAATTTATTTTAATTGTTTGATTAAATTAAATTAAATTATTAAAAACAAAGAAAATGAAACCAATTGCACTTAAACAAGTACCATATGAGTTTCTCAAAATATTCTGATGAGTTTCTCGCTCGAAAATTTCTTATCATTGTTTATTTTTTTACTGTTATATTTCATTGTTTTAATGATGAGAAACTGATCTAGAGATTCATTGAGAAACTCTAATGAGGATGTCCTAAGAGCAGTATTTGAGGTTTTGTGAGAGCAGTATTTGAGGTTTTTCACAAAGTCTCTCATCTATAAAATAATAAATAAATAATAATAATAATAATAATATTTAATTATAAGAGTATGTCAAAATAGTTGAGAGAATCTCTCATTTGAAAGATTTTGAGAAATTTTCTCAATTTTCTAAAAGATTTTTGTAATTAAATTACTACTTTTTTTTTAATGAATTAGATACTTTTGTGAGAGGTTCCCCAACACGGATGCTATAATAACTATTGGTTTATAATCCAAACTAAAAAAAATTGGTGTATAAACCAAACACATTTTGAAATGCAATATTCATCGGAAAAGATGCTAGTACATTTGATCTGATCAAGTATTTTAGGTCTCCTTGTTATACAAACTACATTATATGAAAACATCTAATAAATGATGGTCCAATGATTAAATTTGTTTTTTCTGCAACTTCAATTATAGTTAATCACTATATTTTTAAAAATGATATGAATATCCAAATTATTACAAATCTCCAAAACCTAGTTTGGATTTCTGACTGGAAATATGGGAAAAGTACCTAGTAATTTTAAATAATTCATTAATTTCACATTTTAGAGTTTGAATCCCCATATATGAAGGTTTAAAAAATATCTTAGCTACCCATTAGGCTTAAACTTTTGTTTTTAGTTTTATTTTTTTCTGGCTTGAATAATTAAATTTGCCAAAAAGGATCCAAGAAAAGGCATCAATAATTCTACAAGATTCCAATAACTTATTCAAAATCAAGATTCGTGTAAAAGACATAAGACTTCGCAACGTCAATTCGATTAATTTTTCCTTTATTTATTCCCACCATTTTTAAAATTAGTTTTTTAAAGTTTGTGTAGTACGATCTCTCTTCTATTTTTTTGTTTCTGTTTACAGCTAGTCAGCTAGTACGATTTGTCTCTAAAATTCTCGCAATTCGTCTGTTCCATGCAAAAAACGAATCTGCCGTTAACTAAAGCCGCCACGTAGTCGCATTAGAAAGGGACTAATGTGCTGTCACTGTTGGATAAAACAAACTCGTGGCACTAGAAATTCCAAAGCTGATGTTATGACACGTGTTGGGATTTGAGTGGGCTGAATTGGATTTTATCGTGTAACCGTGTACACGCTTGACGTTGAGATGGAAAACGCGTAAGGCGTTTCCTCTGGACGCGCCGCGCTGGTTGCGTTTTGTTGCTTCACACCGACTGAGCTTTTTTCCCAATCATTGTAATATTTTGTTGTTGAAAAAGAAATTATTATTTCAAATGTTCATAATCATTAATCAGATGATCAATCTTCATTAATAATCAGATGATTTTCTGTGCATTAGTAATATTCAGATATATTAATAATAATCACGTGAATTAGAAAAAAATTAAATATTCTGTTTTACTTTTTTATTAATATATTATATAAAATTTTTATTGATTAATACATTAAAATAGTAGAGATAAAACTGGAATTTTGTCAAATATTTATTTTCAAAATTTTAAACGATATTAATCTAAAATAAAAAATGAATGCTAAAACGACATTTAATTCAAAACGAATGAAATAATTGGTAATTCAATAAGATGGCAGAATCGTTCCATGATTCAATAAGATTTTTTTGATAATCACAAAGTTTTATAAAATAGCAGCATCCAAAAAATTCTAGACGTTTACTTGGTGACTAGAGATTCAAAGTTAAAAGTAATTATGTGATTTTTAGTTTCTCACAAAGATTGAAATCTGTGTATTTTATTTTAATTTTTAATTAGTGGTTTGAAATTCCGTGAATGGTTTGATTTTATATGTTTATTTAATGATTTCGCAGTTACACAATATGAAAATGCTACTCTTTTTGTTTTATATCAAGTATAGTTGTTAAACTTAATAAGAGATAAACCATAAATTTACATAATTGAATAACTCCACCTTAATTGTTTTCAAGATGAAAAAAATCTTAAAACGATACTTATACTAACACAGAAGAAGTACTAATTAATATTTAAGTGCCCTAAGAGAAATGTCATCCCAAACTAAAACTTTTTCGGTTAATTTGCTTATAATACTTTTTGATTAACTAACAACTTAATAAGAATCATCAAAGCATTGTTGTAAAAGGTAATCAATGTATAAAGATTAAAATATGGTAAATCAAAGTACAATTAGGCTAGGTACCCTTTATAAAATAAACACATGGAAATCATTAATAGACAATTAGTCAAAAAAATCGGAAAAAATAATTCTTGGTCATCGATAATATACACGGTAATGAAATTTCTTTATGGTGAAGAATCAGATGAAGCTTCCACGTATTCACCCACAGATATCCTGATGATATCATCATATGCAAACACTAGCTATGCTTATACCTACACGTATACATAAAAACATATGTACAAGTATATATACATATACATTTATATACGTAGAGCTTACGTGTATATAAGATATAAGATTCTCTTTTGCTGCATATGTGTTTCAATCAGTCTATAAATTTCATTTTCCCCCATTGTTATCTTTTCTTCTCCATCCTCATCGATCATCTCTTTTAAATTTCTTTAATTTCTCGAAAATATATATTTTTGATGTAACAATATGTCGGAAGAATTTCAAGAATCAGACATTATATTTTCCGACCAAGCCAAAATTTCAGAGTATGACCAGAAAACTAAAGTCTATAACACCAGAAACGACGAAATGAGTATAAGACGGCAGGAGACAGCGGCGAAAACATCTCCGGTGAGAATTCCGAAGAATAATTTCCCGTGTACGGAATGGGATACGACGGAGGAAGATGATAAGACTCCTCCACATGTAATAATCGAAAGAAGAATGAAAGAGCAAATACCGTTTTCTGTTTGCACTCTCAAAGGAAGAGACTTGAGCCGTCACCGGAACTCCGTTCTTAGGATGACCGGTTTTTTAGAAGCTTGATTTGCTTAACCGGCCGGTTCAGTTTGTTTTTTCATCAATTGACCGGTTTAGTATTGGGAGTTTTTTTTTGTTCTCTTTTTTTCGTCCGGATGTGTATTGGATAAATCCCCCGATATGTTTTGTTCTATCTAATCAATTTGTTAATCTTTTTTCTCAATTCTGACAAATTGATTGATTTGGTTACTTGAGAAGAGGAAACCCAAGATATAATGTTTCTAGGTTAAATACCTTAAATCGAGTTTTTGGTTTGCTTGTGAAGTAGTTTCTTTCTTGGCTTACGGATTTTGTCTGTGGTCGTATTCATCGGATTATGCATCTTGGTTGCTAACGTGAGCTGGAGGTATCTATATTTATGGTCCAACTTTGCTAATATGGACGATATGAATATTAGCTGTAATTTCCATACGAATGAAGTAATTAAAAGTAATTAGCCAAGAAAATCTTTGACTTAATTTCCATTTGACAATGCATATGTATAGATATATTTTAAATATCATGTAATAGATTGTATATATTTCGAGTATACGAAAATTATAATCTGAGATTGTAAACGAATTGTCTATTTGTAGTTTTAGAAGAAATTGTAATGTAGTAATTGTAAAACATTAATGACATATTTTTCTGTAGTGGTATATATTAACATGATAATCGATGTAAAACCAAAAAATGAGTTGGTAACTAGTAGAGATCGAGTTTTGTCAACCCAAATGATGTGAAAGAGAAGTACCGTGACGTTAGTGCTAAACAAAATGTACATATATTTGTTCCGGCAAGTTTAATCCATAAACATGTTGAACATTAAAGGATTGCATATTATTAAAATTCACTACTATTATCATATAGGTCAGAAAATTTAGGGACAATAATGTACATCAAATTTTTAAAGGAAAATATTGAATCATCGTACAGACAAGATGGTTCATGGCCATGTGGTTCCTGCCAGTTTGATCACAAATGTTCTTCTCGGGATTCTTGTAAATTCTGTTGAATAAATAAATCCATATAGTACCAATCTTTATTTTATTAAAGACTAATATATTGAAATCTTCATTTGAAAATCGAACTTTCTTCTTATAATAAAGCCTCCGACCTGGTATTTAAAATATATTATAATTGTTAGTATCTTGATTTAAAATTATAAATTTTACTCTTAATAGGTACAATAATTTCATTTCCTAAATATTGTAAAAACTATACAAGTTGTTAATTATAAGGAGAGATTACATGCCAGAATGTTTGTCCACATTGAGCTCATAATTCTGTAAGGGAGTGTATTGAAGTAGGAACGTTA
Source organism: Cardamine chenopodiifolia (assembly GCA_963922655.1). Classification (NCBI taxonomy): domain Eukaryota; kingdom Viridiplantae; phylum Streptophyta; class Magnoliopsida; order Brassicales; family Brassicaceae; genus Cardamine; species Cardamine chenopodiifolia. Next base: position 19,645,070 of record OZ000480.1, on the reverse strand, counting down.
CAAAATTTTGGGATTTCCTGTAAATACCTGTTATTCAATTAATAATTTCTAAATGTTTTCTCAAATTATATGTTATTGAAATTAGAAATGATGTAAAATCATTCAAAATAATTTTAAACTTCTTGTTATTTAATCAACAATATGTATGAAATCATATAAAATCTAGTGTTATTCAAAACTTAACAATTACTTTTGATACCTTTTTATTTGAAAATTAGAGATGAAAAACTCACACGGTCACACCTCAAGATGTGTAATTTGGAGAGGTTTCAGAAAGAAAAAAATGGAGATCACAATACACATATTTTCCTCCAACTCATTTCTCTGTGAATGCAAACCTGAAATTATCGATATGCCGATATTAAAATCCTTACAATGGAGCCTCACAAGGTATTGACTCAATAGAAATCTTCAGTCCATTTATATAGTCTGATTCATAGCCTTCAAAGATTTCTCTCTATTATTCATTCGTTTGCGTTGTAGTTAGTCTATCTGTGTATAGCCTTTAGGAGAAAGACCACAGAATCTAAAGAGCAAAATGTGACTCAGGGACCTGCTGTCCGTGAGGGAAGAAAGATTTGGAGTTGTTCATACCTTTGCATCCTTCAATGACACATTCATTATAACGAAAAGAGAAGATAAGGAGAAAGGAGAATAAATGAGCACATAAGGAGAAAGAAAAAGAAAGAAAAAAGGAAGAGTCACAGCCATGAAGGAGAAGAGAGAGGGAGAAGAAATCGGATCCATAACACCAAAGAAAGGGTCGTCTTAATTAGCGTAGATATGTTGTAGGATGAAGTTGTATTATCATGGGTTTGATCCTTGATATGTGAAATTGCAGAAGGAATGAAAGTAAAAGCTGATCATGTTTTTAATTGTCTTTGTGTATGGGTTTGCTGAAATGTTCAATACCAACAAAACTAGTCAAACTAACGTATTCTCATCAAAACACAATCATGATCATCAATCATAATCATCAATCATAAAAATAGAATAAGTTCTTCTTGATTTTGGTTGGTAATCTGAAAATGAAAGTAAAGTTTCAGAAAAATGCCAATGATGTTCTCTACTTCATCTTCATAGGTCCTCCCATTATGCTCACTTTCTGCATCATTAACATGAATTCGTTGTAGTCTATTTTTCCATCCTGCAACAATGATTTGATGTTTTAAAAGTGGGATAGCTCTATCAATCAAACAACAAGAGGGTTTCAATATCTTCACTTCCAGTCTTGAAGATAATTAAACAAGAAAAAGTCTCGAGCTGACGATCTATATCCCTATCAGAACTATAGTATAGCATCAAATGTCCCTAAACTTAAAGTCTCGATCTATTTCCCCACAAAAAATAAAGTTTCAAACTTAATTCCATCCAAATTAAAGCATCGAAACCATCAAAACCTCTGAGGACATAAACAAAATATGAGATCTAATCAGTACACCACACAAAGATCTGAAACTTTAAACCAACAAAGAGAAACATTCTTTCAAGTAACCAGATCTGAGCTAGCAGGGCCTTGGATATCTAATGTAGATGAAGGGTCGAGGAAATGAAACACTAACTCTTCAGGAATCACTTGGTCTAAAATAGCATCAAAATCATGACTTGTTCTATTATCTTTTTCTACATGAAAGGTAACAATGTGGATGTAGCTTCTGCAAGATTAACACATGGCTGAGATATCTCTGAAATTTTCGATCAAACATCTTCATCAGGAGCCGGTTATCCAGCCCTAAATTTCTGCAAGATTAACACATGACCAGACACGAAACATTACTTAATTCGGTAAAACACAATCGATCAGTTATACGTGTTATTATTTGGAGCTACATCATTTTATTTAAACCTAAAGTTTTGAGTTATTTACTTAATTCGGTAAATAGCAAGATTCATAAATTTTAAATGGTTATGTAGAGTTTTAAGATAATAGATTGCAACCTGGTAGAAACAGAAAATATAATATATTTTAAAATGGACACAATAATATAAAAAAAAACACACGTTAAAATGGTAATATATAACATTAAAATAGCAGATCGGAAACATAAATGTAAGTTTATTCAATAAATTAGATGCCAATATAGAAATAATATGCTACAAAAATTAAGTTCGCGTCCTACAATATTTAATGTGGTAAAGCTAAAAGTTTTTCAGAAAATTTAAGCATGAAATTTATCGTATGACTTTATTGATTATACCGTTGAATATATTTTATAACTTATTTTGTATGTCTATACAACAACAAATAATACGTTAAATAGTAATGTAGAATCTAAGATAACATATTGTAAGCATAAACAGGGAAAATAGAAATATAATATATGTAGATGAATACACGAATAAACAATACATTAAAATAATAGTATATTCAAAAAAAGAGAGGTTATATTAATATATAACCGTGAGATAATAGATCGTGTCTTATATTATATGGTTAAAATGAAAGATCATTTAATAAATCAAATATTAATATAGAAAAACAATATTACATGAATAAATATGCGTTCCATAATGTTTAAATCACATGAGTAATAATTCAAAATATTTTATGTCTATATGTAAAGCTCATTGTCATTTCTTTATTGTCTACTAATTTTTTGACATGGATTGCAGATACTTATATGATTTATACTTATACTTATAAGATCAAGAAGAAATTAGATAAGTTTTTGAATGAAGGTGGAGGAGGGTGTATATCGTGTTTTAGTTGCTAATAATTTTCTGGTGTTTATATATGTTTTCATATTCTATTTAAAGTATTGGATTTTCGATTTAAGTAATAATTTTATACTAGTGTTTCTTTATGTCTTCCCATTTTGCGTTTTATGACATATTTGACGTTAATCAAATGTTTTATGCTTTTAATTTTTGAGAAATATTAATATTTTGTTGAGTTGGAACTAAGCTTGTAAAAGATCATGTCAGAATACTTCGCAACGGACTTCATGTGAATTTCGAAAGTCTATAATATGACATATATATATATATATATATTGTGGAAGTTAAAGAGAATCTAGGTGTATGATTGTGAATAATCATGGACTTCATCAGAGAATTACTACCAGTCTGCCACTAAGTTTATCCATGTAAACCAATCCTTTAGATGGTATGTTTTCTTATCCATATCGTATATGAAGTTTTCTGTATGTAATAGTGATATAGAAGTGTTTATGATGTGCTTTGTTTTGGTATCACTTATTTACATTTTCATGTCAACATATCACAATTGATGCATGTGGCATCTTCTTCCGAACAGCTCATATCTTATTTATCTCTTAAGTTCGCACTTTCATTGGTCTTAGTGTGTCATTTATTACAAAGAGCCACACCACATATACATGTCTTGTTTCTTGTTTATGATGATTTATATGTTTTTCGCCTAGTCAATTGCATATTTTTCTGGTTTTCTTAGCATGCTTAAGGCGCTACAACGGTACCAGAAATGCAGACTGAAGTCAACAACAAACCTGTAAAAGAAATAAAGGTGCTCTTGAGATTTTAGATTTGTTTCATATACCAAGACTCAAGAAAAAACTTTTTATATATTCTTTTTGTCAATCCAAATTTTTTTTATATAGAAGTCTGTTTTTCTTGGAATTTCAGAACAGCTAAGGAGAGTATGTGAAGCTTAAGGGTAGATATGAGACTTTCAGCGTCAATGATGATGTATCTCTCTCTCTCTATATTTACATACAATAAAATGTACATATAGGTTCATATATATGTAGGTATGTGTCATTTTACGAACAACTTGAGTATCAACTATATGGTTCTTTTTATCAAAAAAAAACTAGATGGTTCTCTCAAACAAGTTAGCTCTATGAAGATCATATCATTCCTTCTTACATACAGAGTGGTTGAATGAAATAAATGTGTGAAAATGTTGGTTGTCTAATTATGATTACTTTGGTGGTAGCATGCTGATTTTGTTGCAGACACAGTACATCTAAGCTCTCTAGATCTTCACAGCAAAAATAAATGTTGCTTGAAACCAATAGAGCTTTGTCAATGGAGGTATATATGCGTATATATATTCTCCTATACACAAAAATTATGCATTTGATGAATCTTGTAAGTTTGGCATCACTATCTAGATCATTAGTCTTCGTACACATAACTTTTTTCTGTGGTTTCTCCGGTCCAATGATATTTAGTGCTTAAAGCAAAAACAGATAAAGACATAAATCCACCTCCAAATTTTGAACTCAGGTCCATACTAAAACCAACCATTAAAACATAAACCTTTTCCTATAAAATTTGATGTCCTAAAATATATATAATAATTTTGGCGGCTAAAGCTGGTGCTTTAGCTCAAGGCCGGTCTTATCTATAGTATTGATCGCTCATGCTTTAGATTTGACTTCATTATTGTCATTTGTAATAATTCTATGTGTCCATCTGACGCTGCTGTGATGAAATTGCAGCACTTTTTTTCTATTACCAGATAAGAAAATGCTAGTATGAATGATTCAGTGAAAATCTTTTCATGTGGCATATAGTAGTTGCTAATGTTTTTAGGCTCTATAAGCAAATGAAAAAAATAAAAAATCCTGTCTGATGATGATATTTGTCTTCCCTTTTTTCATGTTTCTGAAATTGTGCAACAGCCACATGATGTTCTTTTTGGTTCCTACTTTGAGGTACGTTAGAGATGAGTAAAATCTGGTTTTTGATTCATCATTCATTTTGTAACTCATCATTCAACTCGTCAAGGTAATTATCTTATTTATATTGGTCACTCAAAAAGTACTCTAGTTAAAGCGCTCAGAACTAATTATGTATCTTTCAATTAAGTGAAAACAGTAGAAGAAAACACAAACGAAGAAACTCCACTAGATGATGTGCACCAAAACTGAATGGACTGTCTTATTCACAATGACCATTTCTTACAGTCGTACCATACCCAATCAAATAAGGTTTAACTATTTAAACTTGTCTTCAAAAATATACAGTCAACTATACCATTAAAAGGTTTATCATTCATTTTATGGAACTTGTAAACAGTGCCAGAGAGCGAGGACTGTTGGAAAAACAAGGTGGCTAGGAACCCGCGCTAAGTCTCTGCATACCAATTGAAGTTGTCATGTTACTAAAGTCAAGGAATCTTTAATACACATGATTATTCGTTAATTCATTTTACGTAATTTATTCACTCAAAATCTATCAAAGTTGAAATCTTTGGGTTTCGATAGATTTAGCTAAAACACACAATTAGTAGAAGTTTTATATAATCAATTGAGTTTAAAATCATTGGCAATTGTAGTTTTAATTTATTTATTCTACTTTGCATTATTGTCATTACTGTTAGATAGTCTTTGATAAAATTAGGTATCAACCGTTTCAAGATCATGAGAAAGATCACAAATATTCATCTATGTCATGTTTTTTGTTTCTCGCATAGGAGAATCAATGGGAGAAGAAGAGAAAGCATGTCCACAAGACATTCACATAAGGTTTAGGATCATCAAGACATTTCAACATTTATACAAGACATTTGAATTTGAGTGATATAGCTTGACAAAACAATCTTTGACAAGTTTATTCAATTTTACAATGCTTCTAGATAGATAAATTTGATATTTCATATTTATTTCGTTCACATGAAATCAAACTCTTAATCTGCAAATCAAGCCATTTATATTCAGCATTTTGATTTCAGAACTGTGTTCCTAAAAAAAGTAGAACAATTTCAAGTTTATTTACATTTTATACATTAATTTTCTGTTTTACATGTAACGCATTTGGCTATAATTGAAATAAAACACAATATGAAATGATATTATATCATATAAAATGATTATAATCCTAAACATAAAGCGTACACTCACCTGGTTATTAATGAATTATTATGATTGTGGAGGATGTGTAGTATTGTTTAGGGAAAATTTATGAAAACAGTCTAAATTTAGAACTTAAATTTTGAACGTCTTGAACTAGAACATGAGAGAAAAATCCATCTAATGGGAACCATAAGGTTCAAAAGTAAATTGTAATTTCTACCACTGAAATAAAAAAGTTGCATTTTAATCCCATAGAGAAGTGTTACATTCAGTAGTTTCAAAAGGAAGAAGTGAAGGAAGGTTTATTATGCTGCAACAAGATCTGGTGTCTCGGCTTCAACAGATAGCAAAGTGGTGTGAACCTTGTCAACCCAATTGTCCAACTGATCCCTCAAAGCCTTGATCTGTGGAATCCCCAGTACTCTTGGTTGCGCCCATGAGACGTAAACTGTTCCATTCACTTGGTCTACAATGCCCTCAATCAGATGCACCTGAATCATTCATTTTCCACTTTAGATTCATAAACGCATATCACAAGCATTCTAAGTCAGGAACAAACGAAACAGTTAAGAACATTTGACTTCTCTGTAAAATTACCCAATAAGAAACAAATGCTGATACATAAACCTAGAGACATACTACAAAAGTAACAATGTATATAGAGATGTTTACTCTGTTGTTAGTGGTTCAGTATCGTTATGTTGGTCATTCAACAACAGATTTCAAACTGGTAGCTGCAGATTGTGGGGAAATAAAAGAAACAAGAGAGAAAGATGCAAAGGAGATACTAATACTTACAGAAAGGCTCTTCATGAGAAGGTGCTCAACGTCTTCAATGGAAAGTTTAGTACGCTCAGCGATGATACTCAAAGGAATGGTTCTATCTTCAGCGGGTCGGCTGAAGTAGGTTTTAGAAGTAACTGTATTAGCACCACATTTTATTATTTTTATGATATGGTGTGAGATACTATTGCACAGAGAGAAATTACCTGAAAATGATCTCGATAAGGCAGAGAATGTTGATTTTTTCCAATAGCTTCTTCTCGTTCTCAACCAGTGCTGGTTGGGCAATCAAGGATGCGTTGTGCACACGGCATAGTTCTTGATACTGAACTAAATCACCATGGTTAAATGCCTGGAGAATGTGGTAAAGCCACTCCACATTTGTTCCAAGGAGGCTTTTCAACTGTCATCAGAGATTTACTACATTTAAGAGAGCCATCTACAATACTAAGCAGAGCTATAACATGATAGTTAGAAGCAGCCTACATGTTCCAAAACAGTATGGTTAACCCCAAGCAATGAAAGATCAACAAGAAACCTATTATCGACACAGGAAAAGTTTCCGGATAATTACGTTGAGGATGAAGGAGAACTTACAACGGGATGGGCTAACAGTTCCCCAAAGTTATAGATATTTTCTCCAAGTAGAGCTGAAAGTGACAAATCGAAAGCCAAATCCTGATGGACACAGAAACGACCCGATATTAGAAATTTGCTCGGTGACTACAGGGAAGCTACAGTAATTAGAACTTTCACCAATTTTCTTATCCATTATCGCTAACAGGAAACTTGATAAGTAAACATTAGAACAAGGTACATAAAATTGCGAGGACATACCAGCTTAAACGATTCGGAGAGGTCCTCCACAGACGTATACGCAAGATAAAGTAGAGCACTTTTGTAGAAATCAGAAAATTCTTGACGAAACTTATGGTACTGAGACGACACCCAATAGAAGTTAGCATAGACCGATGGATCAATGTCAGTCATGCTATCAAGAGAACTCTTTCCATCATCCAAGATTTTCTTGCACTCTTTCTGATCACCTTGCTCAAGCTTGAATAAAGCCTTTTGTGTTTCTATATAAATGATTGGTTCAGTTATCCGAGGCTCTTTCGTAGCTTGAAGTTTCTCAATCACACCTTCAAGATAGCTAACTGCAGCTTCTTTCTCAGGGTACTGTCGTGAGACTACCACAGAAAAATGCGCAAGCTTCAGAAGATTAATCTTCGTCTCAAAGTCAGTGATGAAATTGTTATAAAGCTGAATTAAAGCATCTCCAGCCTGAAATCAGATTTTTACATTATGATTTAAGATACACGAACTTGGAATCAAAACTATAAACCCTAATTCCTAAATTTCTTAACTCGAAAATAACCCAATCATCGTCCAAATCAGATCTCTGAACCCTAAATCCTCAAGGACCACTATTAAACTCGGATAGATATATGGAAGCCATCACTACTAAGGAGGAGAAGCAAAAAGTACCTGAAAGACAGCGAGAGCGATGAACTGTTCGAGCTTAAGGGTGAGTTGATGCCAGAGCTTTTTCTGATACAGATCTGCAAGGGAATTGTACCAATCACCGAGCTCTGGATGCGCATTTTTGAGAGATTCCAAGTATTGAAGAGCAGCCATGGCGGATTTGGAAGAAGACGAAGACAGAATGAAGAAACGAGCTGCGAATTCGATCTTATGTTATTCAGTTGGCCGTAAAAAATCCTAAAAACCTTTCTTCCTTCGCTTTTTTTTTTCATCATTCCTTCGCTTTTGTTAATCAGATTATTTTTTAATTTACAAGAAAACTAGTGGGGCCAATGTCTAAATTTATAAGGTTTAAAGCATTATATAAATAGCAATAACACTACTAAGGTCAATTTGTAATTTAGTCATTTAGGGCTCAATATTTTTAAATTCGAATGGGTGGACCGAAAAGGTTTTTTATGTCAATGAATCATCGGATCGATCAGATTTGGGCCGAGTATTTTAGTTTTTTTTTTTTTTTTAATAAAAATTTAGTAGTTTACCCTGTCCAATACATCATTATTAAAAATATTTGATTTAATTTTATTATAATAATATTTGATTATATATACCATATGTGATTACGATGAATAATTTCTGCAAATAACAACTTCATGACATAAACGTTTTTAAACAGAAAGTTCTACATATATGATATCTCAATGAGAGATTTTTTTTTGTACGGTTTTGCATATACGACATCTCCGATATCTACATTTTTCTACAATACATAATACTACGACAAACGACTTTGTTTACATCACTATAAAAGCCTATGATAAGTTTTGAATCCATTAATTTGTAAAAAACTATATTTTTTTGAAGACCAAATCCCAAATATGGTGTGAAAATGTTAAAATTATCGACCACAGAGTTAAAAAAAAGTTTCACATTTAAAAATTTAAGGGGCTATATTCATTTCTTTTCTCATTTGAATTAGGTCCAACGAAAAATAATGGATTAAAAGCAGTTAGGATTAGTGTTAAATGGGGGGGGGGGATTGCATTACAATAGAATAAGCTTTAAAAGATTTCATTTTATTTGGATTGTATCAAGATCAAGAGACACCAGTGGAGATGGTGGTGTTAAAGCTTAGAAAAAGAAATGATATTAGTATTTATATTTTGCCCCAAAATATATAAATAAATAGCACTTTATATTATGAATAAGAGATGGCTTTAATTGAATCTTTAGGGTGTTATTGTTTTGTTATTTACAAAATTAGGTTATTCCTTTCGAACTAGGTTTTTTTTATAAATTTGAGCTAGGTTTTAAATGGCGAAAATCGCATTATGTCACAATGTTTTTGAATGAGCTTTCGAACGGCAACACATTTTTTATAATCTTTTGTATACTGTATTTTTTTTCTTCTAATTTATGATTTTATTTTAACTTATTTTTAGTAAAATTTGATGAAACAAAATTACTATCATTTCTTTTTAACACAATTTTATCAATTTAAATTAGTTATAAAAATCAAATAGAAAAAAATCATTACTATCTACATAAATTAAATTTCAGTTATTATAATAAAATCTCTATAAATTAATACTCGATAAATTAATAAATATTATAAAATAAAATAAAAAATCTCGAATCAAGCCAATTTAAATATTAACAAAATTTGAAATGATAATAAAATAATATATATTTTGAAATATCTATATAAATATATGGTTCCATTAGTATTATAAATTTATAATATATATATATATATATGTATGATTTGAGTGTTTTTCTAAAAATTGATTATTGTCAGAGTTTGTCTCTAATTTTTATTATATCTAATAATTGATATGTTGTATTTCAAATAATTGAGTTATAGTATTGTCAAAGTAGCTAATATTTATTGTACGTTTTTTACTTTTGAATATTCATCATTTTTATTTTTATAATCTTATAGTTTGTTAAAATATGACAGATGAGATTATTAATCATAAATTTCAATTTATGTATGCCATCTGCTTAAGTTAATTTATCATTATTTTATCGTGAAAAATATTTCTTTTTCTAAATATTAAATATTCATGTTGAAACTGTAAATTTGTAGTTTTTAAAACATTAATTTAGTTAGATCATAACATCTTAATTCAAAATTTTCAAAATTTAATAGTAAAATATAAAGCGAGTAAAACTAATCATTTTATAAATTAATAAATATTAATTTATAGATAGTTTTACTGTAGTATCAACTAGGAAAAATTGAGCTTTTTAAGATATAACCAGTCCCAGACCGGATTATTATCCGAGCTAAGTATTGGTCCAACCGCACTTAGAATGACTAGTTCCGGGTTTATTGGGTTTAAGATATTCGGGTCGGGTCATAGCTACTAGCACTAGTAGTGGGGGTTTTTTTTTTTTAATTTCTTCTGTGTATCAGTTTCTCGCTCGTTTTCTGGCAATGGATGAGCAAGACATTGGAGATTGGGATGAGGAGTTTCTCAGTGACGCCCTTAATTTCGCAGAGTCTGCTTGTTTGGGTTATAATATTAAGAAAGCCGCAGAGTCTCAGCTACCAGCGACTCTACCACCTCCTCCGGCACCGGAGATGACGACGATTTCATCGTCTTTAACTCACACTATGCAATTACAACCATCCACGGGACAACAATGGAATAAAATTCCATTTCGTGATCCTTTCTTAAGCTATTCTCCACCGAGAGTACTCTCTCAAAGAGTTAACGGTTCCAGTGACGCGTTAATGGATTACCCCAACGCTACTGTAACCGTTAAACCAATCTCTCCGACATCTTCAAATCGTCGATTTGATAGTGAAAAGGATCTCGAAATTGATCGCTTAAAGGTTGAAATTTCGTTGTCTGTGATCACAATTGATATTGCATCTCTGGTCTTTAGTTTTTTTCATATATGTTCTTTGTTGTATTTGATAAACAGAAGGAGCTGGAACGTGTCTCGAAGCAGATTCTGGATTTGGTTTGATTCATATCTTTGAGTTTTACAGTTTAATTTCAATCTATGAAATTTGTTAGTAATCTTTTTGATTATTCCAGGAAGAAGAATGTTGTCAGCTTAGAAAGGGGAAAAATAAAGGGCAATGTACCATAGTTGATGCTCCTAAGAGAACAAATTTGTGAGTTAATGATCACAAATTGGGTTGCAAATCACCAATAATGGTCTAATGAACAAGTCTTGTGAAACAGGGATCAAGATGTTTCAAGTTCTTCTGTAAATCATCGAGACATCGACTCTACAACGAGGTTAGATCATAAAACAAGTATGTGAGTGTAGTAGATATTGGCATTAATGAGTTTGAAGATTTTGAAATTCTTATAGTGTGTTTTCTATTAAATTGTTTTTGCTTTGGCATAAGTCAGGCTTCAAGACAACTGGTGTTCAAGCGGATCTGGCCAATCATGCTGACCTTTCAAAGAAACTGCAAGATATTTGGTGCACCTCAAATTATCAAGATCCGAGGAGGAGTCTAATCTCAGAGTTGTTACTGGGTTGTTCAACCGATCTCCAGGTCCTCTATAGTTTTATGAAAACCAATACGCCTCCGCAAGAAATTGATAAACAGGAAGCCAAAACATCGTCGAATATGCAAACTTCTACAGCTTTAGAATCTGAAAAAGTATATCGTTTACACTCTGCTGTGACAAAGGTGAGGCTTTTAGTTCAAATATTATTACTTGTTAGTATATAAGTTATTTGGTTACACTATATAACTGAACCGCCTGTGTCTGTTGCAGATTGGCTATGGGTTTGTAAATTTGAAGACCTTAGTTGAACCACTACTTGATCTTTGTAAAGTGGAAAATGTAAGTCAGATTTAGATTCAAAGCTTTATCTGCAAGTTGTAGCTTTCTGGATTTTTTCTATTCTCCTTTTTTGGTTAGTTTATTCTTTCATCTGTTTTGCAGGCCGTTCTTGTTCATAGATCTCTTCATGTACTACATGTGCTGTTGGAACATATATCTGGTGATGAAAATAGATTTGAAGCCAGGTATCTATAAAATAGGTTTTTGTCTTCTCCTTCTACAAGATACAGTCTTTATAGCATTTTTATGAACTTTGATTTGATCTTTTTACTGCACTCTATCAGGGGCAATATCACACATGAGGAGGCCACCTCTTCTGAGGCGTCCAAATTTCATGGATATAATGGTAGAAGGAAGACTGATAACACACAGCCAAGTTGGGATGCAAATTGGCATTCTCTGTTTAAATTGATGAATCAAATTGCTAGTAGGAGAACAGAAGAGGAGGTGAAACTGGAAGCAGTATCTATAATGAACATAATTGTGATGAGAACTAATGCTTATACCGAGAGAGAAACGTAAGCACTTGAAACGGTTTCTTTTTCCTGGTTTTACTAACATCTGCATTCAGATAACGTTAATTCTATTTGTTTAACAGTTTTATCTCTAAGGAAGTGTTTGCGAGCATTTCATTACTTTTAAGAAAAGAAGCTGGCGTACGTGTGCGGAAAGAAGCTATTCATCTTTTTTTCTTGCTGCTCAACTGTAAGTACCCAAAGATCATACTTCTTTGTTTATGATGAAACCATTTTCACAAATGTTGCTCTTCTTTCTTCTCTAACCTATTTTGCGTTCGTAGGCCCTAAACTATTAGATAGATTTGATTCTCTCCATGAGGAAAAGAAGTCTTCAGCTTCTGGAAACGACAGTGAAGGAAATATCTTTGCTTTGGAAGCATTTGGGAAGATCTTTGAAGGTTTAGCAGATTGTTTGACTTCTCCGAGAAAGACATCAAAGGTACAAAAAAAAAGTAAAGAAAACTCCTCGTGTCAAGTAGTTTACTGGGATGATTAAAACAGCTTTTGGTTGATTTTGAATTTCAGGATCTAGAACTCTGTAGGAATGTAATAATGATCTTGGCTTTAGCAGCTTCTTCAGGAAACTCTGGCTATGAACTACTCTCAAATCATAAAGTAACTCAAGACACCAACTTTTTAATGCTGATACTGCATCTTTTAGTAGCGGAAATAGACTCGGAATCAACAGAGTTTCATCCAAAAGCGGAAATTTTCAAAGCGAGGTATATTCAGTCGTCCGGATGATTTGTAACAAATGTTTAATCTGACCGACTTTTAAACATCTATTTGTTTTACTGGCACAGGACACTATTGATGAGAGAGATACTGATATTACTAAACAGACTTGTCTCTGGCTCTTCAAGCTCTGCTACTATACTAAGGGAATTAACAAAGAGCAGAGACATGGCGAGTATAACGGTTGATGCAGCCACACGATTATCCCGTAAAAGAAACTTTCTTGGACAACCTGAAAGCAGTGTCCAGAGAATGAGGGAATCCGAAATCACAGATTTAGCCCGCATTTTCAAGAGACGGGTGTTCGCCTTTTTAGGTGACAATACTTCATAAACACACAGACATCACTAGTGATGTTTCCTTTTGTGAGCATATATAACTGCTAATTTTGGAGCATAGTAAATGTGGAACTGTCTGCAGATTAATACGCTACTATTACATTTTGGTGTGATGTGACTTTTCTTTAGAAATGGTTATGTCTTAAATTCATAAAATAGTGATTTTTATGAGAGGACACAAGTTGAAGTATAGTGGGAAAACAAAAGAGTCAAAAGTCACAGCCGTTTTCGGCGGCAAGTCGCTGGGATAGCGACGGCGACTGTAAAAAAAGGCATAACTCAAGTGTTGTAGTTGCAGAAAACACTGAAAACCTGTTAACTGACGCTGAAGAAGGAAAGCAAAGATGAGTTGCAGTCGCCGTCACGGAAAAAGTAGTCGTAGCGTCACCATTAATCGAGGCTCCACTTTCTTGGGCTCTAACTTACCTTGTTTTCTTTTGTACTTTGGTGGTGTTGGTAGTGGTCGCAGCGACCAAACACCGAACATGATAACAAAATAGATAGCAGTAACGGCCATGACTAGAACAATTTTCGATAGACACCAAAATACACAAATTTTGTTTTATTTCTTTTACGAATTACATAAATTAACAAGTTCAACCAACAATCACGCAAACCTGTTTAAATTTCAGTCCGAAATTTATGCGTGGGTTAGAAGTTAGAACCTAGAACCAAAGGATTCTGTTAAGTTAGAACTTAGAACAAACTATAGCGGTCTACAGCCGGTCGACGGTAGGACCTTAACACAGTTAATTGCACGTCGTTTCACAAAACTTCTCATTTGTTCTCTGTGCTTGTATTATAATTTAGTTGTCTTATAACAATTTAAATCGACTACATTTATATTTTAAAGTAATTTCTATTTATTTGATTAATTTTTTTTATATGCTACTTAAACATATTAATTTATGAGCATATACATAGATTATTTTATCAATATATTCTATTTTAAATATTTATATTTAATTTATTACATTTTTATTTAAATATTTATATTTAATTTATATAATCTGGAATTTCTTAGGTTTTTATTTTATTTCTAAAACTTAATTTATATTACTTTGTATTGCTTTAACAAAAAGAAAATGAAAGAAATTTGAAAAGTCACATGGCAAATTTTATCAAAACAGAAAGAAAAGTGTTTGACCAAAAAGAAGAAAGAAAAGACACCTGATAATTAAAAATGTCAACCCGGCACTTATATAACGCAACACTTTCTTCAATTCGTTCCCACGGTTCTTAATTTTCATAGTACCTCCGAACGATGTGAATCTTATCTCCCACTCAAACCCATCAAGAACCCATCAAGTGTTCTTGAATTACCGAGGAGAGGAACTACGTCACGGCTTCGTGAGCCACCTAATTGATGCCTTTGAGAGGCATGAGATCAAGTTCTTCGTAGACAAATACGAGCTGAGGGGAAAAGATCTAAAAAGTCTTATTGTAAGAATCGAAGAGTCCAGAATTGCGTTGGCCATCTTCTCTACAAGGTTTGTAGTATTCTTTCACGTACTTGATTATCCAATATCTACTTCAGTTAGCCATAAGATTCAAGAATCGTAATCATCCTCGTCTTAATTACAGGTACGCGGAGTCGAGTTGGTGCATGGATGAGTTAGTGAAGATGAAGAAACTTGCAAATAGTATAAAGCTCCAAGTCATTCCAATCTTTTACAAAGTGAAGGCCATAGACGCTCGCGAAAGCTTCTAGTGGAGATCAAATAAACAAATGGAAAGATGCTCTCGCATGTATCTCCGACAAGATGGGCTTGTCGTTGAAAGACAAGTGGTATATTTATTTAGTTCACTCACTCTTAATTTGGACCCTAAACGTGTATATAAAGACGTATGTTTAGTCCAAATTATATTTTAGGGAGAATTGGATCTTATTTATTTTGTTTTCTTTCAAAACCATGAGGCTGTTTTATGTACCATATACATTTTGTTTCTTATTTTTGGTAATTTAATGGATTTGTATACTGTGTTTGTAAATTATGTTTCAAGTTTTTTATGTTTTAAATCGAGTTTAAGATACACAAAATGCCAAATGTTGCACGAGACGAAGTGTTGCAAACCAAAACCTTCTAAATTCAAGACGCAATAAATCTGCTAAATCGACAATATTCTCAAATCAGTATACAAACATAATCACACCGAAAATTGGAGTTTATAGCTACACAAAAAAATTACTCGAATCCTTGAAAAAAGGATTACAAGTTAGATGGCTAAAGAGACAAATTCAAGAGGCTAATACACAGTTAAGAGAATTTTCAACTAATCTTTTATATGTTTATCAATACAAGAAAAATGGAAATATATGCTAATACACAGTTAAGTTACGACAAGCCAATCTCTCTCACTCAATGGAAAATGGCTACAGAATCAGATTCAAAGATCAAACCCTGTTTTAATGGTTTGATTCTGTCCCTCTAGCAAACTTATTTGTCGCCTTAGTTTCGCAATATGAGCTTGAACCTAATCCAACAAAAGAACCAATTCAAAATCATCAAAACATACACCAACAAAATAGTCTAAACTTTAATTCAAAATATAAGAGAACAGTGTAAATGTTTTCAAGTTACTTGTTGACGAGCAGCCGCAAGCTGTAGTAACTCATCTGCTTCAGAGAAGCTCATGAACCATTGTCCCAAACTATGATCTTTCATATCACCTCTCTTCTTTTTTCCTGTATCTTCGACTTGCACTACAAAACACAATTATACATATAATGTGTTATGTGAGAAGACATGTTAAGGCGATGATGATCAAATAAACTTAAAGAATGCAGAAGCTTATAGGTAAGAAGAAGATCGTACCAGGAGCAGGCAAGTTGTAACCAGAGGGTAATCTTGGAAACGTCAAAGCTGGATGATTCTGAACCCTAGCTAGAAAACTTTCTGAAGGATCAGGAAACACAATCTCGTCATAAGATTCCACAACCACAGGCTTCTTCATTGTCAAAGGACCTGATTCATCTTCTGGATATAACTTTAAATGATGATATCTGTTGTTTACCCAAAGAAACAAATATAACTCATTAATAAATCTCCATTAATTTCTCGCATTTTCGACTAACAAAAAGCTATTTAGTGAGGACTTACAAACAAAATGGCTTGTCAAAGACATCACTGTGGAAATGCAATGTGATTGCAATCTCGAATTCTCCCCAACCAGCTTCGGATACCTCGAATGGAGGCTCTTCAATAACTCTAGTCGGGTTGTTGAAACTAGAATGAAGTTGAAAAACCACTTTCTTTATTACAACACTGATATCTTCATTTGTTGCCCCTCGAACATATACAGACCACTTATGAGATTGATACCTGCAGAACCATTTAAAAAAACGCACATATTCAAGGGAAATTTTATGAAAACAAACCATTTTTACAAGGGTATTGTCAAAATAAAACTTTTTAAGGTTTCTATTCAAGAGAACTAAAACCCTAACAACCACCAATAAACCCAAAATGAAAATTTACAAAAACAGTTTTTTGTCAAAATACGAAATTTTTAACTTTACTTATGAAAGAAAAGTTTGCGCCACTATTCCAAAAGAACTAACAGTAATCTAAAAACCCAAATTGTCTCATTACAAATATTTCAAAAAGAAGTTGAATTTCAAACTAGTTAAATTGTAAGAGATACTAAAACATTACCCAAATTGTTTCATTACAAAATTTCAAACTAGTTAAATTCTGAGAGATAACTTACTCACTAGCCTTCTTGCCAAGCCAGAATGCAACATTACCATACACGATTGGAACACTTATTTCGATGTCTTTAAGCTTCTTCTGTTGATTAAACCCAAAAAAATAAAATAAAGAAGATATTTTATTAATTCTAAGCTTTTGCTAATGATCAATTCCCAAAACTGAAAAGGTTACAGAACAAAATCAGTGGTTTATGTTGATTGGATCGATTAAAGAGAAATGAAAGGAGGAGAAAAGACAAACCTTTTCGTCAGATTTACTCATCTTGGTTTTGAGAGATTTGAGAGTGGGTTCGCTAGTTTCAAGCTGATCTTGAACTTGTTTCTTAGATGAAGAGCTGTTCGTCATTTCTTCTGGGAAATTATGGATTTCATTCGGGCAAAATTAAAGGCGAAGATTGATATGGTCTTCTTCTTCCTCGTACTCTGATTTCTATTCCTGATCAGAGAATCTCAATTTCATGAAGGAATCTCATTTGAGGAAGAGACATAACACGAGTTGATTAAAACTCGGCTTATCTCCATTGATCTGTCTTTAGGTTTTCCGATGGTTTCGTGAAAAACAGATCCAAACGGCAATTTCTTTCTTCACCTTTGGTATAGGGTTTTTTTTTTTTTTAAATTATTATTTTATCTACTCATGTGTTAAGGCCCAATTCTTTTTAGTTACTGAGGCCCAAATATAAAAATTTACTTTACCGAGGTTCATTTTTTATCACCCAAATTTAGATGTGTAATACATTTTGTTGGATGATTTGTATAAATTTTATTTATTTATTTGAAGAATCTAATTAAAAAAATATTTTAAGTTACTAAAAAAGAGTTAAAGTTACTAAAATTTTCCAACTCGTTTTTTAACCGAATTCCAAACCAAAACTCAGACTACTAATTAGAATCCATAGAAGTCTCACATTTTATATGAAAGAATAGACTTACCCTAACACCCAAACACTCTCTAAAACAAAGCTTTTCACTCTTTTCAATCAATTTCATCAAAAAATCGTCTTCCTTGGAGACGACAATGCTGAGGTTTTGCACTAACCTACGTTCCATTTCCCTCCAATCTAATCGGAATCTCTCTTTAACCGTTGCTCCTCACCGTCTCATCCACCATTCTCCTTCTCCGAGTCGTCACTTAACAACCCTAGGTTTTGCTAATACCAGCAAATGGAGCTTCGTTCCCGCCGCCGGAGTTTCTCCGTTGAGTGCTGGCTCCATGGGCTCTACCTTTTTTCCTCATCATGTAAGCTTCCGAAATTTCGATTCATTCGCCAATTCTTTGATTTGCGAGATTGTGAGTTTGGGTAAGAAACGAAATCGACTGTTTTTATTAGGTTAAAGATTTGGATTGTAAGTTTTGAACAGCTATATAGTTTGAATTTGCTTCTGTAGAATCATAGGTAACAAAATCTTCCTTCCTCCGATTGTGGATTGAATCTGTTACAATAGGGAAATGTATAAATGATTCATAGAATGTTAAGTAGCTCTTGCATTTTCATATCTTGTTGTTTAATCCAACTGATACAAGTGAGTGCTTGGATTTGGATAATATCATATAGTACAAATATGTGTTCTTTAGAATCTGAACATTCGTGTCCCTTGTTTGATCTTGGGAAACAGAACTTTCCTGGCGCTTATTGCGGGATATTGAAATGCGGAAAGGGATGATTAGTTCATAGAATTTTAAGTAGCTCGTGCATTTTTGATATCATGTTCGTCAAGCCAACTGATAAAACGGGTGCTTGATGAAACGGTTCTTAAACTCATTGTCCCTTGTTTGATCATGGAAACTGAACCGTCCTGGCTGTGATTGCGGGTTATGTGAAATAGGGAATTGGATGATTTGTTTGTAGAATGTTGAGTAGCTCTTGCATTTTGATATCATGTTCTTTAAGCCAAATGATATAAATGGGGGCTTGAATGTAATCATTATCAGCTATGTAAGTTTAAACATCACTTAGACTCTTATGTCACTAATGTATACGAAAAACTGTAGATATGCTGGACCAGTTTCGGGTTTATAGGTGTTGCATGAATCTTAAGTTGCTATCACAGTACCGAAAACAAAAATAAATCTGAAATAGGAATTTGGACGTTTTGTGAATTGAATGTCGAGTAGCTCTTGCATTTTGATATTATTTTAATTAATCCAATCGATAATTTCTCCGTGGCTGCTTGGATAATGCCACTACTTTGCAAGTGTAACCTCGATCAAATCTCATATGTGCACATGTGTATGCAACAAGTTGGTATGGCATGAATCTTCAAATAGCCATCAATTATCTCATGGCTTATCTTATTTACATTGATCCTCTTTGCATTCAGTTTGTTCAAGTACGGAATATCACTTCGAAGGAAAAAATGGCAAAATGGAAGAAGAAGTGGAGACCTAGGACTCCAATCACATCTAAAGTCAAGAAAATCAAGATCAAGTTTTATTCGTATGTTCTGATTCTAAGTTTAGATATCATCAAAGTTTTTTTAAGTAGAAAGTTTTTGCGTCTTATATTTGTTAAATCTATATCTCAGGTCATACAAAGACAGGTTTAAACCACTGAATGATGGTACCATCCGTCGCTGGAAAGAGGGCAAGCGCCACAACGCACACTTGAAGGTAAACTAACTACACCTTATTCCTTATTCTATAATACGAATCTCTGAGTTTATTTATTTTTTTGGCCAATGCCTTGTTAAGAATAGTATGATAAGAACTCGGGAATCTAACTGATCAGAAATTTCTTAGAGCTGATTTCTGTTGATTGTGTTAGTAAGTTCAACAAATAAATTGTTTTTGAACTAGTTTAGCTAGATAGATAAATGGTAGGCAAAGTTGTATTTACGATACCATCTCTATTGTTTGATCTCTTCGGGGTTCGCCATCTATAACATGGAAGATGACTGAGTCGGGTTGATAAATGTTGAGAGTAATGAATTTGTTGTTACTTAATGCAGTCAAAGAAATCGAAGCGTAGATTGAGACAGCCTGGATTAGTACCACCAGCATATGCCACAACCATGAAGAAACTTGGTTTCTGCACTTGAGAGATCAAGAAAGAAACAGTATTGATTACGATGAAAGCCTCTCTTCCAGTTTTTTCCAGATAATTTTGCTCACTGGTACCCAAAAATTTAATCATACTTTAGTTCTTTCATGTTTCAGTGTTTAACATTTAGAACCGAGTAATAAATTGGCATTTTGGTTCTTTTACTAAGGGTTTTATAATCTGGTGAAACTGTATATCTTTTATTTGATTAAACGTACCAATTTATTAAGAGTTTAATCGATTTCTTTGAACTGAAAAGAAAAACAAGTTCAGTCTCTCTTAATCTGAGGCTCATGTTATTATTTTTGTTGTTTTTAGTTACTTTTCCAGCTAAACCAGAAGATACATTGCTTTCTCGACTCGGACCGGTTATATGATTATTCCGGTTTAATCAAATTGTACCGGATGTGTTAATCGAGCTGTGATTGTGATTTGACAAAATGGGAAATACAACATTATTGCTGCTGAAGCGGCCTACGAGCCACGTGTATTACGTGTGGGTGCCTTTCCAACATACGTAAAGACAAAAAGACTAACAAGTCGTCCACGTGTCCGTTCGAAATTACCATTATGCCCCCACCGTCGAGCATGTGAACTTTCAGATTATTCTATTCTCATTGTCCACCGGCGAATATTCCACGCTGGCAATCTACGTGACATGTTCGCCCCGATGCACTTTGTTTTCGTCGTAATAAAATTCTTTTAAAATTCTTAATTTTTATAAACCAATTGGATTGTTATTTTTTGTAACCAAACACACAAAGAAAAAGATTTTATGTCGTTCTCGTCGGAGTCGTGACGCCGGGCATCACTCATCAACGAATAATTTTGCTGTCAACAATAAACAGAGAAATAGGAAAATACAATAGAAACTATAAATCATCAAGAGTAAATTATATTGATTGATTATTCGTAATCGATTGGTGTGTAATTACTAATTTGGTTGAACCATTTTCTATATTTATTCTTTCCCTCAAACCTAAGACGACTTTATTGCTCTCCAACTTTATTCACCTATGTAACAGTTCATTATCTTTATAAAACCAGAAATTTTATATTAAAAAAGAACACATGTATAAAATATATATATAAATTTATGATACCTTAATAAAGGACCAACATGGAGAGAGATTTGATTGTAAGAATGAGACAAAACCTTTAGTCATAAGTTATTTGATTTTATTATTTTTGAATTCCTAAATCGAACATAATTATTGAATTTCAAAATTATAATTCCTCAAAACTATGTTCTTTGGAGATTATATAATCTAGTAGTGTAAACAAATATCCATGATGCGGGCCATGTTCCTCTCTCCCATGCTACGATTCTATACAGAAAAACAATAAAGTACGCATTCATCGATTTTACTTTACAATGCGACAAAAGTATATACGGTTTAAGATATATGCGTTTGGACCACGACGTATGAATAAATCATCATTAATTGATGTTCTGAATCCACTAAAAACTGGCAATATTATGTTTTTGTGTCGCATCTAAACTGCGCCGCCTCAAATTTTCCACAACATAAGATGCCACACACACCAAATTTCATTGATCAACATAAACTTCTAAAAAGATCAATTGATCACTATATTTATTTAAGTAATTAACTGAAACTAGTTAATTTGTTCTTATACCTTTTGCTTCCTTATTTTCACCATACACTAGTCTGTATCGACCATTTATTTTTTTTTATAAATAACAAGGTCTAGTCCGGGTCGAACGTTTAACTAACTCCAAAGGTGTAATTAGGGATGGACAATCGAGTATCGGGTTCGGGTTCGGGTATAGGAAGTTTATATCCAATGGAATAATTTTTCGGGTTCGGATTCGGTTCGGGTAAAAAGTTTCGGGTTCGGGTACAAGACTTGATACCCGGAAAAAACCCGAAAATTTCGGGTATTGATTCGGTTCGGATTCGGATTTTTTGGGTTTTTCGGGTTTTTTCGTGTTTTCGGGTCGGATTCGGTTCGGGTTTTCGGGTTTTTCGGGTTTTTTGGGGTTTTTGGGTTTTTCGGGTTTTCGGTTTGGTTACGGGTCGGGTTTTCATGTTTTTCGGGTTTTTTTTAGTTTCGGGTCGGATTCTAGGGTTTTTCGGGGTTTCTTCGGATTTTTGGGGTTTTTAGATTTTTGGGTTCGCATTCGGTTCGATTTGTGTATATTATACATAAAAAATTCTACATTTATAGGATCGAGTCTTTGAGTCAGGGTATTTTCTTATGGGTAATTATGTATTTTCTTATGGGTAATTATGTATTTTCTTATGGGTAATTATGTATTTCGGGTACGCTTTCGGATTTCGGGTTTTCGGGTTTGGAACGGGTTCGGGTTCGGGTTTTCGGATTTAGAGATCTCGTACCCAATGAAATAATTTGGTCGGGTACGAAACGGGTTCGAGTACGTCTTATCGATTCGGATTCGGTTCAGATATGCGGATTCGGATTTTTTGCCCAGCCTTTAGTGTAATCGTTTAATACTCCGTTTATTGTTTTTCTCTATATAAATTTTAAGTGTGACACCATTCGATTAGTTCAACAAGAGTAAAAAGATTTTAGGTAAAACTTGAACCCCAAGAAAAAGCAACTTAACGTTGTCTCCCAATTTTTTTTACCATAATGTCAATTAGGTCTTGGGCATTTTGGGAAGGGTACCCATTCTGTTCCGTTCCCGTACTGTTTTCATCCTGATTTTTTCGAATTTTTGGAAAAAAATTGTAATTTTCCATTCGGATCCAAAATAATATTTAAATGAGTAAGAGAAGAGATCGGGATTACCCGAACTTCTCTTTGGGTAATTACAAAAAGTAAAATTTTAGGGATCTTAGATTTATTTAAGTATGTTTATTACTTGACTTAACTATTTTTTGTATTTCATAGTTGTGTAATTATTATAATTTTGAGCAATTTATATATTAACCATGTAATTTGTACATTATTAAATCGTATGTAATGATGTTTTTTTTGTTATATGAGAAATGGTGATTCTCAAATTTTTAATAAAAAAAAATTGAGTGATAACAAACAAACAATAATAATACCCAAACAATAATAATTGGGAATGCATTAGGAAGTATATTTTTGTGTCCCAAATTTTCCGTTCCCGACCATTATCCGTAATTTCTCGTCTCATTATTTTAAGAGACTACTTTGGATAGTATATCTAAATTCCTAAATTATTCGTTCATGTCCCTTACCCATATTTTCCTATCCCGATTTCCGAAATGCCCGGGCCTAATGTCAATGCTTAGTTGGCATCGACCATATTAAACACACTTATTTAGCATAAATTGCATTGGTGACACTATTTTCATTGCAATTAGTTATATATATATATATATATTGATATTTTGAGTTTTTTCTTATTGATTGATTTTGTAGATTAAAAAATTAAAATGATTTCTCTATTTTATGTTTTTTCCACCAAAAAATAATCATAAATTAATTTATAATCAAATATTTTTTTTTTTCATAATATGTGGGAAAAAACCAGAACATAAATCTATTAGGAACATAGGAACTAGGAAGTATATGTTAGGATACAATATTCTTTGTATATCTTACGTATCTAGTTATGTATATCTATAACTGAATATACTTGGTATATACTACCGTATATTAGATTTGAGTAGATTTGATTTGTTAGGCTCGGCTTTGTATAAATAGAGGCTTTCGCCATTGATCAATATAACACGATAAACCATTATTCTCTGGTTTATATCATTGTATTAGAACAATAATACAAAACTTAGTTGCCGTTTGGTTTGGTTTGGTTTGGTTATTTTCTCTTAAATATACACGAAAACTCTTGTTTTTATGATGGAACGAGTAAGGTCACAGATACGTCTGCAACATCGGGAGTGAAATCTCGTGTGGAGATTCAGCGGAGGACGATTTCTCTGTATGATCTTACAGCGAGTGATAACCCCAGTTCGCTGATTTCCCAGCCATTGGTACGTGGTTCCAATTATGATGAGTGGGCCACTAACACCTGAATGGTCAGAAGATACACCGGTTGAAGCAGGAGTTGGCGTTGTATCGAGAAAGAGGCTTAGCTATTGAATTTTATTATGGGAAGTTGACACATATATGGATGATGCTTGATGACTATCGCTACACAAAGAATTGTGGTTGTCCTCAAGGTCACGACTTGGAGAAAGAACGATCAGAGGGCAAGTTACATCAAGATGAAACAACGTTTGGTACGGTAAAGTCTTCTTTGTTATCTCGGAATCCCTTACCTACGCTAGATGAAGCCTATAAAGTTTTTACTCAAGACGAAGTGTCAAAGAAGGCAGGAGCTGTGATTGACAATACTAGCGATGAAGTTAGTTTTGCGACTCAAACTATCTCGAAGTCTCCGACGGACAAATCAATGATTTGTGCGAGTTGTGGTCAAAATGGTCACTCAGCTGAGCATTGTTTTCGGACTATCAGATACCCATAGTGGTGGGGTGATCGACCTAAGAATCGCGGGCCTTCGGTTCGTGATCAATCAAAGACACGAAGCTTAGTCACACCGACTAACATTGCACGTGCTCATGCTATAGCACGTTCTGGTGATGGTACTTCTCACATAGCTAATGCAGCAATTGTGGCAGAGGATCGTATTAGTTTTACAGGTCTGAAAGAAGATGATGACACATGCTCATGCAGATACTATATGAGCGTAAGAATTCCACCAATGATCAGCGTTTGTCAGGTACGTTATTTTATGAATCTTTGATTATAGATCCGGGTGCTTCCAGTCACATGACATGAAGTATAGAATATTTGGATATGACACATATGTTCATTAAACTACTGGATGGTAGAGTGTCTATGGCAACTAAGAAAGGAACGGTTGCTTTAGAAACTCATTTAAGTCTTCAGAATGTGTTCTTTATTTATGGGATGCAGTGTCATCTAATCTTTGCATCTCAGTTGACTCGGGATATTCGATGTGTTTTTCAACTCACATATAAGATTTTTCTCATTCAAGACAGCATCATTGGAGCGGGCGAGCATGCACATGATCTTTACTTCTTTAGTGGAATGGAGGTTGCAGCACCAGTGAAGCATTTGAGTCAGGCTTCACTGGACGTGTGGCATCGGAGGTTGGGCCATCCTTCTTCTAAGGCAGTAGAGATGTTAGCACACTCATATGTTCTTAGGAGTAGTTTAGCCGGTGTTTTAGATTTTTGTACAAGTTTTTATGTTTCTACGAATAAAGCGTGTGAGGTGTGTTTACGCGCCAAACAAACACGTGATGTTTTTTCCTTTGAGTTTAAATAAAACATGCGAGACTTTTCAACTTAGTTCACTGTGATCTGCTGGGTCCATATCGGACACCGACTTTGTGTGATTCTACATATTTCCTCACAATTATAGATGACTACACGCACTGTCTGGTTATATATATTAATCTCCAAATGTGATGCTCCGACGTCACTACGAAACTTCGTTATGCTAATTGAACGTCAATTCAACAAGCAAATCAAGACTAACAGAAGTGACAACGGTTCTTGAATTTATTTGACACGCATGGAATTATCCACGAGACGTTGTGTGTTGCAACTCCACAACAAAATGGACGGGTGGAACGCAAACATCGACACATATTAAATATGGTTAGAGATCTTTGGTTTTAGGCTCATCTATCAATCGAGTTTTGGGGACAATGTGTTTTAGCAGTTGGTTATTTTATTAATCGAACTCCGATAACGATTCACAAAGGGAAGACATCATTTTGAAATGTTGTATGATCGTCCTCTTCCAATATTGCATCTTTTCACTTTTGGTTGCTTGTGTTAAAGTACACCAGTAACAGTTATGGTGGTGACAAATTTGCTACTCAAAGCAATAAATTTGTGGTTATAGGGTATCCCTTTGGCAAAAAAGGGTAGCGCGTGTATAATCTTGAGACTAGGCATATTTCAATTTTCCGTGAAGTTGTGTTTTGTGAAAATGATTTCCCATTTGCAGCTTCATCTCCGAATATGTTGAGTGATAATATCACTTCAGGCTTCCCTCGAATTCTGAGTCTGAAATGCCACAAATGGGAAAAACATGATCCCAAATGCCACATTCACATAAAAAGACTATTTTACCTTTAATAAAATCTAATTATTTTTTAAACCGGGTTATATAGCACTAGTTATTAGTGATACCAACAAAAACAAAGTAGCTCAGATGATTTTTACACGCAGCGTGCGTTCAGGGTTCGAGTTTGATATTTTGTAATACAACTGGTACAATTTGTATAATTGGCACTAACATTTATGGGTACTAGTTACAACTGGGTACTAGTTACAACTGGGTACAATTAGGTATAATTATGTACACGTATTTGAAAAATTTAAACACATATAGAAGTGCTCGTAAATAATGTCAAAGAAAACGTGGTAACTCAAATGGCAATGACTCTCGCGCGAAAAATTCAGGGTTTGAGTCCTATATTTGTATTAGTACAAGTAAGTATTACTCGATACAACTCTACTTATCATTTTTTTGAAAATAAAATGAGGGGTAAAATTGTCAATACACTGTTTAGAGTGGCATACCAGATTATTTAGTGGCACGCTAGATCACAAATTCTCAAAAAGTGGTATTTCAGACTATTTAGTGGCACGCTAAATCACAAATTCTCAAAGAGTGGTATTTCAGACTTTGATCCGCTTCACTTCTCCGATTATTATTGAAGAGGATAATGAGATTGAGTTTCCAATTTTAGAGGTATCGTCTTCTCAATGGTGTCGACGCTACGGTGGTTACATCATTTCTGCAAAGGCCTTGAGTGTTTCTAACACTGATGGGCCAAGTTGTCCTTTGGTCGATATTGGGCATTCTGCACAAACTCTAAAATTTGGGACGGTTTTACCATCTGATGTTTTCAGCCCAATTACCTGAAGGAAAAAAAGTTATAGGGTCGCAATGGGTTTACAAAGTGAAGTTTAATGCTAAAGATAACATTGAACGCTACAAGGCGAGACTTGTAGATTACAAAGAAACATTTACTTTGGTGGCAAAGATGACTATAGTTCGTTATTTTCTCCAGGTTTCAGCTTTTTTGGATTGCGAGGTCCATCAAATAGACGTTCATAACGCGCTCTTACACGATGATCTATAGGAGGAGTCTATATGAAAATTCCACTCGGTTTTTGTACTAAGAACAAGAATGATGTGTGTCGACTTCATAAGTCGATTTATGGTCTCAAGCAATCTCTGAGGTGTTGGTTTGAGAAGCTTCTATGATATTGATTGACTATAGTTTCAAACAGTCTGTCTCAGATTACCCTGTTCATGCTGCATACTTCTAAAAAATGGCTTCATCTATTGATTTACATAGATGATCTAATCATATCTGGAAGCTCACATGCGATTATGGTTGAGTTTAAGGAATATTTGTCTTCTTGCTTTCACATGAAGGACTTGAGAATTTTCAAGTATTTCTTGGGTATTAAGGTTGCTCGCAATTTGACTGGTATGTACTTATGTCAACGTAAATATTCTCTTGATATTATCTCTGACTAAGGATTATTGGTGCCAAAACGAGCAGTTTTCCTATGGAGCAAAATCATGCTCTTGATCTTGTTCAGAATGCACCGATGTCTGATCGGCAGCTCATATATCTCGCTGTTACTCGTCCCAAACTTGCTTACTCTGTCTAAGTGTCATTTAGTTCATGCAAACACCTACTATGCTCATTGGGAGGCGGCTCTACGAGTGGTTTGATATTGGAAACACAGTCCGGGTTAAGGCATTTACTTAAACATGTACACCTTTAATCTTGATAACTTGGTGTGACGATGATTGGGGCAGTTGTAAGCTCTCTCATCAATCTTTTACGGGCTGGTTCATTCAGTTAGGTGATTCACCAGTTTCATGGCATACAAAGAAGCAGAAGATAGTTTCTTGTTCCTCTGCTGAATCTAAGTATCGCGCTATGGCATACACGCTTCGAAAGATTATATGGCTTAAAGCATTGTTGCTCTTGTTTGGTGTGTCACATGATCAACTGTTGACCCTTCATTGTGTCAGCAAGGCAGCTATTCATATTGCTTATAATCTCGTGTTTTACATGTGGAGATCGACTGTCATTTGATTTGTAAAGCGGTGATTGATTGTACTATACGTATGGAGTATGTCTTCACAACGACAAACTTACGGATATCTGACAAAAGCTTTTGGACGCTCTGAGTTCAGGTCTTTTTTTAGTCAATTTAGACGTTCATGATCTTCACGCTCCAATGTGCTCCAATGTGCTCCAATGTGAAAAGAGTGTTAAGATACGATATACTCTGTATATCTTACGTATCTTTATTTCTTACGTATCTAATTATGTATTTCTATAACTGAATATACTTGATATATACTAACATATATTAGATTTGAGTAGATTTGATTTGTTAGGTTAAGCTTTATATAAATAGAAGCTTTCACCATTGATCAATATAACACGATAAACCATCGTGTGTTTGTTATATATATATAACTAAATCTCAATTTTATTCGTAATTGTTTATCAGTCATACATTTTTAAATGTATTTAAAAATTTTAAGTGATACAATAAATAAAACTAGATAGTAACCCACGTTTTGCAGTGCGGGGAAATGTCTGCTTCATGCTTAATTTATATAATTATAGATTATTATTAGTATTAGTATTTTAATTTTAGATTTATTTTATGTTTTAACATCTTACTTATCTTATTTATTATTATTATATATGGTTTGTGTTGTGTTAATTAAGTTTTCCTCAAATTATATTTCTTTTTCT
This sequence comes from Cardamine chenopodiifolia, assembly GCA_963922655.1. Lineage (NCBI taxonomy): Eukaryota > Viridiplantae > Streptophyta > Magnoliopsida > Brassicales > Brassicaceae > Cardamine > Cardamine chenopodiifolia. The sequence continues at coordinate 19,616,102 of OZ000480.1, read as the reverse complement.
TATCAAAAACGGAGTTAGTTCTCATGATCTTATTTGCTATGTTGTGTATTGTTTTTATATTGTGTATTGTTTTGCTTAAATCTCACTTTAAGTTTAACACGTAATAGCTAGTTATATGAATCATATTTTTAATTTTTGTTTTTATTATAATTTTAATTGGTTAACATAATATCGTATAATATAATTTTAAATCTTACTTTTCTGATTGGATAACAATTTTTAAAATTTAATTTTATATTTATTAGGAGAGAAAAAAATAAGTTTTATTTTTTGAAACTAATAATTATTTAAAAGATTCAGTTTGGATTTTTATTGAATTTTTTAAAATTAATTTAAAATTTTCGTTTATATTTATATTAATTTAAAATTATTTAAAGATTTTTATGTTAATTTAATATGAAAGTTAATTTTGTTTTTTAAATTTTATATTAATATCAGGTTCAAAATGAATCACATTTTTAATTTTTGTTTTTATTATAATTTTGATTGGTTAACATAATATCGTATAATCTAATTTCAAATCTTACTTTTCTGATTGGATAATAATTTTTAAAATTTAATTTTATATTTTCGTTTGTATTTTTTAGGAGAGAGAGAAAATAAATTTTATTTTTTTGAAACTAATAATTATTTAAAAAATTATGTTTGGATTTTTAATGAATTTTTAAAAATTAATTTAAAATTTTTATTTATATTTATTAGAAGAAAAAAATAAGCTTTATTTTTTAGAAACTAATAATTGTTTAAAAGATTTTGTTTTAATTTTTATTAGATTTTGGTTGCATAAATTTGTTACAAATTTTTACTTTCTTTAATTTAGTTTTAATTTTATAAAAATATTATCGTAATATAACACGTAATAACTCGTTAAAATGTTTTTAGAATTGCTTAAATAATATATATGATATAGCACAAGTAATATGTATATAACTATATACACATAATAAGCGCCGTCTCATTGCCACTAAGCCTCTTCAACGGCGAAAAAACGGCTGTCAAAATTTAGTTTGAGAAATAATATTTGATTTTTAAATACTTTATAAATAATATTTCTGCTTTTATATATTTAATAAAGTACTATATTTAAAAAAAAGAAGAAGAAAAAAACAGGAAAAAACGAAGGTTGACGTTAAGTGACGAATCATGTCTCCACTTCTCCTCCTCCTTCATCATCACCCCGACGACTTTTTATTCTCTCTTTCTCTTTCTTCATCTTCTCCTCTCAGATTTTTCCTCTTTTCTTTCTTCATCAATCATCACACATCTTTCTACTTCTCGGCAATTTTCTCTTTCTTCAGGGTTACGCTTCGTTTTCCCGATCTCAACCTCCGGAAGAGAAAAAAAATTCCAAGTTAGATTCCTTCTGCGGTGCCGCCGCTGATTTTCCCGCCATTATTTATATATATATCTGAGAATTTTCTTATATTCGAATTAAAATGGAGAGAGTAAATCTGGGAGGTTTAGGGTATGAAAATGGCGGAGTGATGATGACTAGAGATCCTAAACCGAGGCTAAGATGGACCGCCGATCTTCACGATCGCTTCGTCGACGCCGTCGCAAAGCTCGGTGGTGCTGACAGTAAGTTCATATTTTCTTCAAATTGAGATAACCGGTTTCACATTATGATTCCGGTTTACTCTGGTCTGGTTTCTTAATTAAAAATATAATAGAATGAGAAAATATACAGATTGATTCATTTATTCAATTAGTGTAATTATTTGGTTGCTTAATGACATTTTGTTTTTGGTTTGATCTGCAGAAGCAACTCCTAAATCGGTTTTGAAGCTGATGGGATTAAAAGGCTTAACATTGTACCATCTCAAGAGTCATTTACAGGTCTAAATTTATATGCATTTGAATATATAATAATTAATGTATATATTTTCAATGTATACTGGTAATAATTTATTCCACAAAATTTATCACTGCACAAATTTTCAAATTTTATTCTACAAATTTTGATTATGCATCATAATTTTAATTTATGCCATTACGCGATTATCCAGTATTTACCAATTGGAATGATGTGTGTTTGTATGTGTAGAAGTATAGACTTGGTCAACAACAACAAGGCAAAAAACAAAATCGACCAGACCAAAACAAAGAAAATGCTGGTATGTATATATATGTTTGAATGATCATATCAATATAACACATATAATTCAGAAAATATGGGAGTAGATTTATATGCATATGATATGATGGATCTAAGGAATTTAAATGACATTTGAGAAACCAAATATATTTTTTTTTTGTTCAGGAGTAAGTTCATATGTGAATTTTGACAATTGTTCTCAAGGAGGAGTCTCGAATGAATCAAGATTTGATAACCATCAAAGGTATTATATTATGAATATGAATATACCTCTCTCCATCTCAATGGATTTGTAAACTTGGTTTAACAAAACGTTAATGAACACGCAGACAAAGCGAGAATGTACCTTTTGCAGACGCAATGAGACATCAGGTCGATGCGCAACAGCGGTTTCAAGAACAGCTTGAGGTAACACGAAAGGAAATAAATCTCTTATTTGTTCTCTTAAAACAATGAAAAGCAAATTTGACTCGAGTTTTGTGGTGTTATAGGTGCAGAAGAAACTACAGATGAGAATGGAGGCACAAGGAAAATATTTGTTGACATTACTAGAGAAAGCACAGAAGAGTATATTTTGTGGTAATGCAACTGAAACAGAGAAGGGTCAATTCTCGGATTTCAATCTCGCGCTTTCGGGACTTGTAGGAGATGATTATAAGAACGTAAAGGTGGGTTTGGTTGCCAATATGTCACATCTTAATGGCGATTCGTCTGCAGATTTTCGATTATGTGGAGGAGAGAAGATAGAAACCGGAGATGCAGGTGTTAAACCGGAATCTGGGTTAGTGCATTTCGATTTGAACTCGAAAAGTGGGTATGATCTCTTGAATTGTGGGAATTATGGGATTGAAGTGAAGCAAAATGTGATTGCAGATAGACATCAATAAGTAAAAGAGATAATTTTCTTTCATTTATTTTTCATTCCTTTTTTTTCCCCTTATAAAAATGTTACATACACATTGGCTTCATGTTTTCTTCGGAGTCAAATATCAAAACCTCTTTGAAGTCCATTGAAGGAGTGTTAAAATATCAGCTAAATAATTTGGGTTTAACTAAATAAGTTATGTTAGCTGAGGCCTAAGTGGTATTGAGTTTATTAGTCGAGGTTCTGGATTGGTCATAGGAACGCATAGAGGTTAGTAGTTTGATGTTTTCAAAAATATCTTAAAAATTGTGAACCGGTGTATTCAAAATTATGATAGTTTCGAAGATTTATTTTATTTATTGAGGAATAACGATAAGCGAATACTTTTTTTGTTTGGAAATCATCTGATATTTGAGACTTTCATTATCTGCTCAACTATTTTTTTAAAATTATTATTTTCATAAGTGATTTTAATAGCCTACTCATAATAATATACAAAATCTATGTTTATTTTTGTCAATTTTTGTGAGAGCGATATATTAGCATCTTTGAAAAATCGCATTTCAAATAATGTACAGAGGATTCTACGTTTCAATATCTAATGATTCGGTTAAGTAATTTGTGTTCGTTTAGAAAAGAAATAGAATCTTGTGATGCAGAACTAAATATTTTTTTGTTGTCTTAAATTCAAATACGTGTGTGTCAAAGAGAAATTCGAACCAGAGAAGAGAATATATGTTATAAAAGAGATAAAAGAGAGCACAAACGTTCTTGACAACAAAACAGAGCACAAACCCTCTTAGCAAAATAAGAGAGACACATACATTTTAGCTATCTTCAGTTTAACACTTTAACTTGTTATTTTCCGGGCTTGAGTTTGCTTTACAATATTGACATCGATATTTTTTTTTTAATTATGCTGAAGAAACCAAAATACTATGTTGTTAAAGGTGGATTCCTCAATTGTATGTCAAAAAATCACCAAGGTGAATACCTCGTACAAATTGGATCATTTGCGGAAGTGTTGTTTGAGCATTTGAGCAACTTGGATTATGTTTCCATTTTCAGACACTAGATCAGTATGGCTCATATACTTGTTTATTTTATACTTGTATGCTATCTTAAATAGTTTAACCTAGGTATGCATTTGTTAATCTATATAACTCACGTAAATCCTTACGTAGGTGAATGACAAATATATATATATATATATACTATCAACAAAAGTGTAAGAGTGTAAGTTGGTATCGCTTGTTGTAGTGATGATAGTAAGGCTTCAATGTCGGTGTCTCTAAACGTAACTGAATTTCCCTTTATTTAATTAAATTAGTTAGCAAAAGCTAGGCCTATTACCAAATATTCGGATCCAGTAAATGGGCATCCGGACGAAATAAATTCGGATCTGGATAATAAAATTTTTTAGAATAGATATTCGTATCCATTTAAAAAAGATCGGATTTCCGCTCTTTTGTACTTAATTTTATAATATTTTTATTCTGGATCCGTAACACCTCTAGCAAAAGCATTATTTATTTTCTATTGTAACAAAGAATTTTAAATAATATAATCACAAAATCAAGGGCTCATATTCACGTGAAGTAATTCATTGATTTAGAACATTTCTACTCTTGTAAAACAATTAATCGCTTTTAAATTTCTCTCTTTTCTTACTATAATGTAAACTATAAAATTAAAGAGAGGGAAAGAAAAGAGTAGAGACAGTGTTTAATGAGACAGACGAAAAATGAAGTTGAGGTAAAGCTTTTGAGTTAGGAGAGAAGCTTCGGAACTATTCTGAATCCAGATTGGGAACTATAGCAGATGATAGCTCTATATGAGAAACCCTCACCGCCCCGATAAGCCGTTCCGGCAATTCTTCAGCTGTGTTCGCCTACAAAAGCAATCTCGGATCATCCAAAAGATTTGAAGAGGAGAAACAATATTAAAAAAATGGATTTAAAGTCATGTAGTTTGTTAGATTGATTTACCTGTACAAGAAAAGCCATTTCGACAACCAAAGATGTGATTACGCCGATGACAAGACCGAGAACTCCATTTGCCACTGTGGATGAGCCGATATCTACATCTATCTACACGAGAATGAAAATGTTTCTTTTGAGTTACGTTTTACAAGTATAAGAGCTTTTAAGAAGTTAACAAAATGTGGACTCACTTCTAAGTATGTTGGACCACGAATGTAGTTGCAATCCACTGCTTTCCCGAGGAGACATGGGGTGCTTCCCACACTCTGCCTTACTATCCATGAACCCTGCGTAAGATTGGATACTATGTGAATCAATTTGTTTTCGGATTTTACATAGAAAGTGTGTGAGAGACAAAAAGAGAGATACCTTGGGGACTAAAGGTATAAGCTTGAGCCTACTATTCCGAAATTCGTCATCACCATCAACAAATCGTTGGAAGAGGGACCCAGGTACGAGTTCTTTGGTCACAAAATAAAATACCATACTGTAGTGTGTTGATCCAGGAACCTACCAAAATACCGGTTATATACATCGATAATGATACCTACTTTTATAGTTTGTACATCTGTTGTAACTAACAGACAAAACTTACTTGAACATTTACTACCATTGAGAAAAGACCCTTCTCCGCAGCAACCTGAAATGGTTAATAACATTTTAACCAAACTGAGAGACCTCAAAGATAGATTTAGCAACGAAAAGGGACAGTAACATCTCCCTTAAAGACTAATGAGAAACTTAAGCAACAAGAATTAAGGTGATTGTATCTCTTACTTGTGCTGCACAGCCCTTGCGTCTAACCACATGATCCATTCTTTTAGTGTCTTTGAACCAATCAACAGCGACGAGATCCATTAGATGCTTCCCAGCAGGAATCTTCAGTAAAAGGTTGAATGAGCAGAATCAAAGAGGTAGTTCGATGTAGAAGAATGTGCATCTTAATAATGCGTTCTAATTAATTCGGTTAGAGATTACTACTAACCTTTCTTTTATCCTCACAGAAACTCTTGCCACGGACTTTGAAATTGTTCCCATCAGAAATCCTCCAGCAGTTACGGGCATTTTCGTTATCATCACGTCTTAGATTACCCCAGAAACATGACAGGTCAATGTCGAGAGCAGGTTCCTCTTCTGAGGTTTCAAATGGCATGAGAAATTCATAGAGGTTAGATACATTTTCACCGGCGTAGAACTTATGCATTAACGATAAAACAAAACTATGAATTTCACCTGTTTTCTTGGCATCAGTCTCCTGCTTACTTGTTTCAGGCTGAAATAACTTAAATGTGAAGAAAGACTCAACTTGATCAAATATAAAGTTCTAAAGAGAATGCTTGATGGCCCAACCTCTTGTTCTGATTCAGCTAACTGAAACTCGTCATCGTCATCTGAGTCTTCATCCATTAGTACAGAGTTTCTGCTGGTACCATTTGTTTGATCAATAGAAAGGGAAGACTTGTGCTGAGGCTTTCCACCTTTACCCAAGGCTAAGGAAGAAGATGCCATATTAACCATAACAGGGATCCTGATCGGTTGACCTCTATCATCTGTCTGCGAGAACCACTCTCGCAAACCTGTGATGAACATGAGTCCTTGACTTAGAATGGCAGACGCAAAAGTGTGGTTTCAAGAAGAGCATAAGTCATTTTCCACGGGGATCTCAGTGGAAATGAGCACAAAAGAACTTACCAGAAACACTGTTCAGCATTTGAAGAAGACAATGTTGTTGAAATGCTGGAAGATAACCTGCACCCCACCCTTTTAGATCGATTTGTATTAGATGTTGCACTTGTGCTCTGGGTCTTCCATTCCGAGGCTTAAGTGGGGCGATGTTAAATCCTCCACCTAAACAAGAGAACGTAATCTGAGTTAGATTGTAATACATAATAGATTAGAAGATTTTGGTGGTAAAGGACTTAGCATTTAACTTACTCTCAAGATGAGCCCGAACAAATCCAGGTTGTGGACCACAATTCTCATGCTCCCGAGAACGAAACAATACCACTTCGCAGAGAGTGAGACAAATAAATAAAACTAGATATATAATAAAGGCTGTCTAGTTTCTAGCATGAGTAAAGAGGGAAGGGAAGATACCATAACTTCCATCATCATTACGACGCCAATAACGTACATAGCAGAGGTCACGAGGCCACACAACCCTACAGCCATTTTGATAGCATAAGTATGACTAAAAAAATTTCCTATACACAACCAAGTAATATTCTGACTGAAATGGGAGAATCGCAAATGGTAAGTACTATAAAGACCCGTAACTCCTTTTCAGTTTTTTCACCAGCATGGACGATGTAAACAAAATCATAAAACAAACCTAGAGCCCTCCAAGGTTAACTGGTCTAATCGTTGAGGATGTGACAGAAAATTTGGTTGAATTTGATTTTTACTGAATGATAATATTTCAGGTCAACATTACATTGGAAACCAGTCGAGCAGAAGTCTGTGATAGAGTATTGCTGTGTGACCATCTACCTCTTCCACTAATCTCCCATACTGAAAACTGCAGTCCCACCTACCAACCCATAAGAACAGAGGAAAAACAAAGAGCCTCAGATACAGACCAGAACACAAGAAAAAACACTGTCGCTTACATATTATTGATAGAAAGTTTAAGCTAGATAATACTGTAGGATGTGGGAACATAAAAAAAATGGAGTTAAAGACACAACACCAGTTACAATATTTTACTGGTACATACACCTAATAAATTTTCCAAATAACAAAGCGTCTAACTATAAGAAAATGAAGAAGAAGGAACATAAAAAAATGCCCTCATGCAACTGGAATATGAATGAGAATGCAGAAGATGGAGAAACACCTACTCATATCGAGTGCCATCCATGCTCATCACAAGCTCAAATATTTCCTCGCATGTGGCCTCCACTACACCAACAGCCTTCATTGCCCTGCTGCAGCTTCTTGGCTGCATGCTTAGCACTGTGAATGATGGTTCTTGACTAAATAAAATTACTATGTAATCAACAGGAATTTATGCCATAAATGAAAAACTATTTCGGCACTTCCGTACAAGATAATCAACTTCAAGTAGCTCTTCAAAAATCCGTAAACCTGCAAAATGTATAAAAGAGCGAGAAATTTATGCCCAAATTTAAGCTCTATCATTGAATACTATATGATTATATGATCTTCCCAATTGTGTAATAGAGAAATTTTTATTGTGAAGCCGATTACAGGCGCAAGGCTTACAGGCCTTCGGAGATAAATACATTCAAAACCTTCCATATGGTATTTCATAAGGAAATCGCGACTATTTGTAATTTACCAGGGTAAAAAACAAAAAAATATAATGCCTTGCATAACAACTAACCGTTTTGGCACTGAAGGAGACGCCAATGTTTCCTCAAAAATGCTTGGTTGCTGGAATTTTGGTTTGACAACTCAGCATCAAACTCCTTAGTCCAGTCAAGTATAGATTCTGGAGGGCCTGCATGTTTGTTTGAGGTGATCAGCTTACATTCAGGATTTCAGCTGACCAAATTAGTACGTGAAGAAATGAAATAGGAAAAACCATTTCCAATAGTTGTCCTCCTCATTATATCACGTCGAGCGTCATCTTCATCCTCCAGCGCACTGAAGCTGAAGAAAATTGTAGATATTTTTTCACATGTATATAGGTATATAAAAGCCACCATAAGAGAACATTGTCAAACATCATCAACAGTAATAATATATCAAATGATACTGGTCAATTTCTACATGCAGCATTAAATTACTCTATTTGGGCATCTGTAATGTTCTCAGAAAGATTCAGAGCTACACAACCAAATTGAAAAATTCACACTAATATTTGGATTGAAGACTAACTTTACTATTAGTATCTAATGGGATAAATGGTTATATTTTCAAATTTATTTTATGATCATGACTTCCAGAAACCACAACCGCCTTCTGCATAATATAGATCACCATTCTCAAGGTCAAATTTAGTCTCGGTAAAGGAAGAGAATAGTATTCTATCACCAGAACTTATGATTAAGGCAGGGAAATCATATGATCAAGAAAACCGAAGCAAGTGAGTTGTTGTAAAATAAAATCAAGGTGCCTCCATAAATAAAGAAATAAATGTCAATTATGCACTCACGGGCTTTCATGGTCTGAAGATGAAGCAGTCCTTCCAACATCCATCCCAGGCTTATATTCAAAAGAAACATATTGCTGACCACTTGGAACTAGGGACTCTTGATGCTGCAACAGTGCACACAGAGGAGTAATCAGATAAGCACCCTTCAGATTTCAAACCGCTACTGATAAATAACATAAACAGATTCAGAGGGCTCCTCTTTTGCAAAATATACCAGAATCATTTAAAAATGACAGTTACCCTATGGTAGCAAGATAGAAGCTTAAGACATGGCATAAAATTTTGTGATTCAGGGATTGCGAGACAAGATTTACAGACCTGATCTATGACACACTCAATTTTTTCCTTCCACATTAAAGCTTCCTGGATGTTGAACGCTGCCATCTAGCAAGAACACACTCCACATGAACTAACAAGAAACATTAAAATGTATACTAACAAGATAAAAACTATTACTATCTACTCTCAGAAAGAAAAGACAAGATACCGTGATTCTGTGGTGTTTTTCTTTCTTGTTATAAATAGACAACACGTAAACCATCTGCAAAACAGATTCAAGAAGATAAGTAAATTGCAAATGCATAGATTAAAGTTAAACAAGAAAAAGTAACATTACAGTCAAGGTTATGATAAGAGCAAATTAACTTGACATGAGGAAATCCATCAACTGTTCACAACGGTTATTGTTAGATACTGTTCCCACGCCGAGAGATAGATTTGGAACAGACGTGTATTTCAACCTTCGAAACCCACCAAATGGTAAAGGAAACTAGGATTCAAAGGTTGCCACAACAACATCAAGCAGAGTAATTTCACTTTACAAAACCACATTATACTGTAAACGACGCACATTACAATACATAAGCACTTAAAATCAGAAAACAATAATCGTAACAGTCAAACAAAGACTTACATGACCATGATGTGTCTTCAAGCCTCGATCCTCAACTCTACAGTTACCATCAATTACCATAGTCTTGATAGGAAGCTACATCAACAATGTAGACAACATCTATTAAGTAAAAAAGCTGCATCACTCATTATAAAGCTGAGACCTTTTTAATATATTCCTCTAAAATCCTAACAATCAAAAGTCTCTAAATTTGGAAAAATGCTAAATCTTAAAACATCAGTTTAAAACAAATCATCACCCCCCATTAAGACTGATCGAAACAGAGATAAGATTCATGAGATTTTTACCTGATTATCTTGTGGTTTCTTCTTGTAATAAGCCAAAAGACGAGGTTCCAATACGAAATACCTCATATGAATGTACGATCGTCCGATCTTTCTTCTTCCATATCTCACCATCCATCCTTCATACACAACCTTTGACATTTTTCTTTGCCACTCTTCTCACAACCACGAAGAATTCAAAATGTCTTCACAGAAATCGGAATCTCAGATCCAAATCGTAATGAATGTATTTCCGCGGGAGATCAGAGAAGAATTGATTTGGATCATCGGCGTCGGAATCTGGGTTTCGAATTCTCAGATTCTCAGATTCTCAGATTCTTTCGTGTTAAAAAAACCGAAGATTTATGAGTCTCGAAATTTTTTGAAAATCCGTAAAAATAAAAATAAAAATTCAAACGACAGAAAAAAAAGGACAACGAAATTCAACTATGAAAGAAAAGAAATAACTCCAAAGCTAAATAGAGAAGTAAAATAATAAAGGAAAGAGAGATAGAGACGTAGTGAATGAATGTGTCCTGAAAAGTAAAAATTAATTAAAGCAAATGTAATATAATTAATTAACTTTATTGATACATTCTCATTTTCACGTTCATGTTTCAATGATAGTTGTTGACGAGTGTTATATTCGAGATGCTTAACGGTAAATATAATCCATCATTAGTTTAATAAACAAAACAAATTCATCAATAAAATAATGTAAAGTTCCTTTTTCTTTCACATGAAAACTCATGATTTAAGGGTAGTCGAGATCGAAATATTTTTTACATGTTTAAGTTTTACAAAGGATTAAAAAAAACCTTGAAACAAACAGAGAGATTTATAAATAAAAAACTTAATTTATTTTTTGGATTTTAATCTGAAAAATTTGAAATTTGTCTTTTTGCTTAATAAGGTGAAATGATAGATTCTATGAGCTCTTGTAGAGGCGCGAGTTCTTTCTTGTCAATCAGTCCAAACTCCTGCCAAAATCAGAGACAAAACAACTTTAATGAAATGCCGAAATAGAAAAACTATTAAAACAATCTACAAAATAATACTTTCTTAGTTTCTTAAAAACTGATTAATTAAAAAATGTGGAATCACACAAAATCAATCAGTCATTTCATTATTCCGTAGATTACTAATTTAGAATCTATTGAGAGTGATTTGAAACGAGAGCTCACATGAGTAAAGAGGATGAAGTGTTTGAAACAAGTGTTGAGATGAGCTTCTTCTTTGAGGCTAACGATTTTCTGGAAATGAGAGTGGTATATATGAGCATAAACACGGAATAGCCGTTTAAATATCGTTTTCACCACATCCTTGAAGTTCTGAGGAAATGGTGCTCCTACAAAAGTAAAAAAAAAAACGAAATTTAGCATTATGATGTCAATATCGGACGTTTTATTGTTGATATTGATTGATCTTATTAAGATCTCATGGATATTATAATTACCAAGCCTTTGAGGAAATAAGGTCTCATCATCGAGTTGAGTCTCGATCCAATCCATTAAGTACTCAACATACTTTGGAGCAGAAACCTCGATCGGCTTCTTGATCTGTACACCATCTGCCCATCTATACTCATACCTGCAAATATTTTGAGTGTGTTAACAAAAATCATGCAAAGAATTATCAGCCATGTTATCAGTTTAATTGATCAAATGTACATCACAGACTGACTTAATCGATCAAGTGTCCAACATCGAATGACAAAGTGGTAGGTTTGTAGTTGGAAACATTCATCGCTAAATAGGCAAACTTTATCTAGATTTCAGAGGAACAAAACACTAGGGGGCCTTATGAAAATAAAATTGAGCACTTAGCTTTTGCATGATAAAAGCATTTCATCAGAAAGTACTACATAGATCCAAAAACATACCCTATATTCTTTCTAATCATCACAGTTGCAAAGACAGCATATAAATATAACAAGCTTAATCGGGTAACAAACCACTTCAAGACCCTACCATATGACCATGGCAAGGAGAAAATTATCTGATATGAGTGTGTTAACGATTTTGTTTCTTTTCAAATAAATAGGACGTTCGTCTATTGAATAAATTAATCTTCAAGCACAAATCATTTGTACGAATAACACATAATAAAAGAGGTGAGAGGCTATACTTGGGGCCAGCAGTCATCGTAGGACAATTATCTGGTGTGCAGAACTCTGTAAGAGTGCCATATAGCAAATTCACCTGATTAAAGAAATCAACAGCTGAAACAGAAAGAAGAAATATCACCAAAGCTGCTATTGCATATCATAAATTCTCTCAATCTATGTCTCTGTACATGTAAGAGTTTCAACATCATCCAAATGAAAAGAAATCAGTAATTATCAACTACCACAATATATCCCGAGGACTAAGTATACACTAAAGTAACCATGAGACTGCAAGCGGAGTGGTACTCACTGTTTACAGCAAGCCATTCATTTGCATCCTCTCCTGGAGGAAGTCTTACAGCTTCTCTCAAGTTCCCACTTCCTAGGGTGGCATCTATATGCTTTCTAAGCTGTGCACCCTATATTTCAGAAAGAAACAAAAACGTTGAACAAGAAGAATAACCAAAACTAGAGAGTATCAAAGATATAAACCACATAAAGAGGACGGTCAAATAGTTTACAAACCTTGCTTCCGGAAGGTGCGCTCTTTTTAGGACGGAAAGTCTTCTGATTTCTATTAAAAAAAGTTAAAAAGGAGAAGAACAGATGTTATCAAACAGATCATAAATGTTAAATAGAAAGCAGTCAAGAAAACCGTAAAACATAGTCCTATATATTAAAAGGTAACGGCGTCGAAATGGCTATAAGTGCAACACTAAAAATCCAGTATTTATCTATTAGTATACCTTATGTATCCCAGAAACAAAATTTTTGAGAACAATCACTGCATATGAAAGGGAAGAATCACTAAATCTTTAGTTTTGTGTCCATTTTATTGTTTACAATCATGTTCTCTGAGGAACAAAACAAATTGATCATCATTGAATGGCTCCAACTAAGATTTGAAACACCAATGATAAATTCACAAGCCCAATAATTAAAATTCTAATCAAGAAAACTCCAATCTGTGTTATACCGTCTACAAACACAAATCAAGTTCATAAGATCAGGAAACGGATCCAGATTCCCAAATTCATAAATTAGATAAAAAAAAACTTCTCAAGAGATCATCAATTCTCAGCAAAAAAAAAATCAACCATGAACCTGAATCAAGTACCAAATCGATAAGTTCGTGTACATAGAAAACAAACGAGCTAGCGACCGATTCAGTAAGGTTCATAGTAGAGATCATAAGTTCTGATTCGAAATCACAAAAAAATACCAAATCAATTCGAGACAAATCATAAGAAAGCCATACGAATCCGTGATCCTGAACAATACAGGATCATGGTTGAATCACAGAAGAAACAAGATCACTAGTTTATAATTCAAACAGATCTGAGATTACAAACAATCGCAAAAAAAAATCTCCTAATCGCATAATCTTAATTGAACATAAATTAACGCAGATAAAATAAGAAATTGTCACCTCCCAAGCCCAAAGAGACTCATGGCGATAAAAGCAAGCGAGCGAGCGAGAAAGAGAAAAGAGAGAGTCGGAATAACTTTTTTCGTCAGGTGGAAATGAGAACAGAAAAAGTCTGAAAGACGGGAAAAAGTGAAGAGTATTTATATGGTGAAGACGAAAGACTCGTTGATTCTCTTTCTCTATCTCTCCTTAATCCTTATTAGCTGTCATATTTTTATAAAACCCCTGTTCTTTCATAATATTTATATTTTTACCCTCAATTTTCGTATAGAAGCAATTATTAGCTGGCATATTTAAGTGACTGACATAGGAATTGTACTCGTTCGCAAGCAAATCACACCCAATATATTGTTTACTCCGTGACATTTTTGATTATTTCCCCTTTTTTTACTAATTTAGATTTCTTTTTACTTACTCAATTTATTAGCACATTTTAATCTACAAAAACGAAACTAATCAATGGACCCTTGAAAATATGGTTTTTTTATATATAAATACCTTGATATTAGATAATTACATTAGTGATTATCTATTAACATATAGATAAAAATAGTTATAATTATCCTAATGTGTTATATTTATTTTTTTGTAATAATTTACTTAGTCACCAAGTAAATCCAACACTGTAAATAGTGTTCATTGCTAGTCAAATAAGATTATCACTTACTCTCAACGATTTTTCTTCCACTCTTGCACTATTTTTTTTTTAAACTTTTTATTATTATATTATTTATAACATATTATCAGCTTTAGATTTCAAATACAATCAAATTTTTATCCAATCCAATCTTTAAGTTAATATTTAAATTATGTTTAAATTTATTTATTTATAATATTTATAGAGTAAAAGGTTATATTTTTCTTTTATCTTATAGTAGGTTCTGTTTCCTTGATCATTTATTAATATTTAAGCTGCCGGGTTTTATATTATATGGTAGGTTCTGACTCTTTAACATATATTATGTGAATTGACTCTTTAACATATATGTGAATTGACTCTTTACCATATATGTGAATTATATATTCAGGATTTTTGTAGTGGCTCTAAAAGTAAAACAGCGGTCTTGTCACTCGTGCTGCATATTCTAAAAGAATATAGGTGTTCAGATTGCAAATGTATATTTTTTAAACCAACTTTTTGTGTTAAAGATTTTGCAAATTAAAATTAGCAACAGGCAACTAACCATAAACCATGTTTTACATAATACCAGAAGCCTAAAGACCCAAAGGCCCAAAAGACGAATCTATATAAACCGAGGATTAGAAGACAGCCCAAAGACAGTAAGCCCACTCTATGGAGGACTTGTCGGAGAAGAACGGAACTAACAAGGGTTTGGTTCAGATAGAACAAGATTTGCATAATCTCACCAGCCATCTCCAAAATTTTTACTGAGATAAATATGCAACTTTTTTTTATATTTCCAATGTGCTCTTACCTCTCAACTTTGGTTTTAACTTACACAAAATTAACTCCTCACCCAAAAATCACCAATCATGACCACTGCTCTTCAGACAACCAATCCAAAAAACATATATATGAAAGTGCAATAGCGCTCTCCCTGGGTTAGACACGTGGCTCTTTCTTGACACCTGTTCTTCTAACTTTCAAATTTTTTTTAAAAAAAAACCCCTATCGTCACCTTTTTATCTTCGCTGTTTCAAAGGTACCGCTCCAAGCCTTAATCTCTCACATTTGAAATCCATCATTAAGAAACAAATCTGGTAATTATATACCTAAGGGATGTTGAGAAGCTTCTTGAGTCAGAAAGATTCTACAAGTTGTTCCAGATGCTTTTGAATAAGCTCTCTGGTCCCGTCTTAGTTCTTGGCTCGAGAGTATTAGAACCCGAAGATGATTGCCAAGGGATTTCCGCTCTGTTTCATGTTTTGTTAGCCTGCTTGGGACATATCCACATCTATTTTTCCACATTTCAGTCTTTGGGAGGTAATACATTACTATTTTCAAAAGTAGTGTATGCTAACAAAAAAAGTTCCCTCAATAGGTGCGTTGGTGTTGTTCATTACAGGTTCCCAATTTTTCCGCAGATCTTAGTTATATCAGCCAATGCTATTGGGGTTCTCATCGCATCTGGTGGTAAAACCAGAGAATGTGGTTCTTAGGACTTGTTCAAAAATCATAATCATTCTTCATGAACAAAAACTATTATATGGCATATTGCTTTGCAGTTTTACGATCACAAAATGAGTTATTATGAAGTTGACCCAAATTGTGGATGATCTCGTCAAAGAAATGGTGTATCTTTCCCTTGGTATGATGGATTCTCTTGGGACGTATCCCTAAGCAGAATCTAATCAAGTTGTAAGCACGAAGATACTCAGACCATCTGCGTAACATGAAGTTTCTGTTGAGCACTTCATGTCCATCCCCGAAACGTTTGGATCTTTTCCACCTCAGCGTCCTGAAACTGAGGACCCAGTTGAGAACTCTGTCTGGCCAGGTGTCTTTCTCCTCCAAATCTTCCTTTAGATTCCTCAATCTAGCGATGGTCTAGTCCGATACACAGAACATGAGTAGAGCAATGGAATCCAGAGCTATTCCACATATGAGCAATGCGTAAGTAAGGGCGACATCAAATCCGTCATATTGATCTTTCTTATTCATCTTGAAGAGGCATAGAGACGAAACAAGGCACCCCAAAGCTATAAACCGGAACACAGCTCTAGTCCAGTTATGCAGAATCTCTGCTTTGGTGAACAGACAATCATAGATAAGGCTAAGCTCGACTTCGATGATACTTAAAGCTTCTTCTGAGCTCAGTGAATCAAAGAATTTCCTGCTCTCGCGCTGTTTATTAGTGAAGATCAGATCGACAATAAGACCTTTGAAGATGTTAAAGTACTTGTAAGCATACTGAACAATTTGACCGTCGGGATTAACTGGAAGGTTGCCTTCCCGTCTTTCTCTGGATCTTTCACCAGAATGACATCGGTTGGCATATTCATCTTTCTCTTAGCTTCATATTCCTCCATGAGCTTCGTGTAATTAGCACCAGGATCAGGATCCTGGAGCATAGCATCCTTGATCACTCCACAAGCATGATTACTGTTGGAATCAGAAGCGTGTTTGGTATAGACAACAAGATCACATACACAGTGGCGACTGCTTGACAGACCAGACTAAATAAGTGTCTGTCCCAAAGCTGATTATCCTCTAGAGCAAGTGCTGTAATGGTGTCTGGACCTCCAAGGTGTAAGAGAAGAAACGGTGACCAAAAAGCTAGCAGCTCACTGGTCTTGGACGTAGTTGAATTTTTGTTTGATTCAACTTCTTCTTCTTGACTGTCTGAGATTTGACCAACCGCGTAATCAGCCGCCCAATCAGCAAGAAGATAAGCTGACCATATGAGCACAAGGAAGAGCTTCTTCGCGATGCGTCTTCGGCTCGGTCCAAAGAAAATAAGGATTGTTTGGAGGATGAGACTGAGTATTATGACTCCACGAATGTTCCATTTGTCCCAAAATCTCTTCAGACGTGGTGGAAAAAATCAGCCATCTTGTCTTCTTCTTCGTTGGAACACAAAACTGCAATTTGGTTTCACACTCTGGTTGTTTACAGTAGTGTCAAAGGTTAGTGAACGTTTCTTTCACAGAAAAGTTATAAGTGTTTCTTTGTCTCTATTGTTTTGTGACTTGAAATAGAAACACAGACCATCAAGTGTTATTGTTACACTACACTACAGATGTATACTTTATACCTTGCCTAAAATCAAATAATATATGTCTCTCACTTTTGTTTTTTCTTTCTTTATTCCTTGTCTTTGTTGTTTTCTTCTGAGCACAACTACTAAAAAAAGAAAAAAATCGACTGTAAGTTTATTGTATAGATGTGTTAGCTCCCAACTGTTTAGAACATAGAAGAGGTTTTAAAGCTTCTTTTTATAGTTAAAAGTTAAAAGCTTTTACTTGAAACGTGTTCACACTTTCTCTGTTTTCTGTTTCTAACACTATAAGGTTTCTGGATACAATTCCTTCAATTAAAGAGACTAGGTTTGTACCCGCGTAATCGGTTCAATGCTATCTCTATAATAATTATATAAAGATGCAAAAAATGAAAACACAATATCTATGATGCAAACTCAAAAAAATACCATCAATGTTCAGAATTTAAGGCTTAGGACTCCAAGCATAGAAAGTGCTTCCAGTACGTATAAGCTTATATCTTACATGCATTCCTAGCTACGTGTGATCTTAAAGTTCTCACCATAATCTAACTTAAGAGCATCTCAAAATCACAACTAAGCAGGTTGTAGAACATAAAGGTTAATAGAGAACCCATGTGGAATTTTTCCGAATGTAACAAACATAATTCTTAATAGAAAACATAACCTCCAATAATTTGGTCCAACGCAACATTCACACTAAAACTAAAACACAGAGTTGGATGAAAAATAAGAAAACACAAAGACAGACTTGTTCCAAACTGCTTAGATTGCTGTCTTATCTTTCATCTCTTCCTCTTTAATCTCCTCATACGCATCTTCTCAACTGTTACAACCCAAACACACCATAAAGATCTTACCCAATATAATTCCATTTCTTATGATACTTTCAGCTTTAACATCATTCCAATCTTGATATGGGATTTCATATTCAAAGAGGTGCGAGAAAAACACAGGTTTGCTGAAGACCCAGAAAATGCAAAGGATATATCTTCAGCTAGAGGAAATTGGACTCTAGTTGAAACATCAAGCAAAAAAACAAAAGAAGGATCCGACCATGCGAAACTTCTGCAGTATGTTACAGAAAAGGATTACGATCAGAGCATTCTACTGTGGCACATCGCCACAGAACTAGTCTACCAATGCCCAAAAGACAAAAAAAAATCACAGAAAAAGAAGAACACAGTAACCGAGCAAAACAAGAACACAGTAACCGAGAGTTCAGCAAAATTCTTTCTGACTACATGATGTACCTCCTTATGATGCAGCCCACTCTGATGTCAGCTGTTTCTGGAATCGCAAAGATACGTTTTAGAGTGACATGTGCAGAAGCAAACGAGTTTTTCAAGAGGAGGAATATCAATAAAAAAAATATTGATAAAAACAACATTTTGAAAGAAGCCAGTAAAGCTATTCTCTTGGTAGACACAGATATTGCGCCTATGGATGTGAAAGGAGACAGAAGCAAATCCGTTCTGTTCGATGCAAGCGTGCATGCAAAGGAGCTAAAGCTGTTAGACAGCAACAATATGTGGGAAGTAATGATCAATGGGTTAAGTTACTTTGCTATGCAGCAACTCATTGTGACTCTCAAGAACATGCATCTCAACTCAGCAAAGGCGGTGAACTAATCAACTTCTTCTGGATATTAATGGCTCATTTCGGACTCGGAGATCAATTCCAAATCAACAGAGATGATGCAAGAGCCAAATTGATTGTGGCGAAGTGATTATATCAATAAAACTACCCACAAACTCAGTTTCTTCATTTGTTTTTTTTTCCCTTTCTTGAATAATCTGCACTTGTACTGTAGTAAACATGAAAATCATCTCCTTTGTTATCAATTTCATTCACAATTTATATAATCTTCTCAGTAATTAAACAAGGGCACAAGCAGAAATAGTAATCACAAAATTCTTCAAAAACCCTAAATTCCATAATCTCGTTTAAGCTTCGTGATTAGTGATTACCATTGATAATGTCTTTGCATTCTCATCCTCCGTTTGCGATTTTGGCGCGTGATTCTGAGTCCTAACTGTTTTCGGATGTTTAAAAAAAGCGAAACAAAATCATCAATTACATTTAGTTTGAGCTGAGCTTTTAAAATGGGCCTCAAAATGAACCTTTTATGGGCTATCTCCTCTTTAGTTATGGTCTTCTGCTCCGACCATTTTTGTCGAATATAATACAATTTCTTTTGTTTAATTACTTTAATACTTAAACTTGGTATTTTTACAATTATATAATATTCGTACTATATAAATATTAAAATATTATTACTCTTAAGACTATTGACTTTTTATATTTTAGGCAAAAAGTATACCAACAATCAGAATATAAATTTATTTTTTCAGTTAAGATATATTAGTTATAGACATAGAAACAATAACCATTATAGTAACAACATAAAAGAATGAAAAAATGCAACTGAAAGGAGGTTTCTAAGTGATCACTGTAATTTAAATATTTTTAATAATCTATTCCTATACACTTACGAATGAATATCTATTTTTTAAATAAAATATATGTTTTCACTTCCAAGTTTTTTTTTTCAATTAAACAAAATCAAGCCAAAACAGAAAATTCTTTGCACCAGTGTAAATAACGTGTGTAACGTGTGTGCAAGACTAAAGACTAAAGTGTGATTTTCTTAACAAGGAAAGAATATTTTATTCTGACACCAACAAAGGAAAGCCCTTAATTTAACAGTTGCCGTGGAATATAAGAATGGAATGGAAAATCTAGTAACAGTAGAGAACACAAATCACGTGTTATTAAGAAGCTTCATTTATAAAGATCCGGTGAAATAATTAACAATTATTTTCAACAAAAATTAATAACTAAAAATCACTCTAATTATATATATACCCTGAGTAAGAGAGTAAGAAACAGCAAATTTGATAGTTAACGAGCTCAGTCTCTTTTTTTCCGGACAAAAAGATTCATAACAATGAGACTGATTCCACTAAAAATAAAAAATATCTTAGACAAATGGAACATCAGAGGACTTGTGATACTGTCTCTGGCTTTCCAAACGTCTCTTATCTTCCTGGCACCGCTGCGGAAACGCACATCCAAGAAGTTGCTCGCAGCGGTTCTATGGACCGCATATCTTTTAGCGGATTGGACCGCTAATTATGCGGTGGCTCAGATCACTAAGAACCAAGGAAAAGAACCAGAACCTGGTGATCCTCCAAAGAACAAGAAGCTACTTGCTCTGTGGGCACCGTTCTTGTTGTTGCATCTTGGTGGTCCGGACACGATAACCGCGTTGGCTCTAGAGGATAATGCGTTATGGCAACGTCATTTGTTTGGCCTCGTCTCTCAAGCGGTTGCAGGTAAGAAACGGATGAACACGATTTTTGAATATCCTAGAAAATACATTATATGTGCATTGCATGAAGATAGAACATAGTTATACTTATCAAGTAGTTACAATTAGTAAATAAAATAAATAGTAAATGTATTATAGGCTTTTCCTTGGTTGTTTGGTGGAATAGTGGAATTATATTGAGTTCGTAACTTTTTTACCAATGCTATGGTTTTGCATAATCATTATAATGAATAAATAAGAGAAAATCTATCGTGGTTTCGCCGTTAAGTTTTTTATATAACCAAAACCTAGACTAAATTTTGGAAATTTGAGATTTTGCTTTGCCACTTAGGGCATTCCCAAAAAGAATCTCATTTTTAAGGTTCACAAAATCTCAAATTTGAGGTTCGAGTTGTCTCCAAAAATACAACCTCAAAATTTTGTATTTTATATTCCAATCTTCACTATTGATCATAATTAATTAAGTTCATAAATTTTTTATAAATAATTATAAAACATACATTAAATAAATAATATAAACAATAATAAGTAATAAAAACATTACAAAGGAAAATAAATTATTTGGATTACCCATGTGGATGCATCCAATAGCCTTATTTATATTTGTCGTGTATACTTATCCTTTTATGTTTTCAGGTGCGTATGCTGTGGTGCAATCGTTGGAAAACGTCTTATGGCCACCAATAACACTTTTATTCATCACCGGAACGATCAAATATCTCGAGAGGACACGAGCATTATACTCAGCGAGCTTAGACAAATTCAAAGACAGAATGCTTCAACCACCAGACACTGGTCCTAACTATGCGAAGCTAATGGAAGAATACACTTTCAAAAGAGCATCAAACCTCCCAACTGAGATCGTCCTCATCGATGAACCGGACAAGCACGAGAGACCTCCGAGACTCGCTATACCGAACCACGAAACCTTAACCGATCTTGAAATCATTCAATACGGTTTCAAATTCTTCAACACTTTCAAAGGACTTGTTGTTGATCTCATTTTCAGTTTCCGTGAGCGAGACGAAAGCAGAGATTTCTTCAAAGTGTTGAAACCAGGACAAGCTCTTGGGATTATTGAAGCCGAGCTCGGTTTTCTATACGAATCAATGTATACGAAAACTGCGATCCTTCATACAATAGCCGGCACTGTGTTTCGGTTTATCGCGTTTGGATCGCTTCTTTCTTCGTTCTTTGTCTTCCATCGTAGACCGCTTAAGTCTGTGGAGTTTCGTGGAGCAGATGTTGTGATTACTTACACTTTGTTCATCGTTGGTATCGCGCTTGATGTCGCATCAATGGTCATTTTCTTGTTCTCGGATTGGACATTTGCTGTATTGAGAAAGCTTAAGGATGATCCTGAGGAAGAGAAGAGTTCTATCGACTGTTTACTCAATTGGTTTCTCTCCTTTAGGAAACCGCGGTGGAAGGAGAACAAATGCAAAGGAAACCGGATCCACAAGGTACTCGCGACGGGGTTTTTGTCACGTAGATGGTCCGGTAAGATCTACGGCTTCAATTTCATCGGATATTGTCTTAAAGCCAAAGTTTCAAGAATTCACCGGAAGAGTATGCACAACGTTTGGACCGAGTCAGTGTGGGAATCCATAGTTTCGATGTTCGATTGGGTAATCAGAAGAATCCAAATGTTTTCAGGATGGATCAAGAAAGCTAATACATCAATCAGAAGCGCGATTAGGCGATGGTCTAAGAAGAATCCGATGATCCGTTACTCGGTTTATCCGTTATACCTCATGTTCTTCTCATGGATTCCTATGGTATTCGGAGTTCTTTGGGATTACATTGATCGAATCTTCAGTGTTAAAGCTTTTCTAGATGAGATAAGATTCATAACGAGCGAGCCTTTGACGAAGAATCAATGGGAATTTATATTCAATGAGCTGAAAAATAAGTCCAACTTTGCGGAAACACCTGAAGTTGCAAAGAAAGTGTCTTCAGCTAGAGGAGAATGGGCTTTACGAGATACGAATTTGGCGGAAACTGATAGATTGATGCGTTATATAGAGAATGTTGATTATGATCAAAGTCTTCTCCTTTGGCATATTGCAACTGAGCTCTGTTTTCAAGTCGAAGAAGATGAGGAGGTTGAGAATCTGAGTGGAGAGAGTTACGATGACCGCGAATTCAGCAAGATTATATCGGATTACATGATGTATTTGTTGATAATGCGACCGAAACTGATGTCAGAAGTGGCGGGAATCGGGACTATACGATTCAGAGACACTCTAGCTGAAGCAGAGAGGTTTTTCAAAGGAAGGCATGTCAAGAACTCGAGAGATATGAAACGAGCGAGTAGGACGGTTTTATCGGTTGTTAACGGTATTGAGCCGATGCTTATGAAGGGAGATCGAAGCAAATCGGTTCTTTTTGATGCGAGTATGTTGGCGAAAGAGCTTGGGAAACTAAAAGAGAGTAGCGATGAAAATGGGAAATGGAAAGTGTTGAGTAAAGTGTGGGTTGAGTTGTTATCTTACGCAGCAAGTCACTGTGAAGCTACACAGCATGTGGCGCAACTTAGCAGAGGTGGTGAGCTTCTTAACTTTGTTTGGTTGTTAATGGCCCACTTTGGTTTAGCAGATCAGTTTCAGATCAATAAGGGAGATGCTAGAGCTAAACTCGTTGTAGGAGAGTGATGGCTATAACAAAAATTAAATAAAATAAATCCTTTTCTTTTTATTATGTGTGTATTGAATTTTCGTTGTTTTATATATTTAAAAGAATATAATTTTAGTGTTAAGCTAGTAATACTTATGTATTGAATTTTTGTTGGTTCAAATATTTTTTAACATATTATTTTGGTGTTTTACTATATATTTTTAGTTATATATATGTGTGTCACATTTCCAACATTTCTAATTTTTTGAAAATAATTATTTCTATATTTTTACACGTTTTTCTTCTGCTTACATGTGCTTCGTTTCCATGCAACCAAGATTGTAATCTCCTCTTTTGCTCTATTTCAAATTTTAAACAATGTGCATTATATTTCTTTTGATTAGAATATTGATTAAGGACATAAACTTGTCGACCAATCAACTAAATCAAAACATAATTTGCACTGATCTGTCATAAAAATGAAATCCTTACAAATGTCTACGTACTTAGGATTTGAATGGCTGCAAAAGAAAAGACGGATATGAATAGGAAAGAACAGTGTTTGGATGCTTTTCCTCTGCATCTATAACAGAAACCTCTGGGAAGGCATCTCTACATGTTATAAAAAAGGAAGTTTTTTAGAGTTTTTTCTAATTCAGAAACAGAGGATGTGGCACAAAGTGTTTGATAAAATATCTGAATGAAATCTTTTTGATTTAAAACATAGATTTTGTAAGGTACACAACTTTTTTGCCTTTACTTCTTATAAAAGAGCTTTTCTTTATATGGTTGTATTAGGGGTGGACATTCGGATATCGGATTCGGGTTTTTGGGTTTACGGATTTATTATCCAATAGAATATTTTGTTGGGTTTGGTTCGGGTAAAAATTTTCAGGTTCGGATCGGATTCGGGTCGTGTTCGGGTTTTGATCGGATTTGGGTTTTCGGATTTTTTCAAATTTTTCATTTCACATTCGGATCGGATTTGTGTATATTACAAATATAAAACTCACTTTTAGAAGATAGGGTCCTCGAAATATGATATTTCTTATGTGTAGTTATATGTTTTCAGGTTTTTGGATCGAGTTTGCGGGTTTCGGATTCGGATCGGGTTGGAGTACGGGTTTTCGGGTTTAGAGATTTATAATCCAATAGAAAAAATTATCGGATTCGGGTTCGGATACGAGTTTTCGGATCGGATTCGAGTCGGATACTGAGGTTTGGGTTTTTGGCCCACCACTAGTTTGTATAGGAAACCAAATTTGACTTTTGGATAGGAAAGAATGTAGACCATAACTTAGGTTTATAAAGCTTGTTTCTTTATATAAAACCATATGCAGTTTTCTAGTCTTTTTGTAATGGTTTATAGTACATGAAAAGTCTTTGTTTCGCTTCGGTTCTTCGGGTTAATTTTCACTATTTTTTGATATCTAATTGAAATGAGACTCTGATTTGGTTCTTTAAAGTACAGTGTCCGACAAAATTATCTGTTAGCTCTGTAAATTGTCTCTCTTGTTTTTCTCTTTAGAAGAACAAAGTACTAACATAGAATAACTATAGGAATCAAACACATAAAAGCTACATCTTTTGTAGGGAGTTTCAAGCACTTGTTACCATTCTGATCATGACGCAGCAAGCATGTACTATCGAAAAGATTATCGAAGCTCTAACTAAGTTACAGGGTCAGCTTCCATCAAAGGAAAAGGTACAGGAGCAGCTTCCATCGAAAGAAAATTTACATGATCAGCTAAAAGAAATACCTACATCCAAGAAAGCTACTGTTAACAACAATTAACAGCCAAGCGAAAGACAAAATGAGGAGAAGAGACCATCTTTGTGGGATTGCCTCAGAGAAAGAGTTCAAAAAATTGGTAAGCCGAAGACTGAGGCTTCAAACCATGCAAGTGACAGTGGAGGCAGTCAACGGGGAAGCAGAAGAAGCTGGCGTAACATTGACGAAGATGAAAAAGATGCAGACCTCGAGATTCGGAAATTGCACAGTGACTTCCGTCAGATGAAAGCTGCATTTGAGAATTTGGCTCTGTTACAAACCAATATGAGAAAAAACTTGGAGCGCGATCTTCTTTCAACTAAGTTAGGAGCAATACTAAAGAAGACTGATTCAATCAAGCCCCGCTCTCACAATCTCAAGGAAATCAGGAGAAAGGTCTTTAACTTCAAGTGTGAGATCCCATCATTGCTCTACAAACAATCATCCAGAGGGTTAAGCGTCACGGATCCTCAAACCGCTGAGGAAAATGGTAAGATCGTTGAGACCAGGAGTGACATATACTTGCAACAGTCTCCACGTTTCTGAAGATTTCAAAGACGCCCCAGATTTTGAAGAGATTTTGGAGAAATTTGAACACCTTGACTTCACTCAGCAGCTATGCTTGCTGTCCTTGGCCGTGTTCCCTGAAAACAGAGAGATTAAAAGGACAATGTTGATGTACTGGTGGATTGGAGAAGAGTTCATCTTTTGTGATGATTCTGAAAACTTAGTAACGAGAATTCTTGATGACTTCTCAACAAAAGGATAACTTGAGGCGGTTGAAGATGAGAGGAAACTGAAACCAAGTGGTTATAAGATGGAGCCTCATGCGCATCCTGCAGTTATACACTTAGCCAAAAGTATGGGTATATTTAAACTCCATAGCTCGAAAGGGACGCTTACTATGGAAAAATCATCGCAGCATAAGGTCTGCCTAGTAAAAGGCTCCTCGCTGGTACGACAGGCAAAAAAAAACTGTAATGCAACCGAAAAACCTGGATACGATTTTCAATTCCTCTGAACGGTACCCTGATTTCACATTCAAATGGTTTCCATTAATGGATTCACTTAGAGTGCTTTATTTGGGAAGATGGGAACAAACAGCTAAGCGTCACATTGAAGTTGAGAGCACAAAGTTTCTTAAGGATATTAAGGACCTGAAGAATCTGAGGCTTGCAAGTTTTCAAGGGATCTCGAGGATCGAAGGGCTCGAAAAATACATTTGCAAACTCTCCAAGTTAGTGATCTTGGATCTTAAGGCATGCTACAATCTAGAGGTTCTTCCTGAAGATATAGACTTCCTTGAGAGTCTAATTTACTTGGATGTATCAGAGTGTTATATGCTAGATCGCATGCCTGATGGGATTGAAGATCTTTCCAAATTACAAGTTCTTAAGGGATTTGTGATTAGTCAGTCGGATGATGAAAGGAATTGTGCAGTTAAAAAACTGGTGAATTTGAGGAAGCTAAGCATACCCGTAAACAAAGGCAGTTTCAGGATGGACAGTCTGATACAGTCGTTGAGAGGCCTCAAGCAACTTAAGAGTCTGAAAATTGCGTGGGGAGCTCGATATGGTGAAGATGGCCCAACAGGAAAAAAGAATGAAGAAACAAATGAAGCAGAGGAGTATAGAGAAACAAAAAACGAGGAGAAGGAGAACCAAGGAGGTCCTGCAACAGAGAAGAAAAACAAAGACTTGAAGGAGAGAGAAGATGACCAAGAGCAGAAGAAGGGACAGACGAGCGAGGAGAAGAAAGGAGATGTAGAAGAAACAGGTAAGCTAGAAGGAGATGGAGCAAAGGCAAGGATAATCCAGAAGAAGGAAAGAAGCATGATGAGGTAGAAGCAGAGAGCACGAAATCATACAATGGTGTTGATGGAGTTAAGAAGGCTAGTCCTTCCCGGGAATCAACAAACGCAATCCAGAACAAGCCAGATGATCACCAAAGAGGTGAAAAACAAAAAGAGAAAAGAGATGGAGACAAAGGGAAGGCTGGTCAAGATGAAGAAAAGAAGAAAAATGAGGTAAAAAGCCGAGAGCTCAAAACCAGACAAGGTTATCGAGGGAGATGAGAAGACAAGTCCACCAAAAGATTCGATAGACACAATCCAAAGCAAGCCAGATAATCACAGAGAAATTAGCAAAGTGCAGGATAAAGGAGATAGGGGAAAGAACGGGGAGGATTTAAAGAAGCTTGATGGGGTAGAAGTAAAGACTCAAAAGTCAGACAAGACTACTAAATTTCGTAGAAAGTGAGTTTTTCAGAAAATACGGAAGCTCTGATCCAGAAGAAGCCAGATGATCTGAATAGAGACAAGGCAAGGGGAGGGGGGGGAGAGTCATGAAACACCATCACCATCCAAACCTCCCCAGGAATATGGATTAAGTAAAGCAAAACTGAAAAGGACATTGACTCAGTTTGAAACGGCAGTGAGTAACAAAACCAAGAAATTGTTAAGACGAACGCAAGAAAATCCAGCAATAGATATCTTTAAACTTCTTTCTAGCTTGAAGAAGTTGGAGCTACAATGTTTCCCTTACAAGGACCCTCCGAGTTGGTTAATCTTAACAATCTTGAAAAGCTCTCAATCAAAGGAGGAAATCTTAGCCGAACCAGTGGCGAATCTCAAACTGCAGAAAAAACATGGCGCGTTCAGATCTTGCGTTTGAAGTATCTTCACGAATTCAAGGTTGCATGGAGAAATTTGCAAGCACTGTTCCCCAAAAATGATTCTGTTGGAGAAATATGAATGCCCAAAAATCGCATTCTGTCCCACAGATGGTAATGGAGTCTGGAGGTCACAGCCACAGAAATCACCAAATATGTCAAGATAAGCTGCATAGTTTCTTTATTCATGATAACGTCAAGAACCTTTGTAACTTCTTTAGATATTATGCATCTGTCTCTACACCCTGAATAAAATACACATTCCTGCTTGTGTAAATTAAATCTTTATCGTAAAGCTGTATAGAATCATCAGCTCGTTCAAACAGATATTTTATATAATGTTTGAGAAAAAAACACAATAAAAAACAATGGTTTTATTCACCCAGACAAGATCAGAACACCATTCCTGGGATTTTACGGCAGAACATATCTTAAAACAGAAACAGGAAACAGTAAAGATAAGACGATGTTTCAAAGCCCGTTGTTATTCAACAAGCAACACTTCAGACAAGCAGAAAAAAGTACGTAAATGATTAGAGGCAACGATCTTGATGCTTAGTACTGTGTAAGTAGATCTTGCTCCAGCTAGTTATATGATCTTCAATCTTGTGGTGATGCATCACTGTGCTCAATTATTTCCCAGCCCTGCAAAAATATGCAATGTAAAATGCCAAGATGAAGCTGAAAAGAGACAAGATTTGATGCAAGATGACTCAAGCACCTATGACCTACAAAACAGAGAAAAATATGATGCAACTAAGTTTTAACAATTTAAATTTGGAAGTGCTCCTCTCCTGATGAGTTGACATGTAAAAGATAGCTACAATAATTCTTTGGTCAGGGAAAAAAAGAAAAGAAGCAGAAAAAGAGAGGCATTGATGGTCCTATATGTTCACAGGAGAGGTGGTAAAGTAGAAAGCAACTTACAACTTCACTGTGAGTTGATAGGCTTATGGATTTTTTCTTGAATTTGGGCAATTCACCACTTCCAGTTTCAGATCAGTGTGAGTTGACACTTCGACTCCTTCAACAACTTTCTCCAGCCTCTCACAATGCTTTACATTCAGGACTACTAGGCTGCTAGGCATCTCCGGGAAAATCGTTTTGATTTTCGGGCAACAATCTAAGCTTAGGTTCTTCAGATTCTCCAAGTTACCAACACAGCTTATCTTCTCCAATGATGGAAGGTTTGTAATCGACAAAGTCTC
This sequence comes from Cardamine chenopodiifolia, assembly GCA_963922655.1. Classification (NCBI taxonomy): domain Eukaryota; kingdom Viridiplantae; phylum Streptophyta; class Magnoliopsida; order Brassicales; family Brassicaceae; genus Cardamine; species Cardamine chenopodiifolia. The sequence continues at coordinate 19,587,049 of OZ000480.1, read as the reverse complement.
TAATGATTTCAAATGTTCCTCAGCCACACCAGAGAAAAGGTCTTTTATGTCAATGCACATCCTTAGCCAGCAACACTTTACCGATCTGGTCTTGTTAAAGATAGATGTGAGCCTTGTGAAGCTACAGTCCACAAAAGAGACAGAGTTAGCATTAGCTATAGCCTCATCATCTAGCTCATTATTTCCATTGATCTCCATGACTTCCTGTGGAATTGCGGAAGAAAAAGATTCTAGTACAATGTTATATATATTTCTGCCAATGGGGACCTGAAGAAGACGTTCCTTGCTGACACCTCCATTCTCAGTACAATCACTGGTGCGAGGTTCAATCGATTGAATCTCTCCTGTTTCTTCAGACTCCCTTTTGGAGATTTCTTGGGAATTAACAACTGGATCAGAGGAGCTGGCACTCTGAGATCTCTCAAGTTCAATGTCTTCCTTTATTTTGCTCCATTCCTCACCTTCAAAACGCTTTCCATCTGCTCGAATGATATGCTTTCGACAATGGATTTTGGTATCCTTTGGCAACTCTGGTATCTCCACTTTGGTTCCAGAGAGATTCACTTCACGTAGGTAAGACATGTCCTCAAATGATCCTTCAATAGTATGCAGCTTGGTAGAGCCGGAAACATCGATGACCTCGAGATTTGTGAGCTTCTGGATGTTTGGTATTACTTCTAGGTTGGTGCAATTCCTTAGGAGGAGTTCGTTGAGACCAGACAGCTCCTCGATGGTGGTAGCCAACTCGCTAAGATTAGTTCTCGATAGATTCAGTGTTTTGAGTTCCTTCTTATCCTCGAAGCACACTTCAAGCATTTCCACTAAGCTCATAGTGCCAGAAAGATCAAGAATTTGAAGACCTGACAAGGGCTTCAAACTAGGCAATCTTCTCAGTTTGGTACAGTCGCGCAACAAGAGCCGAGTCAAGGAATGAAGCTTGTCGGCTACGGCAGAGTCCTGGAATATTGGTAGTCGCTCTATCTGGCTCTCCGAGAAGTCAAGGAGTTGAAGTTTTGTAAGATGATAAAAGTTTTTGTTCTTGCTTTGGTTTTTCTTGTCACCTTTTGTGTTGTCGAAACAAGTTTGAAGTCCACGAGCACCAGAAATATCTACAACTTCAAGCTTTACTAGTTCTTGTATGTCTGGCAAATCCTCCAATAAAGGGCAGTCCTTGATGATGAGACAGTGAAGTTCCGTCAGTTCGGAAATGCTAGAAGGAGAAGATGTGATCTGAAGCCCAGAGAGGTGAAGACTTTGGAGTTTAGACAATGCCTTAAAGAATTCATCAGTGATTTTTAGCACCAGAAACTTCAAGAGCATGTAGCCCTGAAAGAGCCTTAAGATCTTCAATATCTTTCAGTAGATCACAGTCCCTGATTATAAGAACCCGGAGTTTGAGAAGGTTTAAGAAAGACGGGACAAAAGGTTCCAGTGTGGGTTCAAAAAGGCCAAGTACTTCAAGATCATCCAGCTTCGCAAAGTATTTCTCAGGAGTTACACGACGCAGACAGTCTCCACTAACCAGAATCGTTGTAACCTTGTCTCCTTTCTTTGCTTGCACTGTTTTTATCATATCATCTATCTGTGTGATTTTCCCTATACCTTTTTTCTTGTCACCACCATAGACTAGAAAATCCAATTCGAGATCTCCCTAAATGCCCACGACGTCGAGGATCAATTAAATTGCTCATAGCCATCTCTGGTACCACCACATTGTTTTCTTGCATCTTCAGCATTCCAAGGTTTATAAGCTCCATCAAGATAGAATGACCGTCTTGGTACGCCTTTTCAATAGACCTAATAGGATCAAAGTAGCCTTCAAGCATCCATTGTGTGATCAGGTCACGGTAGTAAACACAGCCACAGTGCTCAAAGAAGTCCAAGCTATGCCAAAAACAATCCAAGATGACATCCTTTAATGGGACATAGATTTTCAACAGCTCATATGCAAGACACATGATGGGATTGATAACACTCTCAGAAGAAGAACCTGGATCGGATGAATCAGACCAATCAGTTGAGAGAACCTCATCTATCTTTTTCTTTAATTTATCTTCTCCTGGATTGAAAGTGCTCCGCATAATCCACTTAAAGGACGTGGCTAGCACAAAAATTGCAGCTGGAGAGTTCCTGCTCTTTTTCACAATCTCATCTATTATGAAAGCCTCATAAGTATCCCTATCTTCTTCTTTTGTGATAATAGACACAAATAAATCCCTCAGGTTAGGCACATCGATTGATTTAAGTAAAGCCACTGACATATCTGTGAGCTGGAAAACAATTGTATCATAACACTTTTGCACCTTCGGCTCAGCTCCAGTAGGGGGGACACTTTCCCCTTCATGCTCTGTAATCTGTGGGTTGCTAGTGGCTTCGGCCTCAGTTTCCTCCTATTATCTTTGTCTTGTGACTCAATTTCTCCAGCTGGCTCAGTTTTGCTGTCACTGTTTGCATCCTCTTCCTCTTCATTTCCCTGGCCACCCTTTGTGTTCTCTTCCTCTTCCTCTTCCTCATCATCTCCCTTCTCACTCTTTTTGTCCGGTGACTCTGTTTCCCCAGCAGGCTTTTTAGACTCATCTTCTTCTTTTCTTCTTGTAACAAGAACTTTTAGACGTTCTTTTTACAAGAAACTTCTCAAGTTTCAAATCCTTCATCACCACATTTTCACTGGTCTTGTTTCCTTCATCATCAAGAATCAATAAAAGATATGGGTTTCTTGTAGATGAGGCGTCTCCTGCAGCTGGTTGTATCGTTTTTTCATTCTTGTTTCCAATCTCCTTCAAATTTTTCACTCCCTTATTCGCCTTTTCAGCCTCCTCCTTTTTTTTCTCAGCCCCCTCCTCTATTTTCTTGTCTACCAATTTTTTTTGCTTTACTATTTCATCAATTATATTCTTCTTCAACTCATCTAACAAAACATCCGGCTTCTTCTCTTCCTCCTCATCTTCATCTCTATCATCAACTTGAGTCTCTTCAAAATCAGAGTATACAGATAACTGAGAGGCTATGTTCTCATAAAGCGACCATTCATCCCCAAACTTCTTGTTAAGATGCAAGCAGAGTGTCAGAAAGCATGAACCAGTCTTAATGGCATGCTCGCCTACATTCTTTGCAAGCCTTGTCTTCCCAATTCCAGCTTCACCAGCTAACAAAACTCTCTGAGGACCATCTACTCCAAGAACTCCAACTATCTCGTTATACAATTTCTCATCCTTCTCTTTTTGACGCAATTTTGCATCTGGGAAAATACAAAATTGTGTTACACATTAATAAAATCTTCCTCGCTTATTAACCAATTCAATGTATAAGACCAAATCATCATCAAGTAAATCGTACAGATAACATATATAAATAGCTATATGGGATCATGATGATTTGCAGCATATTCATACATTTTTAGACAATCTGGTAGAAGGCATGGGCTTTCGGGTTCGGTTCAGATCTTTTGAGTTTTCGGATTTAGAGGCTTAAAACCCATTCGGGTATTCATAATTTTTGGTTTGGGTTTGGTTCAGTTTATTCTTGGTTCGGACAACCGAATTATCGGAAGAAAAATAAAAAATTGGTTAAATTTGAATAAAGTTTGGTTAAATTTTCACAAATATAACTAAGAACTTTCATATATTTCGGTTATTTTGGGTATTTGGATCTAAAAATAATTGATATCTTTGGGTTTATAATTGTAATTTTGGGTAATTGGGTTATACAATGTCTAAATGTATAATAATTATTTTTGGGTATATAATTGTATTTCGGGTACCCATCCGGTTCTTCGGATATAGGAGTCTAGGACCCATTCAGATATTTTTGTTGGTTCGGGTTCAGGTTTGGAATCCTTTTTCGGGTCGGATTTGATTCGGTTTTTCGGCTCCAGTTACTTTTGCCAAGACTAAAATGATAATAAAAAGATGAAGATGGAGAAAGAGAATAGTAAACCTCGATAAGTGTCCGCCATGATCAGATTACTTGGCCAACGAGTTAACAGATGGACGCTGATTCACATATCTGAGAAATAAAACTGCATTAGAGCTTCTTGAAAACAACAGAACAATCAACACAACATATCGCTTTCTTAAAATTTCACCCAGATTTTCAAATTCAACAAAATCAAACACTAATCTAAATCTTCCTCTTCTTTCTATATACTTTATTTATTCCAAAATAAATTAGATTCTGGAATCTCAACGAGACGGTATTTATTCAAAAAAAAAAGGGTAACAGTTAGCAAAGAAGACACAAATCAACCAGAGAAACTTATCAATCAATTAGATTTTAAAGACTACATCATCGTCAAGTAACTCGTCCAGATGCAGATACAGCTCTAAGAAAATTTGTAGCATATTCTCACATTTTTAGTTTAAATCAGAAGAAAAAAAGATCGAAAACGACGAAGATGGAGGAAAAGAGTAATAACCTAGAGAAGTCTCCGCCATGAATCAGGTTTCTTCGCCGGCGAGGTTAGTATTTGTTTCACGAGACCTTAAATGCCTTCTCTACGAAGCCAAGTCGACCGCTCTTCATCTCTCACACACACTCTCTCTCTTTTAGAATAGTTTCCAATAACATCTATGTTAATAAATGAATTATAAATATATCCGTGAAAAAAGATGAACATGTCGGATCTGTGAATATAAAGAGAGAATCTAGAATATTTTTATATTATTGAAAATGTGTTGTGTTATATAAATGATCGATTCGATTGTTTTGATTATTTATATAGTAATAGTGGGATTTATACAAATTATAATTATGAATGATTTTAGGTATGTGTAATACATTATCGTGCTTCAATGTATTTATTTTTATGAGTTCTTGGGTGTATAAAAAGAACTTTAAAAGGATATCTTTGGTCCGGTCACTTTTGATATATCATTCTTTCGTCTGAATAATGTATGTAGCATTGTTTTCATATAAGATAGTTGGCTTCGTGTTTACGTGGATCCCACTACTTGATCGGATGTGTTGGCTTATTGATCTCAACCATACACATTCTCTACTTGCTTCATAGAGCGTGATGATTTCATCATGATTTGAAGAAGTGGCCACAAGTATTTGCTTCTGGGAACGCTGTGATATAACAATAGCTCTAATTGTTAACATGTATCATGTTTGTGATTATAGCTGGGAAGTGGGCTTACCCGCAACCCGCGGGTTTTGAAAAAGTTCAAATACTCAAACCTGTCCCACAAAACGGCTGGTATAAATTAGTAAACCCATGACCACTCTGCCAAATTCCGTAAAACCCGTTGGTAAACCGTAAATCAAAAACGAGTAACCAAAAACTCGTAACCAAAAACCCGTAAAACAAAAACGAGTATCCAAAAACTCGCAAATACGCAGAGATTTTAGGACCACTTTAGATTGGGCCACGACCAAATTTTGATTGGGCCGATGTAAATGTTGGCCCAAAAGCCACAATGTGAGCCCCGTAGGGCCCATGGTCAAAATCCGTCTAACCCGCAACATTTCCTTACTCGCTCCGCCATACCCGCATAAATGTGATCTTATTTTTTCATACCCGAACCCGCCATGCGGCGGGTAGAAACCCGCATACCCGCGGATAAATAACCACTTTCCCAGCTTTATTTGTGATTGAACTTTGTGTGGAACTGATAAATATCATGCATCTGCAAAACCAATCATTTGACCATTTAAATTCTTAAGATAAAATAACCCTAAATCAATAGTCTCTTGAAGATAACAAAAAACATGTTTAATTTCATTCCAATGTCCTCGTGTAGGAGACGAACTAAATCTAGCCAAAATATTAACAGAAAATGAGATATCAGCTCGAGTGCAATTTGCAAGATACATAAGTGCTCTTATTGCACTTAAGTATGGTACTTCAAAACCAAGTATCTCTTCATTTTCCTCAGGCGGTCCGAATGGGTCAATTTCAACATTAAGTGATCTAACGACCATTAGAATACTCAGAAACCTTATCCATATTAAAACGTTTTAACACTCTTTTGGTGTATGTGGATTGATGTACAAATATACCTTTTAGAGTATGTTCAATTTGTAGGCCAAGACAAAACTTTGTATGTACGAGATCGTTTATCTCTAATTCTCTTTTTTAATAATTTGTTACTTTCTGTATTTCTGTTTGAGTCCCAATTATATTTAGATCATCAACATATACTACGATGATAACAAATTTGGATATTTTTTTCTTTATGAAAACACATGGGCATATAGGATCATTCACATATATTTCTTTAATTAAATGTTCATTAAGACGATTATACCACATTCTTCCATATTGCTTTAATCCATATAATGATCTATGCAACTTTACTGCACATAACTCCTTGGGTTTAGATTCTAACACTTTTGACATCTTAAACCCATATGGAAATCTCAAATAGATATTGGTATCTAATGATCCTACAAGTATGTTGTAACAACATCCATGAGACACATCTCTAGATTTTCATTAGCCGCTAGACGAGTTTTTATCTCATAATCTTGGTTTTCTCATTTCATTTTCGAACGAATACCTACTTGTATCCAACATATTTCACATCTTTAGGTGTGAGTGTAATTGGTTCAAACATGTTTCGTTTATTAAGGGAATCAAGCTTGACTTGTATTGCATATTTCCATTTTATCTAGTCGTGTCTGTTTTGACATTCATATACAGACTTTGGTTCTGCATTTTTGTTTTCCTCATATATTTTCTTTGATACAAGGTACGAGAAAACTTCATCAACATTATCAATTTCATTTCATTTACATATCTTTCTATTATAGATATAATTGATAGAGATTCATGATTCTCATCAGCTTAATGATGTTCCACATCATTAGCCTCATGATTTGTTTCCTCCAAAATATTTTATGCTAGTTTGGGATTATTGGGCTTTTCAGCTTTCTTTCGCTTTCTAGGATTTTTATCCTTAGAAGAAACATGTCTTCCACGCTTCAAGCATGTTTTATACTCATATGTATCATCCGCTCTTTTATGTTCTTGTGGAATTTCAATCCGAACGGGAACATCTGCAGCTGGAATATATGTTTTGGTTACCATTTTGGTAGCTGCAAAAGCATCATGTAACTGATTTGTTATACTCTACAAATTCATAATTCGTCAAACTTATAATTCTAACTGTTTCGTAGGGGGGTCAAGTTGTAACATACATGACACACATCATTCAATATCATTTCCTACTTATTTATTTTATCCTCTAGAACCAGAAATACTTTCTGATCGAAATGACAATCGGCAAAATGTGCCATAAATATATTTCCAGTCTATGGTTCTAGGTATCGTATAATTGATGGAGAATCACAACGAGCATATATTTCCAACCTTCTTTGTGGTCATATATTTGTACGTTGTGTACTGCTATAGACATGTACACCGCACAACCAAAAATTCTTAGATGAGAAATATTTGGTTCCCAACCAAATGCTAATCGTAATGAGGAATACTTATAGTATTCATGTGGTCTTATCTGAATAAGTATTTCTGCATGCAAAATGGTATGTCCCCATACAAAAGTTGGAAGTTTTGATCTCATGATCAATGGTCTTGCAATCAATTTCAAACATTTAATTACTTATTCAACCAACCCATTTTGTGTATGAACATGAGTTACATAATGTTCAACTTTGATTCTTATTACCACACAATAATCATTGAAGACTTGGGATGTGAATTCACCAGTGTTGTCTAGTCTAACTCTCTTAATAGGATAATCAGAGAATTAAGCTCTTACTTTGATTATTTGAGTTATAAATCTCGTAAGTGCCATATTTTGATATGATAATAGAAAACCATGTGACCATCTACTGGATACATCAATTAATACCATAAAATAGTGGAATGGTCCACGTGATGGATGTACTGGTCCACAAATATCTCCTTGAATTCGTTCAAGGAACTTTGGTGATTCTTTATCAGTTTTGGTTGGTGATGGTCTTATGATCAATTTTCCAAGAGAAAATGCAATGTATGTTATTTTATTCTCTTGACATATCTTCTGGACTTTCAATGAATGACCATGTGAGTTTTCAATAATTTTTCACATCATCCTAGTCCCTGGGTGACCGAGGGGATCATGCCACAATGTGAAATCTTCTAGATTTATTTTAATCACTAGATGCGATTCAATTTTACTTATATGAGTATGTGCAATCCTGAATGAAGTTTTGGAAAATTTTCCAATATAAGCTTTTTCCGATTCATTAGAAGTTATGCATATATACTTCTTTCCATTCTTAGTTGTGGACTGATGTCATACCCTTGAAGATATATGTGTTTGAAACTCAACAAATTCTTTTTTGAATTTGGAGAATAGAAGACATATTTTATGGAAAATTATTTTCCATTAGGCAACATAAAGGTGCCTTTGCCAATTCCTTTAATCACATCTACAAGACTTGATATTGTATTGACAATAATGTTTATCGGTTTTAAATTAGATAAATAATTTTTTTATCTCTGAATAGTGTGTGTTGTTCCACTATCTGGTACGCAAATTTCTCTAACATTTCCTTTGGAAAGTGTTTTGTTTCTATCGTTGTCCATTTCTATAATCAATATAAACATCAATAAAAAAAGTAAATTTCATTCATATAAAATATACACACAATAATTATACATTAGTTTCTTGTTAAAACAACATTATTCTTCAATCAACGAAAAACATAATATTATACATGGCATAACTGGAGAGTATTCAACAGTGTCGCTACAAATATTTCAGTTATTCGCAAAGGTGGTCTAGTCAAAATTGGTGGATTCCATGTACAAATTACAAAGGTATGGAAGGGTTCGACATGTACGAATCTAATATCCTTTAGATCCGCATATATAATACATATTCTCACGCTTCTGGGTGAAATTTTCTTGGTGTTATTTCCTTTGGAGTTTTGATCGGAACAAACCCATTTGAACGACCATCTCCCTCGTGGGTTGTAAATTCTACCACATCCACGATTAAATCGACGGCCACAACCACAACCATGATAGGTTTAATTTTCCTTTTTAGAATATTTCAGGTCTACTGCATTCACTTCTGGGAATGCTTTCGTTCCCGTGAGACGATAATTATGGTTTTGAATGAGAAGTTCATTATTCTTCTCCGCAAATATGAGTGTCACCATGAGCCCGTGTTACTTGACGATAAACCTATTGCACATAATGGTTCTACTAATGGAATAACCGCTTCAACCAACAATCTCACATCAGAAGAGAAGAGAAATTCTCTACCTCTGGAAACTTGAGAAGATTGAAGAAGCCCTTTTTCATTGTGTTATTAAGCAAGCTTTTGTTTTTCTTGATTCCTCGTTTGTGTTTCTGATGTGGTCTGTCGATATGTTTATTGAGTTTAGTGTATAAAAGTGTTGAGATTTTTTTAATTGAAGAAACCATAATAGATAGTTCCTTGTGTACCTTCTCTTGTATCTGCAGTTTTATTAGAGTACTTTACTTCTATGCCTCTCCGGACACATTTCTTTTTCCTTCATTGGTTCACCACAAGTATTTAACAGGATTCGAAAAAAGTAAAACATTCAAAACTCCATTATTCAACTGTAAAAGTGTCAAAATAGACAGTACATATCTATTTTGATCCGTCTAATGTTGTCCGTTTTGATTGTGCATAGAATTTTGACCATGTCCATTAACGCATGTGTTCATTAACGACCAAACCTATTGTCTGTTACAAATAAACTATTCATGGATTGATCATGCGCCTCAATTATGTGTTGGTTTTTCCTAAACTTAAACTATCAGAAATCGCTTGAAATTGTCGAGAATCATCAGAAATCGCCCAAAAACCACCAAAAAACGACGAAAATTGTAATTTCAATTTGGAAATATTCAATTAACTTAGATTTGTATGAACCATAAACCGTATATTGTTCAACACAATCCAACTCTTTTTGTCCGTAAACAAAATTGGACATATACTGTTTTAACCCGCTTCGTAAATAAGTTTGTACATAGAACATCCATTATGTACTGCACATAGACATAATGTAACAGCCCACCCATTTTGCTCTATTCAACTGTTTACAAACAACAACACTTCGAACGCCAAACCAGCAAAACATTAATGGAAATGAGGAATCTTTCACCACTTGAAAACAAAACCCCAAACCAAATATAATCAACTGATTCCAGAACATCGGAAAATTACTGCAACGTCGAGAGATCGATCTATTGCAAACTGAAAAAAGTATAATCCATACATAAAAGTCACGTCATGAAGACGGAAGCTTTAGAAGAACGAAACACAAAAGAGGGAAAATTAGATAACTTGAAATCTCAGGGTACATGATGATGATAATCAAAAGCAAAACGACAACGGTGACGATGACTCGTATACGAGTCATTAGAAAAGAGTCTTTGGGGCTTAACCGGCGATTTTCCTAGAGTAGGGATTTGGAGGCTGTGTAGGTCTGAGGAACATGTCACCACTTTCTCCCACCCACCCTGCCTTCATCGCCGGTTGTTGTTTCTGACTTTGAGTCCATCTTCCTCCAATTGTTGCATTTGCCAGTCTATTTGCAGTCTCTGATGCTCCACGAGGAAAGACCCAGTTCTTGTCCATAGATGCTGCAAATGCATCATTTGAATTTATTCATTCAGATGATAAACAAACTTTATGAAAAAAAGAAAGATGTTATTTTACTTACGAGGACTCTTCCTTCCAGGTGGTCTATACTTTGCATCTTTAACATAATTACTTCTCACAGGTTTGTTGTTCCATGCCATGTACTGGTTATTATTATTAGCCATATCCAGCTTCTGCTGGGTTGCACCATTGTTGAAAGGAGCATTCGTCTTTGGAGTACCATAACTGTTGACACCATTGCCAAAAGGAGCATTCGTCTTTGGAGCAACATAACTGTTGAACGGCTTATTAGCAGCATTATTGGTCAGAGCCGCCGGTAACCGCTTCTCAGGTTGCTGCTGCTGCTCGAGAGACCCTCTCGGTCCAACAGACAGCTTGGGACGGAGAGATGGTGGAACATAGTAGCAACTCTGGAAGAACGGATGCTGTAGAGCCTCTGCAGCAGTTAATCTACTGCAGGGATCCCATGCGCAAAGACGCTCAATAAGGTTAATCGCATCTCCACTAGCATATGGCATTAAGCTTGAAAGGTGTACACCGGGAAGCTGCAAAATATAACAAACAGATCAGTACTAGTTACCTAAGATACAAAATCAGTGACTCAAAAATGTTAAAAGATTGAGCTAAAAATACCCGAGGGAATTGATAATTGATAACGCTAGCAAGGTTAAGCCCCTCCAACCATGTTTCTTCAGTTGGACTGCCTATGACGCTGCAGATTTTGTAGATCTCATCTACTTCACTGCACAGAATTAAAAAGCCACATTTCACTCACTAGTTAGCATTCCAATCTGTAACATTGTTTAATCAGGACAAATGCAATTATCCATTGACAAATACCTAGCTCCGGGAAAAAGAGGGCGTAGAGACAACAGCTCTGCCATAATAGCACCCATCGCCCACATATCTGAAACACGATTAAAATTACCCCATTGTTAAGCACTGGATTACACCATATTGAAAAAAACACTTCTGTTATTGGGAAACTAACCAACTTTTGACGTGTATACATATGACTGTAGCAGTACTTCAGGAGCCCTGTACCTGTAGGAAGTTTAGAACAGACTTAGGGTGAGTAAGGAAGGGATATGGGACAAATCAACAGATGTGAAAATCGACATCAGCACATGGATCATCGAACTATATATATATTGATTTTCTGAAGGCCTCATTTCAACAGAGCAAGGGAATAAATCTTACCAGCGTGTAGAGACATACTCAGTATAAGGTGGACTTGAATCGATCTCCCGGGCCAGGCCAAGATCAGCAATCTTAATGACGTCTTTAGAGACTAATAGATTTTCTGCACCAGAAAAAAATACACATGTTTTATCAATTGAATCAAAACAGTCCATCTCCATCACACATGTGCTAATGTTGATTGGCAACTCAAGGCTGTCAAGTGTCAAATACCTGGCTTAAGATCACGGTGGAAGTATCCACGCTGATGCATGTAAGAAAGGCCTTGAAAAACTTGAAAGCACCAATTTCGGATGTCAGATTCTGCAAAAAGCTTAGGACAATCCTTCATAAGCTGGTAAAGGTTGCATTCCTGATCAAGAAAGCAAGGAAAGGAAACTTAGAGCAATGGAAACAAAAACAAAAACGAAAAATAAGATCACTAAAAGCAGTCAGAGCTATACCATGTACTCAAACACAAAGTATAGGATATCATTTTCCCGGATGACTTCCTTCAGGTTCACGATGTTTGGATGATTCATTTTGGCAAGGGACTAAAATGAGAACAGAGAGGAATCAGCGAACATAGAGTCAGAAATACTGATTACATTTCAGTAAAGGAGATACAGTACCTTTACTTCTCTCAAATTCACACATTCTTCCCAAGAGTAATACTTCTTTTTCATTCTTTTAATTGCCACCTGTCCATAGAAAACTTCAGTACCCTAAAAATCAAGCACACATCATTATATATGCCTTTAGCTCACAATGAAGATCTTACAACTTCACCCGTATGTTTATTGACAGCTCGCCAAACATTCCCAAAAGTACCATCACCAACTTCTTTAAGAAAAGAATACCTACAATCGAACAAGGCATTGGGAAGCAAACACAAACTATAAATTAAGCTGTCGAAACCCAAAAATCAGAGAAAAAGTTAAGAGAAATCAAACCTACCTCTCCATCACCTCAACGGTAAAACAATGTATCCCCTTTAGTTTAAGTCTGTAGAGAACTTATGTAATATGTTTTTATCCTCCAGTTGCTTGTATGGAAGCAAGATCAACGATTCTCCCGCTGGGTAGACTGACCCTTATTTACTTTGAACATCAATGGGTTGACCATCAAGGCAAAAGAAATACGCTAAGAGAAAAGGACAAAAAATACTGAGAACTGGAAGACGCAATGAACCAACAGAAAGTAAATGTTCTGGGTAACAGGAGGAAACTCATGCTCACAACATTTCACTCAAGGGGTTCAGAGACTCGAGGAAAGACACATCTATGACAAGTCAAAACTTGAAAAGAAACTGATACATCCTTCTTCAACCAGCTCTCATAAGAACAGGATGTGGAAGAGGGACTAACTTTTGTTTAACTGCAGGGACAAGATTTAGATGACACTCTAGGACTATGTGAAGGTAGGCTTACTTGCAAACATCAGCCCTGCAGAAAACAAAATGTCATACAAACAATCATATTCTATATCAAATAAATCTGACGTAAAATAAAAAAACACAAGTCATATAAGCTGTTTATAAGTAAGGAGTATTTGACGTGTTTTTTAACTCTTATAATCTAGTTTTCCTTTTTGAGTTTCCCTAAATTCTTGATGGCAGTTTTTTCTTTCCTCTAAATTACCATATTTTATATTCATACTCCAAAAAATCTTAAGAAATCTGATAAATCTCTTATTTCCTTATTGAGATACTGCCAATAAATTATACTTTAACCACATAGCTACGTTTCCTCAAAATATGTCAGAACTCAGAACCATATATTCAAAGCATCTCGTGTAAAGGTAAAATGCAAGTGTCAATTTCATCCCAAAAAACATACCTGACTCAGAAATTTGCATCACACCTTCAGTAAAGATCGCAGAAGGTCTGACAACTAGGTGCAGTTCACGAAAGAGCCAATAAGGAAATCAGCATGAGCAAGAAACCGCCAATTGAGTGCTTCTTGCAATGAGAAAACCCGATTCTGATAGCAGCCTGAGCAGATGTAATCTTGTTCCATATCTCAAAAGAAGAAAATCCACTAACAACAAAGCTTAATATAACCTGATAATGAACAAGAGCAGCAAAAAGCAATATCAGAAGTGCAAAAAAAAACATAACAGCAAAAGTTATAACTCTACATGAAACCCTAAGAAACCAAAAAACGGTAATCAATTAAGTATAGACTAGACCCCAATTCATCATCTCTGAGAAATTTTCACAATGTTTAAACACGAAATATTAACTCCGTCGACCACAATTTTATCTCAGATCTGAATAAACGAAGAAATTTCACAATTCAAAACGAATACATAACAAAAAAACCACAAACGCGTAACCCTAAAATTCGATTAAAAACAATCCAGATAGGTCGAATCCGACTCCAGAAGATCTCACAAACACGAATACAATCATACAACAACACTCAAGGCAAATCAAAACCAATCCGATTGAGCCCAAAACAATAGAACAAAGAGAGAATTAAGAATCGCATTCAGTCAAATCACGAGAAACAAAAACTACGGCGATCTCGGTTACCTCAAGAGCCAATAGGCATAAACTCCGTCTCTGACGACGGGAAGAGACTGTATCCAGAGCTTCTCCGTTATCACGACTCCACCGCTCTCTCTTTCTCTTTGCCGTGTTATTGACTTATTGTGTGGTTCTCGTGATAAAATTATAAAAATAAACCCTACTTTATAATATCCCAGCGAAAAAGAATATAGTATGGTCGTGGTTTGTTATTATAAGCTATAATCTCCTGCATCTCGACCTACAGTAATTATTCGAATTAAAAACCGTTGATGTTTTAGTTAATGACGTCACCTCCAATCTCAACCGTATGATTTATATGACCGCCTATCTAGCTTTTCCCTAATTCATTCCCGGCTTTCTATTCCAAGTTGTTATAGAAGATAACTATTTCCCTTGACTTTTCCAACTAGTTTTATTTATTATCATAATTAATATTTTATTTTCCATTTCCTTTTAATTGAAACTAATCCATAAAACCAAACATCAATGGGCTTTACAATAAGCCCAAATAAAAATTGGAGACCCATTTCGATTGTTTTTTTTCAGCAATATAAATTTCAATCTGTTTCATCTTCTTCTACAGAAACGAAGCAATGGAGTGAAGAAGAAATCGAGATTTTGAAGAAGCAATTGATAAAGCATCCAGCTGGTAAGCCTGGGAGATGGGAAGCTGTAGCTTCAGCGTTCGGAGGAAGATACAAGACAGAGAATGTGATGAAGAAGGCGAAAGAGATTGGAGAGAAGAAAGTTTACGAGAGTGACGATTATGCTCAGTTTCTTAAGAATAGGAAAGCTTCGGATCCAAGATTGGTTGAAGAAAACGCTGAGAATTCTGAAAATGGTGGAGATGATGAAGCTAATAAGGATAGTTGGAGTAATGGTGAAGACATTGCATTGCTTAATGCTTTAAAAGCTTTTCCAAAGGAGACAGCTATGAGATGGGAGAAGATTGCAGCTGCTGTACCTGGGAAAACGAAGGCAGCTTGTATGAAGAGAGTTACTGAGCTTAAAAAAGGGTTTAGGAGCTCGAAAACTTCAGCTAATTAGCTAAGGAGAATCCAATTGAGGTAATTGATAAATCAGAGTCTTTAATTGAAAAAAGCTTTATTCTTTAATATGAACTGACGTGAAGCCAAAAGAGCCTTCTTTCATTGTAGTTGCGACATTTTTCTGTGCAACTTTTCTAGGCTTGGTGATTTTTCCATTAGTGTGAGTTACATGGATGATGATGATATTTAATCTGGAGATATTGAGTTGATGAAATGATGGTAACATATTCTTTAGCTGATGTTTTATAATTTATTTATAAATTAGGTTGCATAATGTTATAGGTAACAATTTGCTGATTTAGAACTGAGGAGGAGGAGTCTTTTGAGAACAGTGAGAGGAAGCTTGTAACGCGAGGAATTATAGAAACTCTAGTGAACCTGTTTATTGGATCCTGGTTGATGTTCTTTGATGTTGAGGTGGCTTGCTTATTATCCATGAATGGTTATATTATTGATGGTTAGTAAAAGGGTCCTGAGGCCCTCTATTTTCCGTGTTTCTCATACTTCATGTCAAACTGTATTGGATTTCATGAAAGCTGCGTATGCAATTTTTCTGTGGTTTCTTGGCTTTCCTTTACATCTGCTAATTTGTGGCCAAATTTTAGAATGGAATGTAATGGTTGAACAGAATAATGCCAAAGGCATGCTCTAACGGGTTTGCTAAGGGAAAAATAGTACGGAGCATTATAAATTTAATCTGAAGATATGGTTGATGAAGTTCTGATAACATATTCTTTAGCTTGATGTTTGATAGATTACTCATGAATTAGGTTGCATAACGTTATAGATAAGTTGCTGATCTGGAATTAGAAAATCTAATGAACCTACTTGTGTTGGGGTGTCTTGGTTTTTGATACACTGAATATATGATTGATGGTTCGTAAAAGACTCTTCAGGCATTTTTTTTCCATGTTCCTTATATGTCATGACAAACCCTATCGGTCTTCCTGAAAGTTGTGTGCTAGTTTCCTTCAGTTTCTTGGCTGTCTTTTACATCTGCTAGTTTCTGTTCAAATTTAGTATGAAATGCTTTGAACAAGATAATGCAAAAGACATGTTTCGCTAGGGGAAAGATTGCATTGACTTGACATGGAACTGGTTTAGGTGTATAATTGTTACGCCTTTACGGTTTACGATGTCTATCCCTAGTAGAGTATAATTGGTAGAGATTCCTCCCTTTTGCTGAATAATCGGTTTCACATCACGAACTACTATATAACCTCCAAGAACATTGTATTGGAATCTCGGTGTCCTCTGGCACATAAGATTCGATCTTTAGGAAAAGAAGTATGCATACATTTCATGGGTATCTACTAAGTTCTATCTTATTTTGGTAGTCCTTTGAGATGTGCAGAATAAACCACATGTATGGTAAGTATGAAATCAATTAGAGCCTTTACTCATTAAATTTCAGAGAATCAAGTCAAAATAGTCTAAAAAAGACCCATAAGTTAATAGGAGTCGTGCAGGAAGTTTCTTTAGGAACAAGATAACAAAGCATACCAGTGTGCCAATGAAACTAACATAGAATTATGAGTTCTTAACTTCAAGCTTTGATAAGAATTACAAGACTTGGGCATATTTGTACGACTGTATCCTTTCCCAAGGGATATATATTATAAAAAAAAAACTAAATGTTCTTAATCCAAGCTAGCATTTACTATCAATTTTATATTTGTAGATTAACTATTTTGATTATAGTAATAATTGTTTACGAAACATATACATAATTAGAGACTTTTAACAAAGATAATTCAGTCTCAACAAAGATAAAAAAATTTTAATAAGCTATCCATAGCCTAATCTCTACATTAGAAGATATTCAAAAAGTTATGTTTTATCTTATAAATCATACCATCATGCCAATCAATTTTGGACATATGGGATTATGCTTCGTTTTTAAGATACTAGTTAAACAAAAAGAGTAAGATAATGCAATCGGAAGATAACTTTTCAAAACAAGTCATTTTTTTTTTCTGGTTTTCTATATCTACTACTTTTATCTTATAAACAACACGTCGTCTGGCATTTTAAACATATGGATTATGCTTCGTTTTTAAAATACTAGTTAAAGAAAAAAGTAAGAAAATGCAATTGGTAGATAACTATATCTTACACAAATTCCCTAAATTTGTTCACACGTTCACTATAAAACCATCTCACAGTTTCAACAGGTTGAGAAAAAGAATTTGTCAATATATTCAAAAAAATAAAAATAAAAAGATAAATATTCTTTTTCCTATCGAGAAAAACATCAGATTCTATCTTCAAATTTTCAACAGATTTCACTGATTTAATTGTTAATATATTAACCTAATTCTATTTAAAAATATATCTTAGTCTATTCACAAATTCAAAAACATAGAAGAAAAAATGAAATTAAGAAATTGTTAATTTATTTAAAATTTAAATATATTGAGAAAAGGAAATTGTTAATATTATATATATATATATATAAGGAAAAGTTTCTTATCCTATCAAAAAAAGAAAACAGAAATTTGTTTATATATTCAAATTTCCAACAGATTTAACTAACTGATGTTATTAACTTATCATTTTTTAAATACTAAAAATAAGTAAGCATTAAAATACTAGCAATCAACCACTTACACATCTAAAAATATCTATTAAAATATATTTGCCCAGACTTCTAAATCAAGTTTTTGCCCGGTTACGAAGATGAGGAATCTTTCTATCATGTCACTCCAAAGCCAAGTAGCAGTTCCGGCATTGCAACGCCGGAATAACACAGTGTTATTGATTGTTGACATCAGGATGACATTCTTAACCAATTCAAAAATATCTAAGAAACAAAATTGGCATCCATCGAGATAATAAAGATGTTGCATGAACGCTCGATATCGATCGCATGCAAAAATTTACGCTTCATCAGTTGCATCATCCGCCATATCTGTTTTAGTGTCATGTAGATGACCATGATTTTTCTGAAGTGTAAGTTGAAGGTAATTGGACAGTCCTCATCATCCACACTAGCACATTTGGCGTTTTTCATGGTCACATGGTTTAAGTGTAACCCAAACGTCGAATTAGTCAAATTTTAGTTATATTAGAGTTTTTGACGGTCCATATCCAATAAATTTCATGATGTGAAAGTCTGGATTATATTGATTAAGCGTCGTTTGAATTAGGTTTGCGCATGATTATCCGAATCCGTTGGATATCCGGTTCAAAAAAGGGATATCCAGGCAAAACAAATTCGAATTTGGATACTAAAAAACTTCAAAATGAATATCCGTTTTTTTCAGATATCTATTTTTTTATCTTCGGATATCTGTTTTTTATATCCGATTATCTGTTTTTCTCCCAAATATCCGTTTTTCACAGGTTTACGATAAAAAAATTTATTTTTTATTTTCAAATACGGATAACAAAACTACATATATGGATATGAATCAAGATATTTTAAAAAACCCTGGATATCCGGATCCGTAACACTCCTAATTTGAATGTTATTGGAAAAATTGTGACATTATAAGTGTCGTTTAACCTCGTATTCTCAAAATTTTAAAAAATTTGAACACCATATTTTGAATCTTAAGCTTGATTTCGGTTCATGCTCTGCTCGCCCCTGATGCTCTTATTCACGCTCTTGTTTTTCAAATTCAGGTCGGCCATAGATTCTTCTAACAATCTGAGACGTGAAAGAATTTATCATTAAGACAAATAAATAATAATAGAGATGCGAAAAAGGAAGAAGAGAGCATGGGAAATTTGTGGGCCCATCAAATTGGTTAGAGAATCAATATTTTTAATAAAATGATGTCTAACAACTAAACTGACGACAAAAAAAAATGTCTAACGACACTCGAACGAAGGCTTCTCTTGGATTAAAAAATGATCTAGTACCAACTGAACCAAATATTTAATTAAGAATAATGCCTCTTATTTTCAATATATATTTGACGCCTAAAGTGTAGGCTTTACCTACCTTGGGCCGGGCCTCATAACTCGTTATTTTAAATGAATATCGTTTGAAAATTATCGAAAAAATTAGTCGGACCAGTTGTCAACTATGGTTCCAACAAAATGTTTTCTAAATTAAACCTAGTTAAAATAAAATTTAATGTACACGACAAGTCTCCAACTACTACTGAAGCTACCTCACTAAATTCTCAACCATTAGATCAGAATCGTAACGATAAACGGCATGAGATCCATCATCCATCTCATGCACCATATATACTTCGGTTTCACACCGAACACAACCACGTGCTGCATACATATACAGAGTCAACCAGGCTACATATTAACCGGCTATCACCAGTTGCTTAAAAACAGAGTTTCCCTGTTTTTACCGACTTAACCGGTACCTCTGAACAGAATCTCTTATACATGTCTGTGTTCGCCACACGTTTTATCAAAATCTAAAGCTACTCTGCAAAATTCTTTCCGGTTCTCAGGTGATTCTCGAGCTTCGTTTTTCTGATTTATCATATCGATTCATCATAAAAATTTCCTGTGTTTGAGTCAGATCCTTCTCTAAGGTCCCATGATTCAATTTTTTTTCAATCTGTAACAAAATAGATCGTGCGATGCAAATTTTCTGCTGAATTTCTCATCCGAAATCTTTGCAGGATTCCTATTTTCCATTCGAATTTAGGGTTTCGTGATAGGATTTGATATATATTGTGTAATTTTAGATTTTTTTGTTCGTTTGATCATTAATTTTCGTTTCAATTTTAATCTCTTAGGCTTTTAATTGCTCAGCGAAAGGATTATTCAAATGGATCAAGAGTCATCTCAATGTCCTTTTGTTGCTGAAAGCATAATCCAGAAATGCCCTTTCCTGAGAAACATCAACAAGCCTACAAATTTGTCCTTCTCCTCCATGAGTTTTCCAATTCCGGTAATAAAAAAAGTTCTTACCTTTTGTAAACAGCATGAATTTTTATCCTATTTGATTCTCTGATGATGACGTTTATGTTCTGTTGGACAGGTGCAAGGAGGTAAAGGTCCGATTTTTGAGGATGGTCCTGGATTTGATTCAGCATTCAAGCTTTTCCATGGAAAGGACGGTATTGTGCCGCTTTCTGGGCATTCGAGTTTTCGAGATGATTGTGCTCCTCTGCAATTCAATCCTCTTGCTGGTAAGGTAGCTACTATAAGCCTATCAGCTTTTGGTCCTGGAGGGCCTTTTGGGTTTGGTCCTTTCTCAGAGAAATGGAAGAAACAACAGAAGAAACCTAAACCTTCCAAACAACAACAGGTACATTATATAGATTGTAAAAAGAGACTTAGATTTGACAAGGATTTAGTGTTTTTGATATGTTTGTCTTTTTCTTCCTTAATGTAGTCTGGGGACTCATCGAAACATGAGGCAGTTGGAGACGAGTGGCTAAAAACCGGGAACTGTCCTATAGCGAAGTCTTTTAGAGCTGCAAGCAAAGTCATGCCTCTTGTTGCTAAAGCATTACAGCCACCATCTGGTATAAAATATAGATGTCCAGCTCCTATAGTAGCTGCAAGAGCTGCACTTTCGAAGACCGCGTTGGTTAAAAGTCTTCGTCCTCAGCCTTTACCTGAAAAGATGCTTGCAATCGCTCTAATGGGAATGGCTGCAAATGTGCCTCTTGGTGTATGGAGAGAACACACAAAGAAGTTTTCGCCTTCATGGTTTGTGGCGGTCCATGCTGCTGTGCCTTTTATAGCAATGCTCAGGAAATCTGTGCTGATGCCAAAAACAGCCATGGCTTTGACCATTGGAGCTTCGATCTTGGGACAGGTGATTGGGTCAAGAGCTGAACGTTACCGCCTCAAATCGGTAGCTGAGCAAATGGTTGCTAAAACCGCTACTGTTAGTACAGTTTCTGGATACAACGAGAGCCCTAGCGACTCAGGCTTTTCTGGGGGACATTGTGGTACAGGAGAGGGAGTGAAGGAGGTTTATTACAATGTAAATGTTGGAGAATCTGCTAAACCAACTGGACTCTGTTACTGAGAGAATGTTATTGAATTCAAAAACTATCAAATTACTATGTGAGGATTGGATTGTGTTAGGTAAGGTTTTGTAATTCAGTGAATTGTGTAAACCAAAACAATGGTGTCGTTATCCCTTTAAATGGGTCTAAATAAAAAGGTTAATAATTTCCTCTGTAACCTCTCTTATAAACGCAAAATAAAGTTTATTGGCTTTTTAGTGTCAGATTTTGATCAGAAAACTTTACCCTATCTAATAATAAAGAGAGATATTATTATACAAAGAAAACAAAAACATTAACCGACCCACAAAAAGATCCATTAGCACAACAATCTTCAGAGATCGTTCAATGAAAAGACCAAGCAAAAAAAACACACTAAAAACCCACAAAAATGAAACTGAAACATCCTAATGAAGATAGATAAAACTTAAATCGGTCGAAACAGCCTCTGACCTTAGTACCTTTGTAACCAAATGTAGAAAGATGATGATAATGAAGATGACGCTGTGAAATAGTCACTAGAGTTTTTCAGTAGCCGCCAACATGTTGCCTTGGCATGCCTCCTCCTGCGTATCTTCCCTGTGTGCCATTCATGTATTGTCCTTGTGGCTCGCTCATTAGGCTTGGGCAGTTTGCAGAAACATGACCATTGCTGCCACACGTGTTACAGCTAGTAATACCGTCAAGAGGCCTTGAAGTGCTACTGTACTGGTTTCCATATTGACCCACTTGGTTAGCTGCAGGTAATCCGAATTCTCTACCTGTGTCCACTGAAGCGGTCTCTCTAGCTCCTGATGTTCCAATACCGGAGTTAAATGCATCAGACCTGTAGTTGGAACTCTCGGGTTTTACAGTAGAAAGAGAACTTGCATCTCCATTCCTGAGTTTATCCATTGCCTCAAGCATGAACCTCGTATTTGAAGAATAGTTCAGTTTTTCAGCTTTCACTACTGTTGCTTTAACCCGTTGCTCGTCGCTATAAGTTTCTTCTTTAATCTTCAGCTTGAAAGTGTACTTGCTGAAAGTGACATTGCGGATGATGTCTTCAAATTTCTCATCATCATGATGTTCATACTTCACATAATACAAATCTTTCGCAGACATTCCCATAATCTCCTCACCAGCTTCCTGGAATGCTGTGGCCCAGGTTAGGCCTGTATGGTCCTGTAACTGGATCTGCAATATATATCTGTAGTCACATTCATCCACACATTGGTCACACTTCTCACAACGCCATGTTCCATCTCCATTATTTGTGACCTTTTTGCTGCATGGACGATCTCCATTCATGATAGGACAAGCCGTGTAGCAGAAATTGTCAACCTTCATGAATGAAATGGTGGCAGTGACAGTGATCCAGTCCGGTTTCTCTGAAGTCCCTAGCTTCTCGTCCTTGATCTGAGTGATGACCTTGCGAACTTCTTGTCTACCAACCCCTGAAAACTCTCTAGATATCGAGATACAAGGAGCACTCCTTCCTTCTCTCTCATACCATTCCCTCAATTGTCTAGCTTCAGGGAAATCTGGTTCTATGAAAAATTGACTTGATCCAATGGTGCTAACTTGCTTCCCATTAAATTCACTGATCCTTCCCGCCTTCACAGCTAGAACCGGGAATACCCCAGAATCACAAAGATCTTGCAATTTCTGTCCTTCTGCCTTGCAGAAATCACCCCACATGGTTACCTCAACACTTCGACCAGACATATCCTTTAACTGAAGTGCCCTTTTCTGTACCTCAGTTCCAGTTTTCCGCATAATTGTTCCTGTTGGACTGATGGACGAAACAATACCAATTAGATCAATGACGCTGTTGCTCTCCATGTTTTCAATATCACCTATGTTACGAAAATGGAATTGATTGCGCGGAATAGCAGCATCATCGTCATAGCACTGTTGTATCGTTGATGCAGAGTCTAAATGTATTTCATAATCATTGGGAAGATGATTATAGTCCTTCCGAGCAGGCTTCAAACTTCCCCTTGAAATCAGATAAACATTACCAACCACAATCAGCTCAAAGAATTGATCAACCACATCATTAAAACAAGTCACCCGTATCTCTCCACCATCAGCATCAAGAAGATCAAAACTGAACACCTTCCCTTCCCCACGGGGATTACTAAAACGCCTAAGTTCTCCCTTACTCGTAACCCTAACCTTGATGGTCCACCGACCCTGGTAAGGATTAAGAGCAGCAATCGGAATTATCCTCGGAGGAGCTTCATTCCTAGCCACAGGACCTCTGTTAACATACATAGGTGGTGGTTGTGGCTGATAACCTGACTGCACAGGACGGGAATAGGCATTTGTTACAGGAGCCCGAGGTTGCTCCTGCCTAGAACCTCCATAACCAGCATTTGAACTCACATAAGGTCTAGTGGCAGGTGATGTCTCTGGATAACCAGAACCAGTACCAAATCTTTGACCAACTTGAGGTTGAGGTGAACTAGCAGTTACACCATATCTTCCAGCATCAGAATTGTTATGACCAACTTGAGGTTGATGTGAACTAGCAGCTACACCATATCTCCCAGCATCAGGATTGTTGTTATGACCAACTTGAGGCTGAGGTAAATTAGCAGATACACCATAACTCCCACCATTCAATTCACTCCTTCTAGCTTGTTGCTGCTCAAAACCACCAATGCTTTGAGTGTTTACCGCGCCACGTTGTTGATCAATGGAGCTTTGACCAGGTTCATTAAGCTTCCCAACTTGTCCAGGAGTTCTAATTATATCACATTTCTCCTCAATAACCTCCAATTCCATAATAATAACAATCCTATCATCACACAAAAATAAAACAAAGATTGGTTTTTTATATCATATATCCCAAAAATGAATCTAGGGTTTTAAAGAAAATACAAATCTAACCTTCGCAACTGGATGAGATTACAGACGTAATGAGTGAGCTTTACAATCGAACCCAATTGAATATTCCCTTCTTTCACCAGAGTATTCAAAGAAGTATTAAGCATTCCTTGTTGCATTAGAACCCCATCTGATAACGAAAGCTTATACCTCTCTTTACTTGATTCTGGATTTTGCTGTTGAATCTTGCTCTGAATCAATTTCAATTCCGTCACTTGTAGAACTGGCATCATATCTTGCTGACTCGTTACTTCTCCATTCATCATCTTCGCTATCGCTCCCGCCGTCAAATTCACCGCCATCGTTTCGCAACCGTAGAGAAGATAAATGGGTTTAATCCAGAAATCAAGAAGACGAAAGAGGATTTGGAATAAGATCGAATTGACTTTACAGAAACCCAATGAGAGAGGATGAGAATTGAATTAGGGATTTTCAATGATTGAAATGAACCCTAAGTGGTAAAGGTGGGAGCTTTTGAGAGGGAAAACTAAAACGTTTTCGTGTGTTTTGGACTATTAACATATTTGGGTCTTATATTTGTAAGAATAACAAATAAGCCCATTTTTATTAATGCTAAGATTTGAATCCAATTTTTTAATTTTATGCGAATTTTCGAGTAATGTTATGCAGATTTCTAATGTACATGTACAAATTTATTTTATGAATAAATTGTAATAAAAATGAGAATCAGGGGACCAAAAAGATGAAATAATGCAAAATTAATGAGTAATTAAGTAAAGTATTGTGGAAAAAATCTCTTGGGTCACAAAATAATACCGGAATTTATTATAAGCTTACCGAGCAAGCTTCATTTTGAACTGCTGACGTGGAATACTTACTGGCCCACGATTTGTTTTTTTCGTCACTAGTGGCCAACGGTTAAGCTCCACTAAACCTTACAATTTACAAAGAATATGCCTTTTGAGCTTCAAATGATGAGAAGGCTTAAGTCCAGGCCCATATTAGGGCCCGAACATCAGATTTGATAAATTCTTTTGCAAATTTTGAATCCCATACAAGTAAACTGATATAATTCTCACAAAACAGTGTTTTGAAAACTGTATAATTAGCTAAATGACGTCAAACAGTTATTAATTCAGTAGCTCGATGTCAAATAAAATGTTTTTTTTTAACGCTAAATAGTTATTATCACTTCGATGAAAAATTTATAAGATTACAAATATATTATTCATTTACATATATTCTAAACAAAAAGGCTAAAAAACAATACAACATAAAAAATTTCAAACTTCACAATCAATGGTTGTCTCTGTATGAATTTGTCTTTCACCTAAATTTTAACAAACCAACATAAATAACCGACAGAAACACCATGAATGATAAATTCACCGGAATCAAACTCTACGAAGAGAGACATAAAATAACTAACACAAAGAAAAATTCAGAGTGGAAAATACGATCCAATCTAATCTATCAGACTGTAATACATGATAAACATGGTGAGATTGACGGCAAAACACATGAACAGACACGACGTGTTGAAGAAACACGTCAAAACGACGTGTTGAAGAAACACGTCAAAACGACACCAACCCAATTAATTGTGGTGTGAAAGAGAATATCGGTACTCAAAGGCGAGATCACAAACAGATCGTTGGTGAAAAATGGCCGGCAAAACCGTGAATAGGAGAAAAACAGTCACCTAAAAAATCGTGCACACTCGTACTTTCCAATTTGCCGTCTCCAAATAATGAATTTTTTTTATAGATAAATCCTATAAGATAATTAGAAAAAATACGGCCGACGCCAGAATATCACTTTTGAAAAAAAATTGAGAGAGAAAGAAGTTAGAAATAAGTTATTGTTGTTACTTAAGAGTACGACATCATTCCAAATAAAATGTTTTTTTGAACGTCTAAATATTATTATCACTTCGATCAAGAGTTTACAAGATTATAGAGATAGTATTCATAAAACTATACTCTAAACAAAGAGGTTAACGAACAATACAACATAAGAAGCGAAATTGACGATGTTTCAACTTTAAAAGCCTTACTCGCTAACAAATTAACAAATCTGTTAAGTTCCTTCTCCATATTCGAACTCAACCATTGCGATTCTTGGCTATCACCCAAATATGATGCACTATAAGAATTTCACAAATCTCAAAACATCATTGAATGAAGACTTCAATCTCCATAACCACTGGTTGTCTCTGTATGAGTTTGTTTTTCGCCTAGACTTTAACAAACCAACAAAAATAACCGACATGAGCACCACATATGATAACTTCACAGGAATCAAACTCTACGAAGAGAGACACAATAACTAACACAAAAAAACAGAGTGGAAAATATGACTCATTTTCCACCCAATATAATCTATCAAACTGGTATAATTGATAAATATGATGAGATTGTCGGCAAAACATATGAACAAACACAACATGTTGAAGAGACACGTCAAAAAGACATCAATCCAACCAATTGTAGTATGGAAGAAAATATTGTACTCATAGGCGAGATCACAGACAAATCGCCAGTACCGGTAAAAGCGTGAAGAGGGGAAAGACAATCATCCAAAAAATCGTTCATATTCGTACCTTTCCAATTTGCCGGTTTTTTAAAGATAAATCTTATAATATAATTAGAAAGAGTACGGTAGACACCAAAGTCGACACCGACCGGCAAATTTACAGAAAAACAAAGAAGAAAGTTTGGTATAAAAGATTACTTTTGTGAAAAAATTTGAAAATTCCAAATAAAATGGTATTACAAGAAAAAATCTATAGAAAATTGCATAAATAAAGTGTTAAGAAAACTTCTAAGAAAGATGATGAAAAGCTATTATAAATGACACAAAACGCTCTATGTGATTTGGTAAAACACTTAAGTCATGCCAAAGATCAAATTCAAGTTCATCGATTCGTCTAATATCATCACGTCCAAATCCATCCAAACTTAATTTCTCATATACTATGTTCCTTCGGATCAAACTAGATATAATAGAAAGGATTCATACAAACTACTTTATGTATAAATGAGTTCACCAGACCGATAAGTATAAACAAATTCACCAGCATTATAACCCTTCTACTTCCATTTTTTTTGTAAACAAAAGTGTTTATGACCATTTTCTGATTCTCTGGCTCCTCCAAAATTCATAGTTCAAGACCAGAGCCAACCAAAACTATTTTTCCCTCATGGCCGTTTCAAATTATTTCTAGATCCTATTCAAAAAATTATTAAAGATAAATTTAATATAGTAAATAATTTTAAAATTATTGATTAGAAGTCCTAATATTAAAAAAATCGTAAAGAAATTTACCTTTCTAGTTTAACCGTTTCATTGACACGTGCTAAAAGATAGTAACGTACAAGAAAATTGCAATAATCATAATCCATCGTATATTTAATCAAATTGAAACTTTTACATCTGAGTATCTGAGATCAATGCTCATTATGGCATGCTACAGATTCAAACTTGTGATCTCCAAGAACAGAGTTTCACATGATTCTTTCATATGCTAATCTGTATTTGACTGCTATGTTTTTCGTGTCTTGTAATGATTCTTCTTTCTCCTGTTCTCAAAATTAAAAGAAGGACAGGTTGGATTTCTGATTTGCCAAATTTTTCTAAATAGAAAATATATGTTTGGATTTGAAATATTCAACAATAGAACAAGAAGTCTGTCAAAATGCACCCTAATAGCTAAGTCATTTTCTTTATATTCTTCTGGCTTCATTTTTGGTAAAGGTTAATTATTTTACAAAAATTATAGGCTTTACAATATAAAGATAAAATATCATTACTTGCTTCTTCTTCTTCCCTTACGTATACTATCTATCCATCCTTAGCTTATATTGTCTTCTCCACATTATCAACTACCATGCCATTGTTTATAAGAATGATCATATAAAAGATCACAAGAATAATATGATAGCATGCAGAGCCACATCAAATCAAGGAAATTATCATATAAAGATCACAAGACAAATAAAAGACATAAGAGAGTTAATTATATAGTTTCATAAAAAATTTAAGTGTCATTGAAAAGGAAAAAAACGAATAAAAAACATTGAAAGAGTATGAAGGCGCTTCTTTACAAAGACACAAGAGTCTCGATGTGATTTGGTAAAACTTTCATGGTGTATCCCTTTAATATATGGTTACCATAACGGCATCTAAATTCATCACCAACATTTCCTTCAACCAAGACTTCTCTAATACTATTTCTCCTTGGACCTAAATATAGAATATAAAACGATTTAGAAATACTCCATGGAGCAAAAACAAACTCACCAGCATCACTAACACTATTGAAGCGTAGCTCTTCCCTCCGTAATGGGTCTATTTCAGGAAAAACAAAGCTTTTATGCATCCATTCGTTTCCATCAAAATCCATATATCAATAGAAGAAGTGATATGCTTAGTCTAAGAATGGCAAACCTTCCCTCGTAAGGTATTATCATATTAACAATACTCAAAGGAAAATAACCATCATCCGGATATTTTATGGGATTGAACTTTTCAGTTCTGACATCAAAGCTCACTATACGGTGTCGAAAACCATCATCAACACCAACAAGGGCTCCATAGTATATGACTCCATTAATGCATCGCTAAAAACCTATAGTATACCCATGCCTAGGGAAACCAATAGTATACCCATGCCTATAGTATCTTTTGCATATTCGATCTTTTAAAAGGAACGTTTATTACTCAACATATGAATAAAAATAAGTGTATGCTTAAACCCCCACATTAGCTATGAAGAGAGTGGTAGTTGAGAAACATATTACAAAAAATAAGTTTATAATATCCATGGTAACATTAAAAAAAATGTGTATCTATCTAGCGCCGTATATATAGATAAAATTAACATTTTACTACTATAATCGAAATTTATATGTACAAATAGCATGTGACAAGTGACAATAGTGTAACTCATATTCATATATATATATATATATATATATATATATATATCTAACTTTTTTTTGATAAAAATATTTATGTTTTCATGAATACTGCGTTTTGCATTTTATCATGTAGTTGGTCGTGCGGGATCTGACTTTCGACGGGTGCGAGTATGCAGAGTTGGGGCATTATTCAACATTGTGTGCTATGTGGTGTGTCCGACAAAACTCGAGATCACTTATATTTTGTTTGCCCCTATAATTATATATTATGGCTTGAAGTGCTGGGTGATTTATTAAAAACTCAAGTAAATTCGGATTAGAAAGAAACTATGAACCAGCTAGTTTCCTCGACTTATACAAGAGACATATTTCTCTTAATTCGTTTAGTTTTTCAAACAACAATATACCACGTTTGGAAATAGAGAAACGATCGTATCCACAACATGACATACCATCCAACGAACCACCTTGGTTATATTATCGACAAAACGATTCGGAATCGTATTGCTACACTTCAACAAACCGAACATCCCTGGTATCACATGCTGCTTGAGAGCTGGTTTCACGTCCATGGAATCCGAAATCCGTTAATGTAAATCATAAAAGACGTGCTTCTTCAAAGTTTTCTCTTTTTCGCATTTCAGTTTGTAAATATTCTCTCACATGTTTGGCTTTGACAACTAAATTAAACATTTCACCCAAAAAAAAAAAAAAATATATATATATATATCCAAAACTATACATATATAATTATAACATTTCACTATTGCAACCCCAAAAATTCTCACTTATTAGAAAAAACCTATGATTCCAGTTCGTCCCATGAATATCCAAAGAATATTTTACCCACATAATTCATCAATATAAAAAATAAAAACATTTATCATCTTGTGAATGGTTGTATGTTATAACATTTCATGGTATTAAATATGAATACTAAAGAAATACTAGACTGATACTTCTTGAATCCATAGAAAACTTGAGAGATTGTCATAAATGAAATCGACTACTGCTTCTTTAAGTCATTATGCTCAAAACAGAGTGATTTAAAGAACAATTATTTTCTTGATAAGTGAAATATGAGGACTACAAAGGCAAGCACTACCAGCTTCAGTTTCGCCAAGCCAATCACCAATAGCCGCAGAAGTTATCGAGCTTTTTCCTCTAAACCACCCGTCTCAGTCACATCGGAAGATCCCTGGAGATCAAAGAGAGAGATTTCAAGTTACTCTCTGAATCACAATAGTCTAATTGGTTCTAGATGTTTATTTATCTTAATAACGAAACATTATAAAATTTCCACCGTGGTTATAATCAACGGACCAATCACCTGGTTCTAGACAAGCTTGGCTTTAGTAAATCTCGTCATCAGGTATCTCAGGAGTCAAGAATTTCATCGGATCCTTGCTAATCTCCTCGTAGTTTACTCTCGGTTTCACCCTATCAGGAACAGGTTCGAGAGGAATAATGCTATCTCCATCAATGACTCCATCAATTAAACCATACTCAACCGCTTCAATAGGAGACATGTACCGATCTCTATCAATATCTTTCAGAACCTGCTCAAACGATCGACTAGTACATCCAGCAATAATGCTAGTGACATTATTCTTGTTATGCATAACTTCTTTAGCTTGGATCTCAACATCTATAGCTTGACCACTCGCACCTCCAAGAGGTTGATGAATCATTATCCTCGTGTTGGGCATAGCAAAGCGCTTGCCTTTAGTACCCGCACCAAGAATTATCGAAGCTGTTGATGCAGCAATACCAAGAGCAATCGTCGAAACATCAGCTCTCACAAGTTGAACCACATCATATATAGCCATGGTTGCACTAAACAGAACAAAAAGAAGATTAATTTAGATCATCTGAAGCAAAACTAAACCCAATCAAACATTATATATACATAACAAGTCAACAAGATTACTAAAAATTAGCTTTCACATAGCAAATTTATCAGATATTTCTTAGGGAATTAGCTGAGAAGACACTCCAATCACAAAATTGAATTACTTTGCAATGCCAACTAAAACCCTAAAATCTGACCTAAGTTTGCAAATGATTGAACTTTCGCCATTAACGCATAAACCCAAATGAGAAAACATATTCATTAGATAGTTTTTAGCAAATTAGCTGAGGAGACACTTCAATTGCAAGACTAAACTTAACTTTCACAAAATTGAATTACTTTTACAATGCCAACTAAAACCCTAATATCTGACCTAAGTCGCAAAGGAATGAACTTCCACCATTAACGTATAAACCCAAATGAGAAAACAAAGAATTGAAATCGGGATTTAACCTGAGAGAACCACCAGGAGAATTGATAAAGAGTTTGATATCTTTCTTAGGATCTTTAGCATCTAAAAGAAGCAATTGACTCATGATAGCATCAGCAACGAAATCGTCAATACTGCTACCAAGAAAGACAATTCGTTCCCTAAGAAGAAGACCCATGACGTCAGATTCAGCGCCACGAATAGCTGATTCTTGTGTCTGCGACATTTCGATTGAAGCACTGGAGAATTTCAATGGTGATGGAGAAGTTGTTCTGAGAGGTGATGAATTGAGTTTGGTGGGTTTGAGGTAGAGATTGTTTGGTTTGGGGAAAGAAGAAGAAGATGCAGAGGAAGATGAATTGAGTCTTGATGAAACGAGTGATGGTTTGAGAGAAGATGAGAGAGATAGGGTTCCCATGGCTGAAGCGAAGAAGAAGAGTTGAGACAGAGATTTGGGGAAAGTGTGGATTTGATAAAAACTTCGGAAGAAGAAAGAAACACGCGATTAAAGACCCGATTACACTTCCGGGTCGGGTTTTTATTCTAAATTGGATAGGCCGTGGCCCATTTGGTATGCGAACCAAACCGAATTCAATTTCAATGAAAACACACCACCAAACCAAACCATATGTAAACCCGTATCTAATCAAATCGAATCATGTCAAATTATACCAAACCAAATCCATGAAATTCATCCAATGTTAAAAAAATCTTTATGGACGCTGGAGAAGAGTATAGTGGCAAGTCAAGTGATCGGAGGATTAATCAGAGATTTGTTTTTTCTATATTATTATTTTTATTATTAAAATTAATATAAAATTTAAGATATGATGCTAAATATTTAAAGTTTATTAGTTTAATAAAAAGTAAATTATAACTAGATTTTAGTGGAGCGTCAAGTCCTAAAATAGTGTTGACTGATTTGACTAAAATCAGAATGTCATGATTTTTGTGACCGCGTAAACACCGATTCTATAGCAATGATCAATTCAATTAATAACACATGACAAAACCAAACCAAATAAACCAACATCTTTATTCAATCAAAACCGCAACAAACTCGAATCGGTTCAAACATATTGAACCAAACCCAATAAGAATAATCAAACCAGTACCGTAATAAATCACACTCAGATCGGGTCTAATCCTACTAAACGTTATTGCATTTTTGTTTGTATACATACAATTATTTTTAATATTAGAAGATTTTGAATCGAAACTCACAATCTCTTAAATCTGAAATTACAATATGTAATATTAATTTTATTTTAACTATTATTTAATTATGTGATCTCTAAATTTTGTTAATGATTTTCCATTCGAACTAACGAAAATTCGTTCTATACATACTTGAGACACCTTTGGTATATATAATTTCACATATCTTCACCCACTAAAAAGACGAGGAAGCAAAAGCATATAAACTAAAACAAAAGACATATCTTTCGTGTACCCAATGTTGATATTTTTCAACTTTCTTCATCGGTTTTCTTGGTCTTCTCGACTTCAAGCAAATAAATCCTCTCTGCTTCTAGGACAGCCATAGTTAAGAGCTCGAAGCCTATGGCTCAAGTCATCAAACTTGTTCATTAACATATCGTTCGTGAACATTCCCATACAAACGTTCTTGATCGTGTCCCAACTTTCGACCAAAGGCAAACCAATTATCACAATTGATCCTATAGTTCCCCAAGCTACTGACACAATTGCCCAAAACCAGAAATATCCTCTGCTAAACACGCCTGCAAAATTTCAGATTTTTTATCAATGTGCATAATTTAGGATCTTACTAGTAATTAATATTGAAAAGCATAAGCCATTACCAAAAAAAATTAATATTGGAAAAAGCATGGTTAAAATCATTTAGACTGTTAAGAAAAAAAACGATGAAATTAATATCATTTAAAAGATAGCAATCAATTAGAAAAATAAGGTTCATTTTAAAATGTACGGTCAAATAGAGTTATGGTTAAACTTACAATTTTATATTTTTTCTCTCTTTTTTTGAAAGAAAATTATTGATACATCCTAAAATATATTCCAATTTTAATGGGAAAAAATTATAATTAACCGTCCATAAAAAAAACGGTTATGAAATATCTAATTTCTCAGATTTTGTCTGATTATCATGAAACACTCATTTCTAATTTATATAAGAATAATAAAGCTTTATGTTCATTTATATGGGAAGACTTACGTGCTGAGAGAGAAAGAATTGGCCAAATGACAACAATGAGGATAGTGAAGACCCCATTTCACAATCCAAGCCTTGGCTCTTTTCAGCTTCTCTTCTTTTAGACCGATTCTATTGGGGGTTTTTATGGGGTTCTTAAGATAGTTTTTTAAGATTAAAATAATATAAACTGTATCGGTAAACATGTTTTAAAAAATTCTTACGAAGAACCGGTTCTTAAATAAAATGGGGTTCTTGTTAATGGAGATGGGGTCTTAGCTCTTCCACAAGAACATCACCATCGTCCCCTGAAGTCCCAGCTTCCACCACTTTGATATCCCTTGTCGTTGACCAACCATAATTCTGTGGCTGGACTAGACCCTCCTATTTGTTTTCAAGTACAGAATTAGGTTAAAAAATAAATTATTTCACAACTAAGCATTACTATTTTTATATGTATTATAGAAATTCATCTACAAGACCATAACCAAAACAAAAATCGACTCTAAATTAAATTTAAACAAAATCTTACAAATTAAACTTGATTATTTACTTTAAATTTCATCTCTTTTTGGTTATTTTTCGTCTCTACCAATTACCAAGTCTGAATCGAAAATCCAAATATATTTTTTCAAAGTAAACCGAAATGCCCAAACGAACTAGTAGAATCTCACCTGTTATAATGGCGACGAGGTTACCAGCTAACATGGGAGCATTTTTTCCAGTGGTATCAAGATCAACGCGTCCGTACTGAACCTTTGCGGTAGATAACCAAGTAGTGATCCCAAGAACACAACCCGAGGTCGATCCAAGAATCGCACCAAAGGCATTGGCCTTACTCCACAAGAGCATGAAAGCAATGGGCATGGCCGCAGAGCCAATGAGCACTCCCATTGCGAGATACATCCATCCAAGTGAAACCCCCGCTTTTTTCAAGATCACTGCAAGAATCCCCATGAAACATCCGAATCCGAGAACCGCGGATCTTGAGATACTAAAGATTTGTTTACCGGTCGCTAGCTCTAGGGTTTATGTATGTTCGGTAGATGTCGTAGGTGAAAAGCGATGATACTGCGATTAGCCCGGTTGAACCGATGTTACAGCCCTGAGGACCAACAAAGACTGCAAGACTCATGATTTGGAATACGTATATATCTTTGTATATATGCGAGAAAAAGATAGGTTTCTTGTGTAAGAAGAAACTGGACAACGTATAAAAATGGGAAATACCATCGATATGCCAAAACTTATTATAAGATATGAACTAGAGAGTGTGTACGTACATGAAAAGCATAGTGAGAAGAAGCAAGGATCCTCTGATTTACCCATGAGGGCAATGGCTGTGGCAGATGGAAACCAGACCTCGGTTAGCCTCATCCGCGGTTATAGGCAAGTCAAGGGCTAGTGCGCCGAGGCCTAACGAGGTGGCTAGAGAGAAAGGCACAGCGAACCACACGAGTCCACCAAACAAATACCCTTTGTGGGTTGATGAAGGTCGAGCAGCTATTGCGCACACCCAATAACCCTACAAAAAATCCAATAATATTTAAATGATCTAATGTTAATCCGTATTAAATAACATAATGGCGTAGTGAAACTGTTGATGATTTACGACTTCACCATTTCGTAGTGTTACTTATAATCATAATATATGATCTTGAATGGGTAGTTTCTTTATTATAAACAAACATAGTTAATAATTAACCACTTTTTTAGAAATTTTGATTTTCTTAAAATGTCAGAAAATTATTTTTCTTTTTAATCAACCAATCTGGTATTTATACCTTTAACTCTCGTCAAAACTAGGAAAAAGTTTATTTTTTAATAAAAAAAAACCTTCTTTACTATTTCTATGAAAAAAAGAACCCTAGTTTTAACTGGTGCTTTGAGCTAAAATCTTACTTCAAAAATATGGGTTTCTGAAATTAAAATCCTACGGCAAAAACTAAATCTGAAACCAAAAACTAAACTAAAATACTTCTTTTTTTATCAACACTAAACTAAATACTTCATTGAAAAGAAATCTCACATTGTCTACGAAGACAGTGCCGAAGTTTCCGACAATGTTGATGAGACCAAAGACAGCGCCGCCAGAGCTCAACATGGTGAGATAGGAGCCTTGGTAGTTGCCATCAACCGGACCGTAAGCTTGGTCGTGGTGTGAGAGCGGCTCAGTGCATATCCTTGACTTAGCAACCACATCACTTAGCCGTCATAAACAACGGACGGACTCCCAAGCTCACTACTCGAAGTGTAGACCAGAAACACAAAGACGACTAGAACCACCGTCAACCACGTGAACTAAAAGATAACAAACAAAGATAGTAAACAAGAATTCATTGTAAGGGTCTCTCCGATTTTATATTGGGATAGAATTATAAACCATTATATAATACTTCGATCAAAAAATCAAAATATCAAAGTTAACAAATATTTTTAATATATTGTTGTTGTTGTTGCGTCTTTCACATGCATTACTAGAGGATTATGACAAGTCGATGTGCTTAGTACAAACCACTAAACTATATATGTACTATGATAATATGTTTAGGTATTATTATTACGACCAGAATATCTTTCGTCTTTATAAAAAAAGTTATTAATAAAAATTAAACTCTAATATATACTGGTGAGCTAAACAATATTTAGGTCGGTTTTTCGTCAAATATATCTTCAATTTTCACTTGGTTCAGATTTTAAATTTCATTTTTTGGATCCGGTTTTTTTAATATCCAATAAGTAAAAAGTTAAAACCTTATTTTGGTTTTCCAATAAGTGTTGTTCCGGGTATATGATCAATATCCATAGTTGACAACTGGACACCTCTAAGAATATTTATTTGTATGTTAACAAATGGTAGTTTTAAGAAATTTTAATTTCAAGCCATACATAATTGTTCGCGAAAATATCATTAAAATGTAATTTACCTATAACTGAGTGAACGTAGCTTGCGAGGAAAGTAGCTTTAAGTCCTCCGGCCAAAGTATAGACAACGACACCGAGAGGATGAGAAAGCTTGCGGCGTATATATTCACTCCGGTGAGAGCATTCACCACGGCCGAGCCGCCGAGCAAGAGCATCGCTGTCACTACAACGTTTGTCGCCAAACAAAACACCAAGAACACTATATGTGTTGCGGTTCCCCAACTAATTTTATCAAAAACATACAAAACAAATTAAACTAAAAAAATAAAATAACCTAAAACTAGCAATTTGGTCCTTTTAATTGTAAACAACGGGAGAACCAGTACAGAGGGTCTGAAAATTGAGTTAAAAAAGTAAGTACGTAACCAAAACAAAAGGCAAATAAAGAAAACTATGAGGGTCTTCTTTCACGAGCAATTTGGTCTATTGCTTGGGAAATGTTATCAAATTAAAACCAAAACCTATTTTGTTAAGTTTAATTCACGGCATATTTTGTTGATTGAGTCGGCATTTTCAGCAAAATCAAATGACAATTAACCCAAAATAAATAAATGTCAAATTAAAATTATACTGATAAATTTAATTTTTTTTATTTTACTAACTAATCAAGTAAAAATAATTGTTGGTTTGAGTTATTTCGGTTTCAATTTAATTTGTTATTGTTTTTTTTCAATCTGAAATATTCAAGAACCGATCGGCTTTCAAAATTTTTTGGGTCGATTCTATATATCAAGATAATCCGGTATGATTAAGTCCATTTTATTGAAAGAAAATAATAATAATAAACCAATTCCTAATTGGGACTTGACGTACCGAGCCTTCACGATTTCGCAGACCGTGTGAGCATTAGGAGCCTTTCTCTTTATCTCAATCGCCATCACACCAAACAACTGCACCATCTTGTTCATCAATCATCATCGATTATTCACTAGAAATCTATAATCATTATGCATACAGAAACAAAAATTATATTATATACTTTTTGTTTTTGGAATTAACCTGTATGGTGGCTCCACTAGCGTACCAAACGGTCCACTGACCCCATACCCCCATGCTACGTTCGAACTTTGCAGTATGGTCGCAGCCCATGTCCACTTTTATATGCATCCAATAACAAATATAAAGCAATAATTTTAACCAAAATTTACAGTTAAATACATAAATTTATCATCGAGTTTTTACAGAAACGGGTAATATATTACTTTGTATCATCAATAACACTTATTGGAATTATAAATGATAGTTTTACCTTTGACACAATGACACTTGCAATGAGTCCTGTCTTAACGTTTCTTCCGGCTGTATTGAACCATTCCGAGGTATGACGAGCTCCCACGTATCGTTTTTCTAGCCATACCTTCATTCGTTTCGTCAAAATAAATTATCATGGTGGACTTATGAAAACAATCATATTTTATAATTACTAACTGAACTAGAATATTCAATTCGGATAAATCAAACTGATCGACCCAAACTCAACCAAAACAAATATATTAAAAATTTGAATTGAATTTTAATACATATGTTATGGGAAATGCTTTAATTAATGTATCACAAGAACCGAAATTGACCCAGAACTGAACTGAATATTTGATTAAAACTCAATTCCAATCCAAAACTTAACCAAACCAAACCGATCAATAATATATTGATTAGTTTGGTATAACTATATAACCAAAAATTCAAAAAACTGAATACTAGTCAACGGAAAGCGATATAAAACCTCAAAATTAATACTCCTATAGTGAACTCAACCAGATTGACCGACCGTTTTTAGTTTTTGATGTATATGTTTTGCTAATTTGCTCTAGCTCAGATGAGTATTAGACAAAATTATGAAATTTATTGGGCGTTAATTGGATAGCAAGGATGGACTTAACGCATATCTAATAAATCGGAGATTAATTAGAGATTAATTTTTATATTAATTTATTATTGAAAACTAAATATATTATGTCAAATATATATATATATATATTATTTTTATCTATTATTTATTTAATATTAAAATTAATTATATTATATTGTATATATATATTGAAGTTATTGTGCATAATATATATGTACAAAAAATTAATTATTTTTTTATAATTTAAAAAGATAATACTAATAAATTAGTCGGTCGATTAGTTGGTAATTCGGATTCAACATGGATTCAATTTGTTAGATCGCATACTTCAACCGAAATTGATCAAAACAGTTAAAAACTATCGCGAAATGCTTAAACCGTGGAACGCCTAAAACCGTCTACATATCTAGACATTTTGGTGCTTGTTTCAGCAGCAACAGTTCAAAAAGTTAACCTATTTGAGAATCTCCAGAATCGAATTTGATCAAAACAGTTAAAAAAAACTACTGCAAAACACTTAAACCGTTTACACACCTAGACATTTTGGAAACAAGCACCTTCTTCTTCTTCTTAATTATTTTCATATCTAGAAATGTTTAACATTATTGATGATGTGGTGGGAGAAAGTCAATAATTTCGGTCACATAAAATTCAATAAAATTAAAAAATACATAAAAATATGAAAACATATTAACTTTTAAATATTTTATATTTGAAACGGACGGAGTAACCGAATACTATGAGATATGAACATTTTAGAAACAGTATAAACAACTAGAAAATTAATGTAAATCTATGGAAACGACACTGATGGAGCCCAAAAAAGGAAAATGTATTAAGCAACTGTTATAAATGTATCCGCTGGATTCGCCATTTTCCACCATAAATGTTGAAGATTCGTAGGATTTTTTCACTGTTGCTGAAGACAAAGTGACCTATCAGCCCAATCCCAAATCCCTTGTCCACCCATCATACTACAAATTTATTGGTCGTGTGGTAGGGATGGTATTATTAAACTCACACATTATGGATGTTTATTTTACGCATTCTTTCTATAAACACATAGTCGGTGTGAAACTCACATATCATGACATGAGGGCATAGATTCAACATTGTACAAAACTGGATGTGGATGTTAGAGGTCTGTGAAAATTATCTTATGGTCGGTTCAAACATTTTTACGGCCTTCAATAAAACAAAAAATATGACCATACTTGTTAATAAATAAAATATTTGAAAATAAATAAAAAATAACCATTAAAGATCTAATTATATTATCAAATATAGATATATAATTTAGTTGTCACAAAATTTTAACATATCAAAATTTTGTTTTCAACTTGGGGTCACACTATTTGCTCAAAATTGAACAAAAGTTTCTTATCCGACCTCTTCTCTCTCCCCTTCCACAAATCACAATTAATTAGGTATCAAAAGACTGAAAATTTTCACCTAGAGAGTCATTTTGATGATATAAAACCAATTCTTAAACTCGTAAGTCGTAACTCTAAAGGTCATAAAATAGCTAACAGGGTAAGGAATATTAAATTGTTTTACTCACAAAGGATCAATTCTTTAT
Organism: Cardamine chenopodiifolia; assembly: GCA_963922655.1. Lineage (NCBI taxonomy): Eukaryota > Viridiplantae > Streptophyta > Magnoliopsida > Brassicales > Brassicaceae > Cardamine > Cardamine chenopodiifolia. The sequence continues at coordinate 19,547,198 of OZ000480.1, read as the reverse complement.
TTTATTTTTTTTGTAAAAAGGGTTACACATAGAATCAATATTTAACCCGTAAAAACTGTAAGAATTTGTCAATTGTCAAGTTCTTGTTTGACACTAAAAACAACTATGCTTTACTTGATCCTATTTATTATCAGTCTCGTCTCTGTTAATCAAAGCTTCATAGATTCTTACATCACTAGAAGAAACAATCTCATTCCCAGAAACTGTTGTTTGTTGTTGTTCTCTATAAGATGCCCAAGTAACCATATAAAGCCCACAAATGATGAGGATTCCGCCCAAAACGCTGTGCAGAGAACGAAAAATCGATGTTAAAAAGGTTTTATTACAAGAAGAAGAGAGAAAGATTGTGTATGGATGTGATCAAAGATGCAAGCAAAAGTATCAAAATTTAAAAACCTTCCAAGATAGATCGGGCTGCCGAGGAAAATTGCCGATAAAAAGGCAGATGTTGCTGGCTGAAGAGGATTGTATAGAGAAACCAAAGCAGCTCCAATAATCTTGTTGGACCAAGTCAAGAGTCCATAGTTTAGAGCTGATGCAAACACTCCCTGAAGAAAAAAAAAACCGAGCTCAGATGAATCCGTAGATACAGAATCAAGCTCCAATCTTTTGAGCTCAAGTTACAATCTTTTGTATCAAACACATCCAAATAAACATACCGCGAATATAACAGCAAGAACCTCAGATTGTGTCAAGCTCCAATCTTTAGGCTCTTTAACAAAGAAGATAGCTGTTGTGACCATTATTGATGCACCGAAGAAGTATGAATACGCAGCAACCGAAAGGTAAGCAGGATACTTCTTCAAAACCGGTGCTTGGACAGCGAGAAAAGCAGCCATACACATACAATTTCCAATCAAGCAAAAAACTCCAATGTGCCATAGATCGAACCCAAAACCAAGAAAACTAGAGACTAACCATCCATGAGGCTCTGGTTGATTTCTATCAATTATTAAGCTTATTGATGTAAAGTCTGTATCTTTACCTCCAAACAAGGCTGGACCACGAAACAAAGCCATCACTATGGCACCCAAAACACAAACTAGGGTACCTCCAACTTTAGTTTGGCCCTCGATTTTAAACAAGTTCACTTTTTCTGTACTGCATTCAAAGATGAGAAGACCTTCAAGAATTGAATATGTATACTCCACATTCACAATTTTACCGCAATGTTGAGGAAAATCATACTCACCGCATCATCACAGCCAAGAGAAATGTAAAGACTGGGATTGATGGTTGTATAGCAGCGGCATAAGTTGGATTCGTGTAAGATAAACCCAAAAGAAATAGTAATTGGTTCCCAAATATCCTATCAAGATTTGAGATTGAATACTATTGGAATCTTTCATTAACATGATTTTTAAAGATAATGAAAATTGAGCTGATTACAGTACTTACCCTGCTAGACCGAGAAAGAAGAGTGATAAGAGGACACTTCTATTCATAGGTGGTCTGATCCTTCTACAAGAGTTTAAGAAAAGAAGAACCATTCTTACAGATTGTGTCTTAAAAACAGAATCTGACATTTACAAACATCAGAAGACAAATCTTGCAGTTTCATAAGTACCAAAGGAAGGAGTAACATTTAGACTCACATAACAAGACTTAAACAGTGTGAGACAAGGACAAAATTGATCCAAAAGTTAGTCAAACTCATAATTTCAATCTATCATCAAACTATAGAATCAGAATTAACAAAGATGATTCCCAAGCTAGAGTTTAACATCATTAAATTTCAATTCCAGAAAGATCGAGCTATTATAATAAACCCATCAAATCAATCAGAAATTTCATTGACTATGAGATTCAGAACTTCATAGATTTGTTTTAACGATTCAAACAATTCAACCAAAATGAGAAAGAAAAAGAAATTTTTTTCGAGAAAAGAACAAACCTTTCACGGAAATAAGCAAGAGGTGCGAGAATAGAGAGAGCAAGAAGATCACGAAAGACACAAAAGACGATTTGATTAACACCATCGTTAAGAGCTACTTTAGTAATTACATGGTAACCACCATTTATGAGCTGAACAAAGGTCATTGCAGAGTGAGCCATTCGAGTTTCTCTCTCCGTCGCTTCGCCACCGTTTAGGATCGCCGGAGCTGCCATTTTAGTTCTCTCTTTAACCTCCGAATCGAAGAAGAGAACACAAACACCAGATGACTAGGAAATTGCGATTCTTAATTTGTTTGTCATTCCAAATTTTGTTCTTTGCTTTCTTGAATTTGTTGGTTCGTACTTTTTGGTCTTAAATAATATCGAAGAAACAATGTTTTTTTTAAAAAAAATGTTAAAAGACAAAAACAAAATTAAAAAAAAAATTAGTCATTTTTTCGCCAGATTATTTTCTTAGTTATACTGTTATAGTTTACCAAAACATATCATATTATCACATTTGTTAAATATGTTTATATATCCTACTCTCTAACAATGAAATTCTGATATATATTTTCACAAAAAAAAATTAAAATGTCTTTATGAAAATTTACATTAGTGGATCTAGTAATATGATCTTTTCTTAAAATACTTTTTATTAAGTTATATTATGATCTAGTAATATCGTTCTTTCCTTAAAATGAATAATTCCTATAAATATTAAATCCTTGATAACCAAAGTTTTGTTCGTTGGTTTTTGATCTTCGCTCTATTTTGTTCATGCTTTTGTTTATGTCGGTTTTATTTATTGGTTTGACTACGGTACTGCTTGCTGGTTTGATTTCGGCTAGTTGTGTTTCTGGTTTTATTGGTTCCAGTCGGCATTCACGAGTTCTTTGGAAAGCTTAGTGGATGTCTCTCTGACTCATTTGTTCAGTTTTAATAGTTAGATCTATTTTTTCCCTTGAAGCTAGTTTATTAGAATTAAGTTTTCTTTTGTTTCTCTATCAATTGTGTTTTGTCTCCTTTGTTTAGGCTTTGTATATACGGAAATATCAATGTTTCCGCCGATTTTAGTTTCTGTTTAACAACATCTAATAATATTCTAGATGACAAAAAAAAACCTAAGGGTGTTTCCGTTGGTGTTTTTGTTTTGATTTCTTAGCAATTGAAGTTTCGAAAATATTACGATCGATCGAGTTTTTATCGGTTTTAGTGGTGTTTCTTTTGTCGCGGAAGCCTCGAGTCTTAATGATATGTTCGATGGAAAGATTTAGTGTTTACAAGTTTTCAAAGAAAAAAGATCTTGGAACTGTGAAACAAAACATGTTGAATTCTTGATTTACGAAGTATGCGATGATAACTGCAAGGAAGTAATATTGAGTCCAGAGGGTGACCTTATGGTGTGTACTATCTCAGGACTTTGTTCTGATGCGTTGCTTATACAAACTGATCCAGACGCAGATGTTGATGATATTGAAGAAGAAGCTGAAAATATTGTCAGATAAAGGCCGATTTGGTACATATCTATTGATCTCTCGCCTTGTTTTCCGTTTTTTCTCTTATTTCTAACATAGAAGTGAATGGTTTTTGCGTCGTCTTTTCATCTCAGCACGAGCTTTTGAACTTGGATACAACTGCGAAGATGAGCAGGATGTGGAACGTACCCTGAGGTTCTGCTGATCAAAACTCTCAGGCTTTTCGTTTTCGTCCAATTTCATAAGGTCTACTCTCTCTCTCTCACCTGTGTTCTTAAGGTAACCCATCTATGGAGTTCAATGAATCAAAAGTGTAGCTCTTGTTTTAGTAGTCTTTTAGCTTTGTAACTTATGCATGTCTGTAATTTACTACTATAATATTGCCCTAAAAAAGTGTTACATCTAGTAATTAAGTTTCAACTTTTCCAGTAAATCGTATTGGTAATTAGTAATTTCGTAGCAATTACGGATATTGGTTTACTCTTTAATTCTTGTAGGTATTGTTATCTTGTTCATTTGAACCATATTGCAAAAAAAAAAATCTTGGTTAGAAGTTATTATGATGACAAATAGTTATTTAGTTCATAAAGAAGTTAATTGCAATTCTCCAAAATCTAAATAGCAATTATAATAGTGATGTGTAAAATGAAAAAAAAAATGAATTGAACATCTTAATAAATACTATTTGATTTTGTTGATAACTGAAATGGATTTACAATTTTTAGTATATATAGTTAGATATGTTTAGGACATAACTAGAAAAATGTTTTGTTTTAGGATATTTTTCTTTAATCATATCCTAAAAATTAAATAGTAATTATGTATTGGGAATCACCTTATGATAATTAGGATTTTGTTTAGATTCGATTCTTTTGGCATTTATCCACAAAAGTGGAAATTAAAAGACGTTCCTACGTATGGGTATGTAAAAGAATCACGCGTTCATTGCGCGTTCTCCTAACGCTAAATATTTACGTTAGAAAATATTCTCATCTTTCTCTCATATGCCCCATAGTTAATTATATTTATTAAATGCCCCACAAGAAGTTAAGAAACCAATCCAAATTGAAAAATTAATTAACTATCTTTAAAAAAAAATCAATATATAAGAAGAAAAACCACATTCTTACATTGATATACATGTGTCGTTCTTGGAGTTGAAAATTTGGACATCATTATTATTTATAAAGACATAAGGGTCATTTATGATTTATACTAAAGTACGAGGACTAAAGTTGAAAATATACCTCTTTTGGAAACCGTGCCGCGTAAGGAAATATGTATATATGTCTCTCAATGTCTCATCTTTCTCTTCCAATTCCGTTTCGACGTTTTTCCGGATTCGTCTTTTGGGTAAAAAGCTCTCATCTTTTTCCTCTAGATCTTTACGTTTCTTTGTTATTTTATGTTTCTGCTATCAATCTGAACTTCTCTTATCTGATCTCTATTCTTCTAATTTCGCCTTCTCTCTTGATTTGTTCGTATACTTGCAAAATCGCGTTTATTTGTTGCTAAAAACCGAGAAAATTTATAGTTTTTACATGTATGAGTGTGACGACAAAGAAATTAGGAATTGAGGTTTCGTTTGGTGCATCATCTTCTTCGAGTGATGAACTATAGAATCTACCTATGCTTAGGATCTTAAATTCGATTATTTATTGGCCTTTGCATGTATTTGATTTGCTGGTTTATCTCATTACTTGACTCTGTGTGTATCTGTTTGATCCCCATAAGAAAGCTTGGTTTGTGCAATTTGATTGGGATTAGTTATACTGATCTCTAACCTAATCAATGATTAATAAAAATCTCTGCTTTATCTCATTAGTTGGCTCTGATGTCTCTGATTGATCCCCTGATGAAATTTTTGAAGTAAATTTTTGGTTTTTGCAATAAGATTCTCTAATCAAATCAGTGAATTAATAATATTGCTGGTTTATCTCATTACTTGACTCTGATGTGTCTGCACGATTGAAGTTCATGCTTAGATTCTCCAATTTGATTTGGATTTTATTGAACTTCTGACCTAAATTATTGGTTTTTATGGTCTTCTTTTGTAGACTTTTGTTGCTGATTCAGAAAACATGGGAGGTGATAAAGATAAAGGATTTCATGGGTATCCTCCGGCTGGATACCCGCCGGGTCCTGGGGTTTATCCACCTGTTGGATACCCACTACAAAGTTACCCTCCACCCGGTGGCTACCCACCTGCTCCTGGTGGTTATCCTCCAGCTCCTGGTTATGGAGGTTATCCTCCTGCACCTGGTCATGGTGGTTATCCTCCTGCTGGCTATCCTGCTCATCACTCAGGTACTGTATATCCTTTGCTAATGCTTTTCCGGTTTCCCCGCATGTAGTTTGGCAGTATCGTAAATGTGGTAAATGTCACTTTGGAATGAAGTTGAAACTGTTCAATGTGGTGAAGTTTTCTATATGCTGTTTCTGATCTTGTAGTATCGTAAATGTGGTGAATTTCACTTTAGCAAGAAGTTGAAACAAATAATTTTGTATATATGTTCATTGCAAAAAAGCCTAGATTTCATATCACATTTGGTGTTAAATGTGGTCACCTTTTGAAAGAAGTTGTAACAGTGGATTTTGTTGTCAAAAAGAATGAAACTTTTTGTTGGTAGCTAACAGGAATCCATAGTCATTGAGTGTTATTGTTATGCAAAATTTTGTATTCCAAAAGACCATTGCCTTTCGCTGTCCATGATTCGACCACAAATTAGTTGTCCAAAGATCAAATTTTGGAAGTGGTCTTATATAGTACCATTTTCGAATCTTATTGAGCATCATAAAGATAACTTTGCAGATTCTACCACTTTGGCTTCTTCTTAATGCAATTACCTTTACTTGTTTCAGGACACGTAGGGGGAATCGGTGGTATGATTGCAGGTGCTGCAGCAGCCTATGGAGCTCACCACATAGCTCACAGCTCTCACGGCCCTTATGGACACGCTGCATATGGTCATGGCTATGGCCATGGTCATGGCTATGGCTATGGTCATGGTAAGTTCAAGCACGGGAAACATGGAAAGTTCAAGCATCATGGAGGCAAGTTTAAACATGGGAAGCATGGGATGTTTGGAGGAGGTAAGTTCAAGAAGTGGAAGTGATCTTACTAAAAAAACCTTTTGTGAATCTGTCTTAATGAGAAATCGCTGGTTCAAGTTGGAATAATTGAAACTTAATTAGTATAAATAAAATTGCATTGTGTACTTTCAAGCTTTCTATGGCTTTATAATGACAGATTCTGGTTTCGTTATGTGGTTGATGAGATTTTATATATTATGTTGTATATATATATATATATATTATGCTCAAATTGGTGATTTAAATTAGTTTTTACATTGCTTATAAGCTTATAGAAGTCATCATTATGATCAAATTGGTGATTTATATTAGTTTCTGATATCTCAGTATCATTAAAATATGTTGGTGCAGATTACTAACACCGACAGAGAAAAAAAGTGAGGTTTGAAATATTTTTTCTACTTATATTTTTACTCGTCCGCTCTCTATTGTATATAGCAGCAAACTTATTTTTCAAATACATAAATAATTGATAAATATTATGAATGGTACAAGTTATCGAAACAGAAAAATTGTAACCATTCATAATATCTTATATACAGAAAATTTGGTGCAAAGTATCAAAAAATTTGGTAGAAAAGAACAAAACAAATAATGATTGTCGTGTATCGTAATTGGGAAATTATACATGATACCAAAAAAAAAAATTCTAGTTTGCAACACAAAATGTTGTATAACTTCCCAATTGCGATACACGACACTCAGTATTTGTTTCATTTCTACCAAAAAAATTTTGGTGTAACACGATCTCGTATTTTATTCAATTGCATTTTCTAAGTTTTTTTTTTGTTATGAGGATGAAGGTTCATTCTTTCGACACGTGGACTTGTTTAGATAAATATGATTGAATAAAAGATGCCAAAAATAAAGATTTATTTCTAGATTCTCCAAAACAAAACAAAAATTCTGGAAAAATTGTTGGATTTTTCCAATGGTGGCATGCAAAAGAAATTACAGCAGAAAACAAAATTACCCAAAAAAAGTGACTTTCGGGAAAGCTAAGCGGTGCGAGGAAATCTTTGGACTTAAATGTTTGTTTTTAACTAATACAGAATTAATTATTTGATTACAAATTTGATCAATTTGTCGCCTTTCGTCAATGAGTTGGCTTTGTTATTTCTTCGTCTTTTCGTTGTACGTATGACGTAGTACTTTTTTGCATATAAAACCTAGAAACCAGATGTCTTTCATTTTTTGTTTTGTATTTAATAAATTTTTCGTTCTAAAGTCAAAACATGAATCACATCATCAAGATATCAAAATGTGTTCTAAATAAACTAATCCGTTGACATAAAAAAAACTAATCTTTTACATTTTACAATTATATGTGTGCTTTTCCCAGAAATTAGTATGATTTGATTTGACAATACTCTCGTTATAACAAAACAATATGTGTATGATTTGTTCCAAAAGGTTTTTTTATATACAATAATAGTTCAAGAAGTAGCACATGCTGCACATTGTTACTTGTATTTTCACTTTTATCATGATACAGTTGAAATTCTTAATTAATTTTATATATGATACAAATTTAGAAAATGAAATCTATAAGAAGTTGCAATAAAATATAGCTTAGTTCAAATAGTTTATGATGAATATACTCTTTAAATAATTTTGTATTTTTGTTTTAAAATTATTGATCCTTTAGTATAATGTAAACAATTTTTATGTTTGATTATAATTTATATATCATGAGAGTTTAATGTGTCAAAATTATATGTAACATCTCAACCATCACTACATGTGAAGTTTCATTGTCCGTCTTAAATTTCTAATTTTCTCTTTGTTTATGAGCCAATATTCTATTTTGGAAGTTCGGAAATTTTGAGAATAAATTTTATCCTTAATTACACAATATTAAACATTTATGAAAATTTTAAATATACTATAATTACGAAAATAATTATCGCAATTATTATATGCACCGCATATTTCAAAAATGAAAAGATATTCAATATTTTACATTACCAATTTGCAAAATTCTTAATCTCAACAATATTTTGTACAGTAAATGACTATTAAATTTTTACTTTTTGACCTATTATGTCTATTTTATATCACATAAAGTATCATTCTATAAATTAATATTTGATAAAATAATAACTCGCTAAATCAATAAAATTGATTTTTACCAATCAATACCTTTATAAATTATGATAATTGATAAAATGTTATAATATTGATAGTATTGATTTATAAAATTTTACTATATATATTTAATATTCCGTCTATCGAGTAGAATGAAATTAGATTATAAAAAAATTATGAGCGGTTCCAAGAATACCAATTATTTTAAGAGGATAAGATATATAGTGGTTGGAATTTAATTTAAACTAAACCAGATTGATCTATCAATCAATCAATGGTTAAAAATTTAATCGTGTTTGTGATATGAATCAGCCAATCACATGTTTTGGCTGAGCTGGATATCTACTTATACCTGATTTGCCGCATCAGCACTCACTATTCAAATATATTTTTATGTTTCACGAGGATATCGAAATTGAAGTACCATAGATTAAGGTTTTTATTTATTTTATATCAATTATATTTATATCGAATTGAGTTAGATCATAAATGGCTTTAATATACAAGGCTCTAATCCCTAATTGGATCAAATGATCAATAAGATTGTTATTGCTCATTGTGTAACACTCATCTTCAAAAAGAACCTTATCTTTGAGGTTTACAAAACCTCAAATTTGAGGTTCAAGGGAGTCCGTCTCCAAAAACAAAGCCTCAAACTTAATTTAAATTTTTTTCATTTTTGCATTATAGTCTTTACTATTTATAATAATTCACTAAAACTCTTAAACTGCTATAAATAACTATAAACATACATTAAAAATATTACAAGCAATATTTATCAGTAAAAAATTACATTATAATATGAGATTACATTAAAAGTACAGAAATTAAATTACAAATTACAAGTAGAATACTAAATTACTAAACAAAACTATTCTTGTGTAAATTTTGCTTTGAATGTTATGTTATATTTTTTTCTATATTACTATTTTTATTTTCAGTTTAAAGTGCTTATTTAATAATTAATATGTGAAAACTAAATTTGTAAAAGAGTTTTAGGGACTAAATTGATAAACAAATAAGTAGTAAGATTAATTATAGGATAGATAGTTAAAAAGACTAAAATGTAAAAAAAAAAAAAAACCATGAAAGCTCAAATTTGAGGTTTCACTATTCAAAACCTTAAATTTTGAAGTTCTTAAGTTGCTTTTGGAGAACATAAAACCTCAAAAACGAGGATTTGAGGTTTCTTTTGAAGATAAGTTTTTTTTCTTTTTCATATATAACTCATGTACGCGATGATGCTGCGTGTAACCCTTGTTTGGCTGGATCTAGTGAGGTTTTATCAAAGGACAACGGAGGTTCCTATATCTATATCGAGCTTAGGTCACCGCCGATGTCTCTTTTCTTGCTATATGCTTTGTTCGATGGGTTAATGGAGTGTACGATTTCACCGATAAGGATGGGCATCGGGACTTTTTGGTGTCAAGTGGTTTCGGCGATGGGTTTAAAATATATAGGCCACCTTTTATCTTTCCTGGCCTCCTCTTCTCCCTGGTGTCAAATGGTTTCTCAGAAGCACCTCCTCTTGTGACTGGATCGAGAGTTTCATCGTCTCCAATGAACTTCTTTGGCTTGTTGGATCTGTAATTTTTAGTGGCGGTAGAGAACTCCGTTACGGTTGATGAAAATTTTTAGTTAAATTTGTTTCTGCTTTGTTATTTGATTTTTTAAAACCGAAAATTCCCTATAACCTTTAGTTAACTGGATCGGTTCGGTTTGATTTTGTAAATTTATTTTTCAAAATATAAAATAAATATCCTTTAACCAAAAAAGATACTCTCGTATACAGACTATCAAGAGATTTCTAAAACAAGAAGCTTTAAGCTTTATTAAGATAGAAATATAATTTAGAAATTAAAATAGTTCAATAGAGTTTTATTGACTGTAAGATAAGTAAAAGAGAAAATTTAATATAAAGACACCAAAATTAAATGACTTTTGGATTAATATCAGAAAATGGAAAGAACTAGAGTTCCTCCAAATGATAAATTTTTAGGATTATCTTCGATGTTTATATAAGATGCATATTATATAAAATTACTTTGTGATAAAACTTTAAAAATATGTGTTAATATTAGGCTTCTTAATATTGGTGTGTGCTTGATTGTGAGTCTTTCACGTAGCAAAAGGTTTTAAGAAAGATATAAAGATATTATTTATTCTAAAAATATCTGAGATCAATGTGTTATTGAATTCGTTGAGATCTCTTTGGATTTATCGAAAACAAGGAATAGAGAATACTTTTCTCTCAAAAACTCAAAACCTTATAATTTTATTAATCAATCAATTGTCAACAAAAAAACATAAACAACTTATTTATAATAAAGCATAAAATCCTTGGGAAAACTCTGGAATATTTTAAAAAAATTTAAAGATAAACACTAAAAGAAATAATATCATTAAACACAAATAAATAGAAATGATCCTAATTATGCGATGCATCAGGTTTTGCCGACCAAGAAATATTCGTTCTCGAATCTTCTATAAGGTTTTCATCATATGAGCTCTTAAAAAATTTATTGTTAATAATATATCTTAAAATTATTTTAAGAAATAAGTATAAAACATGTTTTGTTAGAAAAAAAGTAATTTACATAAGTTCGTTTTTCATGAATAAATTAATTTAAATTCCTATATTACAATATCATTATTAACATATTAAAAATCTAGAACACATACAATAGCTTTTGGTTTCATCTTAACGATTGTTTTTCCGACCATCTTTTGAGATCAGGAAAAACGGCTTTGGTAACTGACAATTATGCTCTTGCTTATATCTGGAGGATATGTTCTTCCAGAAAGATATATGTTGTTCATCTGCTCTCCATGTTTCGGATCATATCTAGGTTTCCAACCGAATATATTTTTCTTCTCGTACTTTCACTCGCCAAAGTCTTTCGCTATTTCTTTATCTCTTATCATTTTTTGACAACATACTCTACCTCAGTCTTTGTCACCAGCTCTTATTTTTTATTTTTATATTGGGTTCTATTAAGAAGTTGTTTGATTTTGTGGTATTATTTCTTTTCCGTCTTCATATTTCAATCCACCATAATTTTCAATCTCTATTAGAAGCTTCACCGCCTTCCTTCCATCTTCGGATCCATATTTCTCCTATGTTTCATATCTTATATTGGTTCCCAACCGAATATCTTTTCTCTCTTGCACCTTCACTCGCCGAAGTCGTTTGTCATTCCTTGTCTCTTGGTTTTTTCGACAATATCCTCTAACTTAACCCCTCCGTTAGCAGCTCTCAATTTTTTATTCATATCTTGGACTTTCTTTATGAAGTTATTTGGTTTTGTGATGTTCTTTATTTTCCATCTTCGGATTCACATCCACTATCATTTTTAATCTCTAGCAAAAGCCCTACCGCCATCATCCCTCCTCTGAATCCAAATTTTTGTATGAAAATTGGTTCAAGAAAAAAAGAAATTATCTCTGAATTTTCAATCTATTTAACCATTTGATCAATGAATTAAATACATGTATGTGTTTATTCGATTTATTTAATTCCATTAAATTGAATAGGTTCATGGATTAATCTAATCATTTTGCTCTTAGATTTATTTAACATTTAACCAATTTGAATAATGAAATAGATTGAATTATACTCAATCAATTTTTTAGTTCAAATAATTAGAAACGTATGATAAAAAATTATTGGTTTTAAAAAATATAAAAATATAAACATCTAAATTTGAAATGAAATGTTTAAATTTTATTAAAATAATAAAATTTAACCTATATTAAAAATAGAATGTAAAAATTAAAAATTTTATTATTTAATTTTGTTTTCGGGTGTTTTATTTTTTCAATTAAAGAAAACAATAATAACACAAGATTTTTTATACGTGTCAAAATCTAATCGATTAAACGACACATAATGTGATCCTACTAATTATAATTTTGATACGTGTCGAGTTATCGTGAGTGTATGATTCTTATAATCAATTTTTTCGTTCAAATAATTAAAAATGTATGATAAAAAAGATTATTGGAGCTTAAATAATATAAAATCTAAAAATATTTAATTTGAAAAGGAAAATTTAATTTTTTAATATAAAATTTAACCTATATTAAAAATAGAAAGTAAAAATTATATATTTTATTTTTTAATTTTTCGTTGGTTTTTCTTTTCTATTAAAAATAAAAAATAACATAATTTTTTTACACGTGTCAAAATTCTATTAATTAAACAATACATATCATAATTTTTGTTAGTTATAATTTTAATACGTGTTAAACTCTCGTAACAACTAAAACTGTTATAATAAAATAAGCTGTTTAGGCCTCATATCATAGACTAGGAAAATGGTTTCGTTCTTTTAGAGGAATATGAAATATTTAGAAATATAATAGGTTTAATCGGAGTTTATAGTAGTACTGATATTATATACATGAATAGAAATAGTCCTTGGCAAAATGTAATAGGCTATTTACATTTTCATCCTTTATCTTATCTGAAGTATGCGTCCCAATGCAATTTGTGTATTAAATTAAAACTCGACAACAACCAGACATTGACTAAAAATAGCATATGAGCATATGAATATTAATATGCGATATATTTAAATAATATACTTTTTCCCGAAATGTAAATTAAAAATAATTTGGTGTGACAACTGGCGTCTTACGAGCCACGATTACTGAGGAAGTCCCTGGTTTTCGATCAAAACCGCTTTGACAAGCCCACTGTTCTATTTTTCTTCATTTAATTAATTTATTTCCCCACATCCTTTCGTTTACTTCAGTTTAATGAACAATTAAACTAACAATTATATATATATATATATGTTTTTTTTATATGTTTGTTTTTGTCGTCTTGGTTTTTGTTGATTGTGGTGTATTAATGTTATTTGTCAAGATTTTTTTTACATATTGTCAAGATTTTGTTTACAAGTTAGGTCGAACGTCATTATCTCTCTTTATTTATCTATTTGTTGACTTTTAACTCCTTTAAAATATCTAAAATTATATTAAAAAAATATTTTTGTGATTATTTGAAAAAACATTTATCATGATATTTATTTTTCTACACTTAATTTTACATTAAAGAATTTTTTGAGACACACATGTTTTTCTAAGAATCTTAGCTATAGAGATTCTCTTTTTTCTCAACTTGTTCAATTATATGTTAGGGATTTTTTTATATAAAATAGTTAATTTGAAGTTAAGATATTTTCTAGAGATCGGACTTGGTCTCTGGTTTTTTTTGTTTTTTTTGTTTTTTTTGGTCAAATGGACTTGGTCTGTAGTTAATTTGGCTTGTTTACTAGCAAAGTACCGAACCATTATTACTTATCGAGATTCGGTTAAGCTCGAGCGAATGTGTTTTATTTTTTGGGGGAGGGGGGGGGGGGTCTATTATATTCGGTTTAGGTAGTTAGATTTCCAGAAAATAAGCATTTGAAGGGTAAACAATTCGAAATTTTCCATTTATTACTTTAGTTTGCCGTGCAAACCAAAGCCTTAAATTACTTGTATAGAACTTGTGATTTTAATTATAAAAAAATAAAACTTGTTATTGTCAATAATATTAACGTTTTCTAAAAAAATCAATCCAGGAGTTGACTTTATTACAAGCTCAAGACTGTGCGGGGTATTCGAATTAAAGTTGACCACCATAACTTTAATGAATTGTAATTTATATGTCTTCACTATTTACTAGTATATGACTGGGATCAATCATTTATTTTCCTTTTTTCTTTCTGTTTTTGTTTTCTTGAAGCAATATTCAATTATGAACTACGTCCGTTCTTCTTCATACACTACCTTCTGGTACGTGACCCCATTTAAAGCAGATTCCTTTTTCTTTTAATGTTTCTCAATCCTCGGTGACTGCTTGATAATCTGGTTCTCGATGCACAACAGCCATGGAAAATATTTTAATTTTAGATATTTTTTGTAAGGGATTTTTAGAGGATATCACAATATCTCCGTCTTAATATTGACAAAAAACTATGACTAGGATACTATGAATCGAGAAGATTGAGTTATTGCTGTTTTAGCTAGAAGACCAGCCTTTTTTATTAGATCCCCCTTTTACAAAATATATAAAATTGATTACTTTATGATGTACATGAAATGACTTAATACCTCCAACTGTCCGGTCTTTTGCTATGTCGTTGCTTTGAAAGGTATAGCGATATTTGAATCTACAGAAAACGTTACTCTAGTGTAGCCAAAACTTTTCACTAGCCACACAACCATTGGTTAAGACTCTAGTAGACTTAGATTACAATATTTTGAGATTAGTTTAAAATAGTGGTCATTCTATTTGATGTCTTTTGAATTTTAACTATGTATACAGATGGGCATAAATTATTAACGGGAGTAAAGGACTTAACGATGTGGTCAATTGATTACTCCATTCTTAAACTAATTTACGCTCCAAGTAAAGCGGAACATAAATAATCAGATCATCATGACTAATTTATATTGAACACTTCCTATATAAAAACATTAAAAGAATTATACTATAAAAATTAACTAACTCAAAACAGTTGTCAACATGTATCTCACGAGAAAAAAATACACTTTTAGGCCCATGCTGATCTCCAATCTCCATTTTTTTGGTATCCGAAAAATTAGGTTTATAGTTTTCTTGGACCAATAACAAGAATAGGGTAAATGGAATTCGATTTCAGGATATGATCATACTTTTTTCCAAGAATTTCCTAAGATCAACTAGTATAGCTAACGAATTCATCTCCATAGGCCACCGTGTCTTATCAAGTAACTAGAATGAAAAGTTATAAAAATTTTAAAATATTATGTATTTTACTATTCCTTTGGATAAATATTAAAAAAAAGTTATGTTGAATAAAAGAAGAATATTAACAATATCTAATTACAGTTGCAAGTTGCAGGTTGGGTACAGACAATCTAATTCATCACTGTCACATCAGATTTTTATTTTCTACTTTAGATTACTGTAACTTGATACCGTGTGGGGGCATATACAGAAAACAAACAAGACAATAACTTTTTAATGTCTTTATTAAAGGGACCAACATAGGAAATTACTAGTATTTAAGATATTCCCGTCAACTTGTCGTAACATTTAATATTATTGTTTACTACTTGATATTTCTTTTTGAGAGTGAAAACTGAAAGCTGTTTTGTGTTTTTTTTTTCTCTAATGAAGCGAAATATTCAAATGAAATGATGTTGACTGAACGGGAAACCACGGCCACCAGTTACATAATGATCAAATCCGGCATAGTGATCCAGACTTAGCTCCGAATCAGTAAAGATAACAGTAAAAAATGGTTACGTAAGCAGAGACTGTAAAAAAAAAGGGGTAAACATCAACAAATACGGTAGTAGTAATTAAAATATACGATAGTATATTAAACAAAAATATATCTTTTAAAAAACCAGAAGATATAAAACATTTATGTAGTTACTTACATTTTAAAGCATTATATAATATATATGTGTATTTTTAAAATGATTTGTCGGTACAAAATTTTTGTTTTATAGTAATTGTTTCTTGTTTTGTTTGTACTTTTTCATATTACTATACTCTTGGTTAGTGACATAGATAGCTCGTAAAGAATTACCGATTAAAAAAAAGGAATTCGATTACTGGAAATATATCAGTCAATTAATCTATTAAATTTTGTTAGGAAAAAGTAAAATAAAACTTCGAGCTTGAATAATTATTACGGAGAAAGATGAATGTGATATTTTATTAATTTATTGATATATTATATTAATCAACCAGAGATGTGCATAAATCCATAACTTTTTCTAAATATTATTCTTTATTAGGTAAGCAATTTTATTTGAAATTAAGAGTTTTAGATGATACTCCATTTAACTTAATCAAGGTAAATGAATCCATTTGAAAGCGATGTTTATGAACTAAAAGTTATGGTTAGTAATTTTGATTCCCACATTAGAATGAATATCAATAGTCTACTAAATTATCCAAGTAAAAATGATAGAAATGATATATGTTTATAAATTCCAAAACATTGAAAAGCTATAGTTATAATTGCTAATATTGATGATGATGTTAAAGACGAAATTATGTTATGATCCCTGGTCTTGATAGAATATACAAGATTAGACCAAGAATTTTTTTGTTATAAAAAATAATGAAATAATTATATGTTATAACCGGTGCAGTTATTATATTTAGAAATTTTTACAAATTTTCTTGCAATTTGAATATAAATACTAAAATATTTTGATGCAATCAAAAAGTAAGAGATCGGTGATATTTAATCATTTTCATATTAAAAATAATTGACTGGATGTTTGTGGGAAAGAAGGTCGGAGAGAATATACAAGATTAGACCAAGAACTTCTTAGTTACAAAAAATGAAATTATGATATATATATATATATATATATATATATATTTATAACCGGTTCAGTTATTATATTTAGAAATTTTCACAATTTTTTTGTAATTTGAATATAAAAATACTAAAATATTTTGATGCAATCAAAAAGTAAGAGATCGGTAATATTTAATTATTTTCATATTAAAAAATAATTGATTGGAGATTTGTTATGACGTGGACAATGACCTCTTTTGTCATGTGGTTATTGACAACAGTATTTGTCCGGTTATATTTGTATGCTAAACGAAGTAAAAAAAATTTGTTCCTCAAAAAAGTCAGTAACTAACCATTCTTAAATGTTGAGCTCATTTTGTTGTAACTATACACTCTAAAATAGTATATTATTACTATATCATAAATTGTTCTAATTTAGTAGAATTTAATAAATTAAACACCTCTAACATACAAGATGATCAATCAAATTTATGTTTACAAACAAAAAATTTCATGACGCAGTTAATTTAATTAACCTATTGAACTAAGTTCAATAAATTATGAAACATCTAAAACCATTCTATATTTTGAAAGAGGACTTTTTCACCCTAAAAGAAAACCTTTTTATGATCATGGTTCGAGGAGATGTTAAGTCCAAAGTCAAGAACGTTGCAGCTACTAAGATTTCTAACAATTTTTTGAAAACAATCTAACTGAAAAGTTTGAAATTTTATAAAACTCAAACTATGATGTATTAATACTTTTATTTGATATATAAATCATATATATATATGGGAAATTTTTGCGAAGTCTCATGGGTACTTGATTCCCTCTCGCTTCGTTTGTCCTTTTTATCCTTTTAGTTGATGCCATCTACTAGATTATATAATTTCTCTGCACTTCCTCTGTCCTCGGGGTCCGCACACGTGTCTTTCAGCTTATATTTTTATTTTTTAAGAGTAAGATTACAATCGTGAATTTAGTCTAACATTCAAAAACAAAAAACAAATTAGTCTGACACCCAAAAACGACTATTTTTAAAGTAACATATACCTTGAGAAAAAAAAACATATACCTTGAGAAAAGTAGTTAATCTCCTTTCTTCTGTTATCGATCAATCTATTAATCGTGTAATACTTATTCAAATATTTTAAGATGATGCTTGTAATGATTTATTTGTTTATAATGAATGAGAGTTTTTGTTAGGATTTTAATGTTGGAATTATTTACAAAAAGATTTTTAAAAAAAAATAAAGTACATACGATTCAGTATTGACTAAAACACCTCTATATTGGGGGGGGGGAGATATATCTGTTCTTTTTCTTGGACTTATATATTGTGAAGTTCACACTTATAAAAAATTCAAAAAGTATTTTGAAAAAATTACAATGTATATACAAGCTCAAATCATGGGAAAATTCTCTTTTTCTGTATATATACACACATACAAATGTAAAAACCAAACATATGTGATTCAGAGAGATTCAAACGATTTGATTATGTCCAAAAAACTATAAGAATCGGTTTGGAATACGGAAACCCTAAAAGTCGTGTCCATTGTGATTTGTAACACGTGTAAGTTCAAGGACACGTTTTACAAAAGTAAAATTATCATTCCACGACTCTGAGATGATCGCCGGCTACGGTTAGGCGTTAGGCTTCCCTAATTATATTTTATTCCACAATTTTCTTCAGTCATACATGACGTGAAACGTATTTATGTATATATGTACAATGTATATCACTATTCATGCATGTTTGATGTATGTATACGTAAGACCAAGCTTTTTCAGGCATTCATTTATGAATATTTCATGTGAATATTTAGTTCATCATTTTTAAAGATGCTAGACAACAGTTGCTATTTATGGGAATGTGGTTATGTTATACAGTTTTATACACATTTTGTGACTAGGACATATATATCCATATATGCATATCGATCCCATTTATGCCAATTAACTAATGCTAGATTCGGGGCTAGAACCAAGAAGGCAATAGAAGATTTCCAGTGCGAAAACAAACAAATAGAGACGAAAACTGCCACATTTATAGTATTAAAGTGAATTAACACAATATATATTGCAAAAAGTTTAAATAAATAAATCCAGATTTCCTCCGAGGGAAGTAGTGATATATTTGGTTTTTATCGTATTTTAGTATGTGTTTTTTATTTTATGTTTTTAGAGTTTTATCAGGTTAAATATCATGATAGGAAAAGTTATAATGCATTTGAAAGCAAGATTTAGAGCAAAAGATGCAGGATCAAACATATATGTCTGAAGTTTTCTTTTATTTGAGGAACTTTTCACCGATGGATTATGCTAAATTTTGGATATTTGAGTTAGATTTCATTTGAAAGTGATTTGAAGTCAATCCAACAGTAAGATCAAAAGTTATGACGATTTTTGTGAAGACAGTCCAGTCTGGCGAGCAGATGAAGCATGCGTAGAAGAAAGACGTGGGGAAGAACCAAATCAATCGATCTAACTCCAGATCGATCGATCCCAAAATACCATAAGTTTTCCAATTGATCGATCCAGACCCGATGGACCGACCAGATCGACATGTCTGTAACCAAATCGATCGATTCAGTGTTGGATCGATCGATCCGAGTCTCAAAACCTGCCCGAGAAAAATGGAAAAATTGCTCTTTTTCCAAATTTGTTTAGAATTTGAACCTAAAACTTTTTAAACCTATAAATACTTGTTTTTAAGCCATTTTTTAGGATATGCTTATTTTATTCATTGAATCATTGAATCAAACTTCTTCGGTATTTTTATTGGATTTCTTCATGAGTTCTTCATCAAACCTTGGTTTTTTCTCAACTTCCATGGCTGGATAGTTCTCTAGTTAGGGTTTAGGGTTTCGAAGGAATGAAGAACCATTAAATCAGACACAAATAGGGCTTTTATCTTATGACATCTTCATCTATTGTTATTATTAATGTTTAGACTATATTAGCTACCTAGTTTTATGATGATAGATTAAATATATTCTCCAAAAACTTATAGGTTATCGGATAGAACATAGATGAGCGGATCGTCTTTAGCCAATGAAAGTTGATGTTAAGGCGATACGTGAACATATCGAACCCATTAGTTAATGCTTTAGGACTTTAAGTTCAAGTGAAAGTTTAAATACTTAAGTGGTTAGACATAGTAATTGATGTCACGGAAGTGGATTGATTAGACGTTTATGTTCGAGTTTGAGATAGTTCTTAATTAATGCCATGAATAGTTGTCTGGTTCGTGATTTTTGATTTTTGGAGAATTCCCTAAAACCTAACGCTTTTAATCATTAAATTTACTTTGTTATTTTTTAATTGATTTCTTTGGTTTTACAATTAAACAACAATTCTTTTTTTTTTTAATCTTAGTTTAACATTTTTTCGATAGAATTATAGTGCAATTTGATATCTGAAAATTCGATTTTTTCTATCTGTACATTTGCAGTATTATAGTTGAATTTAAAACTCGTATATGAAATAGTCCACGTAAATCCAAGTAAACTTCTGTCACGCACGCAAATAGAGGTAACCTGTTTGCATGTTCTTTTTTTTGTTTGGTAAAGTATGTTTGCATGTTAAGAAAAGATACCGTCGGTCTAAGGTACGACAATCATCAAACTTGTGATGTTCCTGATATTTGTGAATATCTTCATATATTTTAGTGTTTAATTCGTGTAACACTTGTGAATATACACAACAGTACACACTCCAATTTCTCAAGTAGCCTACTCGTTTTTTTTTTGTTTTAAATTGATTTTTCTATAAAGAAACAATTATTTACAGTTAAACTGGACAAATTAAAACTGAAGGACCTGGAGCAAAAAAAGTAGAGGGAAATAGTGTTCCTCGTACAGCAATCTGCGACTCTCTACTCACGAACCAGCTGCAAAGGAGATCATAATAATTGATTCGTTAACTATTAGTTAATAGCTACTCGAAATTTTGTTTTATAAATATGATTAACTTATATTTCAAGCTTTTTCACTTTTTAATTATGGTTGATGATCAAAACGTTTATTGCATCTAAAATTATAAAAAATTCAATTTATTTTTATTTAACAGTTCAATTTTTATATAGATTTTGGAAATTAGATGTTCTATACATAGATCTAACTTACATTTCAAGTTTTTTCACTATTATTTTAATTATAGTTGATTATACCCTAAACGTTCATTGCAAATAAAATTATCAAAATATTCAGTTTTTCATAGATTATGGAAATTCGTTTGAATTTCAATATAAAATTATCTGGTAAACAATTAAGTTATTAAAAACACACACACACATATATACATATATAATTATTCAAGTTTATAAATACTTAATATATACTAATATTGTTCTTTTTTTACAATAAAAAATCTAAAAATGTTGTTCTTTATTTTTTTGAGAAAGGGTAACACAATGTTGTTCTTACTCGACGGTATTGCTATATGCTACAGAATTTTTTTTTTTGGTTCGAAAATTAATGTATGAATGGTTGAACTGTAACAAGCAATACAAAACAGATGAAACGAACACAGAAAAAAATATATAGCTAGTGCATAATAAGCTAAATAGAACAAATTGTAGAAAGTTTTTGAACGATGAGTTAAAGATATAAAAATAAAATAAAACTTAAAAAATAGTTATTATAACTTTCAAACTTTACCTAAACATTTTAATAGTAAAAATATATTCTGATAAAAAAAACTACCAAAAACAATATCTTTAAGTTTGTGCGATTTTTTTTTGATTAAAACAAACAAAAAAGAGGAAAAAAGCTCAAAGGAACATCAAAAGCCCATGTTTACTTTTTGTCTCCATCTCTTTTGTGTACCTTGCGCAACAAATTGTTTTTGCTCAAACATCTGCAAAACATAATATTACTTGAATGCAACGCAAAATGTGTTTTGTCGTGAAACAAGCACATAATTAAACCGAATCACAATTCACAATTTCACATCCTAATACTTTTTTACAAAAACACACCTGTAACACTTACGTCCACTGAATAAAATACTAAATATTTTATCAAAAAATAAAAATAAAATACTATAAATATCCTTAATCATGTTTTCATATATAGTTTATTCATGTCACTTCATCCATTAATGAAAATATATTTCCATATATACACACCATACATAACATATATATATATATATATCCGGATAAATTTCTAAACGGAAAATACAACAAAAATTAATATTGAAGATTTGATTCTTGAACTAAACCTACGAATCTTCATCTTTTTATCAAAAAAAAAACTAAACCAACAAATAAAATTGTCACTCAAATGCTGCTGCTAGGCCACACATTTGGCTTAAAGCATGTATATACATATATTTGTTAAAGTTTAAAGCATGTAATTGTATTGGTAATGTTCCGTAAACAACTTATACTAATTCTGTGAAATGTATAATATATCAACTAAATTGTCACTTTGAATATTCTATATATTACGTTTATAATAACACCGTCATGATTGCACATTTGCGCGCCATGTTTGATAAATAAATTCCGTTTGACAATCATATAATATAATTATCTATACACAATAATATATACATAATTTGAAGAAGTCGTACCACGGATATACTACGTACAAATGAGCAGCGAAAGACGAGATCTTACTTCTTAAGCCGCGTAACGATGGAACGGACATATTTATTCGACCGCGTAAATATGTTTCTGGTTGAAAAAACATTAAATTTGGAATCGTTCTATGATTAATACCCCCAACTATATAGGATCAGTGTTCTACTTTTAAAATTTATGATTTTTGTTTTTATTAATAAATTTGGAATCGTTCTATGATTAATTTCCTCAACTATATAGTCAGTGTTCTACTTTTAAAACATACGGTTTTTGTTTTATTAATTAAAGATATGTGGAGATGTCGATGTTTCTTCAATATGAAAAGTCACATATTCTTATCTTCTAAAGGATTATATATGAGTGCACAACCTTGATAAGACAAATGTCACTAAACTATGCATTGATATAAGTTTGTTGATCTCTGACCAATTTGACTGTCTCAAATTCAACATTTTAGGTCAAAGTGTATAGTTGTATTGTATAATTCCAAAAAAAAGAAAAGAAGAGTGTATTGTTGTATAGTGTTAGTTCGGTGCTTCTTTTAAGTGAAAAAATGTTATCACTAATTTTTTGGATCCATTCATTATAAATATTATCACGTATGGTTTTAGATTTATAGATAAAAGTTAGAATCTTTTAACTAATAAAAATTAAAAGATCTCCAGATTTACACAATTCATGCATATCAGTGTTGTTAGTTCGTTAATTATATTTTATCTATATGGTGGGCATACATATATGTTGTAACTAGTATGCTTCTAACAGTTGTTATTATACTTATATATGTAGTTATGTCTATATGTATTAATTTTACAAGATGTTTGGTGATCGGTGATAGTTAGACTATTCTAATTTTCGAAATTAAGAAGGATGCAGACAAATAAATACTCAAGTCTTTGGTCACAGATCCCCCAAGAAAATATTTATGTTTTTATTTTACTGGCACAAAGTCAATTGATATTGAATATAGACACAAAACACAAGTCAATGGATATTAAAACATTTCTCAAAACTAAAATACTTACTGAAGTTGATCGTATCTGTAGTTTAAACCTACTTGTATGATTTGAAAAATAAAAGTCAAGTTTTATTTATATATATGTAATCTGATTTAGTTACAATCACATATCGGTTTTGGTTAAGCTTTTTTGTCAACCATATAGGTTTTGATTAATTCGTATAAGCTACTAAATAAAGTAACAATATATGGCTGTCATGCACGGTGGACGTGGGAGAGAAATTAGTATCTATGAATTAATGAATAATTAAGTTAGTAGCAAGTGGGCTTACCATTAGTGACATATATAATCATATGTAATTAATCCTGCAAATTTGTAATTGTGTGTCTTTTGTTGTCAATGACCACGTGGTTTTTTCGTAACCGTCTAATGATAAGATTCAAATTTTCATTAACAAATTATTAATAAAATCACGTAAGCATACAGTATATAATTTATACCCGAGACTAAAGTACTTACGTATAAACTTAGATATATATATATATATATTGGCTTTTTAGGTAGGAAAACAGTATCAGAAAATATGATGCAAAATCTAATACTAATCGATTTTGATGTAGGAAAATAATGTCAATAGAAATAAAGTCATATTTATAAATTGTTTTAAAATATGATTTTAGTAGAAGATATAGATTATTTTCATTAAGGCATTTTGAAGAAATCGAGTTACTATGTTCTTAAAAATCCTTTGTTACCTAACTTAAGTAGCGGACGCAAAATCATACATACATGTATCATCAATCATTATTATTTTTTCTTATTATTACCAATTGATAAATTTTAAAATATATTAAACAGATATAAACACAAAGAGGTTAGTAGTACTTAGTAGGGTACATAATTAAAGAACTAATATAATCCATACGAAGTGTAAGCCAACAATTAATTAACATGGCAAACATTTAATTAAAAAAACCACCCATTATACCTCCTTTGTCTGTTCTTAAGGGCCAAAATTGCCCCTTTCCTTATCCATAATTAAAAAAAAAAGACATAATTAATAAACGATGGCTAATTTGGTCAAAATCTCGCACGCTTTTTTTTTCACACGTGCTCTCGTCACTCTCTCACAAATGAGCTGGCTCAAAAAAGGTTCCTTTTAGGAAACTCCCTCTCCAAATTGTTTATTTATTTTCTCTCTTCCACTGCCTATAAAACCCATCCATCTGTGGCACTTGATTTTTCATCTCAAACAAACACATACCTCCATTAGAGAGAACTCCCAAACATACTTCAAATTTCCACTGTTATAAGAAGAATTGGGTTTTGATCAAAAACAAATATAATGGATTTCTCCGGTTTGTTCATCACTCTCTTTGCGGCTGCTCTGTTTCTTTGTTTACTCCGATTTATCGCCGGAATCAGTCGTACCTCCTCCACGAAACTCCCTCTTCCTCCTGGAACAATGGGCTATCCTTATGTCGGCGAAACATTCCAACTTTACTCACAAGACCCAAATGTGTTCTTCGCATCAAAACAGAGAAGGTCAATTTTGCCCTCAAGAAAAAACAGTCTTCTTGAAAATCAACAAGATTCAAATTTTGTTGTCTAAAGCTGAAAAAAGTTTTGACCTTTTTTTACTTTTTATTGATAAAACAGATACGGATCGGTGTTCAAGACTCATGTATTGGGATGTCCATGTGTGATGATCTCAAGCCCAGAAGCAGCTAAATTCGTATTGGTTACAAAGTCTCATTTGTTTAAACCGACTTTTCCGGCGAGTAAAGAGAGGATGCTTGGAAAACAAGCCATCTTCTTCCATCAAGGAGATTATCATGCTAAACTCAGAAAGCTCGTTTTAAGAGCTTTCATGCCTGATTCAATTAGAAACATGGTCTCTGACATTGAATCAATCGCTCAAGAATCACTCAATTCTTGGGATGGAACTAATCTCAACACTTACCAAGAAATGAAAACAGTAAGCCTCCAATTTTACTCTCTCTTTAAAAACAGAATCTCCTCTGTTTTTTCTTCTCAGCCTCAAAAACAGAGCATCCTCTGTTTTGTAACAGAGCTTCCTCTGTTTTATAACTGACTCTTGAAAACTCTGTTTTCTTACTCAATTTGGTTTCTTTTTTTTGTTTCATCAGTACACTTTCAATGTGGCGTTAATCTCAATACTTGGAAAAGACGAAGTTTTTTACCGAGAAGATTTAAAACGATGCTACTACATTCTAGAGAAAGGTTACAATTCGATGCCGATTAATCTTCCCGGAACATTATTCAACAAAGCCATGAAAGCTCGTAAGGAGTTAGCTCAACACCTAGCTAACATCTTATCCAAAAGAAGACAAAACTCATCTTCACACACCGATCTTCTCGGATCATTCATGGAAGACAAAGAAGGATTAAGCGATGAACAAATCGCCGATAACATAATCGGAGTAATCTTCGCCGCTAGAGACACAACCGCGAGTGTGCTGACGTGGATTCTCAAGTACTTAGCTGATAATCCAACTGTTCTAGAAGCTGTCACTGTAAGTAACACTTTTCAATAGAAACAGTTAGAGAGAATCTCATAAGGGAGTGGCAGTTTCGTAAATTAATGGTGTTTTATTGGGTATAACAGGAAGAGCAAATGACAATAAGAAAAGATAAAAAAGAAGGAGAGAGCCTCACTTGGGAAGATACAAAGAAGATGCCATTGACTTATAGAGTAATCCAAGAGACATTAAGAGCTGCTACAATCTTATCTTTTACATTTAGAGAAGCTGTTGAAGATGTCGAATACGAAGGTACATACAAATATACATAAAATTATATCAACATGTTTACATATGAAATATGCTAAAGTTTTAATCTTCTTTTTTTTATAGGATATTTGATACCAAAGGGATGGAAAGTATTGCCACTATTCAGAAATATTCATCACAATGCTGATATTTTTTCTGATCCCGGAAAATTCGATCCATCGAGATTCGAAGTTGCGCCGAAACCGAATACATTCATGCCATTTGGAAGTGGGATTCATTCTTGTCCAGGCAATGAGTTAGCTAAACTTGAAATCTCCGTTCTAATCCATCATCTCACCACTAAGTACAGGTTGGTACACTTCTAAAATGATAATGGTCCTTTTGAAGTTGACACAAAACGGCGTCGGAAGTTTAATTTTGGGATGTGTTTCTGATAAGGGGTAATTTTGTAATTTTCAGGTGGTCAATTGTGGGACCTAGCGATGGGATTCAGTATGGGCCGTTCGCTCTACCTCAGAATGGATTGCCTATTGCTTTGGAACGAAAATCGAAGTAGAAACTACGAGAATACCCTTTTACCTTTCTAAAATTAGAAAGTGAGGAATTCTTTTTCTATTTAAGAGAAAAAGCTAATTCTCTTTTATTTCATTGGCTATAAAAAAAAAACAAAAGCAGAAATGAAAGTGGAGTAGAAAGGAAAAGAAATCCCAAAATGGGACCCTCCAAGTATATATATTATTTATTTAGTTTAAAAAGGTTTAAAATTTGTAGAGGATTACATTTTTGGGAGAAAAAGGGAATTAGTTATATAAATGTTTCATGTGTATGTAAGCTGGTTTGTTCCTGGTTATCTGATTTTTGGTCGTTTTTATTTTTTATTATCCTCAAATTGTAAATTATTTTGCTACCTATGTAATGAATACGATTTATGGAATTCTCTAAGAGATTTTCCAGAACT
Organism: Cardamine chenopodiifolia; assembly: GCA_963922655.1. Taxonomy (NCBI): domain Eukaryota; kingdom Viridiplantae; phylum Streptophyta; class Magnoliopsida; order Brassicales; family Brassicaceae; genus Cardamine; species Cardamine chenopodiifolia. Next base: position 19,520,104 of record OZ000480.1, on the reverse strand, counting down.
AATCACCGTTTTAAATAATTAACTGACTAAAGTAAACGAATGATACATTTTCTTCAATTCCGAACTGAAAAATCTAGCTTAAAATGGATTTCATAATAGCCGGTAAATCATTAATAATCATATTAGTATATTACCTTATTTGATCACACTTGCAACAAAAAATAATACAAATCAGTTGCCAAAAAATAATATCAAATTGGAAGATTGAAATAACAACTTATTTACTCTTTTTTTTACTGCACCATTGCACCAAGCCACCAATATTACTGAAAACATGTTCACGTTTTCCATTTCTTTTTTCGACGATCAGGTTCTTAGGTTGATGAACTCATAAAAAAAAAAAACTGGAGGTAATATTTGTAGTATATAAAAATGGATATTAATAATATATGACATCGACTAATAGTTTACCATGCACTTGGTTACTTACGTAACACACTAACACTTTTTAGTTTAGATGATAAATTATTAAATTTTCCTGGTCAGAAGAAGTCAGTGCCTTTCGTGAAAAGTTATTTATTGAATCAAAGACACTTGGAGTGACCCAAATTTGAGACTATTTTATAGAATAGATTATAGAATAGCGTAAGAATTGCTAAAAGCCGATTCCATTCTAATATTTTTCTTACGGACGACTTTGACCATTAGTCGTGAATTATGTGCCCATCCGGTCAATGTGATTAAATTTTCGGTATTTGGAGTTTGCATGTTACAAGAATTTACTGCTGCGGATAGGCTCGTTATATGACTATTATAATTGATTTAACTTTTGTATTTGAAAATACACAGCTGTAATTTTTGTTTGTTAAAGAGCTGTAGTTTTATTAATCTCTGTCTTTATTTAACCATTATATATTTGTTCTATTTTTCTGCTAAAATAAAACTAAAAATAAAATCAAATTTTTAACAATTGTATAATGTTGCCGTCATAATATTAGGGTACGAACGTTGGCCAAATAAATATTATACTTTTTGACTCAAACAAATAACTCCATACCGAAGAAAATCTATGTACTTGACCTTTTTTTTTGGTGTTAATGTTACTATGTGCTTGACTTGTAAAACTTATATTCATCTTATTATTTTTCTTTTCAAAGTATATGTCTCTCTTCTGTTTTCGTTATTAGGTAAGAAAAGTATCCTAATTATTATTTTTAGATAAACAAGTATCCTAATTAATTCAAGTGTTGTTTCTTCTTCTTTTTTTTTTTGGCTAAAGTCCTTATTACAGTGTTAGGTAGGTAGTTGCACTATAAGTTATTAAATTTTATGGTTATATTGATTGTGAAGAATAAACAGTCTGTCAAAGTGCAGAAGTGACTGTACTTTAGGATGTTGATTGATTAGTTGGCTGTAATCCACGGTTTAACGATTAGTGGAATAAATTAAAGTGATTAGGGAAGGACGAATGGAAATACAAAATATCTAAATCGAGACTTCATAACAAGATAAATAGTATACGTATATATATATATATACACATATATATGATACGCATGTTCATGAAATTTATACAGTGATACAGGATTTAATTTGCCTGATTAAGTCTAAATGTGACGACTTAGTTCGCATGGAGAATTGAACACATGCACATAAAAATTATACGGGAGTTTACGCTTTTCCCTTCGTCCATGAGACCCCCTGCATCACTCACCCTCACTTGGGTTATTTTTATTGAAGAAATATGTTTCATGTAAAAAAAAAGTATAAGCATTTCTACTTAATTCAAGAGGTATTAATTCTTTATTGTTGACATGAGACATGAAAATGAAATATATAAATAAGTTAATTAGTTTCCGTTAAAGTTTCAAATACTTTTGAAATCATCACAATCTTTCACGTGATTGTCATAAGCATAGTAGGAAGTGACTTGGTTTGTATGTGGTTATTAATTAATTAATTAATGAAAACGATTTGCAACAATCCATTTGATCTTTATGTGTTTATAGTGGTAATGCTTGTTTCATGATATCTACCAGAAAAGTAAGTTTGTTTGTTGGACGTAAATCTTATTACTTTTTTTTATTAAGTATTAGCCCCTTGCCACTTATACACCAAATATGTGGTCCGCTACGCTAATGATAGTGATTAGTATGATTTAAATTCAAATGATTAATATTCAGTATTTTCAGACAACCAATTGATGAACTTGCATATAGAGAAATTTCGTAAATCGGTTGATTTGGAAACGATATGAAGGAAAATTTGTGAATCAAAATTTTTTACATCAAACCTTCTTGCAAGTTTCTAACGAGTGTGACTTTGGCTCTGACTTTTAAGATCATGAGGAAGAGAAGTTATAGTCGATCTTGTCTCCGTTTGGGATCACAAATCTAATCCTATGTTTATCTTTGTTTCGATTATTCGTTAGGACAAGGCTTTATTTATTGTGATCAAAGGTGTGACTAGAACTCTCATGGTTTTCCCAAAACTACTATACACGTACATAGTTTTTTTTTTGATCTCATGGTTTTTCCAAAACTACTATACACGTACATAGTTTTTTTTTTTTGAGTCTGTTTAAGAACGTCCTTGTCTCTCTATAGCGACACCGATCCTTAGATCCATTTGCTATGTTTTCGGCATGACCTCATTTTTAACTCTGACATTGAGTGGTGAGTCTTCTATATGACAGATTTAGTAGGCAATCATCTAACATAGAAAACCAAACATGTGAAAAGAGTAATTGGTATGTTGAGCAACGGTTCTTCAATATTTCAGTCTTGTACGATTCTGTGCAGTCTTGATTAAACATCTGATTTTTTTTGTAACCACCTAACTATCAAGAATGAAGAAGCCCAAAATACTTCTTCTGTAAAATGGCATGTTTATGATGATAATAAGAGTTTGAAAACAGGCCCTAAATATAAAGAAAAGCCTGCAACAAATAACAGCAACAGAGTTGCTCTGCTTCATGCGAAACGTGTGACACTGCCAGCTCATGTACGAAAGGATTTGTCTGCACATGCCATTTCTCTAAGTAACAGATTTGATTCTCTTTGTTCTTTAACTTTTTCGTGTGATCAATGACGTGTAAAACTTAACACATGTCATGATCCCTTCATATATAAAGTCCCTGAATGTAATCAATAAGATTAAGTTGAATACATTATTAAATAAAGTTTCTCTTATTCGTCTTTCTTTTTAAAGCGTTTATGGTATCAGAGCCGGTCGTCCATGGCTGACATATCTGATCCTTCCTCTGCTTTAAGCTTTTCGCATTGTGTTACTCTGAAACTTTCACAAAGTAACTATTTTTTATGGAAAATACAGTTTGAAACATAGTTGAGCAATCAATCCCTGTTTGGTTATATAAACGGTGGAACACCATGTCATGCTACAACGATGACAGTCAAGAATGGAGATCAGGTTACAGAAGCTCTCAATCCTGATTTTACTGTGTGGGTTCGAAATGATCAGAAGATTATGGAATGACTGTTTGGCTCTCTAACGGAAGAAGCACTGAGATATGTGTATGGTCTTCACTCGTGAAGGGAGGTATGGTCTGCACTTGCTAATAAATATAATAGAGTCTCAGTCTCAAGAAAAAGTGATCTCCAACGTAGACTAAACTCTGTCTCTAAACAAGAAAAAACTATGGTTAAATATTTGAACATTGTCAAGCAAATATGTGATCAACTAGACTCCATTGGGTGTCGTGTGCCTGAAAATGAGAAGATTTTTAGGATCTTAAATGGATTAGGACAGGAATATGAGTCTATTGCTACAATGATTGAAGGAAAAATGGATACATTTCCTATGTCATTTGGAGATGTTGAGTACAAGTTGATAAATTTTAAGGACAAAATACAGTCATATGCAGAACGTTCCTCTGTCACACCACATTTAGCTTTTACAACAGACAGAGATTACTCAGGTCGAGGCCGTGGACGTTCAGGAGGATATAGAGGACCTAATAACTACTCAACTAGAAGAGGAGGCTTTCATCAACAAATTTCAAATGGAACTTCTTCTGACACTGGTTCTCGTCTTACATGTCAAATCTACAGTAAATATGGGCATTCAGCTTACAAGTGCTACAAACGGTTTGATCATGCATATCAGTGTGAAGATTTTACTAATGCATTCTCTGCAATGCGTGTGACAGACAACAATACACGGTCTGGTACTAAGTGGTTTCCAGATACATGAGCAACATCACATATCACAAGCTCCACTGTTCATTTACAGTCAGCTCAACCATACAGTGGAGATGATGCAGTGATGGTTGGTAATGGTGAGTTTCTGCCTATCACTCATATTGGTTCAGCTGTTCTACCCAGTCTTCAAGGTAACTTGTCATTACAAGATGTTCTTGTTTGTCCTAAAATTACTAAATCTTTATTATCAGTGTCAAAACTTACTGCTGATTATCCCTGTGCATTTGAGTTTGATTCTGATGGTGTGATTGTTAAGGACAAACTGACAAGACAGCTCCTCACCAAAGGGAGCCGCCATAAGGATCTGTATTTATTGGAGAATCCGAGCTTCATGGCCTGCTATGCAATGAGACAACAAGCAACAAGTGATGATATATGGCGCATGAGGCTTCGTCATCCTCATCAAGACATTCTCCAGCAATTATCAAGAAATAAAGAGATAGTTATCAATAAAACAAGTCAGTGTTTGTGTAATGCTTGTCAAATGGGAAAGAGTAGCAAACTTCCTTTTTCTGCTTCAAGTTTTGTTTCAATCAAACCGTTAGAGCGTATTCACTGCGATCTTTGGGGACCCTCTCCGGTTGTTTCTTGTCAAGGTTTTCGCTACTATGTAATCTTTGTTGACAATTTTTCAAGATTTACATGGTTTTATCCACTACGTCTCAAATCAGATTTCTACTCCGTTTTTTTGCAATTTCAAACATTGGTAGAAACTCAATATCAACAAAAGATTACTCTGTTTCAATGTGATGGAGGGGGTGAATTCACAAGTAAGAAGTTCATTACTCACTTGGTAAACTGTGGGATTTAACAGTTAATATCATGTCCTTATACCCCAGAACAAAATGGCTTAGTGGAACGAAAGCATCGATATATCACAGAGTTGGGAATATCAATGTTGCTCCAAGGAAAAATACCTCATACTCTATGGGTTGAAGCGTTTTTCACGTCAACTTTTCTTGGAAATCTGCTTCCATCTTCTGCATTGCCTGGAAACAAAAGTCCTTTTGAAGTTCTTAATGGTAAACCTCCTGTTTATACCTCTTTGCGTGTATTTGGTAGTGCTTGTTATCCTAATCTCAGGCCTTATTCACATAATAAGTTTGATCCAAAATCACTATTATGTGTTTTTGTTGGCTACAACGAGAAATACAAAGGCTACATGTGTTATCATCCACCAACAAGCAAGGTTTTCATCAATCGAAATGTTTTATTTGATGAGACAAAGTTCCCTTTCTCAGACATTTACAAAGAAAATTTATCACCATTTCACACGCCTATTTTGACTGCTTGGCAAGCACACTTCAGACCTCCTGTTACTACTGATGTTTCTGGTGTTGCTGGAGAGGAAAGTCCTAAGTGTACGACAGAATTAGACTCTGTTCCTATAGGCAACATCTTTCCTTCTCCACCAAACACTACAACCATTCAGTATGATGACTCTGCATCTTTTACTAGTACGGACATTACATTGTCCCCGAATAATTCTTCTGCAAATGGAAATGGCCTTTTTACAGATGCAGATTTTCCTCCTTTATTTTCTACTTCACCAATTGTTCCACTTGCAAACATTCAGCCTCATCCTATGGTAACTAGAAGTAAAGCAGGTATAGTCAAACCCAATCCTAAATATGCTTTTCTTACAGTTAAAAGCACTTATCCCGAACCAAAAACTGTGAAGTCTGCTTTGAAAAATCCAGGATGGATAAATGCTATGGGGGATGAGTTTGGCTCTTTTCATGAAACGAATGCATGAGACTTAGTTCCACCATATGTATGTTTGACACCACTTGGTTGCAGATGGGTTTTTAAAACCAAACTCAGAGCAGATGGTTCTCTTGATAGACTGAAAGCGAGATTGGTAGCAAAAGGTTATGAGCAAGAAGAGGGTGTTGACTTTATAGAAACATATAGTCTAGTCGTTAGAACATCAACAGTCCGATCAATTCTACATGTTGCAACAGTCTACAACTGGGAGATTAAACAACTTGATGTCAAGAACGCATTTCTTCATGGAGATCTTAAAGAAACCATATATATGTATCAACCTCCAGGCTTTGAAGATAAAGAAAAGCCAGACTATATCTGTAAACTGAATAAGGCAATTTATGGCCTTAAACAGGCGCCTCAGGCATGGTTTGATCGTTTCAACACCTTTCTACTTGACTTTGGATTTTTCTGCACCTATTCAGATCCTTCTTTGTTCGTGTATTCCAAAGAAAAAGACCTAATGTTTCTCTTGCTTTATGTTGATGATATGCTTCTCACAGGAAACAACTCCACCATGTTAAATGCCTTGATGACTAGTCTTAGCAGAGAATTTCAAATGAAAGATTTGGGAGGCTTACACTATTTCTTGGGAATTCAAGCACACTATCATTTCATAAGGATTATTTCTTCATCAAGAGAAATATGCAGTTGATTTACTCAGTTCTGCAGGAATGACAGACTGTGCACCAGTTTGCACTCCACTATCTTTGCAGTTGGATAAAGTCTCTGGACAAAAGGATTTGTTTGAAAACCCAACATATTTCAGAAGTCTAGCAGGTAAACTGCAATATCTTACTTTGACACGTCCTGATATTCAGTTTACTATGAATCTTGTTTGTCAAAAGATGCATTCACCAACTGTAGCTGATTTTAATCTACTCAAACGCATCCTAAGATATGTTAAAGAAACAACTCAAATGGGTTTGAATATATTATCCAATACAGACTGTACTTTACGAGCTTATAGCGACAGTGATTGGGCTAATTGTAAAGAGACAAGACGGTCTGTTGGTGGTTTGTGTACGTTTCTTGGCTCTAATCTCATCAGTTGGTCAGCAAAAAAGCATCCTACTGTTTCTAAATCATCTACTGAAGCAGAATACATAACCTTATCCATTGCAGCCTCTGAAATAAAGTGGTTTTCAAATTTACTTCGAGAGATTGACATTTCACAACCTCAGACACCTGAGTTATACTGTGACAACTTATCCTCAGTATATCTGACTGCTAATCCAGCTATGCATAATAGATCAAAGGCCTTTGATATTGATTTTCATTATGTCTGAGAACGTGTGACGTTGAAGACACTGATTGTTAAACATGTTCCTGCATCGCAATAGCTCGCAGATGTTTTTACCAAGTCCTTACCACGAGAACAGTTCTGTGACTTGCGGTACAAACTTGGAGTTGTTCTCCCGCCTACTCCAAGTTTAAGGGGGTGTATCAAGAATGAAGAAGCCCAAAATACTTCTTCTGCAAAATGACCTGTTTATGATGATAATAAGAGTTTGAAAACAAGCCCTAAATATAAAGAAAAGCCTGCAACAAATAACAGCAACAGAGTTGCTCTACTTCATGCGAAACGTGTGACACTGCCAGCTCATGTACGAAAGGATTTGTCTGCACATGCCATTTCTCTAAGTAACAGATTTGATTCTCTTTGTTCTTTAACTTTTTCGTGTGATCAATGACGTGTAAAACCTAACACATGTCATGATCCCTTCATATATAAAGTCCCTCCTGGATGTAATCAATAAAATTAAGTTGAATACATTATTAAATAAAGTTTCTCATCTTCGTTTTTCTTTTTAAAGCGTTTACTAACTAGATTTAAGTCTATCAAATATTTGTTTGGAAATGTATTTTCAGAACATTTTTTATAGAAAAATTTCAGTATATTTTGTCTTATATTGTATGACATATAAAAAATTATTACGGTAAATAAAGAAAAGAACACTCACTAAAGGTTTGAAAATAGTGTGTTTAAAATAAACGTCAATGATAATGAAAATGAACTTATAAACCCAAATCCAATGGTAATCAAAACATGTTTGAAAACCGCATGTTCATGCTGTACGAGATGGAAAGATCTTCTTTGGGTTACTTTTCTGGATCTAGAAAAATGATTTGATTTTCCACGATGATTTCACTATTTAATTTGTGAAAGATGTAAAAACTAAGTTGCAATTTGATCCCTATCCCTATCAATTAATATATCTATATCTATATATATATGTATATCTTTATCCCTATCCTCGAAACAGGTGATCGATTTTGTGTCCATGAGAATTGTTTTGGATTTTGTCATTCCTTGTGTTCTTGAAAAATAATTTGTCAAGGTTTAAAACTTGCAGCTTTCTCAAGATAAATAACTAAAATTTTGTAATTATTAAAAGAAATATTTTCTGATGTAATTTGTTTTAAAATTGGAGATGATCCAATAATTCAAGATTTTTATTATGACTTCGATAATTTATCATGGTGGATTGTGAATTATTTTGAACTAGTTAGGAAGAATCCTATACTATCTAATGAGTAATAACATGAGATAGATGATTTTTTAAAGAAATCTACATCTAATAATGATGTATTTTAGAGAAATGATTAACGTATTCCCAAATACATGATCCAATAAACCCCTTAGTTAATTACTTAACTGTATTGCCCAAATTCAACTAATTAACCAAAACATTTCCTGTAAATGGTTAAAATCCAAAATATTAGTGGTTTACAAATCCATAAAAGTTTTAGTGGCATACAATTGTGAGTTTTGAACATGGGCCTAATTCTTACTAAAAACCAAATGGGCCTAATAAAGGCCCAAATATTCTCATAGATGGACCAACGGCACACAGATCTCCCCGCCTTTAAAATCACGACGGAGACGAATTCGAGCCATGACGGTTCCGAGAAAGAGATTTTTTAAAAATCAACATTGCAACAGGCGAAAGAGAGCAAGAACTCTAATCGATTACATACTCTGATTCGTTCTACTTTTTTTCACTGTTCCTTTTTCCCACTGATAATGGCGAGTGAGAGTTCGCAATCTTCCTCGCCGTCGTCATCTCAATCTCCGTCATCTGTACCTTCTCCGTCTCTGGGAAACAATGTCGGCGATACGTTTATAGGAAGTTTCATCAGTCTAATTTCTAAGTCTGAGATCCGTTACGAAGGCATTCTCTACCTTCTCAATGTTCAGGACTCGACGCTAGGTCTACAAAACGGTACGGATTCGAAAACCTTATGCGATTTCGGATTTTGCTATTTTCGTTTTCCGAACAACGCAGATTTACATGTTTATGCTTTGTGTAGTTGTAACCGGAACATCGAGAGTATATTCTGATTCCGTACTTGTGGTTGATTTTATGCTTTCTGGATTTGGTCTTATATTCAAGGAGATGTATAAGAAGTTTGAACATTCGTTTATAAGTAGTTTCGTTTCAAATTTGTGTTTGACATTTAGTGGAGAGTTGAAATTTGGCAACTCTGAGTCTCTGGCCAAAATATGGAAACCTCTATGTAACTGAAGTAGGAGAGATTTGAAGTTACCAAGCAAAAATGGACTTGTGTTGCTATTAAAATTTGGTGCTCTTGTGTTGAATGATAATAATCTTATGTTATCTATTGAATGGTTGTGTGCAGTAAGATCTTTTGGAACTGAAGGGAGGAAGAAAGATGGGCCACAAATTCCGCCAGGTGATAGAGTTTTCAATTACATTCTTTTCCGTGGAAGTGACATTAAGGTTAGTGGTTAGACTCTTACCTTTTTAGGCATTTTATGGTTGATGTATTTTGTAGCTGGTCTTTCTAAGTTGGAAGCCCTGAAACATGATCATTATTAAAGTCTAAAGATAATTTGTGATGATTTATGATGATGTTTTTGGCGTTTTCAGGATCTGCAAGTCAACCCTTCTCCATCTACACAGTTAAGACATGATATTCAAAGTGAACAAAACATTAATCGGGTAAAGACATTCATTTAGAACATGGAAATTGATAATTGTCTGTTAAATTTATCACTGTTTTATTTTTCATTGTCTTATTGCCTCTTCCTTGTTTACAGTCCTCTCAGTCTAGGCCAGCTATGAGCTCTCCGCCTTCTGGCTATGATAGCGGTTATGGTTTGGGGAGAGGAGTACAATGGGTCAATACACCTGCTTTGAGTAGTAAATCGGTTCCTACCTCACAACATTCATCAGTCCCTTTAAGCTTTCAGCCTCCTTCAGCTAATGCTGGAAGTTTGACAGAAACACCAGTGAGCCTAATTGGTTCAACTCAAAGTAATGCTGGTTCGTCGATGCCCATGCCTTCTTTTGTGCAAGGTAACAAATTAGCTTCCTTTGGTGTCCCCCTTGGTATGATGCAGAAGCCAGTTTCATCCCCCTCGACGATGCCCAGTGATTCGCAAATTATAGATATTTTTGCTTCACCAATCATGGGATTAGTGGATGATACATCACAGGTTGTTACTCGTTCACCCGACGCTACTTCTAATCGATCATACTCTTCTAACCCTTCTCCCCTTGGTCAAGCACAATTCCATGCTCCACCTGGCCTTGCTTCAGCACCCTCTAACCTTCCTCCACTTTCTGAAGCACAACTTTCTGCTCCAAATATGCAGAACAGTTACCCTAGTGCACGCCAGGCTGTTGGTAATGTTGTCTATGACTCTCGGTTTAATCATCCTAAACGATCTATGCCGTATGAGTTACTGGCTGTGTCTTCTAATTCACCTCCTGTGATTCCTGGTCTGTTGTCGAGCTCACCTGAGTCATTCTTCGGTATGGATCCATCACTACAATCTAGGCAGCAGATGGTAAATAGGGGTCAAGAGATGTTTGCTGCAACTAACCCGGTATCAATGAATGTGCCATTACAAAGTCTTCCTACCAGAAATCATGCACCATTGCTGCCTCTTCCAGTTTCAGCTCATCAGGTCTCTTCCTTTTTAATTCTTCTTTTGATGTTCTTGTAAATATCACACCTATTAATGATTTTCTCATGATTATCATAAAAATTCTTCATGTTCTGATGTTCTCAGACTCATGATGTCATTAGCAGTGATACATTTAGCCTCTCTCTCTTGGAAGTGTTACTGAAAATTTAGAGCATTGCAACTTCTGGTTGTATCTTTTCTACACAATTCATGAATTTCTTATTTGCTTTTTCTTTGGTTCTAAATTTGTTGCAGTCTCGGATCCCTAGTTCTAGCATTGAGTTCACTGAAGAATTTGATTTTGAGGCAATGAATGAGAAGTTCAAGAAGAGTGAACTATGGGGGTTTCTTGGAAAAAGTAACCAGAGGAATCAAAATGAATACGAGGAAGAAACTGCAGTTGAGCCAAATGCAGAAGGGAAGGCAAAGGTATTTTCTAACTTTGATTAAATCTAAGAGAGATCTAAGTTCAAGTACTTAACATGATCTAGTTAATACGATTTATAAAATATTTATTTCAAGCAGCGATTAACATTTGTCTGTGCATGTTGTAGCCTGCATATAACAAGGATGATTTTTTTGACACAATCTCGTGCAATCCACTTGACCGTGCGGCAAGTAGCGGACAACAGCACACCCAGTTCCCCGAGGTTTGTTTCATTCCGAAGTTCTGAAACTTTTCTTCTTCAATAGCAATAATGGTTGCTTATCGACTTTTTTTTGGCTCTCTTTATCTTTTTATTCAGGCATTTGGTAATAATTTTCAAAGACCACCTCAACTACAACCAGGTCAAGGTGCATATCTCGCTGCACAAACCAATTATAGAGGCGGATACTATAATAACAACAACAACTACTACGCAAACTCGGGTTATGGTCACTACTCTGGTGGAAGAGGCCGAGGCAGAAACACTCATTTCTGAGTTTCTATCTTCCTCAGAAGGCTTTATTGGTCACTCACTCACGCACCCGCACTTGTTCTCTTACCGCTGTTTTTGAATTGAGTATCTCAGGTTAAAAACAGTTTAATCGCTACCATGGTATCTCAAGATTTCTAGGCATACATATTGGCAAGTTCATGTTCCTTTTTTACTATCTGATGAGCTTTAGCCTCAGGAGAAAATGTTTCTTTCTCCATGTAGAGAAAACAAAAAGTAAGTACTACGAACCTTTTTGGTATATGCAAATCATTAAATATATATATATATATATACTTCATATGCTTTGATATTTAATATATATAGCTAAGTTAGTAACACTTACAAGTTAAGAATTTTGTTTTTATAACAAGAAGATTCCTTAAACTGTATGTAAGTATACAACTTTATACAATTATGTATGTTACTTGCGAAACCAATTTGCCTTTACACCACGGGAAAGAAACAAAGATACGAAGACTTTCCCTACCAATTGAGGTTTCGTACCCAATCCTTCAAAATCCATTATCCTCTCTCAAAACTTCAATCCCCAAACCCATCAAAAAGCCAAGAACTTGGTCCCAGAGCCTGGATGCTGCCTCATCGATTCCGAACCAATACCCAACCCCGTGAGCCTCATAATAATGCCAAGATTGGCTTCTCGTCACGGTACCAGTCCTTTCATCTGGTGTGCAGCCATCATTTGTGCCTTAATCTCTATTGTTGTAATCTTTGGTGGTATTGTAGTCTTTGTTGGTTACATGGTCATTCATCCACGAGTCCCCATACTTAGCGTCGCGGATGCTCACCTCGATCTCTTAAAGTACGGCTTCCATGACTCTTTCCCTTTGTTATTCTTGAATTCTTGACCATTAATGATCGATCTTTTTCCTCGGTTTTTTATTGACTAGATATGATATTGTGGGAGTCATGCAAACGCAGTTAACGATTGTGATTCGCGCAGAAAATGATAATGCTAAGGCTAATGCATTGTTTGATGAAAACGAGTTTAAGCTAAGCTATGAAGGTAAACTGATCGCAATTTTAAAAGCGGATCGGTTTGAAGTTGATAAAGAGAGTTCAAAATATAATCATTACTTGGTTCAGTCATATCCAATACCATTGAGTCCAACAATGATGCAAGCTATAGACTTTGCGATTAAACAAGATGTGATTACGTTCGAGCTCAAAGGTGGATCAAAGACTCGGTGGCGAGTCGGACCATTAGGATCAGTCAAGTTCGACTGTAACCTTAGCTGTGAGCTTAGGTTTAGACCGTCTGATCATATTTATATCCCATCTCCTTGCACTTCTGCTCATAACCATTAGGACTTTATTTCATTAGTTTTTTTTTTCTTTTTTCAGTTTAGTTTTGGGGTCAATTTTTTCTTTTTTCTAAAACAATTGCTATAAGTAATACACATTATTGATAATAATATCAAATGGACATGAAAGAATACCAAACATTTCGAGATTTTTTCCTGAGCCAAAATTCGACTCGAATTTATATAATTGTTTAGAATAATAATTTATTTCTTCGACAGATATTACGAAGACAAGTTTTTTTTGTTTCCCTCTGTTTCTACTAAAATAAAGAGTTGCTTTCTCAACTTATTCGCTTGGAAGGCTTAATCATCTGCGCAGGGCAATTTTTAATAATAATTTTTCTTGATTACTAAAATTTTTTGGGGGTAATTACTAAAAATTGTACAGTTTACCTCAAATTCGGAAGATTTATTTTAGCTCGGACTTGGCAATTCGATTGAACCAAATTTTGGGCGTAGATCTGAGCCTGGTTACTTGTAGAAAATGCTTGGAAACGAAAGATTTCCAACTTTTCTTTTTGGTCATAGATTACTAACTTTAACAAACAGTCAAATACTTGGATAAACTAAGCTAAAATTAATTAATATGGAAGCAGATTTGCTTTGAATATGCATTTCGCATGAGTAACCTGAATTATATAACACTTGAATTATATATACTACTTAAATAAAATAATTAGAACCTAACTAATCACCAAATACCTTTTTCTTTGGATAAAGGCCAAATAACTTTTGTTCTGATTGATAAAATTTTAGAAAACAAAAAGTATATGTAATGAGATAGTGTAAGACCAATCTCCTGAACAGACCACATGAGAATTCTACAATTTTGTTGGAAAATTTATTGAGTTTCATTCTACAACAATGAAAACAAAATTTTTATAACCTTAACGAACACTTCCAAACTTACATCGATTCCATCAATCTCCAAGCACAAACATAAATATATGGATAGAGGAATCTATTAGGAATATACGAGCTTGGTCAAATAGACAAACACAAAAATAGAACTAAAAACAAAAATATAAATAACTGAAAAAGGCACGGAACCGGCCGAAAAATATTGAGATCGACAACTTGTGCCAAACGCACTTGAGATCGCCAAAGAGGGAAGTTACTTTTCGTATGAAATATTATTCAAATGGATTAATAAATAATTAAACAAAAAGCGATAAAAAGTCTCGCTAAATATTTTAACAATTTGATATTATGATCCCTAGGATATATATGATGATGAACAAGATGGTGATAATATGGTATTTGGTGAGCCACGAAAGATAATTAGTACGGAAAATTCATAAAAATACATTATTTATTTATCGATTTCCACTAAAATACATTATTTTTTTAGGTATCTAAAAAAATATATAAACTAATTTTTCCTTCTTTTATAATACACAAACTTTAATATTGTATCCATTTAACATATAGAGCTTAACAAAAAGTAAAATCTATTTATTTTTAATTAAAATAAAATATATTATAATAAAAAATATATTATAAAATCAGAAAAACCATTAAAATTGTAAAAATTGTAAAAATCTTAAAATAAAAATAAAACTTGTAAAATTTTGAATTCATAAATAAAAAATCCAAAAAGATAAAACTCATAATTCTATAAAAATAATTTTAAAATTAAAATATAAATATTTAAATTCATAAAATTTGAGTAATAAAGTTACCAATATGTTTTAAAAATAAAATCGTGAAATAGTGTGTGAATATAATAATATAGATTGTATTTATTTGTGATTTGGGTAATTTCTGATGTAAATACTATAATATATATAATCTATGATTCTGAAAAATTTGATATATGTTATTTACCTTATATATGGTACTAATAATTTCAAGGTTTTTGAATATTTAATGAATTAAAATTTTCGTAAAAATTATACTATATGAAAATATTTTGTATCTATAATATAGTAAATGTTAAATTTTAGAAATTTAAATAATTTAACAAAATATTTTGGTATTTCTTAATTTGGTAATTTAGTATTTTAATTTCTGGAATTTTACAGATTTTTTAAATATTTGAAAATAATTTTAGGAAATATTTTTTGAGTTTTATAAAAATTTCATTATTTTTATTAAAATAATTAAAAATAAACGGATTTCATGTTAAATGGATACAATTAAAAGTTTTGTGTATTATAATGAAGAAAGAATTAGTTCATGTATTTTTTTGGATATTCACAAAGTTCATGTATTTTTATGGAAATCAATAAATATTTAGTGTATTTTTATAGAATTTTTTTACTATTAATTTAGAAAACAGTGATTATAGCTTATATGAATGGGAAATTTTTTTCAGACAAAAGATAACAACGAAATGTTTCCATTTCTTTTATTAATAATTTCAAGTGTACAATATTATGGTAAAAAGTGACGTAATTAATCACTATTTCGTTGTGTCGGGCACAATCTGGGGATCTATTCTCCTCTTTACGTTGCCGATTCGCTTCCTTGCTTCTATACCAAGGGAAAGACTGGTGTGTCTCGGTTTTGTAACCTTTCGTGTATCTAGTTTTAGTAATCTTTGATCAATTTTTTTTTTAAAAAGAGGTTATTCACTTTGATATGCAAGGTTTGAGTATTGGTCTTAGCTTTTGATTGATTTTGAATTAAAGGAATTCACTTTTGAATGAATGTGCTTAGAGAGTTACGCTAATTTCAATAAGATAATTAGGGATTTTCAATTGTTTTTACAGGAACCTTTTGAGAAGTCCATAAGATTGTGTACCTTTTCCCAATTAAGGAAGATTTTCTTGTATTATTTAACAAAAGGATCTTTTGTAATTACAGCTTGAGCAGAGTATTTATGATTTGCGGTATGAGCTAGAGAGTCTTGAATGGAATAGAAAAGAACTAGAAGAGAATCTCCGGGAAGCAATAAAAGAGTATCGAATGATGGAACGCTGAGTTAGAAGAACTAGAAGATGAACATGTTAAAGCCATTTCAAAAATAGAAAAGCTAGAGGCCGAGGTACAAATTTAATTTAATCGACTTTTTGCATAACCATATATACATATGTTCTAAAACATTTGGGTTTTGACAGTTGAAAGAACTAAAGGAGGAAAATCTCGTTATGGAAAAGACCATTGGAGCAAGAAAAGCAAAGTTAAACCTAAGGAAGAACTGAGCGATATCCATGGCAATACCGAAGCCGAAGAATATCTCTTATGGATCAAAGGGAAAAACCGCCGAGTTGTCATCGGTTAAATCACCTCTTTACCCGTTTGCAAAGTCGACAATCCCAAAAGAGGAAGAAGTAACACCAAGAGTCCTTGGTTCAGAGAGGAACATTGCGCTTTCAAGGAGCATATTCAGCGCGATGCTTGCTCTAGTGGTGGGTATAGTAATAAATGGAGCCAAAGAACGAGAGCTGTGTACTCCACTTATAGGAGCACTCTTCACTGTGGTTGGTATCTCTTTGAGAAGTGTGGTTCAGTTTTTCTCTACAGTTAAGAATAAACCAGCTTTAGATGCAGTTGCTCTTATGAGTCTCAATTGGTTTATCGTCGGTACTCTTACTTACCCAACTCTACTAAGAATTGCTCGAATGGTAATGCCGCGAGTCTTTAACACCGCTGGCTCAGTCTTCCCTTTGTTCGGTGGTGGCTCGGTCCCCTCACCGTCTGAGTTCGTGAACTATGTTGATTAAGTTTTGTGCATAACATATATAAAAAATCTTTTTCAGTACTTCATTTCTTCTCTTTGTGAATGTAATAATTATTAGTCTAGCCAAACCGGATTGAACCGGGATCTGTATGTATTAAATAATTTTTGATAAAGCAAGTTTTTTTTTGTTTTGGTTTTCGATGTTAAGCGTAAGTTTTGTGTATATAAGTAGATCTGTCAAATGGTAATGTCCGCCGACCGCCTGGACGAAACTCGCTGTGACCATCGATTTCTCTTCCCGTGCGGGTTGGTTTGCCTAGGACCGCGGTCCGCCAACTGCATATCCATATCCGCCCTGCAAGTAGTAGCGGGTATGCGGGTAAGCCCGCGGGTTTAAGCTTCTCGTCTTCATCGCGTAGCTCCGGCAAAACTCTTCATCGGCGAAGCTTTAGCAATGCTCATCTCAAGTATGGCAGCCATGCAAGAAGAAGAGATCCTTCTGACATAGAGATCTATACATCGACAATAAATCTAAATAGCGAGCGCAATGAATTGAAGACGAGTATAAATGAGATCTATACATCGATAAAATTGTAAGCTTTCAATGAATTGAAGATGAGTAGAAATGAGATCTCGAGTGAACAACAAGTATAAGTATTTGATTTTTCTAAAATTATTATGAATTAAGCAATGAAAGATTGAAGGAAGATGAGGCGAGGAAGTACTTCCAACAGCTTATCAATGCCGTGGATTATTGCCATAGCAGAGGAGTTTATAATAGAGATCTTAAGGTTAGGAAGAATCTTATTTCCTGATCTTGCATAGGGTTCCTGTGAATGAATTGGAAAAAAAAAATTATGGTTTTGTTACGAAATCAACTCACTCACAGCTCACAAACACTCACAGCTTGATCAATTTCAGCAACTCACATGCAATTAATCAAGAAAACAGAAAATGAAGAAAAGAAGAAGAAGACACAAGATTTGATTACCCTGTTCAACCAATCGATGTGATTGGCCTACGTCTGGGGCCAGATTCAATCCAGCAAGTTCACTAAAAGATGAAGAAAGTTTCAGCTCAAGAACAGAGCTTACAAGCTACAACAATGGAGAATCACAGAGCAATAACTTTCTTTTCCTTTCTCACGTTCTCTCTCTCTCTTAACCAAGAAGATAAAGAACCTTTTATCTTTTCTCTCTCTCATCAACGAACAAGGAGAAGGTAAAATTATATCTGATACTTAGAAGCTTTTAACGTATCACACCAAGACTCGTCAGACCCTCTTTTGCAACAAGTGACTTCGACTTCGACTTCTTCTTATAATTGATTAATGTCAATTCTCCAAAACCAGCATTTAACCATCCGGTTTAGCATCTGAACTTTGAATCACCAATAGTCAACTTCAACACTCTACCTTGATTCAAACTTCAATCTTCATCTTCAAATAAGCTTGCTCTAACTTGGATTTAACCTCTGACTAAAATGCTTATGCATTTATTTGAGCAACTTCAGAAAGTTTAAAGCTGCATCAAATTTGTGAACTGGGATGCTTTTTGTAAGCATGTCTGCAGGATTCCTTGAAGTGTGAATCTTCAAAACCTCTACATCACCTGAATCAATTACATCTCTAATAAAATAGAGCTTAACCGAAACATGTTTTGTCCTCTCATGGAAAGCACTGTTCTTTGACAAGTAAATTGCAGATTGAGAATCACACCAAACTGATGAATCTTCAACTTGTTTCATTCCCATATCACCTAACAAGCCTCGAATCCATATTGCTTCCTTTACAGCCTCTGTAAGAGCAATAAATTCTGTTTCTGTAGTAGACAGAGTCACAATATGCTGCAAGTTCGATTTCCAGCTAACAGTATTGCCACCAACAGTAAAACAATAGCCACTAATTGATCTTCTCTTATCAAGATCAACAGCAAAATCTGAGTCACTATACCCTTGAACCTTGAAGTCTTTACCTTTTGTATATACCAACTTCAAACTCACTGAACCTTTCAAATATCGTAACAACCACTTAACAGTCTCCCAATGCAACTCTCCTGGATGACTCATAAACCGACTAACTAGACCAAGAGCATAAGCAACATCAGGTTTGGTTCCAATCATAGCGTACATCACACTGCCAACAACACTTGCATATGGAATCTCTTCTGTGTCAATACACTCACTATCATCTTTAATCATTGATAGCTTAAAGTGAGCACCAATAGGAGTATTCACGATTTTAGCCTCATTCATTCTAAACCTATGAATTACTTTATCAACATATCTTTCCTGTGACAGACATAAACTACCCTTCTTTCTATTTCTAAAAATATCAATACCTAGAATACGACTAGCAGCTCCCATATCTTTCATCTAAAATTCCAAACTTAGAATATCCTTAAGTTTATTAATCTCAACTAAACTCTTAGATGCTAGCAACATATCATCGACATAAATCAACAAATAAACAAAATCATTATCACTTACATGTTTCACATAAACACAGGGGTCATAATCACTGCTCCTGAAGCCTTGATCCAACATGAAAGAGTTAAACTTCTTTTTCCATTGTCTTGGAGCCTGTTTCAGACCATATAATGATTTCTTTAGTAAACAAACCTGATTTTTACCAGTATTTTCTTCATATCCTTCAGGCTGCTCCATGTACAAAACTCTATCAAGATCACCATGTAGAAATGTTGTCTTGACATCCATTTG
This sequence comes from Cardamine chenopodiifolia, assembly GCA_963922655.1. Lineage (NCBI taxonomy): Eukaryota > Viridiplantae > Streptophyta > Magnoliopsida > Brassicales > Brassicaceae > Cardamine > Cardamine chenopodiifolia. The sequence goes on along the minus strand of OZ000480.1, from coordinate 19,500,653 downwards.
CTCAAGCTCCATATCTGCATTAACAACTAAAGACATTAGAATTCTAATAGATATGTGCTTAACTACAGGTGCAAAAACTTCCTGATAGTTTATGCCTTCTCTCTGAGAGAACCCCCTTGCAACGAGTCTTGCTTTATGAAAACAGTTTGGTTCATCATCCACATCAATCTCTTCTGATGCCATCAATGCAAAAGCAAACTGAGTATAATCTGAAAAATTTCTCTGGCGCTTTAATAGGTCTCCTTACTCTGTCTTTAGCCAATTGGTAGTCCTTTAGATCAGTTTCTGTTGTGATAGTCTCTACAGATTTTCCAACCTCATCTTCAGAATCTGTTGAACTTGCAGAAGCTCCACCTACATCAGAAGAATCTGCAACTATCTTTGGCTTTTGAGATACCTTAGTTGTAACTTTTCCTATTTGTTTCTCATCAACATGCTCAGGCTTTTCTTCAACATTCTTTAACTGTCTGTAAACAACATTTTCATTGAATACCACATTTCTACTTATCACACACTTCTCCTCATCAAGCAACCAAACTCTATACCCTTTAGTGCCCTTAGGATAACCTAAAAAAATTTCCTTTTAAGGCTCTAGGTCTAAGCTTCCCCTGTTCTTGATGAACATAAGCTATACAACCAAACTTCTTAAGGTGTTTATAACCGGGTTTCTTATCTAAACATAGTTATTCTGGGACATTGTGATCAATGGCTGATGAGGGAGAGCGATTTACCAAGCAACTGCTGCTTCAGCCCAAAACCTTTCTTCTAGTCCAGATTCATCAAGCAAGCATCGAACCTTCTCCATCAAGGTTATATTCATCCTCTCAGCCGCACCATTTTGTTGAGGTGTGTAAGTACACGTCCTGTGTCTTTCAATGCCATTATTCGTGCAATACTCATCAAATCGTGCATTACAAAACTCTAAGCCATTGTCAGTCCTCAAAACTTTTAGCTTCCTATCAACTTGATTTTCTACAAGTTCTTTCCATTCACAGAATCTATCAAAAGTTTCATCTTTGGTCTTAAGGAACATAAGCCATACCTTTCTTGTTTTGTCATCAATGATTGACAAGAAATATTGCTTACCGGAGATAGAAGGAGTAACATTTGAGGATCCCCACAAATCAGCATGAACATAACCCAAAGCTTCCTCTGTAGTATGTCTTCCTATACTAAAACTGAGCCTCTTTGACTTTCCCATCACACAATGCTCACAGAAAGCAAGATCCTTAACTTCTTTCTTATCTAACAGACCCTTTTCAACCAGCAACTTCATATTATTTAAACTCATGTGACCTAATCGACTGTGCCACAATTCTGTAATATTTTTAGAAGACTCTGCATTGCAATTTTCTGTCAAGATTGTTTCACCATCAAACACATAAAGGCCATTCTGCAACTTACTAGACAAAGCAGTCTTATTATTCCTAAAATACCTAACCTTGCCAGCTCCACCTTCATGTTGATATCCCAGCTTGTCTAATGTGCCTGTGGAGATCAAGTTTCTCCTAAGATTAGGCACATATTTCACATCATTTAAGACTTTGATTGATCCTCCAAGGCTGTTTATCTTAATAGAGTCTTGACCCTGAGACTTCAGTGAATGATCATCACCGAGCAAGATCAATGTTGAATCATTCTCCTGAAAACTGAAGAACCAATCTCTTCTAGATGTCATATGTGAAGTAAAACCGGAATCGAGTATCCACATATCCTTTATCAGCTGATCATTTACGCTCAAAGCTTCTGAGAATACTAATTTCTCAGTAACTACTCCAGCTTCTCCTTGACTTTCTGTTTCAAGTTTTCTTTTTCTGGCAAAGCAATCTTTCTTAACATGTCCTTCTTTCTTGCAAAACCAACATGTTACTCGAGACTAGGGATGGGCAATCGGGTTCGGATTCGGATAAAATCCGAACGGGTACGGGTATTTGGGTACGGGAAGTTCATACCCAATGGAATAATTTTTTGGGTTCACGTTCGGTTCGGGTAAAAAGTTTCGGGTTCGGGTCGGGTTCAGGTAGAAGGGTTGAAAACCGGAAAAAACCTGAACAATTCGGGTATTGATTCGGTTCGGATTCGGGTTCGGGTTTTTAGGGTTTTTTCGTGTTTTCAGTTCCGGTTCGGGTCGGGTTTTTTTGTGTTTTCGGTTCGGGTTCGGGTCGGGTTTTCGGGTTTTTCGGGTTTTTGGGGGGTTTTCGGGTTTTTTCGAGTTTTCATGTTTTTCGGGTTTTTCTGGTTTTTGGGTCGGGTTTTCAGGTCGGATTCTGGGTTTTTTTGAGGTTTCTTCGGGTTTTTGGGGTTTTTAGATTTTTCAGTTCGCATTCCGCTCGATTTATGTATATTACACATAAAAAATTCTATATTTATAAGATAGAATCTTCGAGTTATGGTATTTTCTTATGGGTAGTTATGTATTTTTGTATGGGTAATTATGTATTTCGGGTACGCTTTCGGGTTTCGGGTTTTCGGGTTCGGAACGGGTTCGGGTTCGGGTTCGGGTTTTCGGGTTTAGAGATCTCGTACCCAATGGAAAATTTGGTCGGGTACAAAACGGGTTCGGGTACGTCTTATCGGTTCGGGTATGCGGGTACGGGTTTTTTGCCCAGCTTTACTCGAGACTTTAAGTTTGATCTGCTTCGGTTTCAATTTCCAGAAGTCTTTTGATGCTTGGTGATGGGTCTTCCTCTTTCATTTGTGTACAAGACTGTCGATGCAGACTTTGAGAATTCTTTTGATTCAGCCAGCTCTCTTTCTAAAGATTTTGCAAACGACACAACATCTTGAACCGATAATGTCTTATTTCCATATTTCAAGGTGTGCTTCAGTTGATCGTAGTTCAGGAGTAGAGAGTTCAATATCAAGATTGCTTGAACTTCTTCAGCAACCACTATTTCAAGGCTGCCTAATTCTGCAACTATCTTCAGGAAATCGTCGACATTATCGTTTATGTTCTTAGATCCATTCATCTTGAATGAGTAGAACTTGAGCTGCAAATACACACGATTTGGCAAAGAGGTTTCCATATACTCTTTATTCAAAGTACTCCGCATATCAACAGCAGTCAAACAGTGATTAATTTTCCTAAGGACTGTATCACCGACATTAAGTATGATGAGATTAATAGCTTGTTCTGATTGATCTACCTTAGCGGGATCATGAATCCTTTTCGTCAACGCCTTAGATGAAGAGTCTTGAGCTTCATCATCATCAGGCTTCGTTTTCTTCTCCTCGCTTTTAGTGAGCGAGACTTCCATTGACAAGTCGAAGTCAGTTATTATCTTCTTCAATCCAAGAATTCCAAGATGTGCCATCATCCTAATCTTCCACAGTGAGAAGTCTGAAGCTCCATCGAACTTATCGATCTCAATTCGTTGTTTCGCCATCGCCAAACTTCAACCGAAGCTCTGATACCACTCTTGTTACGAAATCAACTCACTCACAGCTCACAAACACTCACAGCTTGATCAATTTCAGCAACTCACATGCAATTAATCAAGAAAACAGAAAATGAAGAAAGGAAGAAGAAGACACAAGATTTGATTATCCTGTTCAACCAATCGATGTGACTGGCCTACGTCTGGGGCCAGATTCAATCCAGCAAGTTCACTAAAAGATGAAGAAAGTTTCAGCTCAAGAACAGAGCTTACAAGCTACAACAATGGAGAATCACAAAGCAATAACTTTCTTTTCCTTTCTCACGTTCTCTCTCTCTCTTAACCAAGAAGATAAAGAACCTTTTATCTTTTCTCTCTCATCAACGAACAAGAAGAAGGTAAAATTATATCTGATACTTAGAAGCTTTTAACGTGTCACACCAAGACTCGTCAGACCCTCTTTTGCAACAAGTGACTTCGACTTCTTCTTATAATTGATTAATGTCAATTCTCCAAAACCAGCATTTAACCATCCAGTTTAGCATCTGAACTTTGAATCACCAATGGTCAACTTCAACAAGTTCAATGTGTTAACTCATGATTGCAGCCAGAGATTGCTTTTAGATGCAAATGGTGCTTTGAAAGTGTTTGATTTTGGATTGAACGTTCTACCTCAGCAAGTCCGAGTGAGTATCGATATATTGATTTTTGTATGTTAATGTCATAGCATGATTATTCAGCTACTATGGCGTCTAAGGAGAAATTTTTCCATGAGTCTTCAAAAACTGATTTTGTGACTCTTCTTCTTTAGGAGGATGGGTTACTTCACACAACATGTGGAATGCCCAATTATGTTGCTCCGAAGGTATTATCGAATTCTAATATAAACTAACACACAATTGTCTTGAAGCTTGAAGTCTATCCTTTTCTGGTCTCAGGAACCCTCTTTATTTTCTTTCTAGGTAATCAACAACAAAGGTTATGATGGAGCGAAGGCTGTTTTGTGGTCTTGTGGTGTGATTCTCTTTGTCTTAATGGCTGGTTATTTACCTTTCGAAGATTCTAACCTGACGTCCTTGTATAGAAAGGTGTTAGGCTTTATCTTCATTTGCTTTTAACGAATTCAAATTTTGCATTTCTAAAAGCTGTCATTTAAGGCTCTGTCATTTTTATAGGACACGAGATTATTATAGCATAAAATGTCATGTGAATCTTCTTTCTTCATGATTACAAATTTTCAAAGCAGAATTAACATGTCCTCCCTGGTTCTCTGCAAGTGCAAAGAAGTTAATCAAAAGGATTCTGGATCCCAATCCATCAACGGTATATTTTCTTACCGTATTATATATGAGGAGTTATCCTTTATACCTTGCCGTTAGAAGAAGAAGAAACTACTAGTGGATTGAGTAAATCTGAAATCGTCACACTGATTTTTGATATTGGCAGAGGATTACATTTGCTGAGGTCATTGAAAGCGAGTGGTTTAAGAAAGGGTATAAAGCACCTAAATTTGACAATGCTAATGTCAGCCTTGATGATGTTGATGCAGTTTTTGATGACTAAGGGGTGAGGCTAATGTTTTTCATTTTTTTTTAGTTTTTCTTTGAACTTTGTTGTAGAGATTGCTTAGCTTGTTTTTGTTGGTTAATAGGGTTCTAAGAACCTTGTTGTGGAGAGGCGAGAAGAAGAACTTCAAACACTAGAAACTATGACTTTATGACAAACAGAAGTTTTGAAGACTCTACGGAAGACAGAGGTTTCGGCTATATCTAAACCTCTATTGCAAACAGAAGCTTCAACTGGCGGACTGTTTGCCCACCCGTGATGTCACAATGGACCAACCCGCAATATCCGTCTTCCGCCTGGACGAAGTCCGCTACTCCCACTGTTTCTTGGACATTCTCTTTGATGGCCCGGCCCGCCCCACCATGGTACTTAACGTGCAGTGCCCGTGGATGTAGTGCCCGATTGACAGAGCTATATACAACAAATGTTTAGGTGATTTTCATGTGAACCGAATAACTAGGAATGGGAAATTCAAAAAAGAAACTAAACGAATGGAAGGAATTCATCAAAGTAGGGAAAAGTTTATATCGAGTAAACCGATCTTAAATCTAATTAGAATGGATCAAATCGAGTGAACCGAATTTCATTAGTAATATATATTTCTATCTAAAAACTTTTACATCAAAACATGTTAAAAATATTTAAACCACACTTGAATCAAACTTACCGGATCAAACTAAAAAATAAAAAATAAAGCCCAAAACTTCGAACCGAAAGCACTAATCAACGAGACAACGACCAAACCGGGATTTATACCGGGTCCACGTGCACGTAGGTCACGTGATGGAACTGTACTTTAACAACCCCATCGGAAAACAAGAATGTGTGAAAGAGACAACACGTGCCAATATATAATTGGTCTGTTGTTTCATTAAATACCAAGCAAAGAAGGCTAACGTATTCTCGATATTTGATAAAAGTCTAAATCAGAGAAAATATCTTTACCTGATATGGTAACTCTGTTTCTCCTCCTTCTCTTTCATCTTTTCCAACGAGAGAGAGAGAAAAAAAAGGTAGGATGATGATAAAGTTACCGGCGGTCTCTGATTCGCTTGGTGCAGGTCGGGAACTGATTGGCTGACACCGACACATGTCTTGTTATGGTTGGCTTGTAAGCTCCCGCCTTGCATCAACTGAATCGGAGTCCGAGGTGAAATTTTTTGGATCCAACTTTCAGATCTGACACATTCTTCGTCACTCTTATGGTAGAATCTTGATATTTTTGTTTATCTTAGTGATTTGTTTGATTCGTTATTGGGTTTTCTCTAAATCCAGAAAAGTTTATTACTTTTTCCTCAAAGATTCAGTCTTTTATTTAGTTTTGAAGCCTTAATAAAACTTTAGGATCTAGGTGTTTTGGGTTATATAGATCTCGTCTTTGAGTTCTTCATTGTTAACGATTTTTATTTTCTAATTGAATTAGAGTTTCAGAGATTATTGTAAATCAAAAAGTTTATGTTGGTTTTTGAGAATTTTTAGGGTTTGTGTTATTTTATAGTGGTGTAGGTTAGTGAGGATGAGATTTGATATGATCTATTCAATTCGTTTATAGGGTTTCTTGTTTGTTACCAATTCTGTATTATGGTTTATTCAGATATCTTTATTTATTTTCTTATGACCTCATAGCTTGTCATCTTAATTTGTTATTAACTCTGCACAAAAGAGGACATATTTTGCTTTTTTTTATCCTCGAAAGATATATGTTGTTATTGGATCTAAAAATGTCAAATACGATGATGAAAAATCCTGATTCTATCAGAATATGATTGTACAAGATGATGTGGCAACTTTGTTAAGAAATAATGGATGAGAAATTTGCAAAAGGAAAGGTGTGAATTAATAATTACTAATTAGTTAGTTCATCATCAACTAGTGAAGTGTTAGGGGTTTTACAAATAAAAGATCAATCTTCTTAAACAAAACCGATTTTAAAGTTTTCAAACCCTAAAACCCTGCAACTTCTATTGCTGTGTCTTTTTCTCCAAACACTGTTTATCTTTGTATGACTCCTGCAAAACAAACAGAGTTGTAAGAACAAAATTTTTACAATGCAGCTTAGAGGAAGACACAATCGAGCGTGTGTGTGTGTGCGTAAATCTTACCGTGCATGAGTTTAATGAAGTAGTCCAAATCTGGAAAGCAAGTAGATCCTTGAACCAAAGGAGAAGTGATAGCTATCCGGATGGTTTCTTGGTTTACCCATTTCGAGTAATCTCATACAACCTTCTCTATCGAAACAAGTAATGGCATTCTCTCCTCCAATAAGAAGTCCCTTATAACCAAACTTAGGTTTCGGATTACATTTGCAGAAACAAGAAAAGCTAAAGTTATTAATCAAAAATGTCATTACCTGCCAACGTAAACCTTCTGGATCAGCTAATTCTTCTTCATGTTCATTAGAAGACATTTGTGGCCCAGGGCACACAAACTTCAGTCACTGAATATTTCTTCAGAGTTTCGAAAATAAGAGAGTAACCATCTCGGTTTGAAGGGTTATAATATCCTGCAGTTAATTCAGCAGCATGACTAGCTGTCTTGTAAGACCAGTACATCGCCGGTATCTGCATTTTTGTGTGTATAAGTCTCATTGTTATAGGCATCACTGATTTTGAAGGATAAGTGCCATAAAGATTATACCTTGACAATAATTTTGGTCTCCTCAAACGCGAGATTTGCAAGAGACAACATTCTCAGCGTGACTGATTAACAATTGCGAATACCAGTTTAAGAAGAAGCGGCCATAGTAGCTGTCATATTCACCTCTTTCTTGGAAGAAACCAGTTTCATGAGATTGAGAATTGTATTGACCAGCATTCTCAGGTCCTTTACCCCAGAAAGCGAATCCCCGTGATTTTGCTTCCTTTAGCAGATTCGATTGGGAATATTTGTCATAACACTGCAATAGGAGAAATAGTAAACTGAAATATTAACAATGCTCATTAATGAAGTCATTTGTCACTAGTTAGAAGTAAAGTTCAGTAATCTGAAAAATACCTGAAACTCACCAATACCGGGATAAATCCAACCCATTCTTTCTGGGAAAGATGGGTACTTTAGTTCACCAGAAGCTCCAAGACCAATCTCAATTGCAGCAATTAGTCCTTCCACAAACAAGTCATCAAACTCTGACCGGAAGCTTCTCATAAAATCAATATAGACAATAAAAATCAAGTTTTGAAAATGAAGAAACAAGAATCTAAACAGTACAAAGAGGAAGAAAATGAGCACATGATAGACCAAAATGCTTAGCAGTTTCTGAGCCATGAGTGTTCTTTAAGTACCTCTATACCAGTCCGTCCATGTAATAATACCCGTTCCTTGTCAATGCTCCAATTCAAACACTCAAAGCTCCTTCTTCCTTCACGATCAGTGAAGTATATGTCTGGATTGTCTTTTCCAACCTCTAAAACCCACTGTGGCAAAGAGATCATAACATTTGCAGATGTATTCCCTCCATATTCATGAAAAGCCATCACCACCTTCAAATATACCACATGCTAATTGCTAAGATACTACAAAAAAACGCAGTTCTTTATTGCAATATTAAAGCTCTACAAGTAAGGAATATCACACCTGTAGTTTAAGTTTGAAGTCTCTGATAAGGTTAAAGAGCTCCCTATAGCCAGACCATACATATTTCTGAGGATTCCATCCTTCGACCATTCCCCACCAACAATTTATTACCACTCCATCGACATTTAATGACTTCATATAACTTAATTCTTGCCTTACACCTTCAGGATCAACCAACTGGCCAAAGTTGTCAATAATGCCAACCTGAAAAACAAAGTATAGAACTTTAGCTCAAGAAAACTTAAGGATTACGGAAAAAGTGGTATATACATCAGAAGCTCACTGGAAGCATGGCGTACACAGGAACATAAAAGCTCTCTGTGAAGTCATTACGAGGCTCAGTGGAATGAACATCTTGAATAAGCTGAAAAACAACAAAACTATTAGATAACACGAAACTCCACTTAAAAGTCAATCATTCACCAATACTCAATCATCACCTGATTAGCTTCCAAGCATCCGACCGAGGCGATAGGACTAGCACCCGTATACCTTCCATTACCGGGATGATCACTCTCGGCAATAACAACAGAATCAAGAGACACAGAAGAAAGATTCTCATCGATTCTAAGAATTGGATGCTGACATTCAAGTGAAGCCTTACCACAATTCTTCAAATTACTAGATGAAAGAGGACTCTCTATAGTCCTCGTAGGAAACTGAACCTATCCACTGACATTGAAAAAAAATCCAAATTTAACTACACTGATAACAGAACAAGCTAATAACACTCTAAAGTTTCAAACTTTCAACACATATTTGGTATCAAATTTATCAGCTTTTACTATAAACCCTAACTGTTTCCAATTTTATTTCCATAAACCAAAGTCTTAAGGTTAAAGAATCATCAAAAGTTTGAATTTTGAAAGGGTTTTGAAAATTTCGAACCACATGATTAGGTTGATGTGATTGTCGATACGTAGTACCATCAGCGTCAACACTCCCACCAGCTTCACGCGCTAAAGCAGCGATTACATCGTCATATCTGCACGCGCTGGTAACGGAAAATTACCGTACTGTCTTAATCCGGCGAGCATTCTACTTGTGATTGCTCTTCTGTGTCTTTCTCTAAGCTTTGTTCTCTCTTTTTCCTTTTCCCTTTCTCTCTTCCCTCTTCCTCCTCCTCCGCTGGTTCCTTCTCCACCGAAGATTCCGGTGATGTTTCCGTTGTTTACATCGCTTTCAGTTAGAGTTATTGATGCTGCTGCTGCCGCGGCGAATCCACGAGGTCGTCGAGATTGTGGATGGTTGTGAGTTCGGTGGGGGAATTGGTCCGGGTCTAGATTCGGGTTTGGGTCGGTCGGATCTTGTGAACCGTTGGTGGCGGTGGTGTTTAGCGTGTGCATTTTTTTTGCTGTGAAGTTTTTGTTCACTCGCTGTTTCGTTTCTACATTTGAGATTTTTGTAACTTTATGACTTTACAAATGAGTATAGTAACTATGGTTAATTAATTACAAGGACTGTAACAAACAGAATAACAAAATTAACAAAATTAATATCTTTGACAAAGTTGTAAGTTGTAACTGTGAAGCCTAGTTTAGTTGATTTCAGCTTGAATTTTTTCGGTTTTATGAAAATTGAAACTAAATAAAATTATTAGTAATTTAATTTTAATTTCTTTTACTAATAGTCTCTTAAGAAACATAGTACCATAATGGTTTAATTGTTTCATTATGTATAAAATTTAAACTAATTTTTGGTTTGGTTTGGTTTGGTTTATACTATATAGTATATACTATATCATTTTGTTTATGTATAACTAACAATATAAATTTAAATAATTTTGTTGTGGTTTATATTACATACTAAAATCAGTTTCAATTTGAATTTGGTTTTGGTTTTATTGGTTTCCAGTTAGTGAAACCAATTAGTTTATAAACAAATTTTGGTTCGATTATAGTTTGAACATTTTCATTTGATTCGGTTTAATCTTTTGGGTTACCTTACCAGTTACCACACCTAACTCTTGACCATTCCAAACATTTTTCAAATTATAGTCCTCAACAAAGTCAAATCATGATTGCAAAAAGATGAAAATTTGAACTCAAAATCAAACAAAAAATTGTTATAATAATATGAGAAAATAAGAAAAGAGAAAAAATAAAGAAATGAGAGTTTGGTTTATTGTTCCCTCTCGTTCGAACATCAACAATACACTCTTCCCGTAAAAGTCTCTCTCTCTATCGCAGATAGGTGCTTTGTCTCCTTCTTCGATAACTCCGATCACCTCAATATTAAAAATCGTTCCTTTATTTCAAAGCATTTCTCTTTTGATTAAACCAAACATACACATTAGCTTAGTTGCTACATTACAATCCTCACAGAGATAAAAAAAATTTCAGATTTCGAGGTATTCTTGTAAATTTGAGTTTCAGATCTGAAACCCATTAATTAGGGCTTTCGATTCTTCATTATCAATGACGAATTCGAGTTTCAATGTAAAGATCTGAGAAGAAAGTTTCGATTTTTTCGATTTTGACTTGGAGGAAGATTGTGGCAATGATGTAACTTCAGCTTTTTTGAGAAGAAAATGGGATCTGGGCGGAGTAAATCATGTCGAGGCTCTTCGTTATCGTCTACGGCAGAAAAAGATTCTGACGTGGCTCAAACTCCTCCTCCGTCGTCTTCTTTGAGTAATGGTGGTGGTGGAAGGAGGAGAAGATCAATGAGTCTGTTTTGTTCTCTTCACTCTTCTTGTCTTGCTTCCTCTTCTACTTCTCATGATAGTGATGATGATGATAGTGAACAGGTCTGGTTTTTGAATTTTTATGCAATTTCATTGATTTTGATTTTTAAAAATCTGAAATTTAGGTTAAATTTATGTTAGGTATGTAATGGATGGATGAGGAAGAGCCATGGAAGAAGTGTTTCAAGGCGTAGAATTGAATCAAGGAATCAAGGAGATGCATCAGATTGTTATGATAAAGATTTAAGAGATGAGAAGAAGAAATCTGAAAATGAGCTTGAGCTTGATGATGATTGTTGTATTGAAGAAGAAGAAGAAGAAGAAGCTAGTGTAAGCAATGTACAAATGAGAAATGTTAGCGGTTCGAATTCGATTCAAGAATCTTCTACTCCAGGTCGAGTTTTTTCGCATTTTAAATTCATTCCTGGTAATATAAGCTCTAGACTTAGCAGAGCTTCAAGCTCAAGATCCTTCAACACTACTTATCCAGTAGTTTCCTCTTCTCGAGAAGGTGTTACTTCAGAATCAGCTATTAGGCTCGAATCTCCAAGAATTCCTGTGATTGACAATGTAGTTAGAGATATTGATGCCATGAGATTTGGGGAAGATGGTAGCTTACGTTCTCCAAGAGTATTTAATAGTATGGATAGTACTTATACTGGAATTCTTGATAGAAGACATGTTGTTCGGGAACCTTCCATTGAGCGTAATGTTCGATTTAGCAGAACTCTGAGTGTTGGTAGACTCCGTGATAGAGTTCTTCGACGATCTTCACTCGCTGATTTCACATTCCGTCCTTCACCACATCAGGATGAAGAAGATACTGATCTCTTCTCTGCTGAAACCGCAGCCGCAGAAGATACTCCTGTAACTTCAACGTCTATACTAAATCGATCTGCCTCTAGCACCCGAAGGACCTTATTTGGCATTCAAGATCATGAGACGCCAACTCCTCTTGTGAGAGAAGGGAGGTATCAAGGTTTGTTAGAGCACAGATCAGATTTTCTTGAAAGAAGGAGGAGAATAAGATCTCAGGTTTGAAACCTCTTCGATTATATCTTCCTTTATGTGTATGATCAACTCAAGATATAACTAACTGATGTAACTAATTCCACAGGTTCGAGCTCTTCAAAGATTAGGAAGCCGGTTTGAGAATGTCACTGGCCATCATGATAGATCTTGTGTCTTATCAGGCCAAGATCAAACAGGTTGTTGCACATGCCGTGCAGTTACTAACCGTGGTTCTACAACAGCAACAACTGATGAATCAAATGCAAGAGCTAGCATTTCAAGGATAGTATTGCTAGCTGAAGCTCTCTTCGAGGTAGATACTGTAAATGTCTTCGATCTTATCACGCTCTTTCTTCTGTATACTAATAAGGGTTTTATGATAATTCATTTTAGGTTCTTGATGAAATTCATCAGCAATCTGTTGTCTTATCCTCTCAGCAACCATCAGTATCATCTATAGGATCTGTTCCTGCACCTAACGAGGTTGTGGACTTACTACCGATAAAACTGTATACTAAGTCACAAAGCGAAGATTCGTCACAGTAATACCTTTAGTTTCTTGTTCAGTTATCGTGTTCGAAAGTCGAGACATTATGGTTAAATATGTTTTCTATTTTTTCCGAAATCTTTCAGATGTTACATATGCCTTGTGGAGTATGAAGAAGGAGACACTATAAGGACACTTCCTTGTCATCATGAATTTCATAGAACCTGTGTGGATAAATGGCTCAAGGAGATTCACAGGTATGAAATCTGATTTATGGTAACAATATTTCGCCTTTTCCGTGTTTGAGTTGAGATCTTATGGTGCTTTTATGGCGATGCAGAGTATGTCCACTATGTCGAGGAGACATTTGTAGACATGATCCATCACCTGAAGAACACTGATTACAGTCGTATAGACATAATGTTGAAAGATTCTGACTCTGCAAAAGACTAAGAACATTCATCGGTTTTTGTCTGGGGCTGAATCAAAATGGTGTGTTTTTGCTTGTTGTTTGTAGCTTACACTGGAAAACAAAATTCACAGATTTTAAAAATGTAAACTTCTAAACTGAATTGATCCATCATATCTCTAAGAAACGAATAAAATTCATTGATGTTGTGCGTTACATGAGCATCTCTGTCTCTCTGTATTGCAAACCTCTGGTAATGTCGTTAAAGTTGGAAGCTTTATTTGTATGCTTGTCAAAGCTAAAGCATGAACCCTAAATATAAAAGATTTATTGTTTAGAAAATATTAGGAAAAATAATTATTAGCTACACGAAGTATAGTCGAACGCATGGCCATACATCTATCTAGACTTAATTAATGTATCAATACCTATATGTATGATTATGATGACATACACAAACAAACATAAGTTGCGTGACGAACACCATAACCATCTTTTATGTTTTCTTGATTTGATCCTATATATATATTTTTTAATATTGGTACCAAAATCAACCTGACGAAGAAAATGTAAAATAAAATCCAACAAATCTATTGCTTGTCAGATGATTTTTTTGCCACTCAAGTAGACATAAAACAAGAAAGAAGCAGCAATTAGGGAGAAAAAAATATTCCTGAGGAATGATATCATAAATGTCAGATTAAATCGAGAGACAATAAATGATGGTTATGGTATTAATCACATAACTTCTGTTTATTTATCCCTGTCACCATGCAAAATCAATTTTTATAATATGGTTATAGGTATTGATATGCTCCCTCTTGTTCCTAATTAATCTATTTTTTAGAAGAAAAAAATTGTTTCAAGAAGTATTTTCAATGTACAATTAGCTTCATACTTTTTATTATGCCCTTGTTTATTAGAGAAGTTGCATTGAATACCAGAGAAATAAAAAATAAATAAGTCAAAGGTTGATGGCATTTTTGTAATTTTATAAACAGAAAAATGTATATCGAATTGACGAAAATACCCTAAGCTTCTTCTCCTTCCCTTCTGTCTTCGACTGCATATCTATCCATGGTCTTCACATCAGAAACGCGACAGTATAGTGAATGTGGAGAAGGAGGAACTGCTCGACCAAGCGGAGAGAGAATATAAAGACTCTAGTTCCATTGTTAGCGGCGGCTATGACGATGGAACCGGCGGTGGAGCGAAAAAATGGTGATTACTTTTAATTTTGGTTTCTCGATAGCATTTGCATGTTTCCTTCTTTGATTGTTCTTCAATTTCTATGACTGCGAGTATTGTGTGGTTTTTAAATCGATTGTGTAATTCTTGGTTGAAATTAGGATTTTCGGTTTTTAAGATATGGATTTTCGTGATTCTTTGTTCCTCTGTTCGTGATTCTTAATTTCTTGTATCAAACTAATGATGTATTTTTTAATTGATTGTGTGATTCGTTGTTACTCTTACTTCAATCAGAATCCACTAAGGGATGAAACTGAACTGACACTATCTTCTTCTTTTTTGAGTTGCAGAGAATAATGGCTCTTAATGTAGATATTGAAATAGAATGAGGGTACTATAGTCAAAGTCATCCCTTTGCAAACTTCCAAAAAGCTTTGGTAGATTATTAAATATTCTCCACAATTTTGGTATGCACCTAAATGTCTATATTTATTATCACAATTATTATTTCTCTTTTTGATCACAAATAACTAATAAAACAAAGCTAAAATAATCATTTCAAAAAGTTTATTACTATATGTAGGAAATCTAAAATTTTGATTAATTAGAAACATAAGTTGTATTAATTTAATCTAGATATGTTGCCATGCTTTGGGCTATACCTCGTATAGATGATAATCATTTTTCCAAAATGTTAATATCTTCTTCTGTAGACGCAAAAAATAAAATCAATTACGTGTCTGTAATGGATGTCTCTATTGTTATTCTTTAATGTATAAATAATTGTATTAATTATACATTATATTTAAATTTCAAGAACATTAATTCAAAGAGTTATAATTTCAATTTAAAACATCAATGAATACACACTTTAGTCTTCGGTTGAGACTGCAGGGCATGTAGGGTTGCAATTTAGCGATGAACAATCTACGTTCTGAAACGTACTCCGGTCATAGAACCAATCTCCGACAGCCTTAGCCATTTTCTGAAAAGAAAAACAAATCCAAAAAATGAAAAAGTATGTTAATTATAAAGATAAGTTCTCAAAAATATTACGTATTTTTTATTTATTTTCTAAACTTATCACCAAATCTTAAAATTTCAACATAAACTTCATGCTTATGAAAGATTTTAAAAGGTTATAAAAAAGTCTTAAATGTCTTAGAAATCTTTTCTTAAATCTAAAACGTGATATTGTTTGATTTTTTTAAGTTGGCTACTTATGCAACTAAAACTTGTTTTGTTATATTTTGTGCCTTCATGGTATTTCTTTTTTTTTGGAAATTTTTAATGGTACTTCATATATTGTTCTATGTTCTACAATAAAATTAAGTGATTACCGTATTTCCGACTTGGGGACCTTTGTCGCCGGACCAAGTGGCGGCGCTTCCACCTTGGCAATGAGCGTGGCACGAGTCTAAGAACAATCCTCCCTTTGTAGTTGCTCGAACCGGCGCCAATGCAGCCAACATTTGGTCTCTGTACCCTGAGAGGTTAAAATAAACCAAAAGTTTAGTCAAGTAGACATCAAAAAGATCCGGTTTAGTTAATTTTCTTCATATATACCTTGAACGGTTTGAAGCTGAGAGGCACTACACTTCTTGAGATCAAGCTTACAAGTCTTCCACGCTTTGCTTTTATCAACAGAGGTTGGGGCCAAAACGTTCTTGATCTGCAAAAAGAATTAAAAACAAGAAAAACTAATCAAGTTACCATTTCACGGTTCAATACTTATTTCTAAAGAATCAATAATGAGATTAAAATCGAACCTGCCAAGAATCGAAGGCAGCATTGATAACAAAAAGTGGTGTTTGCAAGGTCTTAACAACGTATTGAGGGAAGAAACACTGCAAAAGACGATTAAATATTAGTGTTTATACGACATACTCTAACGCGAAAAATGCATTGTAACAACTATATGTTTTAGTAGAGATTTACCAATTCGGGTTTCATGTTTGACGTGCAAGAAGCAGGCAGGCTTTTTGCAGAACCCTGTAAATAGTTATCAAGATTAGCTGCGGCCATACGAATCTAATGTCTTAAAGAAATGTGGTCGGAAAAAAAGAAAGAGATCATACGTGCGTTGCAACGACTTTACTGTAGTACGATTCAATGTAAGACCCTCCAGTGATATCCTTACTATTCAAAACGCAAAATTAACAAATGTTGTTATTTCATTTTCTAGGGATGCTTGCTATTTGGATTATGTAACTTTGTGCGTGATAAAGGTAATGAATGTTACCCGTGAATGAAGAAACCAGCATCGGAAACACATTTGACCTTGGCCGTTTTCGGAAGTATGGACTTGAATTGGTCGCAATGTAGAATCGCAGCCAATGCTCCGGCTGAACAACCAGAGAGTATCGCCTGAAAATTAATGTAACCAAATATTCTCAGTTCCCAAATTATCAAAAGTAATACCTAACTAGTGAAAAAAAATTCACTAGCTAGTGAAAGTTTCATTTTTCTTACGTTTTGAGCGTTGCTCATTCCCTTAGCCATAAGATCGTCGATCACCGCACGCCAAACCCTAGCACCACGGAAAAACAACTTGTTCCCCTGAAAATTTTCAAAATCCGGTCACATAAATTCGGAATTTCAACTAAATTGTTCCCTAATCACTTTGACTGATAAAAACAAATAAACGATTTCAAGAAGTTAAAATTTTAATGGTAAGGGCCCGATGAATTACCGGGTCAACAGCTTCTCTATCACCGGTGAAAGATGAACCATCGCAATACCGAACTTTGATTCTATTCCAATTATAAAAGTCTGCACAAAAAACCCCAAATCCGATTCAATCTCATTGCATCAAGAACATGAGAAACAAATCATAAAATAAATAAACAAAATGATAAGAAAATAATAATAAGAACCTGGATTAGTGCTTTGCTTGCCACCCAAGATACCGGAGAAACCAAAGTCTTTGTTCATAAGCTTAGATGAACCTTTCATCGTACTTTTACGTTGGACGCATGTAGCTATATCAGTACACCATCCTCCTCCCTAATATTCACATAATTATATATATTTAATGAACTTAACTACATCATAAATTTTGATAATATTCAGTGAAATATAAAGTTATTTAAACTAACCTCCATGTGAACAATCCAATTGTTCACTCCTGAGCCAGATCCTTTATCGAAATGGTACGCTGGTGCGCTACCATCCAAACACACTACAAAAGATATAGAAATGAATAATAATAATGACTTTATCTAACAGATTAAATAAACAAAAACCGGCTTGTAAATTTTGGTTTGAGTTCGATCCGAAACTATATAGAAAACAGAAATATAAATGTTTGATTTTTAAATTATAAATCTCGAAAAATTAACTTACATGAAAACATTAGCCAGTCAACTTTCTAACTAACACCTGTAATTAAATCTTTTGGATAGGGACAAATATTACGTACCGGCTCCTTTAGCCACAGCAGATTCAAGATATGTGATGGGCACAGCTCCGACTCCGATCACCACCACGGCTAGCACTAATAGACTTGACCACAATTGCTCTAGCCTCCCCATTCTGTAATACAATCAAATTAATAATTAATCCTCAAATTAGCTAAAATAATCTTATTCAAAGTAAAATTACTTGTTATTGTGTCTATAATAATGGTGGAAAACTTGATTCTAATGCTAATTCTCTCCTAGATGTTCACGGGTATGATTGTTTCTGGGAATTTTAATGCGGTAAAGATTTTTTTTTTATAGCTTTTAAAATCATACTTTACCCAATAAAACTTTAACACATTTACACCCTTAGACATGTTCCTAAAAATTTTCCTAGCCTAATTCTTTCTTCTTCTTCTTATTTTTTTTTTTTTTGATAATATGTTAATATTTAAAATATTACCATTGGTCCATTGGGGCTTTAAACAGTCGGGGAACAAAGTGACCAGTCGTCCATGTGTGTGTTTAGTTTGCTGTAGTATAAACTATTCACCTCGATGGGTGTAGACCCAAAAATTTATTTATATTATTACTATAAGTCTATAAGTACGAATATACAATAAATATCATTAATATTATGAAATTTACTTTCTTTGCCATTAGTCACGACACGATCTACTAAAAGAATTGTAGTTGCAATAATATTTTAGTAATTTGTCATCCTCTATGTATGTTAGATTGCATTTGTATTAAATGCTATGTTTAGATAGTAGCTCTATGTACAGTAAATGAATTAAAATATAATATCCGAAAATACCCTTCTTGGTTAAACTTAAATAGACCGAAATTCACGGCGTTGGGAGGGACAAAATGAGAATCATGAAAATAATGATGTATACGATTTATAGAAATTTAATTTAAAAAACAATTCGGTCGAAAACAAAAATTGCATTACGATTATTGGACCGCCAACTACTCAAGAAAAAATGCAAATCACTTCCTGGGAGCAAATGGCAATTATAGGATTGATACCAAAATTTGCAAGATTTTTAAATTACAATTATACGACTGTAATTGTTTTTGTTTTCATTAGACTATATACCACCCCAGTTTTTCTCTTTTTTCTTTTGATAAAGAATACGACCTAGTTACTAAGTTAAATTCCAGAAAATATTTACATTTCACAAGTAAATAATCCAAATAAACATTATTGAGTTTCGAACATATCTAACAAGCTATGGTTGAATTCAAAAATCTGAGTTGATCAACACAAAAAAACTTCGTTTTTCGTAGATACACATGGAAGAGTGGAAGAACTGGAAAAATCTCTAAGAAATTTTAAAAGAAACTTCATTTTAATGAAAAAAAAAAAAAGAAAAGAAGAAGCTTTACCTTGAGAAAATGGCTCTTCGAGTTCTTATTCACGACCCAAAAGTAAAAGAGGAGTCTTCAAGAGTAAGGTTTAGAAGTTCGTAGAAAAGCTATGGATGTCTTCTTCGTTATATAGATGGATACAGAATACCACACGTTGAAAGAAAACAATTTTTTTTTGCTTTATTTAATTAAAGCATAGTATTTTTTTTTTTTTCTTTCATGTATTCGCCAGGTCACGAGAGATTCAACGTTACAGATAGAGACTCAAGAAAACTACCTTTGTAGTAATATGGTTTTTATTTTATTCACATTTTTAAAAATTGCAATCCCTTATTCAGCTTTCGGATGTTAATTCGCTTAAAAAAAATGTTTATTCTATCTCCGTAAAAGAATTTTGTTTATTAGGAAGTGTATCCAATTTACAATTTATGATGATTTATATTAAAATGACAAACTTTTATGTTATTTAATGATCAATTTTGAAAAATATTCTAAAATCTAGTATTATTTGATTCGTGATTTTGAAAATGTATATTCAAATTAAGTATTGACTTTTTAGTGATTCCATATTGCTTTGGTGGATTCTTTTAGTTAAAATTACAAAGAACCAAATTTCATGGTTTAAAACTTTTAAATAAAATTGTATAAAATTTTTTTAGCAAATCATAACAAATTCTCTAATTCACCAAAATTCAACAAAAACATCTAAAATTTTGTTAAAACTCAAATTTTCCCAAATGTTCGGTTCATCAATACATCCCTTAAGTGTTTTTCACATCAAATTTGTAGTTTACAATTTTAATTTTTCATTGTAAACGATTTTTTTTTGTCAAACCGTTTACAATTTTAACGTTTTCTTTAACTGAAAGAATTATAAACGAAAATTTAGATTAATCGTCGAGATATATAGGAAGCTAGATTACAATGTGAGATGCAAGATTCTTTTTCTAAGACACATGAGAGGAATCAATCCCTCACATATACCTACAGAAAACTCTACACTTCAAACAGAAGCCATCAGCCCATCACAACCTGATTACAATTTTACCATATAATTTTTTTCTTCTTACAGAGTATGAATGCATCTTTCTCTGAAAAACCAACATATACAGTAAATTACAATTTTATTATTATTTAAAAATAAGTATAGCTATTGATACCAAAATTAGAAAATGTTTCAGAATATATGTTATATTAAGCAAAATAATGATTTCACTGAAAATCTACACATGACATGATTTTCTTGATTTTGATTAGTTAAATTTTCCAAATCACAATGATTTAAAAAAAAACACAAATTGACGAAAAAAAATTCATCTAATTGTGAATAATTGGTAAAATATTGTAAAATCATATACTAAGGTGGATTACCTACCAAACCAAAAATATACTTAAAAATAAAAAACAACTATAAAAACACAATGAAAAAATGATATGAGACTAGGTTAGGTATGTAAACTAGTAATGACTAAATGGCATACATATCGAAATCAAAAGGTACGTCTGGACGGAATCTAAGGAAACTATCTTTGTACTATTTACTGACGTCCATATCAGTTCCGCTGAGATGATTTATCTTCAAATTTTTAATTTTTAATTTTTTTTGAAACGATTACAATAAATGATTAT
Source organism: Cardamine chenopodiifolia (assembly GCA_963922655.1). Classification (NCBI taxonomy): domain Eukaryota; kingdom Viridiplantae; phylum Streptophyta; class Magnoliopsida; order Brassicales; family Brassicaceae; genus Cardamine; species Cardamine chenopodiifolia. The sequence goes on along the minus strand of OZ000480.1, from coordinate 19,479,952 downwards.
TTGCAAGTAGAAAATAATTCGCCACCTGTATTGTCGTGTCGGTTCTCCAAATGCATTGAACACTAATTCCGAATACCAAATACTTAAGACCTTATGGTAGTTTACTTATATTATTAAGTTTGACTTTTCTCTCCTTCGTCTTCATTTTGTGTTCCGGAAGTAGGAGGACCTTGACAAATAGTTAGTGACTATTACTAATTTGGTCAAATGAGTATTACTAATTTGGTCAAATGAGTATTACTAATTTGGTCAAATGAGTATTACTAATTTGGTCAAATGAGTATTACTAATTTGGTTAGAAGTGTAAATTGGGGTCTCATCAGTTATCATTAATTATATTATTTTTGAAAATCGATTAATATTGGTTCCAAAAGTCAAATCTCTGAACAGTTGGTCATAATAATATACAGTTTGAGAAAAAATAAATACATTATATTTTTACATTACACGATATTCAACAATTCAAAACATTTTCAATTAATATTTATTGAAGTTAACAAATAACTAACATTAATTAATATAAATGAATTTAAAATTTAGAAAATTAATCTTTTAAAAACAAAAAAAAAACAAAAAAATTAATCGTTATGAAATAGAGAGAGTAGTACTTTAACCAAAAAAATATATGAAATAGTATTACACAGATCATTGGCGGTTCAATTCGGAATCTACTAAAAAAACTCATTTTTGCAGAATATGATGATCTTTAGGTTTGTTCGATAATACATTTCGATATTTTTAGTTTTGAATTTGATAATACATAACGACAAAAACGCCACACACATGGAATTTTAGCAAAAAAATTAAAAATCATTTAAGCTTAAAAGTTTTAGAACAGAAAATCGTATGCTTATAGATATATTCGTATTTATTACTATAATTTTAGTGGACCACTGCAATAAAAAAAATCTGATATATCCTTGAGAAAATATATATTTGATATGTGTATATATATAGGTGATATATCTATAATTAGTCTGGATTTTAATGTAGAATTCTAACTATAAAATAAATGAATTTTGGTAAGATTACAAAATGATGTAAGAGGTGGTAGGGACTATGAAAAAGGGATAAGGAAGCGCCCCGGAAGATCTGGATTGCAGTTTACCAATTTTTGAATAGTTTTTTGTTATAAAATAATTATTTTATCTTTCCAAAACCCAAAAACGCGTTTAATAATACATACGGCATATGGGTTTTGACTTTTGAGTAGATCTCGTTACATTTATTTGAATGATGCCACATGATGTTTATATTTGAATAATCAGAAAAGGATGTCAAAGGAAAAAAATCAGAATAAATGCTCAAAATTTTGCACAAATAAAAAAGTGCTGAAATCATAAAGAAAAGTTATAATAAAGTGAGGGGGGGGGGGAATATTTCTCAAAATTCACAATCCTTAATATAACCAACACTGTTTCTAAATCAGATTTTAGTTAAGTCGATGAGAGTTCAATTTTTTTTTTTTGTTAAAGGAGAGTTCAATTCTTTTTCGACGAATTTACATAATGTTCTAAAAATACGTAAAGTGATGGACTAACGTTTAGATCTAACTATGCAGCAGACACGTGAACGGGACATAGACATATAAGACTATTATAGAAATATATATATTTTTCATAAAAGCTAATAGATTTTGAAGTGGCCTAGTAACTCATTTTCTACATGAGTTAAATATTCTTAACTTAGAAACATAATAGTATATCGTTATACTAGTTTTTTAATTATTTTATTATAATTCATCAGAAACCTGGTTAGGTCGTAAAAATTTGTCCGGATGCCATTAGAAGTCCAAATCATTTTAAGTCACTATATAGTACAAAATCAAAAAATCTGGCCACCGATTAACGGTTAAAGCCGCATTTTAAAACAATGATAGGGAGCATAAGCAAAATAAATGAAACTATATAATATGAACATAGAGAAATTATGAATCCGAAAAAGATACAGTGATTTTAAACATTCGTCTCTCATTTAGTAGAGAGTTGAGATTATAAGAAAAAAAAGCAAACTGTAGAAAAGGGACAACAAAATTTTTCTTCTCTACACACAGAATTAAAAGCTTTAACTTGGATGATGAAGTGCAAGCTAATGCATGAAGAGGTGGCTCTCTAGACTGATACCCTCGAAGGCTGGAACCAGTGAAGATGATGGCAGATCCAACAGATTCGCGGGCGTTCTCGACTCGACCAACAAAGTCATTGGGCTTAAAGGTCCATTTTACTTATATACTATTTTGTTGATTTGCGTCTATGAATGATGTTTGCGTCCATGATTTGGTAGTATATTGAACCAGTTTAGGTAACCGGTGGTTTTTAAAAAGTTAATTCTTGAAAGACACAAGCATCATTCATATCTTTTCGAAGAATCAATCGGAAAGACACTTGATGATTGATTTTTGTCTATGATCTCAACTTCGATCTCTGCGTCAATTTCCAATAATTTTTTTACGAATTCATCGCTTAAATCAAACTATGATATTTGTTCGGTTAAACGCTTTCACATAACATTTTAATATTTTTTTATATTTCGTTTTCGTGTTTTGGATATAAAAAACCAACTTGTTTAGTTCATAATACAGTTTTGTAAACTTTACTCATTGAGTTTGATTAACCAAGCCTTTTAAAACAAATTCTTTCAATTTTGCGAAGATGTATATTTTTTTTTCTTCTCTATAGTCTTTGTTACATGTATATATTAGTCAATAATACATAAAAAGAAAATAATACTCTATCCATATTACTTTAAATGATGTTAAAAATTTACCACGTAAATTAAAAATATTGTATATTTTCTGTTATACCCTTATTTTGTATTAATTGGTAAACAAATATTTATTATAAGATTAATTAAACAAAATAGTTCATAATTTTACATTTAAAATATATAACATATCATTTAAAATGAAACATCAAAAAATTTATATGATAAAAAAATAATATTATTTTTAAGAAATTATGAACTATCTCTTTAAGAAAAATAAATAGAATATTATTTTAAAGAAATTATGAACTATCTCCTTAAGAAAATAAATACTTTAACTAAGAGAACCAAAAAAATGAAAAGACAATGGCTGTGTGGATCCTCTTTATGCGATTTTTCTTTCTGTTAAATCATTGACTGCACCAGACAATGTTTGTCAAACTTTATTTCACTACCATACCTATCTGTCTAATTCATTTAAACTGTACAATTTCAGACAATAAGAGATAAAACTGATATAAAATAAATTATAATCAAGAAATCTATTTCCTTAAAATAAAAATCATCATGCTGATATGTAGGATCGGTCAGGTTATATGTAAAACCAAGGGCACGAAAATTATGATATTTTTATTAATTAAAAAAATGACAAAATGCAAGAAACTTGTATATCAAAATTGTGAATACGCTAATCTCGATTATGTCTTTTCCCATTACGCTATTTCTAAACAAAGTAAACTGTGGTCTGGAAGACAAGTATGAGCAGCATCGTATCCATAGCGGAGGAACGACGGCTGAGCAAAGAGCTAAGAGTGATGGACCGATCGGGATCAATGTGGCGGCCAAGTAGCTTCGAAGAAAGGGAGGATCAGACCATGAACGAAAACGGACAAGTAAAGAAAAGATGACCCTTTGTCCTCATCCGGTTCTCCATATAATATACAAGATTAATATATATCCCATTTTTGGGTTGTAACGAGTCGATTTTTGACTGCAAGCCAGATAATGAAAAAACACGGAGGAATTGATTGCGAAAATCAGACCACTCTGTGCCAATGTGCAGACGGTGCTGACATTCGAATCTGGTTCCAATTTTATAGGTACAAAACGATGATAGACATTATTAAAATTGCGAACTCGACACTTAGCTAGGGAATCAGAAAGTTTATTATTTGTCTTTGGAACCCATTTGTATGTACCTGCTTTAAACTTTTTTTTCCACCAAAGTAAATTTCTGATCCAGTTCGGTAGTCCAAGATTATACCTTTTAATTTTCAAAACATACTTTGCCCAAAGGCATTGCATCGCCATGATCAAGGCCTCAAATTCACCCTCTTATCAGCCCAATGTAGCCTCGTTTCGAAATTTCCAATTACTTCTTTGTATACACCATCTTCATCTTTAGTTACCCATCCACATTTTTGTTTGTTGGTTCATTATAATACATACGTCATAATTGCACTTATAGCATCCATTGTTGGAGTACTTGCGTTCTTTGCTGCACACATATCTCATTTGGTACGGTGGGAATGTGGGATCAGCCTCATTAATATAGGCAGTATCCATGACTTTCCCATTGATGCTATCAAAAACGTCTCCCGTGTGGAAATTAAATTTCTTCCATGGGTCCGAAACCAACCTTTGCTAATACCTTATAATATGACATAAAACATCTCTTCTACTGGAAATTATATTAAAAGTACAACAGAACCAACACATATGCTTAACCACTAGCTCAAAGCAACCGGTGGTTCCCTCACTTTTTTCTTCATCAACTGTGTGTTAGTAACTATTTAGACGGCAAACCTCCTACCATTCATGTTACCGTTATAGTAACAAAGACTTGTTCAACCATGTCACATATACTATTATTTGATTTTTTAAAAACATAACATAAATAACGGTTATAACATATTATTAAAAACATAATAAAGTGATGAATCATACAAACTACACTGATATAATGTTATATTATATGTTTTGTAAATCAAAAATCTATTTTCATTTGTAGTTGAGATCTAATTTCTTAAAATTCTGAGTAATCAGACTTTTTTAGTTTTATCTCTACTAGAAAATACGATTCCAAGCATTTTTTACAGTAAAATTTTAATTTTCAATTACTCAATTACTATTAGCTACTTAAAATATAAGAAATTTAATAATAGTTCTATTCGCGTCAAAATAGTAAGATATAATACAGAAAAAATAATGGTAACAATATATTTGCGCATAATTTTCTTAATAACGAATTGACTTTATAACGATAGTAAGTTGACACAAAAAGGAAATATTGTAAAAATATGGTATTCAAGATTTTACTATTTTGGAGACCCCACACAAGACGTTTATTATTTCGAATCAAGACATGCGATAAAAATTTAATATGTCATAAATTAAGATAATATTATTATATAGGTTTCGATTTGTGTCTTAACCATAGTCAAAGAAGATGTATAACCATTAACTCTTTTATTAAAAAACCGTATCTTTGTACTTAAATATTACCATTTATATTAACAAAAATATATATTAAAACGGTAGTATTTTCATTTTGTTATATATATCAATAGGTAAAATGAAAAGAATATCATTTGAAAATTAAAAGATCATCAGTTGTCTTGTTAAAGTAAAATTTGACGAAAGAGAAGACAAAATGCCATACAGTTGTCCGATCTCTGGTCCCAAATGTGAAATCTGTGACTGCTCGGGCAGTGCATGCCAATCTCGATTCCCAGGTACTGTTTGTCTTCCACCAATTGTCTCAATTACGTCAAAACGTGGGTTGAGTTGTTAGTTTTGTTCCAAATTGAGTTAGATTTTTTTCATTTGGAATACTAAGTTTGTATATATGTCAAGTAGTGAACCATGGTCCTATCCTGCGTGATGTACTGATGTGTTCAATTTCATGATTAAGTAGTACCGAATGTGAAATGCTGAACAGTTATGCTAAGAAAATTGAATCCGAAACATAATTTTAAAACCCTAGTTAACTACAAAAAACATCAGAAAATTTCACGAACTTAAACTTTAATTTATACGACTTTGTGGAGAAAAATTGAAATGGTAAAAAAATGGTAGAAATGGTCACAAAATTTCTACCAAATTCCTACAACACATTTAGTCGGTAAAAAACTGAAAAACTTGATTAGAAAAATATTATCTGTTAAGACAAGAAAAATTCGTTGAAATTTTTCCTACAATTTTCGTACGAAACATAGCATATATATTACAAAAAATTGAAAATTTGTAGTTGGTGTGTGTAGGATTGAAGGTGGAGTGGCCAGAGCTAAAAGGAGTGAGTGGAGTTGAAGCAAAGGCAATAATAGAACGTGATAATCCACGTGTAACTGCTGTTGTTTACCCTTTAGGTGTTTATTTTCCATCCATCAGTTGTTGTAACCGTGTCCTGCTCTATGTTCCAACCGACGATTGTCCCAACGGTCCGGTCCAAAACCGTCCAATTGTCGGATGATCCACAATCTTGTCGTTCTTTTTTATAACTCAGCTTCATGTTGAGTTTCAATAATTTTAAAGTTATGTTTTATTTTTGAACTGTTCTCATGAATAAAAGGAAATGTAAGAGCTATTTGCCTATTTCTTTAAATCTTGTGTCGTCAAGATATACTTTGATTAAGAAGAAACTATAATTTGTTTTTTTATATTTTTCTGAATTATTCTGTTCATTGTCAATTTAGGTACAATATGTGACGATACAAAAACTGAATTATAAACAAAAAAATACAAATTCTTTAACAAAAGAAAAAAAACAAATTAATATTAAATAACGGTTAAGGTCGGTCCAATATATACACTAATGACAATCTCAACGTAATAATGGTCGCTCGAATCATCCCAGAGACGGCCGCTCATTATATGAATCAAAAGCAGTCTAGCAGGTGAGGAGTGGTATGAGACAAACAATAAACATAGCAATCAAAAAGGCAATTCCCATCAAATTACTTTGCTAAAACAATGTGCTATCGAAAATTGTGCTAACGATGACGCCTTTTTATGCATATCTTAGATATTTTAATAAATGCTTTGTGAAAACGTTGGCGGATTTTTTTTTACTGCTAAAACAATGTGCTATCGAAAATGGTTCGCCTTTTATAATTTTTTGTTGGTCAACGTTTGAACAAAGCATTTTCAACTAGTTGAATATTTTTTTTTGTCAACCTTATACTAAACGATCGATATGAACATCATGAGCTATCCCGCAATAAAACTTGTTGTTGCTGATACTTTCTTTTTGGTTCCTTTTTTTTCTTCGTCCATAACCCGAGCTCGGAGAAGGAAGAGATAAGAGGGCCCTATGAAGAATGTGGTCAGAAATCCATAATAGAATCCGACCACAACGACCGAATTGATTATCTTCATGCATAAGGATACTAGATTACCTAGTATAAAAGATTGAAAAACCATCACATATTTTGGTGCGAGGAACTTATCATGAATCCACTGGTTTCTGCTGCTTCGGTTATTGCTGCTGGATTGGCTGTTGGGCTTGCTTCTATTGGATTTGGAGTTGGTCAAGGTACAGCTGCGGGTCAAGCTGTCGAAGGTATCGCGAGACAACCTAAGGCTGAAGGAAAAATACGAGGTACTTTATTGCTTAGTTTGGCTTTTATGGAAACTTTAACAATTTATGGCCTGGTTGTAGCATTAGCGCTTTTATTTGCGAATCTTTTTGTTTAATCCTAGAAATCGCAAAATTCTGGATTATTTTCGTAGTTAATTCTATCAAGATTTTATTTTTAGGTCAACAACTTATATAAAGTATAAACTACGGAATTCGGCTACTCGATACCAAAACGTTCAAATTTGATGCTTAAAGAAAATACAAAGTACTAAAAAGATAAGGATAGATAGTTAACATCGTAGATAATAATTCAAAGCACCTTCGAGAGGGCTAGTAAAAGAAATTATAAAATAAATGAATAAGTTTTGGATCGCTATTGGCAAAAATAACTATGAGGGTTTTTTATTTGCAAAATACTTTGAAGTAGGTGAAAATTGGTGCAGTTTTTCTTCCATATTTCGTGTTTTTTTATGTCAATTTTTTTTCCTTTTTAACATACTATTTTTAAAATGACACGTATTTCTTTAATATGAAAACATAATTTATTCATTATCCATACTATTTATAAAAATCATCTGCGGAAAAGAACTTCTCTTAGCTACGAATTTACCACTTTTATTGTCATTAGATTATCTGTTTAATTAACCTTTTTAGAAATCATTTTTTTTCATGCCACACATTAATTAAAAAGCGACTGACTAGAAAACCACATATTAATTTTAAAAAACCACAAAAATCAAAGTTCAGACTACATCGTCAGCCGAAAAATCACATAAATAGAAAATCTTAGAAAGCAAAATATTAAAAAAGTTAATTTAAAACAAACTAAACTCATTGGATAGATTAGAAAAAACAAGCCAATTTTCTGGAAACTGCATAACTGAGAATATCTTTGCATATATGTTTCGAAAACATAACAATCAATTCTTTTTGAGACAATTGTTTTCATAGCCTATATTAAAACTTCTATATACGAATGCAGATGCGAGACGACATCTTGTTCCTAAAAGTCGGCCAAGGCAGAATACGGTGCTAATTCACATGTTCCCTCTTTTTAATAAGAACACATGTGTGCTTTTCCCGACACAGATCCAACCTCTTTAGAAATCATTATTTAAAAACATATATAAGTTTTCCAGATTAGAGAACACACAAAAAAACAACTAAATTGGATGAAAGCCCAATGGACCTTTGCCCATAGCAACGGCTACAATTTTAGAGACAACGTCACTAAAGAAAAGCTTCTCTTCGCTCCATTATTGTTGGGTTTTTTTTGCCAACCGTTAGTTCTAAAGCTAAGAGTTTAGGTTCCTCCATTTACCGTTGATTTTTATTATCAAGAAAAGTAGTGTTCCCGCTAATAATCTCTCTCTTAAATTGATTAGCAAGTTAATTGTTAAGATTTGTTTTTTTCTTTCTTTTGCTAGTTGTCATTGCTTGCGAATGAAGAAACTTTGTCTTGAGGATGAGTCTAAGAGATGAAAATCTGCAAATTGCTGGAGAAATATAAAGCTGATTCCTATTTTGAAGAGTTTATACGACCATATTGAACATGGTTGAATCCGATTTCTAGAACAGGTCTGGAAGTATAAATAAAGGAAAATAAATTCCCGTCATGAATTTTGCCCAAATTTTCAATTTAGATACTATATTATTTTATGATTTTTACAATTTTTGTTTTAATCTACTAAACTTCATTCACAGAGATTTGGAAGTACCCAATAACTTTTTAACCAACTCGTTAGTGGATTCTTTGTATTATTATATGGGCAAACCAATTAGATGTATGGGTATATTTAAAAAACACACATACAAAAAACTCATGTTTATTTTTAAAAAGTTGGTAACTACTTACAAATATGTTATTATTTTGAATTAAACTATATTGTTTACAAATCTAGAATTTTTAAACACTATAGATAAAAATATGTTATTTTTTTGAATTAAACTATATTATAAACCTATATTTTAGTACACATACCGATTTACTTTTTTTTTCATAATATTCTTTTAGTTTAATATATTTTTATCATCGAATAATCTATCCTTTTAAAGTGATTTAAAATTTTTGTTTAGTTGTGTTTTAAAATTAATCTAATCAAATAACATTTGATATGCTATTTTATATAATTTTTAATTTAAAATTTTCAAATATATAAGAATTTTAAATATTAATTTACACATAATTTTAAATATTTTAGTATCTTAAAATTTTGTTTACTTGTTAATCATGCTCTACTGTTAATATAACAGTTATCTTTTACTTTTTTTTTCTCTGGTCAAACGTACTTCTATTTATCTTAAACACATGTTACAACAATCCAAGCGATCTAGATACTCGATGTCAACAAGTCCTAGATTGATACATAAGTGAAAAACAAAGCATTAAGAAGATACGATAGAAGGTTACAATTATATATAGTAACCAAAAGCTCACTGGAAAGGGGTAGTTCATTAGCCAATAGAGAAGATTGGTGAGATAGTTCTCTGAAAGTGATGGAAGTGATCTCTACAAAAGAAAGGAAGTTTGGAAAAAGATCTCCCTCCAAGGGAGGAAAATGATTACATGAGCAAAACCGAAATAGTAAAAGCTAGATTAGTCCAATAATTACTTTGATGAACTTAAACTCAGACCTAGAAATACTTGGGCTACAAAAAGGATACATGAGAGTTAATGGGCTCATCAGACCCAATACATGAAGAGCTGATGAAGAGAAGCCCATTACCACCACCCTTGAGCAATCGCCCCCGGTTAATTGGAAAGTAGAAACCAAGAGACGGCGATTGAAGGTAGAGGCGTCGAGACATGTCGGAGAGATTTTTCGATCCTGCGAGACAAGTCCAGCGACAGAGAGAGAAAGCTACTCCTTGGAAAATTCACCTATACATTGATTCTTTTAAGCAACAACAATCGATGTGAACAAACACGAGATGTAGAACTGGGCCTTGAGACGAAGGTGGAGGCAAATTTGGCGGGTCCGGTGGATTTGGGGGAGGGGGGTGAGACAAAGGTCGCAGCACCGAAAAGGTCTTCACCGGAAGGTGAGAGAGTGAAGCAAGATGTTCTGAAGAACCCAGAGGATTGAAAGATGAATTCCTGAGAGCATGGTTTGGCACGATTTCAGACATCTTGATTTCGCCACAAAAGCATATTTGAAAACGAAAGAGGCTGGGGAAATAGATCTCACTGGCGACAAGGCAAACCGACAAAAGTTGCTACATGTTCTTTGGAGATTGACGTAGCTGATCCCGAGAAAGAGCATCGACCACGCTCAAGAGGAGATATGGACGGAGGAGCATCGGTGGAGGAGGTTCATGTTGAATCTGAGAGAGTATCTAGGGTGAACTTACACTTACTTTTTACTTAAAATGCAAAGATTTTAACACTTTCAAATTAAATTTTCTTTTTTGATGTTTTCAAACAACTCTAATTGTAACTTTTACATTGTCATTGATTTTACATATTTTTGTGTATTATATCTAGAAACAAATATATAAAAATTACATAGCTCATATATTTAAGAAAATATTAGTGTAGATATTTTTAATATCATTCGGATAAAATTACTTATATTTGCTAGGTACTTTTTTCACATTCAATTTGTTATCTAGTTTCAATGATTTGATTATTTATCTCTTGCTTTTTTTTTCATCATTTCATGTTCTTGTTAAATACATTATTGAAATACTTACTTTAAGAAATTTATTTGATTCTTATTAAATTAATTTTATCTAATTGCTACCGATTTTATTTAATACTTGTGTTTAATAAATGTTGTTAGATTTATTAAATATAAATAAACATAGATTTAATGAATATTTTAAAATTGTTTTTAATTAAAAAAAGGTAGTTTGTTTAAGTGGACATTCTATATGAAGAAAAACTCCCAAATTATATATATGATTTCGACATAAAAGAGAGACACATTATTGATCTGGGTTGACCTGGTTTTAACTATTTTTTCCAATACCGAACCATAACCATAATGAACCATATTTATATCTTCCTCTTTTTTTACCGGATTGGTTTTCTAAGAACCCTGAGTTGGAAGGTAGTCTTGTTTCACTATAAGAGGAATCATTTATTGGTGTTTTGGATTTGTTAGTCTTCACCAATAAGCCACTTTCAAAGTCTTCAAAGGAGTGAGGAGGTCCTTTTGGCGAAGAAAACTTAGCTGGAATTTGGTTTTAATTAGTTGGTTTCTTGTATCAGATTAGGACTTGTATTAGATCACTTGGTGTTGTTTGTTCTATGTGTTAGATTGTAGTCTCTTGGGATATTCTATTGTTCGCCAGCTAAGTTTCGGAAGCTTGAAACATGTAGCTTCGTGGTTGTATTTCTCCAATGTTTCTATCTAATATAATAAAACAAAAAAAACATAATGAACAATAAACAAACAAGGGTGAACCGAAATTCTGACCCCCCAAAAAAAAACAAAGGTAAACCGAAATAAAATTATTGATCTGGTTTGACCTGGTTTAGCTATTTTTTTCAATGCCGAACCATAAACATAAAAGGGTAAAACCGAAATAAAATTGATTCGAACTCGGTTTTAGACCTTATAGGAAGATGCCAGGTAACCGAACAAGATTCGTTTTTCTATTTAGTAGTGTACTTATTTTACTCAATTCTTTAAACCAGTAAAGGAGCTCCAGCTCAAACACAGAACGAATCTTAAAATCACAAGACAGAAAAAAAAATTCTCCAGAGATTGAGGAAACGATCATCGGAGATTGTTAAATACGGTGAGAAATAGAAATGGCGGGACAATCACGGAAATGGATGATCCTTGTAGCAACGATCTGGATTCAAGCATTCACTGGTACAAATTTCGATTTCTCTACGTATTCGTCGAATTTGAAATCGGTTCTAGGGATTTCACAAGTTCAATTGAACTATCTCGCCGTTGCTTCGGATCTCGGTAAAGTTTTTGGTTGGTCATCGGGACTTGCACTTTTGTATTTTCCTCTTTGGACTGTTCTCTTCGTGGCGGCGGTTATGGGTTTCGTTGGTTATGGTGTTCAGTGGCTTGTCATCACTAACATTATCTCTTTGCCTTATATACTGGTAAATATTTCTCAACATTGCAATTAATTTTGAAATCATTCCACAATGTTCATGACGAAAATTGTAAAAACAAAATTCGAATTTTATTTATTTATTTATTATTAGTGTTAGTCTATGTTAATCTTTATTGTTGAACTGTAAATTCGGTTTTGTCTTCAGCTTTACAGTGAATTCATTTTGTAAGCTAATGTAGTCTCATTACTCTATTGCTTTAGTGTATACTATACAATTTCATAATGTAGAGTTAATTTGTTCAAGAACAACAATTTTAGTGTTGTTTATGATTTAATGAATTTATAGTTAAATTAGAAAAGTGCTTTTAGTTCATCTTGACCTCCATATTATCAAAAAGTTATGTTTTTGTATGACATAAAGATATATTATTTTCTTGGCTACGAATGGGGACGAACTCAAGATTTGCAAGTTTTTGAAGAAGAGTCGGTGATGGTTGACTGGTCGATTGGTAGTTCAGAAGTGAACTTATATTTGACTGGTTGGTGGCACGTGTTTTGCTTTGGCTTGGTTCGGCTTTTTTCTTTGATGACTGTCTCGAGAATCTTTATTGTTTCTTGTGATCGGATCTTCAATGTATTAGATCTTCATTTGTGAAATAGAAATATTTTCTCTTTGTCGTCTAATCATTTTTAATAGTGTTTTTTCTTGCAACAAGTGTCAGTTTGGTTTCTTTCTGAATTATTCCTTTTGAATAGTAGGCATTTGTGGATCTTTGTCATGTGATAATTATAATATTGAATTTTTAGATGAAAAGTATAAAATTAATATATTTTTACGGGGATGATTGAACTTTCTTAAAGTGAAGATTGTGATCAAATACAAAAATTTCTTTAGGACTTTTTTAAAAATAATTCTTGATTCTTACAAAAGTGACATTGTCTCTGATACTTCTTGGGATCAAACTTGGGACTAAGTATGGTTTCTTTTAATGTTGTGGCAGGTGTTTCTGTGTTGTTTGTTAGCTGGCCTAAGTATCTGTTGGTTTAACACAGTGTGCTTTGTGCTCTGCATTAGAAACTTCCCTGCAAATAGATCACTTGCATTGTCTCTCACAGTGAGTTTCAATGGCGTAAGTGCTGCGTTATATACTCTTGCTTACAATGCAATCAATCCTGTTTCTACACAGCTATATCTTCTATTAAACTCCCTTATACCTCTTGCTGTCTCCTTCGCTGCCCTCATTCCTATTCTTCGCCAACCGCCTCTTGAACCTCTTCCACCAGATGGAGTTCGAAGAGACTCTCTCATGTTTCTATTGCTTAACATATTAGCGGTTTTAAACGGTGTTTATCTTCTTCTCTTTGGTTCAAAGACTTTTGATGTAACCTCAGCTCGTCTTCTCCTTGGTGGATCAATTCTTCTCTTGATTCTCCCTCTATGCCTTCCTGGTCTAGTCTACGCTCGCAATTGGTATCTGCATAATGTCCACTCCAGTTTCCGTTTAGAGGGTTCTGGTTTCATTCTTGTTGATGTCGATGAGCTCGAGATGCATAAAGGAATGGTGACACGTCAAGCCAGCCTCGAAGGCTACCAGTTACTCAATGATGATGTTGTGCGAAACATTATTACTCCTGATCAGAAAAGTTTCATTGAAGTTGACGAAGGATGTTGTTGCAATAAGGTCATTACAAGAAATCAACTTGGAATGCTTGGAGAAGAACATCCTCTATCTTTGCTCTTATGTAGATCAGATTTCTGGCTTTACTATATAGCCTATTTTTGTGGCGGCACGATTGGACTAGTCTATAGCAACAACTTGGGACAGATTGCACAATCTTTAGGACAAAGCTCTGAGACAACAACTCTTGTTACGCTTTATTCGTCATTCTCATTCTTTGGTCGATTGCTTTCAGCAACACCAGACTATATCAGAGCGTAAGTACTTTACCCAAGCTTTCGTACTTCTCTGGTTCTAGCATCATGAGAAGATTATGATGTTTATTGCAATGTGAATTGTGCAGGAAGTTTTATTTTGCTAGAACCGGGTGGCTAGCCGTTGCTCTTTTCCCAACCACAATCGCACTTTTCTTGTTGGCATCATCAGGAAGCTTGTCAGCATTACGAGCAGGAACAGCTTTGATCGGTCTAAGCTCAGGTTTCATATTTGCTGCAGCGGTTTCTATAACATCTGAGCTTTTTGGACCCAACAGCGTCGGGGTTAACCACAACATCCTTATCACAAACATACCGATAGGATCTTTGGTATATGGTTTCTTAGCTGCGTTGGTCTATGAATCCCATAGCATGGCTGGGTCAAAGCATGAGTCGGTTATATGTATGGGACGAGACTGTTATCTACTAACGTTTGTGTGGTGGGGATGCTTGTCGGTGATTGGACTAGCTTCAAGTATTGTCTTGTTTCTGAGAACTAGGAAAGCCTATCAACGTTTTGAACAAGATAGGATAACATCAAGCATGCTCTATTCTTAGAATTTTGTCCAATGAATTGGGGAAAAAGTTGAAAGTAACGACTCAAACTTGTGCAGAGATGTTATTAGTGCACAGAAGTTTTGATATTTTTTGCAGAAATAAGAAGAAAGAGGGAATCTTATAGGACAGTTTGGTCAGAAGAAGAGTTCAAATTTGCTTTTTGCGGCAATGGATCGATCGGTAAGTTGAACCGGGGAATTGGATCATGGGGACATTAGAAGTCACGGTTTAGTGACCTAGAATTCTCCTACCAAACCAGCCTAACTGTGTTAAGAGTTTGTTTTGTGTTTAGACTTGTGACATTTTGAATGAACTATTGGTGTTAGTGTTAGTGTTAGCAATTTCTCGACTAAATTTAAAATTATGACTTATCAACATTATTTTGAAAAATTTCTAATTTAAAATATGGTGAAAAAGGTATTATGTATCTATTTATCAGTTACTTTTGAAAAACCCAGATTTGCAATTGAGAAATTATAAATTGAATAATATATTTACAATCGGCAAGGATACGCACGAAAAAAAAAAACCAAATCTGACATATTATTTGTGAAAAAGCTTTTTGCGTGACTCTAAAACAAGCTTTGGTTACTAATTAACGAAACACATTTGGCGTTGTGGATATACATACTGTAAACCATAACGCGATATTAATGTATTCAATGATATTTATGTGAATGTTGGCTATTCCAGTCTACTACAAGTTGGATCAATCCACCATGAGAGTCCTGACTGGACAATATGGTATTAGAGATGCATTCAGGCATCTGTTGGTAAGGGATGCGACCAAGGAGATGTGGAAGAAATCTTTGAAGTCCATTATCGAAAAGCCAGGCATCTTCGTGGGCAACATGAGGTAACTGATTTTGCCCAAGTGGTTGAGAATTTACCAAAAGGCTCGACTATTTATTCTAGAGGTTTAAAGTAGTGATTACAATTCTACATAGATTTAATTACGAACCTTTGATTGGGAAGGTCTGAAAAGATAAATAGAAAAACTAGAAATTAAATTAGTTTATTGGAGTTTTATTAGGTGCAATAAAAATAAAACATATAAAACTTAAATGAATAGAACCAAAACCAAAATTTTTTAGATGACTCATAAAATGGAATTAGAAAGTGAATTAGATGCATATCCATAAGTGAATTTACATCTTCGCGAATCTAATAAAAAATGTTTATTTCTAACCTGCGTCTAACCGGTAGGCAAACATAAGATATCTACTATTTGGTAAAACTTCAAGAAAATCCCAAGAACAAATCAGTGGAAAATCTAATCTAAATTTCATATTGTCTTTCGTCTTGCCTTGCACGCTTAAAACAATGTTAATGATGTTTTAAAAAAAGTTATTTTCAACGTACATAACATCTACATTCTGCCTCAATAAATGATATTTCCAATAAACTAAATCCAAAAAATACTTTATTTTCTGTCAATTATGAATTTCTACGACACCGTCAATATGATCATACCAATTACCCCCACAATAAGGAGTCATCTCAGCACCAAAATCTCTTAATTGCGCCAATATACAACTTCCATCTATCTCAGGAGGTGCACAGTCAAACCCTTGCTTATTCTTTGATATGTTGTGTATTTTACGCATTTTATTATGTGTTTTAGAGTGTATTTCTGTGTCCTTAGAGTCTTATCAGGTAAAAATTCTCTTGGAAGAAGTTCGTATCGATTAGAATGAAGTTTGGAGCATAGGAGTAAAAAAGGAGCTGATTGGCGTGCTTAGATTAATCGATATGTCGATCTGAGCAATTTGCCGAGTCTAACTAGATCGATCGATCCAACCATTGGATCGATCGATCCTACTTTGATCAATCCATCCTCCCTAGCCCATTTCCGTGTAAAACAAGATTGACCAACGGACATCAGATCGATCGATTCAGCATTGGACCGATCGATTCAGCATTGGACCGATCGATCCATCATCAAGTACTATCGATCCTATAATCTGTGAAGAACCATATTAATCGATTAGACACAATCAAGTTGTCTGAGAAAAATGGAAATTCTGCTTCTTTTCCTAATTGCTTTAGGATTCGACCTAGACGAGTTTGTACCTATAAATACTTGTTTTAAGCCACTGTTTAGGCTATATAATCTTATGCTTTTTTTATTTTATTTTAAGACTATTGAGACCTTTTGAAGAGATATATTTTGGTGTTTTATTGGATTTTATTCATCTTTGGTTGTTCCATTACTTCCATGGCTGAGTAGTTCTTTAGTTAGGGTTTAAGGTTTCAAAAGAATAAAGAACTATTGAATCAGATACAAATATGCTTTAATCTTATGTCATCTTCATATATAGTTTTTGTTAATGTTTAGACTAGATTGATCACTTAGTTTATGATTTTAGGTTGAATATATTCTCTAAAAGCTTATACGTTGCTGGAATGAACATAGATGATCATCTTGTCCTCAGCCAACAAAAACTGATGTTATTGCGATACATGAATATATCGAACCCATTAGTTAATGCTTGTCTAGGATTTTAAATTCAAACAATATTTTAGATACTTAGGTGGTTAGACATAGTAATTGATGCCACGACAGTGGATTGATTAGCGTTTCTATTCGAGTTCTAGATAATCCTTAATGAATGTCCTAAATAGTTGTCTGGTTCATGAATCTCTGATTTCCGAAAAATATCCCTAACGCCTAATGTCTTTAATCCAATAGTTTACATCATTATTTACTTTTTATTACTTTCTTTAGTTTCACAATCGTACAAACAATCTTATTTTCGTCTTAGCTTAGCACTCTTTCTATAAGAATCATAGTGCAAACTTGGTCTCTGTGGATTCGATCCCACCTATACTACTGCACTTTTCTATACACTTGTAGTCTTATAATTGAGTTTAAAACCTCTGTATCATTCTTCGTAAATAATGTTCTAGACCGACGATAAGGATAATCACTTGGTAAAAACCTTATATGGCAATTAAACAAACACGTCTTTTTTTTGTAATATAATTGAAATGCATCAGTTTTGTCTTGACAATACATACACGATAATATTCCATGAGATGTCCATCCAGATAACATACTATATGCTGAGAAATCGCTTATGGTCTACATAAAAACCGCACAAATCTTAAAATTCTGCTGCCATGGGTTCAACCCCATGATTTCATAGTATTTGTAACTAATAGATCAATGATTGGAGGAATACATAGAGTGACCTCCTTGGATGCTTTGGGCTGAGAACTAGAATGGAGAGGAACAAAAACTCTCTATGCATGCACAAAAATGGAGGCAAATTGTAAGGTGGTACAGTTACCTACCACAATGAATAGTCTTCCATACTTTTCAAATGGGTTGAAACCATCTGTACATAAGTCGAGGTATACATTTCGTCACTCATACGGAAAATCTGGATACAGTGATTGGAAATGTTTTCACACTTCTGCGTCTAAAGGATACGTAATCTCTCCGTTTTGACAGTGCTTTGCATGTCATCTCATTGCCTCTTCTATGCGCTGAGATTGATATAACCTCTTTAACCTCTTTGCCACTCATTTTTTGAAACCTTAGTTTACAACAGAATCAATATCTTTTGCGGTTTTCGTCTTCTCTCCAATATATCATACAATTGTTGATGCACACATCTATCATCTGATACATCAACCTAAAAGTTTATGTACCTCGTAGTATGATGATGGTGAAATATTTTCTTTAGGCAAAATATATTTCATAAAATCTGCTATCGCATCAACATATTCTTCTACCAAATTGTAGTCCGTCTTAATGGTCATCATTATACTAGCAGATGATAACAGTGAATAACCTTCTCTACAACTGCTATATAGTGTCTGTTTTGCTGCATCTAACATAACAAAAAGTATTTGCTCTTATGTATTTGGTTCTTCAACCCTATCTTTATCATAACCGGTCGACTGCATATTCTCTCTAAACGCATCATTCACCATCCCAACCGTACCTAAACCTACTTCTACTTCCGTTCTATCTCCTAAGTTATCTGCAACATATGGTTCACTAGTATTACCATAATCATAATTTTTTCTCTATGTAAATACCAAATCTTATAACATGATATAAATCCATTGTTGTATAAATTATGCCAAACTAACTCAATCTTAACATTATGAGAATTCTGACAAATACAACATAAACATTTTATCTTACCACTTTTCTTAGCTCTTCGTTGATTTCCGGCTAATCCCATGAACTCGCATATACCTCGTGTATACTCATCTTTCAATAAGTTCGATACCAGATCCATCATAGGTTCGTCCATCCATGACCAAAAATATCTACCAGAAGATATATCTTTTCAAATTTTGCAATTTTAATAATGTGATTAAATGAAAAAGTGGTGGGATTGAATGAAGAAGTGTGAAAACATATATATATAAATCCTTACCGTCGGAATGAACAAAATTCAAACGGATATAACAACGGCTATATTAACGTTTGTATTTACCGACGTGTTTTCGTATCTGTCAGAATTTAACGTTCATATTATTCGATAAATTTTCGATGGATTTATGTACACTATACATCTTTTGACACACATTATTAAGTTTGGGAATACCATTACTTGCTACCACAAGGTATTTCCCATCTTCTACAAGGTGACTCTAGGCAATGTGAAAAGCCTTAAGAGAGAGTTTGGTGACAACTTCAGAGATAAAGAGTTCATGTACGCGTCTGATGAACCTAAGTTTACCCTGAATTTCGATGAGAAAATGTACTAATGGTCTACATCATACTTTTAATTCTATGTTTTGTTGAGAATCCAAAGAAATCTCTCATCTCTAAACAAAAGTTTGATAGATTCCAAACTTAACTGGTTCCTCGGAAATGTTAATGTATAAATAATGTATTGTATTTGTTTTCGTTAGATCTGATAAAATTCATCGAAGTCTTCTTCTATAGTTGCAACTTAGTTATTTAAACTTGCACGGTCGTGTGTGAACTTTAAAAGAACTCATCTCGACCTTTTTCTTAACAGTTGTAGCAGCATATTGGAGATTGATTTCAATGAAACTATCGTCAAGGAGGTCTTGAAAATGCTACAAGCCATTTCCACAGTTGAAAGCGGCCAATCCTCTCGTTAAACTTTGTTATGCGGAGAAAACCAAGCTGAAGCTCAATTTTGATGGTTAATAATCATACATGAAGAGCTTTCACCAAAATTCAAAATGAATTCTTGTTTATTTTATTTTCAAAAAATAATGATTGTAATTAGTAATGAGTACATGATTTGGTTTAATTAATGAGTTAAGAATTTTTGTTATAGTCGCTTAATATAACTGTTTCTATATAAGTATGATAAACTTGTTGGAAGTGTCGAAGACCCTGAACCGAGCCACCAACGGATCAACAATAGTAGGCTCAAATTTAAAGGAATTAAAGATCTAATTCCTAATGGGATTAGGTGTGTATGTGTGTTTCTTGGCATGGAAGTTATCCTATTTCAAATAGGAAAAGGAGTTGATAAACATTTTTTCTAGTAGGAAACAAAGGTTCTAGCAAGTATAAATAGAGGTACAGGGTTAACACAATAATCCATCCACAAAAGAGAGAAGAAAAGAAGACAAGAGAAAGCTAGTCCTTTGGTATAGAGAGTTTAGTTCCTAAGAGTCTTCGGTGAGTGTTTTCTTCTTGAGTTTCTTGTTGTTCTTTGTCTTTGGGTCGGGATTAAGAGTAGGCGTCATACTTCCTAGGCATAGCATCACATTGGAGCTCTTCTTAGTGAGGTACCTATCACAAGAAAGCAAGAGAGTTAGTGTGAGAGTGAGACCAAAGACTAAGTGTAATCAAAAGAAACTTACAAGTTATTTTAGTGGAAGTTAGTAAGCTAGGCTTACTCGAGACATACTCTCAATTGAGAGAAACTCGTTAAATCTTGTTCTTGATTGGTTTAAACTATCATTTAAACTCTAAACTAACCTAAGATCAAATCGAACTCAAACTCAACAAGTGGTATCAGAGCGTAGGACAAGCAGAAGCGTGATTGATTCCAAGTTTTGCATATTCCTAAAGTCATACAGATTAAGAAGTTGTAAGTGATTAGAGTTTTAGGCTTGAAACTAGGGAATCATGGAGTCAACTTCGAGGAGATATGATGTGGAAAAGTTCGATGGAAAAGGAGACTTCGAGTTATGGAAGTACAAGATGTTGTGCCAGCTAGAGCTACTCGGTTTGGATTCATGTCTTAAAGAATCGAATCCATCTGCATCAGGTGAGGGTGATCCCACAGGAAAAAGGAAGGAAGTCATAGAGACCTTACCTGAAGTTAAGATAGAGATAGACCCGGGACAACCAAAAAAAAGAAAAGAGGGCCAAAAATACTATATGCATTGAGCCTTTGGAAATGTGGTTCTCCGGAAGGTTATGAAAGAGAAGACAACATTAGTGATATTGTAGTGACCCTTTCTTTAAACCGGAAACAGAACGAGAATTGCCCTAGAGCATAAGGAAGTTATGGACGGAAAAGTGGGAATTTGGAGTAAGTGGTGACCCAACGAAGTAAGGCAGCCTCAGAAAGAAGGAATCCATTGTAAGGAAATTAATTGTGATCGGTGGACTAGTCGGAATGAGAAAAACTAAGTGGGAGAAAGAGTTAGACCGGTTAAGAGGAATCGAGGTGCTTCTGTAAAGTAGCCTAGCAGGTAGGTGGTGGCGAGGTGCTTCTGTGAAGTAGTCTAGCAGGTAAGTGGTGGCGAGGTGCTTCTGTGAAGTAGCCTAGCAGATAGGTGGTGGCTAGGTGCTTATGGGAAGCAACCTAGGAGGAAGGTGGTGGTAAGAAGCTGGGCTTACCCTCCTATGAAGTCTTCTTGATGACTCATGGAAGAGGTGTCACCAAGTTTGGAGCTGAGATTTCCTTCACCTGAAGTCTTCTAATCCTATAAATATTAGTCCACTTCCTTTCTCATTAAGTTTGCAAAAATCTCTAAGAAATTCTAAGTGTGGAGAAGAATCCGCAGAGAGGAAAAGAAGAGGATTTCGTGAGAAAAGACAAGGAAAAGACTGATTTTCGGAAGAATTTCTGTTCCGCAGACAAGTTTATTCGGTCGGTAGAACAGTATTGCCTAAACCTAGACTGTGAGTTCGATTTTTCTTTGTTTATTTCGTGGTGAATGATGCATATACATGAATAAGATGTAAGATGCATGAATACTAAATGGTTAGTATGTTAAGTTCTCGGTGGAATTATTTGGTGGTTTACTTGATGATTTCCTTGATGCCGAGACTTGAATTGAATTAATTCACCACTGGAAATTGGTTGAGTAGCCAAGTAAAGTGGCTTGATATGGATTGAAACATGCATAATTTCGTGTGGTATGATGCATGTGTTTAAGTGTGGTCAGCGCAGTACGCAGTGAGGCGTGCACGGCTGTGATTCCGAGGCGCGGTGAAGCGTGCTCGGTGAGACAGATCTATATGTCCTTAGTCCGATGAGAGCGGTACGCTGTGGGCGTAGCTCGCTCTATCATGATACATACGGGGGATTGGGTTGCTACCACCAGCCGTATGTCGCATGACGATGCGTTGTTCGGATCACTCGGCATGTTCAGCCTTAGTGGTTGCATGTCGAATGAGGTAAGATGATGAACGAGATTCAGGATCGTTAGCACATTCAGTCTGAGTGACTGTGTGTTGGCGAGGTAAAAGGATGAACGAACTAAGGAATATGGATGTTGTGGATGGTGAATGAGAACGAGAATCGACGAGAAAATGTTCTATGTATTGTTCATATTTTTGTATCTCATTTTCGGTGAATGATCCATGTGATGTGATTTTGTTTGGGGTTTGGTAGGATCATTTTATGCATGATAGGCACCCGAATTCGCTAAGCAAATTAGTTTCTTATTCATTCTCCTTCCTTGTAGGAAAGCGGTAGAGAAAGCGGAGTTAAAGAAGGAACGAAGTAAAGTCGGTGTAGAGTTGGCCTTTTTGTAAAAATGTATGTTGTAAATGACTTAATGTTTTATGGATTTTGTTGTGCGCACATATACTTATGAAAGTTTGAAATGTGGTTTTGGAACTTAAGTAAATAAAGTTAAAGGTTTTGTATATTACGACTTAAGTTCCGGTATGATATTTGGCTTTATCCGAGCTAAACTAACTACGAATTCTTGTTCCGGTTGAAAAGGTAGGAATGAGGATAAGTAGGAATAGTGCTAAGGATGTTTCATCTGAGGCACTGGATTCGTTCTGAAGCTTTGGATGAGATATTCTAAGTATCATTGTAGCACCTTTGATTAGAAATGATCGGGGGTATTACAAGAGGTGGTATCAGAGCATGGTTATGATGCTCATTCGGGACTTAAATTTTTGAGTTTTATCGGGTCAAAATGTGTCGCAAAAAGGCTTATAGGAAACCGGCTTGTTCCTCTTTGTCTTCGTTGATTAAGTTTTGACCGTAGTATTTCCTTGCAGATGCCTCCACGTAGAGCCTTTCGAGGGGGTGCTCACCTCTGTGAAGCATTAGCCCGACATGACATGACTATATTCGACTCAGATACTTCTGAGGAATCATTACCTCAAGAATCTGAAGGATCCTCACCTAGAGAATCGGTGGGGGAGAGATTAGGCAACACTGAGCATCTGGAAGGGAACAATCCTGGAAATTAGGAATCAAATGTGAATGAACGAGGAGAAGCCTCATTGTCAAGCAATAGAGAAAGTCTACGAGATCAAATACAAAGAGATTCAGCGAGAAGGAGAGATCCTTTGATGACCCTAATACATGATTTGATTGATCGTCTAGACCGCCAAAACCCTTATGCAAGTTCAAGTCCTTCTGCTCCGCCCCCAGATTACTTAAAAGTGGTAACAATGATGAGAAACCTGGGAACAGAACATTTTGAAGGAGGAACAAATCCCTTTGAGGCCGATGCTTGGCTGAGGAATATCGAGAAGAATTTTAGTGCTATTCGATATCCAGAGGAATTCAAAAAGGATGTGGCCGTGCACTACCTAAACCGAGATGCATTTAATTGGTGGTGTGCCTTGGAAAGACGATACGGACGATACTCGTCATCATATTCATGGTCTGAATTCCGTGGAGAATTCCTGAGGAAATATTTTCCTGTCGAAGCCCAGGACCGATTGGAAAGACAATATTTGGGATTAGAACAAGGGAATAGAACAGTACGAGATTATGAAGCTGAGTTTACGCGCCTTCGACAATATGCGCGTTATGGACCAAACGATGAACGGGCTATTGCTCGTAAGTTCATGCAAGGACTTCGACCAGAACTGTGGAGTCACTTGCAAGTAGTAGAGTTTGATAGCCTACCTACTCTGGTAGAAAGGGCTGTGAATGCAGAGGAAGGGTTAGCAGCGGAGAGAGCTCAAGCTGCAAGACCCAGTTTGGTAAGAGATTCCGGACAACACATGCCAAGTCTTGGGAATCAAGAAAACCGAAGCAGAGGGCGTCTGAGTAGGGGCGTGCGAATGTCTGTAAGACCGGTAGAAAGACTACCGAGATGTTATCGTTGCGGACAACAGGGGCATTTGCAAAGAGCATGCCCAAACCCGGTAGCCAGAGTGTTGCCGGAGAGTATTATATGTTTTGTATGCAACGAGAGGGGGCATTATGCCACATCTTGTCCACGAAGACAACCAGCACCAATAGTGCAACCCTTAGCTATGGATGATCCTGGAAACCGTCCTGTTATAGGACAAGCCCCTAAGAGACATGCGATTGTCGGTAGAGTATATGTTTTAGACGCAGAGAAACCCGGACTGTCTTGTCCTCCTAAAGGATCCATTACAGGTATGTTGGGTTCTTACTTTGATTTGACTTGATGCATTTGTTTACATGATGATTACATGCATAATAATAATGTGAGTAAAAGTAAGAAATGATTGGATGGTAGGAACGTTACGTGTGGGAGGTATTTTGGTGCACGTATTGTTTGATTCGGGTGCTACACATAGTTTTGTGTCACCCGAAGTGGTAAAGGGTTTTGAGGGAACTTTTACGAATGTAAAAGTAAGTGTGCCAATTAGAACACCTTGTGACCAAATACTCCATCCCACGAACTGTGTAATGGGAATTCTGGTAAAGATTGGCGAGATGATCTTCTTAGCAAATTTGTTAGTTGTCCCGCTAGTCCATCATGAGGTAATATTGGGAATGGATTGGCTATCCACTTATCATGTCCTATTGGATTGTGGAAAAGGTTTAGTTACATGGGAAAAAGATGGACGACCGTTTGTTTCTTTCCAAGGAATTTGTCCAAGTGTTGGAGCAACCATAATTTCGGCTATAAGAGCAGAAAAGGAATTGAGTAAAGGAGAAGCATACTTAGTCACCTTGACTATAACTGAAGATGATACAAAAGAAGAACTAAAGTTAGAAGAAATTTCAATTGTCAAGGAATTTCAAGATGTATTCCAACCTTTGGAAGGAGTACCACCATCACGCACAAACCCCTTTACAATTAATCTAGAACCGGGTGTAGTACCGATAGTGAAAGCACCATACCGTATGGCCCCAGCGGAATTGGCGGAACTTAAGAATCAATTGGAAGACCTTTCGAATAAAGGCTTCATTCGACCAAGTTCATCACCTTGGGGAGCCCCGGTTCTATTTGTAAAAAAGAAAGATGGGAGTATGCGGTTATGTATTGATTATCGGGGAATCAATAACGTAACCATTAAGGATAAGTATCCATTGCCAAGAATTGATGAATTGTTGGATCAATTACAAGGAGCCAGAGTATTTTCTAAGATTGATCTTGCTTCTGGCTATCATCAAATTCCGATTGCAGAAGGTGACATTCAGAGAACCGCCTTCAGAACTCGGTATGGACATTATGAGTTTGTCGTAATGCCTTTTGGCTTGACTAATGCCCAACAGCTTTTATGAGATTAATGAATAAAGTCTTTCGAGACTACTTAGATGAGTTCGTAATCATCTTTATTGATGATATTCTTATATATTCTCGAAGTACCGAAGATCATGAAAGGCATTTAAGGCTAGTGTTGGACTGTTTAAGAGAACGGAAGTTGTTTGCTAAGCTGAACAAGTGCAGCTTTTGGAAAAACGAAATTGGGTTCTTAGGCCACCGAGTATCGGAACACGGTGTGTCTGCTGACCCTGAGAAGATTGCTGCAATCAAGGACTGGCCCCAGCTAGCCAACGTCTTTGAAGTCCGAAGCTTCTTGGGTTTAGCTAGATATTATCGTAAGTTTGTCAAGAACTTTGCTACTAAAGCTAAGCCGTTAAATCGACTAACGGGAAAAGGAGTTAAGTTCCAGTGGGATGAAAAGGCATCAGAAACATTTGAACAATTGAAAGAAGCCTTGACGACAGCACCTATCTTAACATTACCTGAACGTGGTCAACCTTACTCGGTGTACACTGATGCATCTTGAGTAGGTTTGGGTTGTGTACTGATGCAAAATGATAAGGTTATTGCTTATGCATCACGTCAGTTAAGAAAGCATGAAGAGAACTATCCCACTCATGACTTAGAGATGGCCGTAGTGGTGTTTGCATTGAAAATATGGAGATCATATCTCTATGGAGAAATTGTCCAAGTTTTTACAGATCATCAAAGTCTCAAGTATCTATTCACTCAACTCGATCTTAACTTGAGACAACGGAGATGGATGGAATTTATCGCGGACTATGACTTGAAGATCATGTACCATCCTGGGAAAGCAAACGTGGTAGCAAATGCTCTAAGTCGCAGACAGGTTAATGTAAACATTGAAAAGGACTTAGACGTTTTACAAGACGGATTTAAAAAGATAAGTTTAGCGACTCTTGAAGGAGAAAGTAGTGAACCATTAGGACTCCAAGCGGTGAATCAAGCTGGACTGATTCAAAGAATCCGTGAGGAACAACAAGAAGATTCAAACTTAAAGAAAATTATAGAAGAGCTGGAAAGTACTAATGGACGAAATGAGAAGGGGTATCACATAGCTAATGATGGTACACTCCTATTAAATGGAAGAATTACAGTTCCTGCTGGACGGGAATTAATGAACGAAATTCTAAAGATGGCACATCAATCCTTACTTAGTATCCATCCTGGAAGTACTAAGATGTACCGAGATATAAAACGGTACTATCATTGGCCGGGAATGAAAAGATCAGTAGCTCAGTGGGTGGCTCAGTGCCAGACTTGCCAACAAATCAAGGTTGAACACCAATTACCCGGAGGATTATTACAAAGTTTACCAATCCCAGAGTGGAAATGGGAAGCTATTGCGATGGATTTTATAACAGGATTACCGACCGCACCGGGAAGAGGCAATGATGCAATATGGGTGGTAGTAGACCGGTTGACTAAGTCTACACATTTACTACCGATCAAAGTGACAGATCGGGTAGCGACACTAGCAGAGTTATACTTAAAGGAAATTGTTCGACTCCATGGAGTACCAGCTAGTATTGTATCGGATCGAGATCCTCGATTCACTGCTCAGTTTTGGCGAGCTTTCCAAAATGCCTTAGGATCTCAACTACATATTAGTACGGCCTTTCACCCTGAAACCGATGGTCAGACGGAAAGGACTATAAGGACCATCGAAGACATGCTCAGAATGTGCATATTGGATTGGGCCGGATCTTGGGAACAACATTTACCATTAGTAGAATTCTCTTATAATAACAATTATCACTCGAGTATCGGCATGTCTCCTTACGAAGCTTTGTATGAGCGACCATGTCGAACGCCGTTGTGTTGGACTGAAATTGGGGAAAGAGGACTGTTTGGACCAAGTATCGTAGATGAGACCACAGAGAAAATAAAAATGGTACAGATAAATATGAAGAAAGCCCAGGATCGTCAAAAGAAGTATGCGGATCAAAATCGGAGAGAACTAGTCTTTGCGGTGGGAGATTGGGTGTACTTGAAAGTAACAGCCCAAAAAGGTAAATACCGTTTTGGAAAAGTTAGGAAATTGGCTACTAGGTTTATAGGGCCTTATAAAATTGTGGGAAGAGTTGGAGAACTAGCTTACCGGCTAGAACTTCCCTCGGATATGGCCTTACATCCAGTGTTCCATGTATCTATGCTTAGAAAGTACATAAGGGATCCGACTGCGGTAGAACAACAGCGAATAGAGGAGCTTCGCACTAATCTTACTTACCCGGAAGGACCAATTTGGGTGGGAGAAAGAAGGATTAAACGACTAAAGAACCGAGAGCTCCGAAAAATCCAAGTCTTTTGGGGAAAGTGAAACCGAATAGTTGTGACTTGGGAAAATGAAGAAAATTTCTAGAGAGATTATCCGGAAATGTTTACAGATGAAGCATAGATACAAAACTTAAGAATTCGGGACGAATTCTAATAAGGGGGGGGGGAGAATGTAGTGACCCTCTTTTTAAACCGGAAACAGAACGAGAATTGCCCTAGAGCATAAGGAAGTTATGGACAGAAAAGTGGGAATTTGGAGTAAGTGGTGACCCAACGAAGTAAGGCAGCCTCGGAAAGAAGGAATCCATTGTAAGGAAATTAATTGTGATCGGTGGACTAGTCGGAATGAGTAAAACTAAGTGGGAGAAAGAGTTAGACCGGTTAAGAGGAATCGAGGTGCTTCTGTAAAGTAGCCTAGCAGGTAGGTGGTGGCGAGGTGCTTCTGTGAAGTAGTCTAGCAGGTAGGTGGTGGCGAGGTGCTTATGGGAAGCAACCTAGGAGGAAGGTGGTGGCAAGCAGCTGGGCTTACCCTCCTATGAAGTCTTCTTGATGACTCATGGAGGAGGTGTCACCAAGTTTGGAGCTGAGATTTCCTTCACCTGAAGTCTTCTAATCCTATAAATATTAGTCCACTTCCTTTCTCATTAAGTTTGCAAAAATCTCTAAGAAATTCTAAGTGTGGAGAAGAATCCGCGGAGAGGAAAAGAAGAGGATTTCGTGAGAAAAGACAAGGAAAAGACTGATTTTCGGAAGAATTTCTGTTCCGCAGACAAGTTTATTCGGTCGGCAGAACAGTATTGCCTAAACCTAGACTGTGAGTTCGGTTTTTCTTTGTTTATTTCGTGGTGAATGATGCATATACATGAATAAGATGTAAGATGCATGAATACTAAATGGTTAGTATGTTAAGTTCTCGGTGGAATTATTTGGTGGTTTACTTGATGATTTCCTTGATGCCGAGACTTGAATTGAATTGATTCACCACTGGAAATTGGTTGAGTAGCCAAGTAAAGTGGCTTGATATGGATTGAAACATGCATAATTTCGTGTGGTATGATGCATGTGTTTAAGTGTGGTCAGCACAGTACGCAGTGAGGCGTGCACGGTTGTGATTCCGAGGCGCGGTGAAGCGTGCTCGGTGAGACAGATCTATATGTCCTTAGTCCGATGAGAGCGGTACGCTGTGGGCGTAGCTCGCTCTATCGTGATACATACGGGGGATTGGGTCGCTACCACCAGCCGTATGTCGCATGACGATGCGTTGTTCGGATCATTCGGCATGTTCAGCCTTAGTGGTTGCATGTCGAATGAGGTAAGATGATGAACGAGATTCAGGATCGTTAGCACGTTCAGTCTGAGTGACTGTGTGTTGGCGAGGTAAAAGGATGAACAAACTAAGGAATATGGATGCTGTGGATGGTGAATGAGAACGAGAATCGACGAGAAAATGTTCTATGTATTGTTCATATTTTTGTATCTCATTTTCGGTGAATGATCCATGTGATGTGATTTTGTTTGGTGTTTGGTAGGATCATTTTATGCATGATAGGCACCCGAATTCGATAAGCAAATTAGTTTCTTATTCATTCTCCTTCCTTGCAGGAAAGCGGTAGAGAAAGCGGAGTTAAAGAAGGAACGAAGTAAAGTCGGTGTAGAGTTGGCCTTTTTGTAAAAATGTATGTTGTAAATGACTTAATGTTTTATGGATTTTGTTGTGCGCACATATACTTATGAAAGTTTGAAATGTGGTTTTGGAACTTAAGTAAATAAAGTTAAAGGTTTTGTATATTACGACTTAAGTTCCGGTATGATATTTGGCTTTGTCCGAGCTAAACTAACTACGAAGTTCCGGTTGAAAAGCTAGGAACGAGGATAAGTAGGAATGGTGCTAAGGATGTTTCATCTGAGGCATTGGATTCGTTCTGAAGCTTTGGATGAGATATTCTAAGTATCATTGTAGCACCTTTGATTAGAAATGATCGGGGGTGTTACAGATATGGTAGGCTCTCTCGAGAGATTATCAATCTAAGTCTCAAGCCAATCGCATATACTTGAAACATAAATTTTCAAGTTTCAAGTTTGAAGAACATAAAAGTATTGATCACAATATGGATATGTTTTTGAAATTAATAAACGACTTGGCCAGCTTAGATCTTCTCTTTTGGTGGTTTCTCCTTTTTTTCTTGGGGAAATGTCACCCATACGTTAGATCTTCTCTTTGGGCATGTGGGGTTTTGGATGATGGTTACAATCGAAAATGCCTTCCTTCTATTAGAGAATGGATCGTGTAACTTCTACCATTACACACCTTTTCTCGTGCGTTCTCGGCCATTCATTTTATCAATGGTTGGGATAGCACCTTTTTGGGTGGTAATTGCTTTGGGCGGTTACCAGGAATACCAGGCGGTTACCAGGAAGTTACCAGACGGCTACTTGGTCATTCCACCAACCGTACTGTCCTAGCTGCCTCGATAGCTAGCTAATCAGACCATCGAGCTCGGTCAATACTCGATCAGTCAAATGAGTTGGTTGAGCTATCAGTCAGCTCAGCTAGCTAGTATCCTAGCTCGTCTAGCTGGCTCAGCTTATCTAGCTGATTAGCTTCAAGCATATAGCTCTGATTTTACTCGGCTAAGTCATTCGGTCCATTGCCGTTCTTAACCTTTCCTTGATCTTTCCCAGATCCTTAAGTTATTAACCCATTCGTCTAGTCATATACAATTCATGACTTAGAAGTTTTCCTTTTAGTCATCCTTTGTTCGATCCGTTTACCTACCAACGCATCTACCTCATTTCCCCGGGATAAGTATGGTACAAGTGTCCTTCTCACTTGCAGCAGTTTAAACCAATCGTGTTAGAGAGTGAAGTCTGTAATTCATTGATGTTTGTACCGTTTAGATAAAGATATTGAAGTTTCCCAACTCGTTTTTGGATCATAGCTGTGCAACCAGAAAGATTGTGCAGTTCTAGAGACTTCATGTTGTAGATCTTTACTATTAAATTTGAAAGCTCTATGCAGTTCACTAGGTCCAACTTTATTAGTCTTGAGAGTGTCTCGAGGGATGCAGGTATTTCGCTTATACTAGTCCCCTTGAATCATAGTTCTTTTCTTTGGTGGATCAATTCTTCTTTTGATTCTTCCTCTCTGCCTTTCTGGTCTAGTTTATGCTCGGAATTGGTATCTACACAATATCCACTCCAGTTTCCATTTAGAAGGTACATGATTCATTCTTGTTGATGTCAATGAGCTTGAGATGCATAAAGGAATGGTGACAAGTGAAACCTTAAAGGCTACCAGTTACTCAACGATGATATTGTATCATTACTCTTGATCAGAAAAGTTTCACTGAAGATGATGATGGATGTTGTTGCAATAAGCTGCTAATTACTAGAAATCAGCTTGGAATGCTTGGAGAGGAACATCCTCTATCTTTGTTCTTATGCAGATCCGATTTCTATACTATATCGCGTATTTTTGTGGTGGCACAATTGGACTTGTTTATAGCAACAACTTGGGACAGATTGCACAATCTTTAGGAAAAATCTCTGAGACAACAACTCTTGTCACGCTTTATTCGTCATCCTCATTCTTTGGTAGATTGCTTTCAGCAACACCAGACTATGTCAGCAACACCAGACTATATCAGAGCGTAAGTCCTTTACACAAGCTTTTATACTTCTCTGGTTCTAGCATTATGATGTTAATTGCAATGTGAATGATGCAGGAAGTTTTATTTTGCGAGAACCGGATGGTTAACCGTTGCTCTTTTCCCAAAACCACAATCGTGCTTTTCTTGTTGGCATCATTAGGAAGCTTGTCAGCATTACAAGCAGGAACAGCTTTAATCGGTCTAAGCTCGGGTTTCATATTTGCAGCAGCGGTTTCTATTACATCTGAGCTTTTTGGACCAAACAGCGTAGGGGTCAACCACAACATCCTTATCACAAACATACCGATAGGATCGTGATATAGCTGCTTTGGTCTATGAATCCCATAGCATGGCATCGTCAAAGAACAAGTCAGTTATATGTATGGGACGAGACTGTTATCTACTAACGTTTGTGTGGTGGGGATGCTTGTCAGTGATAGGATAACATCGAACATGCTTTATTCTTAGAATTTTTTCCAATGAATTAGGAGAAAACTTGAAAACGATGCTCAAACTTGTGCAGAGATGTTATTAGTGTATAGAAGTTTTGATCTCTTTTTGCAGAAATAAGAAGAAAGATGGAATCTTAGGACATAAGTTTGGTCAGAAGAAAATGTGTTTTAGCTTTTTTGAACAAATACAAATAGATGATAGATACTAAAACATGCCAAATTTAGAGTTTGGCCTCCTATGTAAAGTCTCTTACAATCAAGTTGCACAAGTGGCAAGTTCTGATTTGCTTTTTGACGGCGGCAATGGATGATCAATAAATTGAACCGGGGAATGGAATCATGAGGACATTAGAAGTCACAGTTTAGTGACTTTAGAATTCTCCTACCAAACCAGCCTAACAGTGTCAAGAGTTTGTTTTGTTTTAGACTTCTGACATTTTGAACTATTGGTGTTAGTGTTAGCAATTTCTCGAATAAATTTAAAATCATGACTTATCAACATTATTTTGAAAATTTTCTAATTAAAAATATGGTGAAAAGGTACTTTATCAGTTACTTTTGACAAACCCAGCTTTGCAATTGAGAAATTATAAATTGAATAATATAATTACAATCGGCAAGGATACGCGCGAAAAAAAACCAAATCTGACATATTATTTGTCAAAAAGCTTTTTGCGTGACTCTAAAACAAGCTTTAGTTGCTAATTGACGAAACACATTTGGCTTTGTGGATACACATATTGTAAACCATAACGCCATATTATTAATGTATTCAATGATATTTATATCAATGTCATGCAGTTTAACAAAATCACATTTGCCATTTTTAAATTTTGAATAGAGATCCTTTCATAAGGCAATGATTGACAAGAGTTGCTGAATGTTGAGTTTACTAAGTTAGAGCTATCTTATGAGATCAAGTGGATGGATCTACTTGCCCGAGAAAGGAACTAGACAACAAAAAAAACTACAAAAAGACAAAAGTAACAACACACAAATGGATTGGCTGAAAAGCTGAAGTCGAAAGTAAAAGATAAGGAAGCATATGTACGTACAATCTGGAAATTGGGTGGTGTTCAGCGAGCGTTGACGAAGATATCCAATAAGTTCGTCCCAAAGTCATTCAACTAACTTTTACGTATTCAAAGTAATGATTGCATGTTATTTTAAAAACATCGTTTTGGTAACAACTAGATTTGAGTTATGTGATGGGTTTTGGGTAGATTTATGAATAGAGAAGTTCATGAGTCACAATATAAATAGGAGAAATTCATTATAAAGGAGTTCTAAATAAAAATGTGTCTATTTAAATTTTTTTTGAAATTTTTTGTTAATCTAATATTTTTAAAACATCTAACTCCATTTTGCCCTCGAAAAAAAAATATTTACAAAAATCAATCAAAATTAATAAAATATTTTACATATTATTAATATTATTAAAATAAATAAGATATTTACAGATAATAAAAAGGTAAATAAAATGCCTAATATCCCTAAAATCGTAAAAGCCCTTTGTTTCAAACAAGAACAACTGATCTCTTCTTCTCGCAGTGGAGTCCAGGTTGTGCTGATGGGGGCGCCTCGAGCGTGGAGGCACGTCTTTGCCGAGAGGCTCTTAATGTTCAAGGTCATGTTTCCCCATCCGAAGTTAGTTACTTTCTTGCATAATGACAATATATTATTATTTAAATATCTAAGTACCTTGTATATAAGTTTTTGTTTTCCCTGTGTGGGTACAGAAACATCCTGGAAGTTTGTTGGAGGGATTTACGAAGACTCAAGTGAGTACACTTGCAGTGAGAGATAAATTTTTTAGTTGCGGGCGGATTTCAAGGAGAACTTATATGCAAGGTATGCTCTAGATTTTTATGAATCGTGGATTTCACACAATAATTACATGCTATCTAATCAAGGAACTTCATCTGTTTCCACATTGGTTTGATTCAGCATCTTGATTGTGGTGATGCATCATGTGAAGCCCCTGGAAGAATACTATAGAAAGCAGAGAAAACTTCTAGACTTTCATGTTGACGGTGCCACATCAGCAGAAACATGGCAGGGCTTGCTGGCAGCTTTGCATCTGAAGTAGGTGAATTTGGTGACTTCACAGAAGCTAACCGTCTGATGATGAACAACACAATCATATCGCAAACTCTAGAGTTAAATCGGCTGAACTTTGCTTTATAAATTTTGATTTTTCCCTTTTGTTCTTTGCCGGTCTGTTTTTCATTTTTGCAAAATCTGTAATTCAAAGTTTTGCGAGAGATCCCAAATGATGAGAATTATACACTAAACCAATGAGTCTATAATACAGACCAAAATTTTTCCATCTATGTAAAGTAGTACATATTTTAAAATAAGACTACATATATGTTTCTTCATCAACAATAAATCTTTATTCCTTGTTATCATACAATTTTCATACACCACACTTAATATACATATGCAGCATACTTAAAAAAAAAACTAAAACTCTTCTACAGATAGAACAAGATGTCCACATAAGAAAAAGAACAACAATAAATATCGTGAAACCTAAATTTTAATTTAATCTAACAAATAAATAATTATTTTTTAATTTTAACATATATATACAACACAATAAAAATAACTTTTAAATAAATACGATTTTTATTTAATAAATTATATTATTTTAAAAATATTTACGATTATATATATTATAGATAAATACGATTTGGTATATTTAAATTTGTTTTTTAAATTATGTCATTATCTTTTTGGATATTTTAAAATTTTCAGAATACATATTCTAATACTTTTAGAATATATATTCTAATTGTTAGAAAGGGTAATCTAATTTTCCTAAAACATGTATAACTGGTAGAATAAGTATTCTAAATATTTCAGAATAAGTATTCTAATATTTTCATTCTAAAAATCCTATAACATGAACGATTGGTAGAATACATAATATAAAATTTTTAAACTATGAACAAATGCTAGAATACATATCTACTAACTAGAATACCTATTCTAAAATTTTCAGAACAACTTTCATCAACCTAAAAATTTACTTAAAATTACTTAAAATAAAAATTTCCTTCTTTAAATCTTCTTCATAGGTATTTTTGAATTTAAGTTTTCAAATTTAAAATCGATTCAACCGAGTTTTTTATATATTCTTACTAGAATTTTTTATTTTCTTGGTTTGATATTGGTTTGTGTAAATAAGTGTCAGAACCACGTCATTTAGCCATAAATAAAATGGAGTTTTTGTGTTCATGATTTAATTTGCATTAAATTAAAACATAGAGTTAAATGAACATCTTAATATTTATCAGAGTTTAATATGCATTAAATCCAAAACGTATAATTTAATTAAAATTACAATATTTGTTAGGATTTAATATAGATTAAATTGAAAACATATTTATTAATTTGCTCCACCATTTTTGGAATTTTTGAAAATGAAACTAAGATTACTTGAAGTATTTTTTTTTCTTTTTTTTTTTGTATTTTTTATGTATGCATGTATTACATTTTTTTGTGTTGTTTTTTTCTTGACTTATATCAAATTAAAGATAAGGATGCATATGTACGTATGGAAAATATCAATCTTTAGAAATTGCGTGGTGGTTACCGAACGTGGACAACGATGTTCCTCTTGAAGTCCAATCTGTTCAAAGATTGATAAGTCATTCAAATTTGTGTAGCAGAGACGCAAGTCAAGATTGCATGTTATTTTACTATTAAAAAGGTAAAAGTTATGGGTATGGTTTGTGACTTGCAATCGTGATTTGTGTCTCGTCTAAACTTTTCTCCAAACAAACCCAACGAGACCAGAAACAGTTTTTTCTCCGCCATGGCGGGCTCTTCTACGATCGAAGAACTGCCACCGCAACATCAAGGGTTCATCCATTTTCGTGGGGAGGAGTTAGTCCATAGATTCGTCGGCCAGCTGCACAGGGTCTTGAGAAGTAATAATATTAAATTCTTCATCGACGACACCGACGTCAGAGACCAAGAGATAGAAGTACAATTTCAGAGGATAAAAGAGTCGACGATCGCTCTGGTTATCTTATCCGGAAAGTACACAGAATCAACCTCGTGCTTGAGAGAGCTTACATTGATCGCTGATTGTGTTGAGAAAGGTAAACTGGTGGTTATTCCCATTTTCTACAAGTTGGATCCACTCACCGTGAGATACCGGATGGGACAATTTGGTGATGCATTCGATCATCTGCCGGGTAGTCATGAAACCAAGAAGAGGTGGAAGAAAGCTTTGAAGTCGATAACTGATGATTTTGAAGACACGGGCATCATAGTGGACCATAATAGGTAACTGATTTTGCCCAATTGGTTGAGAATTTACCAAAAAAAAGTCGACCATTTATTGTAGATAGATTTACCAACCTTTCATGGGAAATTCAGGATTGCCTTGACCTCATTAGTTATTTTTCTCACTTGTATTGCAGCGACGAGGCTGGAAGACTCGAAATGATTGTGATATTGGTTAAGGAGTGGCTGAATATGTTTCAGGAGGAAAACCAAGAACCCTCTGTGGATCCATCAGAAGATATTGAAACTAGAATTTCTGCTGGAGAGAACAAAATTGTGGTTAAGGAATTTGGAATTTCTGCTGGAGGGAACAAAAGTATGGAAGAGGTTAATGAAATGTTTAACAAAATTCCATCTGAGGGAAGCCAAGAAACCTTTGTGGATCCATCAGAAAATATTGAAACTAGAATTTCTGATGTGTCTTGTCTAAACTTTTCTCCAAACATACCTGTAACCAGACCAGAAACAGATTTTTTTTCTGCCATGACGGGATCTTCAATGATGCCACCTCAAAATCAAGTGTTCATCAATGTTCACGGGAAGTTAAGCTGTAAATTTGTCAACCGTATTGTCAAGGCTTTGCTAAGGGATAAGATTAACGTTTTTATCGACAAGGACGAAGGCAGAGGCCAAAGCCTAGAAGTACCAATGAAGACGATAGAGGAGTCGAGGATCGCTCTGGTTATCTTCTCCAGAGAGTACACAGAATTAGGATGTCGCTTGGAAGAGCTGGTAAAGATCGCAAATTGTGTGGAGAAAGGAAAACTGGTGGCTATTCCAGTATTCTACAAGTTGGATCAATCCACCATAAGAAACCTGAGGGGACAATCTAGTATTGGAGATGCATTCAGGAATCAGTGGGCAAGGGATGCGCCCAAGGAGAGGTGGAAGAAAGCTTTGAAGTTGATTACCAACACAAAGGGCATCATAGTGGACCAGAAAAGGTAACTGATTTTGCCCAATTGGTTGAGAACTTACCAAAAAGCGCTACCATTTATTCTAGAGGTTTACAATAGTGATTACAACTCGGTGATGCATTCAGGGATCTGGGGGAAAGTGATGCGACCAAGGAGATCTGGAAGAAATCGATTACCCAAAAGCCAGGCATCGTAGTGGACAACATGAGGTAACTGATTTTACCCTTGAGAATTTACCAAAAAAACTCCACCATTTATGGTAGATAGATTTATGGACCTTTGATAGGGAATTCAGGAAGTTCTCGATATCAGTAGAATTTTCCTCACTCGTATTGCAGCGGCGAGAAAGAAACACTGAAAAAACTTGTGGATGAGGTTAAGAGTGTGCTGAACAAGATTTCATCGGAGGGAAGCCTAGAAGAAGCCTCTGTGGATCCATCAGAAAATAGTGAAACTGGAAATTCTCCAGGATTTTACAAAGTTGTGGATGAAGTGCGGAAAAGCCAAAAGGCTTCTGTGGATCCATCAGAACATATCGACACTCGAATTTCCTCAGGCGGAGAAAAGGATAAGCCTTTTGGAATCAAACAACCCCTCAAGGATCTCAATAAGATTACAAGTCAGCTAGCAATGAAAATTATAACTCAGAAAAGAATGATAATAGGTTTTCTTCTGGTTCTCTTTCTTTCCCAACATATTGCTTATATGAGAATGTAAGTATTTTTTTTGCCTAATCTTATAATTTTCATTTCCTACTTAAAATTTTTAAGTTGGAATAAAGATACCTTGACGATCACTTTGTATTCTCTCACTTTCTTACCAGTGGTGAGGGCGGTGACATCAATGGAATTGTGGAGAACGTAGTAAGCGTGCTAGAGTTCAGTCCTGCAGATCGAACAGAGAATCCAAGAGACAAATTTACTGAATTTCCCACAGGTAAATTTGGAACAAATCCCGAGAGTTCTTCTTCAGACGCTAAAACAAATGCCGATTTACTTGAGAGGTGACCTACGCTGACACTTGGGTTTTCAAAAACCTTTGTCTTTAAAAACAATAACCATATGTATTTTATCCGTTTTGGTGTAAAGAACTTTCTCCAGTTCTCCAATGGACGTCAAAGTCACGCCACCGAAAATTCAAGTTTTTATCAATTTTCGAGGAGAGCAGCTGCGCACCAATTTTGTCGGCTATCTTGTGGATGCACTTCGGAAAAGTGGGGTCAACATCTTCATAGACACTAAGGCGAATATAGGTGACGACCTTATCAATCTCTTCAAGAGGATCGAGGACTCTGGAATTGCAATAGTTGTGTTTTCGAGCAGGTACACTGAATCAGAATGGTGCTTGAATGAGCTTGTGAAGATTAAAGAACGTGTGCAACAAGGCCTGCTCAAGGTGTGATGATTAACATGTATATATCTCTATAATATAATTATATTATCGTATCTAGGGAATAAAACTGAGTTACGATGTAGACCAATGTTATTACTTTCTACTGAAGGTGTAGATTATACTTTTTTTTTTGACACATTATTAACTTTGGGAATACCTTTACTCTCAATCACAAGGTACTTCCCATCTTCTATAAGGTGATTCCAAGCAATGTGAAAAGACTTAAGGGAGAGTTTGGTGACAACTTCAGAGATAAAGAGCACATGTACGCGTCTGATGAACCTAAGATGAAGCAATGGAAAGAGGCAATTGAGCTTGTATCCCATAAGTTTGCCCTGACTTTCCATGAGAAAAGGTACCAATGGTCTACATCATACTTTTAATTCTATGTTTTGTTGAGAAGCCAAAGAAATCTCTCATCTCTAGAAAAAAGTTTGACAGATTCCAAACATAGTACTGGTTCCTCGGAAATGTTAATGTATCAAAAATGTATTGTATTTGCTTTCGTTCATCAAAGTCTTTCATCTATATTTGGAACTTGTTTATGTATGCTTTCACGCTCGTGTGTGAAGTTTAAAAGAACTCATCTCGACCTTTTTCTTAACAAGTGTAGCTGCATATTGGAGGTTGATTTCATTGAAACTATAGTCCAGGAGGTCTTAAAAATGCTTCAAGACATTTCCACAGTTGAAAGCGGCCAATCCTTTTGTTAACCTTTGCCACGGAGAACACCAAGCTGAATCTCAATTTTTATGGTAAAGAATCACACGTGAAGAGCTTTCACCAAAAAAATTCAAAACGCATTCTTGTTTATTTTATTTACAAAAAAAATAATGATTGTAATAAGTAATGAGTACAATGATTTGTTTGTCTAATGAGTTAAGGATTTTTGGTTAACGTCTCTTAGTATAACTGTTTCTATATAAGTAGAATTACAGAAACTTAAGAGCTTTTTCAGTGGACGTCCACACTGGTCAGTTGCATTTGATGAAGCATCAGGTGTTCGTTAATTTCTGAGGACGGAGCTACGGTTGTTTCGCAGCCATCTCGCGTAAGCTCTCAAGAGCCAGCAGATCAACATTTTTACTGACAAACTTGAGAGAATTGGTGATGATCTCACCAATCTCTTCATGAGAATCGAAGAGTCAAAGATCGTGTTGGTCATATTCTCCAAGAGGTACAAGGAATCAAGATGGTGTATAGACGAGCTTGTTAAGATCAAGCAACACAATGATCAGAGATTTCTCAAGGTGGCGTTTACGTAAGCATAGATCGAGTTACATTAGTACACTGATTTCTTCGATCCAGACCAATGTTAACAGTGCATGGATGTCTAATTTTGCGTGGTTAGATAACTCTCGGGTATTTATTTTTCTAACAACAAAGTCGAAACTTTTTCTTGGTCAATTTACCAAAAGTCTTATCACTGATTCTTTAAATGATATTGGGGTCAGCTTCATTTGGATATACCACAAGTTTATCAAATAATGTCTGACCATTGATTCTGTTGGACTCAGCTTGGGGAGCTAAGCAAGTGGCTGCGTTCACTGAAATCTCTATCAGGATTCATCAGAAAGATTCCTGATTTTAAGGTGAACCCTTGGCAAATGTCTTCCTCTTCCCAGCCAGTCATGACCTCTGTTAATGTTTATTCTCTGGTTATGTGGGTCTTGCTAATCAAGTACATCTTGTTTTTGAAATCCCCTTGGTATAATGGATTTGTAAGCAATCCTTGACATTATACTTCTAATTGTCATGATCCAAGTTCAACTGCATCATAAGCTTGCACACATTTTGTACTTGAATATCTGAGTATTAGAAAACAAATACTTGTAGAGAGTTTGGATGATATTTTGCATGAATTCGGAAGAGGATGTGTCAATCTCTTCATTTATTTCAACAACCTACAGATCTTTTATGTCCTTCAAACTGAAAGGTGTCTTAAGGTTCCTGCTCACTTCCAGCACTTTTAGACCAATCGTGTTAGAGAGTGAAGTGTGTAATTCCTTGATTTCGGTAACGCTTAGATAAAGATGTTGAAGTTTCCCAACTTGTTTTGGGATCAGCGCTGTGCAACCAGAAAGATTGAAAGCTCTCTGCAGTTCACTAGGTCCAACTTTACTAGTCTTGAGAGTGTCTAGATGGATGCAGGTATCTCGCTTATACTAGTCCCCTTGAATCACAGTTCTTCTCTTTGGTGGATCAATTTTTCTTTTGATTCTTCCTCTCTGCCTTACTGGTCTAGTCTATGATCGCAATCGGTATCTACACAATATCCGCTCCAATTTCCGTTTAGAAGGTTCAGGGTTCATTTTTGTTGTGTCAATGAGCTTGAGATGCATAAAGAAATGGTGACACGTGAAGCCAGCCTCGAAGGGTACCAGTTACTCAACGATGATATTGTGCAAAACATCATTACTCCTGATCAGAAAAGTTTCATTGAAGATGACAATGTATGTTGTTGCAATAAGCTGCTCATTACTAGAAATCAGCTTGGAATGCT
The DNA here is from genome assembly GCA_963922655.1 of Cardamine chenopodiifolia. Lineage (NCBI taxonomy): Eukaryota > Viridiplantae > Streptophyta > Magnoliopsida > Brassicales > Brassicaceae > Cardamine > Cardamine chenopodiifolia. Next base: position 19,438,801 of record OZ000480.1, on the reverse strand, counting down.
TGGAGAGGAACATCTATCTTTGCTCTTATGGAGATCAGATTTCTGGCTTTACTATATCACTTATTTTTGGGGTTGCACGATTGGACTTGTTTATAGCAACAACTTGGGACATATTGGACAATCTTTAGGAAAAAGCTCTGGATAACAACTCTTGGCACGCTTTATTCCAGTTTCATTCTTTGGTCGATTGCTTTCAGCAACACCAGACTATATCAGAGCGTAAATCCTTTACCCAAGCTTTTGTATTCCTTTGGTTCTAGCATCATGAGAAGATTATGATATTTATTGCAATATGAATTATGCTGGAAGTTTTATTTTGCGAGAATCGGGTGGTTAGCCGTTGCTCTTTTCCCAACCACAATCGCTCTTTTCTTGTTGGCATCATCATGAAGCTTATCAGCATTACAAGCAGGAACAACTTTAATCGGTCTAAGCTCAGGTTTCATATTTGCAGCAGTGGTTTCTATTACATCTGAGCTTTTTGGACCCAACAGCGTTGGGGTTAACCACAACATCCTTATCAAAAACATACCGATAGGATCTTTGGCAAATATTTTCTTAGCTGCTTTAGTCTATGAATCCCATAGCATGGCTGGGTCAAAGAACAAGTTTTATATGTATGGGACGAGATTGTTATTGTTGAAGTTAACCAATAATGATTCAAGTTTCAGGTGTTAAACTAGAGAGCTTGAAGACAGTTGACTTGGTTTAGGAGGAAAATTGATTTAAACCGAAGCAGAAGAATTCATAGACTCTAGTCGCGATAGAAGCTTTGATGAGATTAATATGATACTTAGCTTAAGTGTCATTTACATATATCATCTTCAAGAGATCAGTTTCATCATCGTCACATCTTATTTTCTTGTGGTTTAGTGAGAGAGAGAGAGAGAGAGAGTTGAGCTCTGATTTTCTCCATTGTTGTAAAGCTCGTTCTTGAGCTGAATTGTTCTTCATCTTTAGTGGATTTGCCAGATTGATTCTAACCCCGGACATAGATAAATCACACCGATTGATTGAGTTGTATCTTGTGTTTTCCTTCTTCTTCTTCTTTAAACTTTGCTTGTTTGATTAATCGGTTCTTGAGTGATTAAATTGAGTTTGTAAGCTGAAATTGAGAGGATCTTGAGTTGATTTCGTAACAAGAGTGGTATCAGAGCTTTTGGTTTTGATTAGCGATGTCGAAACAACGGTTTGAGATCAAGAAGTTGGATGGAGTTTCGGATTTCTCGCTATGAAAGATTAGGATGATGGCACATCTCGGCATCCTCGGTTTGAAGAAGATTATAACAGATTACAAGCTGACAATGGAGGTCCCGTTGGAAAAAGGTGATGAAAAGAAACCAAAGACCGATGATGACGAAGATCAAGATCCTTCATCTAAGTCATTGACGAAGACAGTTCCTGATCCATTAAAGGTAGATCAGTCAGAACAATCTATGAATCTCATTATCTTGAATGTAGGCGATACTGTTCTTAAGAAAATTAATCACTGCTTGACTGCTGCGGATACGTGGAGTACCTTGAATAAAGAATATATAGAAACCTCTTTGTCAAATCGTGTTCTGCAGCTCAAATTTTACTCATTCAAGATGAATGGATCCAAGAACATCAATGATAATGTCGATGACTTCTTGAAAATAGTTGCAAAATTAGACAGTCTTGAGATCATGGTTGTAGAAGAAGTTCAAGCTATCTTGATATTAAATTTTATACCCCTAAACTACGATCAGCTAAGCACACCTTGAAGTATGGAAATAAGGAGTTATCAGTTCAAGATGTTGTGTCGTCAGCTAAGTCTTTAGAAAGAGAGCTGTCTGAAACAAGAGAATTCTCGAAATCTGCATATACGGCCCTGTACACAAATGAAAGAGGACGACATGCTACTAAGCATCAAAATGCCTCCGGAAATCGAAACAAGAGCAGATCGAATTCAAAGTCTTGAGTAACTTGTTGGTTCTGCAAGAAAGAGGGACATGTCAAGAAGGACTGTTTTGCTAGGAAAAGAAAATTTGAAACTGAAAATCAAGGTGAAGCTGGGGTTATAACTGAGAAGCTGGTTTTCTCTTAAGCTTTGAGTGTAAATGATCAACTGATTGAGGATCTATGGATCCTGGACTCCATCTGCACTTCACACATGAATTCTAGAAGAGATTGGTTCTTCAGTTTTAAAGAAAGTGATTCTACAACCATACTACTTGGTGATGATCATTCTGTAAAGTCACAGGGATTGGATTCTGTTAGAGTGAACTGTCGTGGTGGCTCTATTAAGGTTCTAAATGATGTGAAATATGTGCCAAACATGAGAAGAAATCCGATCTCCACCGGGACACTAGATAAGTTGGGATATTAGCATGAAGGTGGAGCAGGAAATGTTAGATATTTTAAGAATGCCAAGACTGTATTGAGTGGAATATTGAAAAACGGATTGTATATTTTTGATAGTGAGAGAGTGTTGGCTGAAAGTTGTAATACAGTGAGTATCAAAGATGATACAGAACAATGGCACAGTCGTCTCCGTCACATGGGTCTGAATAACATGAAGCTGCTGACTACAAAAGGTCTGATAGATAAGAAAAAGATCAAGGATCTCACTTTCTGTGAACATTGTGTTATGGGAAAAGCAAAGAAACTAAGTTTTAGTATAGGAAGACATACTACAGAGGATATTTTGGGATATGTTCATGCATATTTATGGGGATCTCCAATGTTACCTTGTCTATATCTGGTATGCAATATTTTCTATCCATAATCGATGACAAGACCAGAAAGGTATGACTCATGTTTCTTAAAACTAAAGATGAGACTTTTGACAAGTTCTTTGAATAGAAAAAACTAGTAGAAAATCAGATTAATATAAAACTAAAGGTTTTACGAACTGACAATGGTTTGGAGTTTTGTAATAATCGATTTAATGAGTTTTGCAGCAAAAATGGTATTGAAAGACATAGAACATGTGCTTATATTCCACAGCAAAACGGAGTAGCTGAGAGAATGAACATAACTATAATGGAAAAGGTTCGATATCTACTTGATGAATCAGATCTTGAAGAGAGGTTTTGGTCTAAAGCAGCATCCACTGCTGCTTATCTAGTAAATCTTTCTCCCTCCTCTGCTATTGATCACAATGTACCTGAGCAACTGTGGTTAGGTAGAAAACCAGGATATCAACACCTTAGGAGATTTTGGTTGTATAGCATATGTTCATCAAGAACAGGGAAAGCTTAGACTTAAAGCTTTGAAAAGTATTTTCTTAGGCTACCCTAAGGGTACAAAAGATTACAAAATTTGGTTTCTTGATGAGGAGAAGTGTGTAATAAGTAGGAATGTAGTATTTAATGAAAATGTTGTGTATAAACAGTTAAAGACTATTGCAAATCAAGGTGGAATGTTGAAGTTAACCAATAATGATTCAAGTTTCTGGTGTTAAATCGGAGAGCTTGAAGACGGTTGACTTGGTTTAGGAGGAAAATTGTTTTAAACCGAAGCAAAAGAAGTCATAGACTCTAGTCGTGATAGAAGCTTTGACGAGATTAATATGATACTTAGCTTAAGTGTCATTTACATATATCATCTTCGAGAGATCAGTTTCATCATCGTCACATCTTATTTTCTTGTGATTTAGCGAGAGAGAGAGAGAGATGCGATAGAGAGAGAGAGAGAGAGAGAGTTGAGCTCTGATTTTTTCTCCATTGTTGTAAAACTCGTTCTTAAGCTGAATTGTTCTTTATCTTTAGTGGATTTGCCTGATTGATTTTGATCTCAGACGTAGATCAATCACACCGATTGATTGAACTGGGTAAACAAATCTTGTATTTTCCTTCTTTTTCTTTAAACTTTGCATGTTTGATTAATCGGTTCTTGAGTGATTAAATTGAGTTTGTAAGCTGAGATTGAGAGGATGTTGAGTTGATTTCGGAACAGTTATCTACTAACTTTTGTGTGGTGGGGATGCTTGTTGGCGATTGGATTAGCTTCAAGTGTTGTCTTGTTCCTGAGAACTAGAAGAGTCTACCAACGTTTTGAACAAGATAGGATAACTTCAAGCATGCTCTATTCTTAGTATTTTCTATAATGAATTGGGGGAAAGTTGAAAATGATGACTCAAACTTATGCAGAGATGTTATTAGTCACAGAAGTTTGGATATTATTTTGCAGAAATGAGAAGAAAGAGGGAATCTTATAGGACATAAGTTTGGTCAGAAGAAGCGTTCAGATTTGCTTTTTACAGCAATGGATCGATCGGTAAGTTGAACCGGGGAATTGAATCATGGGAACATTAGAAGTCACGGTTTAGTGACCTAGAATTCTCCTACCAAACCAGCCTCACTGTGTTAGAGAGTTTGTTTTGTTTTGTTTTAGACTTGTGACATTTTGAATGAACTATTGGTATTAGTGTTAGCAGTTTGTCGATTAAATTTGAATTTACGGCTTATCAACATTTTTTTTAAAATGTTCTGATTTAAAATATGATGAAAATAATATTTTGTATATATATTTATCAGTTACTTTTGACATAATAAATACAATCGGCAAGGATACGCAAAAGAAAACCCAAATCTGACATATTATTTGTGAAAAAGCTTTTTGCGTGACTCTAAAACAAGCTTTGGTTGCTAATTGACGAAACACATTTGGCTTTGTGGATACACATATTGTAAACCATAACGTCATATTGTTAATTTATTCAATGATATTTATGTCAATGTCATGCAGTTTAACAAAATCACATTTGCTACAGGGCCGGTTCAATATTTTTTCATGAAAACATTTCTTTAAAAATTTTGTGAGTAATATTTTTTTAGATTTTATAATGAAAAATATATACATATAAAATATTTTTTTGGATCCTCTTCAATCTAATCTTTTTAATATTTTAATATTATATATATATAAAATATATTTAAAAACAGTACTCCATAGGATACCGGGAAAACACGAGATTGGACCCTGGGCCATCCCCTCTCATCCGCCATGACCCGGCACTGTTTCACATTTGTAATAAATATACTTTCATAAGGCAAATTGATATGATTGACAAAAAACTATCTTATAAGATTAAGTATGGAACTACTTGCCGGAGAAAGGAACAATACAACGAAAAGAACTACAAAGAAAAAGACAAAAGTAACGAAACACAGATGGATACTGACTGATATGCTAAGTCCAAAGTAAAAGCCAAGGATGCATATGTATGTGTATGTATTAAAAAAAATTTCGGACTTATATCAAATTAAAGATAAAGATGCATACGTAGAATGTGGAAAATATCAATCTTTAGAAAATGCGTGGTGGCCACCGAGCGTTGACGAAGACGTTCCTCTTCAAGTCCAACTGTTCGTCCCAAACTCATTCAACTAACTTTTACATATTCAAATTTGTGTAGCAGAGACACAAGTCATGATTTGCTATTAAAAAGATAAAAGTTATGGGTATCGTTTGTGACTTGTGTCTCGTCTAAACTTTTCTCAAAACAAACCAGACGAGAAACAGTTTTTTTTCCAGCATGGCGGGATCTTCCACGTTCGAACAACTACCACCTCAACATCAAGTGTTCATCAGTGTTCATGGGAAGTTAAGCTATACATTCGTCAACCGTATCGTGGAGGCCTTGGTAAGGGACAAAATTAACGTCTTTATCGACAAGGACGAAGGCAGAGGCCAAAGGCTTGAAGTACCATTGAAGACGATAGAGGAGTCTAGGATTGCTCTGGTTATCTTCTCCAAAGAGTACACTACCGCTTGAAAGAGCTGGTAAAGATCGTGGATTGTGTGGAGAAAGATAAACTGGTGGCAATTCCAGTCTTCTACAAGTTGTATCAAATTACCATGAGAGTCCTGAAGGGACAATATGGTATTGGAGATGCATTCAAGCATCAGTGGGCAAGGGATGCGCCCACAGAGATGTGAAAGAAATTTTTGAAGTCGATTACCGACACAAAGGGCATCATAGTGGACCAGAAAAGGTAGCTGATTTTGCCCAATTAGTTGAGAGCTTACCAAAAAGTTCAACCATAGTTTTTTTTGAATATGCAAAAGCTCAACCATTTATTCTAGTGGTTTACAATAGTGATTACAATTATAGATAGATTACAATAGTGATTACAATTCGGTGATGCATTCAGGGCCAACGAGATGTGGAAGAAATCTTCAAGTTGATTACGGAAAAGCTAGGCATCGTAGTGGACAACATGAGGTAATTAACTGATTTTTTGCCCTCGAGAAATTACCAAAAAGCTCGACCATTTATTCAAGAGGTTTACAATTGTAGATAAATTTATGGACCTTTGATGGGTAATTCAGGAAGGTCTTGATGTCAGTCGTTATTTTCCTCACTCGTATTGCAGTTTCGAGATAGATACACTCAAAAAACTTGTGGATGGGGTTAAGAGTGTGCTGAACAAAATTCCATCGGAGGGAAGCCAGGAATCCTCTGTGGACCCATCAGAAAATATTGAAACTGGAATTTCTGCAGGAGGGAACAAAATTCTGGAGGGGGTTAAGGAAGTTTTGAACAAAATTCCATCGGAGGGAAGCCAAAAGGCTTATGTGGATCCACCAGAACATGACACTCAGTGTCTTCTGTTTCTTATTCTTTATCTGCAACATATTGCCTGTATGAGCACAGCTTTAATGTAAGTGATTTTCTTGCAAAATCTTATAATTTCATTTGCTACTTGAAAATTTTAAGTTGGAATAGAGATAACTTGACAATCACTTTGTATTCTCTCACTTTCTTACCAGTGGTGAGGGCGGTGCCATCAATGGAATTGTGGAGAACGTACCAAACGTGCTAGAGTATATTTCTGCAGAGCGAACAGAGAATCCAAGAAACAAATTTACTGAATTTCCCACAGGTAAATATGGAACAAAGCCCGAGAGTTCTTCTTCATATGCTACAACGAATGCTGATTCCCTTGACAGGTGACCTACATTGAAACTTTGGTTTTATAAGAACTTCATCTCTAACAACAGTAACCATATAAATGTTATCTCTTTTGGTGTTATGAACTTTCACCAACTCTCCAATGAACGGTAAAGTCAAGCCACCGAAAATTCAAGTTTTTTTATCAATTTTCGAGGAGAGCAGCTGCGCAACAATTTTGTTGGCTATCTAGTGGATGCACTTCGTAAAAGTGGGGTCAACATCTTCATAGACACTAAGGCAAATATAGGTGACACACTTGACAACCTTTTCAAGAGGATCGAGGACTCTGGGATTGCCATAGTTGTGTTTTCGAGAAGGTACACTGAATCAGAATGGTGCTTGAATGAGCTTGTGAAGATTAAAGAACGTGTGCAACAAGGCCTGCTCAAGGTGTGATGATGAACATGTATATATCTCTATATATACATATATATAATTATATTATCGTATCTAGGGAATAAAACTGAGTTACAATATAGACCAATATTATTTCTTTCTACTGAAGGTGTAGATTATACACCTTTTAACACATATTATTAACTTTGGGAATACCTTTACTCTCTATCACAAGGTGCTTCCCATCTTTTACAAGGTGACTCCAGGCAATGTGAAAAGACTTAAGGGAGAGTTTGGTGACAACTTCAGAGAACAAGAGTACAAGTACGAGTCTGACGAACCTAAGATAAAGCGATGGAAGGAGGCAATTGTGTTTGTATCCCATAAGTTTGCCCTGACTTTCGATGAGAAAAGGTACTAATGGTCTACATCATACTTTTAATTCTATGTTTTGTTGAGAAGGCAAAGAAATCTCTCATCTCCTAACCAAAAATTTGACATATTCAAAACTAAACTAGTCCCTCGGAAATGTTAATGTATAAGAAAATGTATTGTATTAGTTTTCGTTAAATCTGATGTAATTCATCGAAGTCTTATGAACTTTAAAAGAACTCATCTCGACCTTTTTTTTACCAAGTGTAGCAGCGCATTGGAGATTGATTTCATTGAAACTATCGTCAAGGAGGTATTGAAAATGCTTTAAGCAATTTCCACAGTGGAAAGAAGCCAATCGTCTCGCTAACTTTTGTCATGCGGGAGAAAACCAAGCTGAAGTTCAAATTTGATGTTAAAGAATCACACGTGAAGAGCTTTCACCAAAAAATTTCAAAACGCATTCTTGTTTATTTTATTTACAAAAACAAAAATAATTGTAATTAGTAATGAGTACAATGATTTGTTTGACTAATGAGTTAAGGATTTGGTTATCATCTCTTAGTATAAATGTTTCTTTATAAGTAGAATTGTAGAAACTTAAGAACTCTTTCAGTGGACGTCCACACTGGTCAGTTGCATACGATGCAGAATCAGGTGTTCTTTAATTCCCGAGGACCGGAGCTACAGTGTGGTTTCAACAGCCATCTCGCGTAAGTTCTCCAGAGACACCGGATCAACATTTTTACTGACAAACTTAAGATAATTGGTGAAGATCTCACCAATCTCTTCGTGAGAATCAAAGAGTCAAAGATCGCGTTGGTCATATTCTCCAGAGGTACAAGGAATCGAGATGGTGTTTAAACAAGCTTGTTCAGATCAAGCAGCGCAATGATCAAGGATTGCTAAGGTGCGTTTACGTAAGCATAGATCGAGTTACATTAGATTTTACTGATTTCTTCGTTCCACATTAAATGACATTCAAACAAATTCATCATTCTCCCGAATGACATTTAAACTCTTTCTGGTCAAACATTTATTTATATATTTTTTTATGTGAACATCACATTTGCAAGTTATCTCACCCGAATATAGATGATGGCGATCCTCCACTTCATGAACAACTCGTGGACAATACTTCATTGATGGACAAAATTGTTAAGCTAAACTAGTCCCTCGGAGATGTTAATGTATCAAAAATGTATTTTATTAGTTTTCGTTAGATCTGATGAAATTCATCGAAGTCTGCTTCTATATTTGCAACTTATTTATGTAAACTTGCACGGTCGTGTGTGAACTTTAAAAGAACTCATCTCGAACTTTTTCTTAACAAGTGTAGCAGCATATTGGAGATTGATTTCATTGAATCTATAGTCAAGGAGGTCTTGAAAATGCTACAAGCCATTTCCACAGTTGAAAGCGGCCAATCCTCTCGTTAAACTTTGTCATGCGGAGAAAACCAAGCTGAAGCTCATTTATGATGGTAAAGAATCACACATGAAGAGCTTTCACCAAAATTCAAACGTATTCTTGTTTATTTTATTTTTAAAAAAAAATGATTGTCATTAGTAATGAGTACAATGATTTGGTTTGATTAATGAGTTAATGATCTCTTTGGGCATGTTGAATTTTAGATGATAGTTATAATCTAAAATTCCTTCCTTTTTTGGAGAGTGGACCGTGTAACTTCCACCATTACACACCCTTTCTTGTGTGTTCTCGCCCATTTATTTTATCAATGGTTAGGATCACATTCTTTTGGGTGGTAATTGCCTTAAACAGTTACCAGACGGTTATTAGGCGGTTACCAAGAGGTTACCAGGCAGTTACCAGGCGCTAACTTGGTCATTCCACCAAAATTCCATGTCCCAGCTGCCGTACCTCACATACCTCGGTAGCTAGCTAATTAGACCACTGATATATTGGGTTTTTACCTTCATTTTAGTTGCATTCCTCATAAGTTTGGTTTTATATTGCATTCATTCTAGTGTTTAGGTACATGTTTTGCATGATTATCTTGTGTTGAAGGTACATGAAGTGGAGTGGAAAAAAGAGATGAATTAGAGTGAGTTATGCATCAAGAGGGATCATTTGGAAATAAATAAGAGAAATAATGATGTAGAACTAATCCAAAGTGTCTCAAAGATTGACTAATATGGAGGTATGTCCTTGATATTTTGTTCCAGAATCCTTGATGAAAGTTATAGAAAATTGAGTTAGCTTTTTAATGGGGATGTTTTCGAGTGATTTAGGTCAATATTTAAGGAGATATGACCCATTTAGTGAAGAGTGGTATGACCTAATGGCTTCATGTGACCGCTGGAGAAGTGACAAAACTCACTGAGAGAACCAGCAGCCAACTTGAGCGGGATTACAACCCTACGGACTCCATCAGGCTATTTTACTGGGGGCACGACACCGCTGGATCGGTTCCGAGATTCCTATTTTTTGTCCTAAACCGAGTCAATCCTTGTTTAATTTTAGTTGACCAAGAATTTTTTCCTTCTCCTATAAATATTTGTTTAAAAACATCTAAACCCCTAAGCTTTCTTCTATGGAGATTTTTTTTAAAATCCAAACTCTATTATGGATGATTTGGATTTATTTATATGATTTTATGCACCTCTTATGAAAGATTCTTCATCTATACCTTTGTAAATTCATCTTTTTACTTTTTTCCTTTTCCATTTTCTTCATTTAGGTTGTTAGTCTTTTAGATGGATTATGAGTTATGCTAGATTAGGATGAATTGATGGTTATGTGATGATTTTTAGGTTGATTATGGTTAGATCCTTCACTTAGATTGTTTTTAGTGCTAAATTAGCCAAGAAATTGGTAGTCTAAGAGCTTACCCATTCACGTTCGGAAGGTGTTCGATGAATTACAGGAACAAATCTTTTTATGAGATTTACATATCTAGCCAACATAAGTTGATGATTATGGTGTTTAGTGAACTTATTGAACTTGTTAGTAATTCTCTTTGATCATTTAGATAACTAGTGGAAGTTAATGATTATCGGATGATTAAGATAGGGATTAGTATCACGGAAGTGAATTAGTCTAATTGGCGAGTTTCATATTCTAGGATGGTGTTTAATCAATCTTTGACATCACTATTTGATTGTTAGTTCATTACTTTGATGATAAAATCCATGGTTCATTTCATTTCTCTTTGTTTTTTTTTTTTTTTTGCAATTTTTACTTCTTTTCATTTCTTTTGCTTTCATAAAACCAAATCATATTTTTCTCTAGATTAGCTATAATCTCGAATCTCTAGTGTGTAGTTTTTAGTCTCTGTGGATCGATCCCAACGTATTGCAACGTACTTTGGTTTATTTGATAGACTCGGTTGTAAAAACTTATTTATCAAATTGGAGCCGTTGCCGGGGACTAAACGATTGCCATTAGAGTTAGAATTCGAATTTAAACTATAGCCTTTTTATTTCCTTTTGTTGCTTTTCTTTCTCCTTTGTTTTCCTGTGATCTTGATCTCTTAGGTGCGCAACTAGGAGTAAAGGAGACATGCAAGAACGGAGTGATTGAGAGGAACCAACCGTCAAACTAGCGACGTTAAACATGTTCTTGGGGACTCCCCAAGCTAATTCTTTGTCAAGCTAGTGACACAAAACAAGCACCAAATAAGCTCCTCATTCCCATAAAGCTTCAAAGTATCAACTTCACCTTTGTGTATATTTTTGTTTATTTCCTTCTTGTGTCTTTTTTTTGTTTTCTTTCCCGGTTCATTTCTCACCGAACGATAAGAAATAAGTCCGAGGGAGGGAACAGTGTGCTAACTTAAATTTGAGTAGTTTTTTTTTGCGTTTTGTTGAGTCTTGCATCATACATAGTCATATTGCATTGAAAAAGTTACAAAATTTTGAAAATTTTCATTCAAGCATGTAATTTCATTTGCATGATAGGATTGATTCTATAAGCATTTAGGTTTGCATTGCATATGCATAGAGGGTAGCCTACCATTTAAAGGTCCATGCTTAGCTTGCAATGTGATCCCTTTGATAATTCTCTTGTATTGCTTAATTGATCTTCAAAGTTTTGAATCTTTACACTTTGATCTCTTCGCTCGAAAGTTACTTTATTTATTGATTCTTGCTTGATTGCTTTCAACTCTAATCTATAGTACTTTAATTTGAACTTAACTTTTTCGCTTAGGGATTTGAAATGCATAGTCATAGTTTTAAACATTCATCCAAGTTTCCTGATCCAATTTTTACTACCCTTTGTTAACTTGGATGACCATTTTCATCTTCAAAATGGATCACACCCTTACCTAAATCTTTCCTTTCAAACCCGCATATGATATTCTTGAGTGAGGCCTCTTTCTTGTGCTTGCATTTGCAAAATCTATAGAGAAGGGGAACGACAAGTCCTATCTTCCATAGTTTAGAGGGTCATTGGCTAGATTAGGATGGGGTTTGTAATCTTCGTATGGTGGGGTTATGTAGATGAAAATCCAAAAAGAAAATGGAAAAAAGAAATTGTCTTGATTGAGGGGAAGCTACTGCAGAACAAAGAAAGATAGAAAAAAATGCTTTAAGTTAAGATATAAAATTTTTTTATAGTCACTCTTCTAAAAATCTCAAAGAGAGTAATAAAGAAAATGAAAATCAAAGGAATAGTGCATATTACAAAAAGAAAGAAAAGAGAAAATGTTTGAAAAAAAATTTCTCTAAGTAGCTAAGCTAAAAGACTTGGTTGTGTGATTCCACTTGATTGAGATTTGTGGTTTGGATTCCTAAGATATAAATGAAAATAGGATGCTAAGTCAAGGGGTTTAATTGTAGAACAAAGCATGAGAATGTGTTAAATAGTGGAAGAGGAACTTGTATCAATATTTGGTCTCATTCTCTATTGCTTTTATAAAATGTCTTGCATTCTATTTTGAGATTAAACCACAAACACTTTGAACCATATTTTCTATGCTTAACCCTTTTTCCACCAAGCCAAATGATTGTGATTGTATTTCTTTTAGTGAGACTACATTCCATTTGCATTATTGAATGTTAAAGAGTTGAAATGCATGATTGCAAGTGGATGTCTTGAGTTTTATCATACATTAAAATATTGGAGTCGCAATAAGTGTAAGGAGGCTGATCAATTAGGGATTTGTTTTTGCATTGCTTGAACTATTATCTTGGGAAATGATATTAATGGCTTAGTTGATCTTTCATGGTTAGGAATCCCACTTTCACACTTCTTTCACATTTTTGTGTTTTCTTGTATGCTTACAGACAAGCAAAAGGCAAGTCCGGAGGGATTGATATGTTGGGTTTTCACCTTCATTTTAGTTGCATTCCTCATAAGTTTGGTTTCATACTGCATTCATTCTAGTGTCTAGGTGCATGTTTTGTATGATCATCTTGTGTTGAAGGTACATGAAGTGGAGTAGGAAAAAAGAGGTGAATTTGAGTGAGTTATGGATCAATATGGATCATTTGGAAACAAATAAGAAAAATGATGATGTAAAACCAATCCAAAGTGTCTCAAAGATCGATTCAGATGAAGGTCTTTCCTAGATATTTTTCTCCAGAACCCTTGATGAAAGTTATCAGAAATTGAGTTAGGTTTCCAATGGAGGTGGTCTCGAGTGATAGTGAACTTATGTTAAGGAGATATGACATACTTAGTGAAGAGCGGTATGACCTAACGGCTTCATGTGACCGCTGGAGAAGTGGCAAAACTCACTGAGAGAACCAGCAGACAACTTGAGTGGGATTACGACCTCGCAGACTCCATCGGGTTGTGTTACCGGGATCACAACACCGCTGGATCAGTTCCAAGATTCCTAATTTTGGCCCTAAACCGAGTCAACTCTTGTTTAATTTTAGTTGACCAAGATTGTTTTCCTTCTCCTATAAATGCTTGTCTAAAAACATCTAAACCCCTAAGTTTTCTTCTATGGAGAGTTGTTTTAAAATCCAAACTCTATTATGGATGATTTGAATTGATTTGTATAATATTATGCAAATCTTATGAAGGATTCTTCATCTATATCTTTGTAAATTCATCTTTTTACTTTTTTCTTTTTCTATTTTCTTCTTTTAGGTTGTTAGTCTTTTAGATGGATTTTGAGTTATGATAGATTAGAATGAATTGATGGTTAGATGATGATTGATTAGCTTGATACCTAGCATAGTCATCGTCATACCCAGCTGACTGATTCTTGGTACATCTGTAAACCTGGCAGCATATCCATAGGGATTCTTTGAGGATCATCTTTCTTTGTGATTCTGAGTTCTCTACAAATTATTTTTTTAATTTGCCTCCCATCTTTCCCACCTCGAAACTACAGTCATCCCATCGATCATGAATCATGATCTCACCATTTCTCTGGTGGTTTCTCCTTTTTCCCGGTGAAATTTCACCCATAGACGAGATTTTCTCTTTGGGCATATGGAGTTCTGGATGATGGATATAATTGAAAATGCCTTCCTTTTATTGGAGAATGGATCGTGTAACTTCCACCATTACACACCTTTTCTCGTGCGTTCTCGACTATTTAGTTTATCAATGGTTAGGATTGTAATGTTTTGGGTGGTAATTGCCTTGGGAGGTTACCAGGCGCTAACTTGGTCATTCCACCAAAAGCCCATGTCCCATCTACCGTACCTCACCTACCTCGGTAGCTAGCTGATCAGACTACTAGCTGAATCAGTACTCGATCAATCCACCGAACTGGTTAAACTATCAATTAGCTCAGCTAGCTAGTCCTTCTAGCTAGCTAATGTTCTAGCTCTACCAGCTAACTCACTTAACCTAGCTGGTTTACTCGAGCATATAGATCCCATTTTACTAGGCCAAGTCATTCGGTCCGTTGGCCATGACTAAACCGTTCTTAACTTTACCTTGATATTTCCTAGATCCTTAGGATATTAACCCATTCTTCTAGTCATATACCATTCATGACTTAGAAGTTTTCCTTTTACTCATCCCTTACTCGATTTGTTTACCTACCAACGCATTGGTCCCACTTTTTCGGGATAGGGATGCTACAAGATTCCTGCTCACTTGCAGTACTTTTAGACCAATTGTGTTAGAGAGTGAAATGTGTAATTCCTTGATGTATGTACTGTTTAGATTAAGATATTGAAGTTTCCCAACTCGTTTTGGGATCAGAGCTGTGCAACCAGAAAGATTAAGCAGTTCTAGAGACTTCATGTTGTAGATCTTTGCTATAAAATTTGAAAGCTCTATGCAGTTCACTGGTCCAATTTTATTAGTCTTGAGTGTCTCGAGGGATGCGGCTTTTTCGCTTATACTAGTCCCCTTGAATCGTAGTTATTTCTTTGGTGGATCAATTCTTCTTTTGATTCTTTCTCTATGCTTTCCTGGTCTAGTTTATACTCACAATTGGTATCTACACAATATCCCTCCAGGTTCCGTTTAGAAGGCACATGATTCATTCTTTTTGATGTCAATGAGCTTGAGATGCATAAAAGATGGTGACAAGTGAAGCCAGCCTTAAAGGCTACCAGTTACTCAACGATGATATTGTGCGGAACATCATTACTCTTGATCAGAAAAGTTTCATTGAAGATGATGATGGATGTTGTTCCAATAAGCTGCTCATTACTAGAAATCAGACTGGAATGCTTGGAGAGGAACATCCTCTATCTTTGCTCTTATGCATATCAGATTTCTAGCTTTACTATATCGTATATTTTTGCAGTGGCACAATTGGACTTGTTTATAGCAAAAACTTGGGACAGATTGCAAAATGTTTAGGAAAAAGCTCTGAGACAACAACTATTGTCACGCTGTATTCGTCATCCTCATTCTTTGGTCAATTGCTTTCAGAAACACCAGACTATATCAGAGCGTAAGTCCTTTACACAAGCTTTTATACTCCTCTGGTTCGAGCATCATGATGTTTATTGCAATGTGAATGATGTAGGAAGTTTTATTTTGCGAGAACCAGATGGTTAACCGTTTCTCTTTTCCCAACCACAATCGTGCTTTTCTTGTTAGCATTATTAGGAAGCTTGTCAGCATTACAAGCAGGAACAGCTTTATCTGTCTAAGCTCGGGTTTCATATTTGCAGCAGCGGTTTCTATTACATCTTAGCTTTTTGGAACAAACAACGTAGGGATTTAACCACAACATCCTTATCACAAAATTACTGATAGGATCGTTAGTATATGGTTTCTTAGCTGCTTTGGTCTATGAATCCCATAGCATGGCTGGGTCAAAAACAAGTCAGTTATATGTATGGGACGAGACTGTTATCTACTAACGTTTGTGTGGTGGGGATGCTTGTCGGTGATTGGATTAGCTTCAATTGTTGTCTTTGTTTCTGAGAACTAGACGAGCTTATCAACGTTTTGAACAAGATAGGATAACATCGAGCATGCTCTATTCTTAGTATTTTGTCCAACGAATTAGGGGAAAACTTGAAAAAGATGCTCAAACTTGTGCAGAGATGTTATTAGTGCATAGAAGTTTTGATCTCTTTTTCAGATATAAGAAGAAAGATGGAATCTTAGGACATAAGTTTGGTCAGAAGAAAATGTTTTTAGCTTTTCTGAACAAATACAAATAGATGATAGATACTAAAAAACAAAATGTTTTTTCGACATGCCAAATTTAGAGTTTGCCTTCCAATGTGAAGTCTCTAGACAATCAAATTGTCCAAGTGGCAAGTTCTGATTTGCTTTTTGACGGCGGCAATGGATGATCAGTAAGTTGAACAGTGGAATAGAATCATGGGGACATTAGAAGTCACGGTTTAGTGACTTAGAATTCTCCTACCAAACCTGCCTGCTTCTGACATTTTGAATGAACTATTGGTGTTAGTGTTAGCAATTTCTCGATTAAATTTAAAATCATGACTTATCAACATTATTTTGAAAATTTTCTTATTTAAAATATGATGAAAAAGTACTATGTATATATTTATTAAGGCTGTTATGGATCCGGATATTCGGAGTTTTTCAGGATATCTGTATCCGTGATATTCGGGGTTTTGCTATCTGTATCCGTATCCGTGGATATCCGTTTTAACTTTTTTTTTTTACCGAATATCCAATAAAACATAATTTTTTTGGACTTGGATACATATATCTGCGGATATCCGTTCTGAAATTTTATCCTGATATCAATTTTTTGGAGCGGATATCAGATCCGGATAATCATGTCCATGCCTAATATTTATCAGTTACTTTTGACAAACCCAACTTTACAATTGAGAAATTATAAATTGAATACCATAATTACAATCGGCAAGGATACGCACGAAAAAAAACAAATCTGACATATTATTTGTGAAAAAGCTTTTTGCGTGACTCTAAAACAAGCTTTGGTTACTAATTAACGAAACACATTTGACCATCGCCCTCTCATCCCCCGTGAGTCGTCACTGTTTCCCATTTGTAATAAATATGCTTTCATAAGGCAAACTGATATGATTAACAAAAAATTATCTTATAAGATTAAGTGGATGGAACTACTTGCCCGAGAAAGGAACTAGACAACGAAAAAAACTACAAAGAAAAAAGGCAAAGTAACGAAACACATATGGATATTGACTGAAATGCTAAGTCCAAAGTAAACGACAAGGATGCATATGTACGTAGAATGTGGAAAATATCAATCTTTAGAAATTGCGTGGTGATCACCGAGCGTTGACGAAGACGTGCCTCTTGAAGTCCAACTGTTCGTCCCAAACTCATTCAACTAACTTTTACATATTCAAATTTGTGTAGCGGAGACACAAGTCATGATTTGCTTTTTGCGGCAATGGATTGATCGGTAAGTTGAACCGGGGAATTGAATCATGGGGACATTAGAAGTCACGGTTTAGTGACCTAGAATTCTCCTACCAAACCAGCCTAACTGTGTTAGAGAGTTTATTTTGTTTTGTTTTAGACTTGTGACATTTTGAATGAACTATTGGTATCAGTGTTAGCAGTTTGTCGATTAAATTTGAATTTACGACTTATCAACATTTTTTTGAAAATTTACGATTAAGTTTGATGAAAAAATATTGTGTATATATTTATCGGTTACTTTAGACATAATAATTACAATCGGCAAGGATACGCAAAAAAACACCAATCTGACAAGCTTTTTGCGTGACTTTATAACTTGCTTTGGTTGCCAATTGACGAAACACGTTTGGCTTTGTGGATACACATATTGTAAACCATAACGCCATAATATTAATGTATTCAATGATATTTTTAACAAAATCACATTTACCCATTTTTAAATTTTGAATAAAGATCCTTTCATAAGGCAATGATTGACTGAATGTTGAGTATACTAAGGTAGAGCTATCTTATGAGATCAAGTGGATGGATCTACTTGCCCGAGAAAGGAACTAGACAATGAAAAAACTACAAAGAGACAAAAGTAACAACACACAAATGGATTGGCTTAAAGGCTGAAGTCCAAAGTAAAAGATAAGGATGCATATGTACGTAAAATGTGGAAATTGGGTGGTGGTCAGCGAGCGTTGACGTAGAAATCCAATCTGTTCCTCCCAAAGTCATTCAACTAACTTTTACACATTCAAAGTGATGATTGCATGTTATTTTAAAAACATCGTTTTGGTAACAACTAGATTTGAGCTATGTGGTGGGGTTTGGGTAGATTTATGAATCGAGAAGTTCATGAGTCATAATATAAATATGTATTGTTTCATGATTTTTTCGTACTGATAAATTTTAAGATACAATTTTGAGTTATTTTTTTAAATTCTTATTCGAATGTTTTTATTTTAGAATTTAAGTTTTCAAATTTAAAATCGATTCAACCGAGTTTTTTACATTCTTACTAGAATGATTTTATTTTCTTGGTTTGATTTTGATTTTTGTAAATAAGTGTCAAAACCATAATCAACCGGAAATTCAACGGAATTTCTGATGGATAAACAAAAGGTCGGAAATTTCCAACAGATTTTTGACCTTTTCCCGACTAATGAGTTCCGACGGAATGGTAATCTGTCAGAATCTATCCGATGGATTTTCGACGGATGTACATAAAACCGTCAAAAATCTGTTGGAAACTCGTTGGAAATGTGTTGGTAAAATTAACGTTATATAGCCGTTTGAAATTTGTACATATCGATAGATTGCCGATGGATGCAATCTCTATATATTTATTTCCACACTTCTTCATTTATTCACACCACTTATTCAATTAATCTCATTACTAAAACCGAAAAAGTTGAAAGTTATTTTGTCTGGTAATTATTTTCGGTCATGGATGGACGAATCTATGATAGATCCGGAGTTGAACTTAATGAAAGATGAGTATGCACGAGGAATATGCGAGTACATAGGATTGGATGAAAGGTACACTCTTTTCTTGGCAAATTCTGATGTTTAATCATTTTGTTTTTTAGCAAGATTTTACTTGGGATAGAGACCTCACGTCTCAGGTTAAACGTGAGTTCGATATTAAGGGATCAAAGGTGTACCCTAAGAAGCTTAACGAGTTGAAGGACAAGTGTACTCGTAATTTTACACCATTTTTATTGGAATTTTGAAAATGAAACTAAGATTCCTTGGAGTATATTTTTTCTTTTTTTTTTGTATTTTTCATGTATGCATTTATTACATTTTCTTGTGTTGTATTTTCTTGACTTGTATCAAATTAAAGATAAGGATGCATATGTCCGTATGAAAAATATCAATCTTGAAGTCCAATCTGTTCAGAGATTGATAAGTCATTCAAATTTGTGTAGCAGAGGCGCAAGTCACGATTGCATGTTATTTTACTATTACAAAGGTACAAGTTATGGGTATGATTTGTGACATGCAATCCTGACTTGTGTCTCGTCTAAACTTTTCTCCAAACAAACCCAACGAGAACAGAAACAGTTTTTTCTCCGCCATGACGGGATCTTCTACGATCGAAGAACTGCCACCGCAACATCAAGTGTTCATCCATTTTCGTGGGGAGGAGTTAGTCCATAGATTCGTCGGCCATCTGCACAGTGCCTTGAGCAGTAATAATATTGAAGTCTTCATCGACGACACCGACGTCAGAAACCAAGAGATAGAAGTACAATTACAGAGGATAAAGGAGTCGACGATCGCTCTGGTTATCTTCTCCGGAAAGTACACAGAATCAACCTCGTGCTTGAGAGAGCTTACATTGATCGCTGATTGTGTTGAGAAAGGTAAACTGGTGGTTATTCCCATTTTCTACAAGTTGGATCCACTCACCGTGAGAGACCGGATGGGACAATTTGGTGATGCATTCGATCATCTGCCGGGTAGTCATGAAACCAAGAAGAGGTGGAAGGAAGCTTTGAAGTCGATAACTGATGATTTTGAAGACACGGGCATCATAGTGGACCATAATAGGTAACTGATTTTGCCCAATTGGTTGAGAATTTACCAAAAAGCTCGACCATTTATTGTAGATAGATTTACGAACCTTTCATGGGAATTCAGGAAGGTCTTGACCTCATTAGTTATTTTCCTCACTTGTATTGCAGCGATGAGGCCGAAAGACTCGAAATGATTGTGATATGTGTTAAGATGTCGCTGAATATGTTTCCGGAGGGAAACCAAGAACCCTCTGTGGATCTATCAGAAAATATTGAATTTGGAATTTCTGCAGGAGGGAACAAAAATGTGGAAGAGGTTAAGGAAATGTTAAACAAAATTCCATCGGATGGAAACCAAGAAGCCTTTGTGGATCCATCAGAAAATATTGAAACTAAAATTTCTGATGTGTCTCGTCTAAACTTTTCACCAAACATACCCGTAACCAGACCAGAAACAGTTTTTTTTTCTGCCCTGACAGGATCTTCAACGATCCCACCTCAACATCAAGTGTTCATCAGTGTTCATGGGAAGTTAAGCAATACATTCGTAAACCGTATTGTGGAGGCCTTGGTAAGGGACAAAATTAACGTCTTTACTGACAAGGACGAAGGCAGATGCCAAAGGCTAGAAGTACCATTGAAAACGATAGGGGAGTCTAGGATTGCTCTGGTTATCTTCTCCAAAGAATACACAGAATTACACTACCGCTTGAAAGAGCTGGTAAAGATCGCGAATTGTGTGGAGACAGGTAAACTGGTGGCAATTCCAGTCTTCTACAAATTGGATCAAATTACCATGAGAGTCCTGAACGTACAATATGGTATTGGAGATGCATTCAAGCATCAGTGGGAAAGGGATGGGCCAAAGGAGAGGTGGAAGAAAGCTTTTGAGTCGATTACCGACAGAAAGGGCATCATAGTGGACCAGAAAAGGTAACTGATTTTGCCCAGTTGGTTGAGAACTTACCAAAAAGCTCTACCATTTATTCTAGAGATTTATAATAGTGATTACAATTACAGATAGATTACAATAGTGATTACAATTCGGTGATGCATTCAGGGATCTGAGGGAAAGTGATGCGACCAAGGAGATGTGGAAGAAATCTTTGAAGTCGATTACCCAAAAGCCAATCATCGTAGTGGACAACATGAGGTAACTGATTTTGCCCTTGAGAATTTACCAAAAAACTCTACCATTTATTGTAGATAGATTTAGGGACCTTTGATAGTGAATTCAGGAAGGTCTTGATATCAATAGAATTTCCTCACTCGTATTGCAGCAGCGAGAAAGAAACACTGAAAAAACTTGTGGATGAGGTTAAGAGTGTGCTAAACAAGATTTCATCGGAGGGGAGCCAAGAAACTGGAAATTCTGCAGGTTGGGACAAAGTTTTGGATGGAGTGCTGAAAAGCCAAAAGGCTTCTGTGGATCCAAGAGACAAATTTATGGACTTTCTCACAGGTAAATTTGGAACAAAGCCCGAGAGTTCTTCTTCAGACGCTAAAACAAATGCCGATTTACTTGAGAGGTGACCTACGGTGACACTTTGGTTTTCAAAAACCTTTGTCTTTAAAAACATTAACCATATATATATATATTTTTTTATCCTTTTTGGTGTAAAGAATTTGCTCCAGTTCTCCAATGGACGTCAAAGTCAAGCCACCGAAAATTCAAGTTTTTATCAATTTTCGAGGAGAGCAGCTGCGCAACAATTTTGTCGGCTATCTAGTGGATGCACTTCGGGAAAGAGGGATCAACGTCTTCATAGACACTAAGGCGAAAATAGGTGACGACCTTATCAATCTCTTCAAGAGGATCGAGGACTCTGGAATTGCGATAGTTGTGTTTTCGAGCAGGTACACTGAATCAGAATGGTGCTTGAATGAGCTTCTGAAGATTAAAGAACGTGTGCAACAAGGCCTGCTCAAGGTGTGATGATGAACATGTATATATCTCTATATATACATATATATATATAATTATATTATCGTATCTAGGGAATAAAACTGAGTTACGATGTAGACCAATGTTATTACTTTCTACTGAAGGTGTAGATTATACTCTCTTTTTTGACACATATCATTAATTTTGGGAATACCTTTACTCTCTATCACAAGGTACTTCCCATCTTCTACAAGGTGACTACAGGCAATGTGATAAGACTTAAGGGAGAGTTTGGTGAAAACTTCAGAGATAAAGAGAACACGTACGAGTCTGATATACCTAAGATAAAGCAATGGAAAGAGGCAATTGCGTTTGTCTCCCATAAGCATGCCCTGACTTTCCATGAGAAAAGGTACCAATGGTCTACATCATACTTTTAATTCTGTGTTTTGTTGAGAAGCTAAAGAAATCTCTCATCTCTAAAAAAAAGTTTGACAGATTCCAAACATAGTACTGGTTCCTCGGAAATGTTAATGTATCAAAAATGTATTGTATTTGTTTTCGTTAGATCTGATAAAATTCATCAAAGTCTTCATCTATATTTGGAACTTGTTTATGTATGCTTTCACGCTCGTGTGTGAAGTTTAAAAGAACTCATCTCGACCTTTTTCTTAACAAGTGTAGCTGCATATTGGAGGTTGATTTCATTGAAACTATAGTCCAGGAGGTCTTGAAAATGCTTCAAGACATTTCCACAGTTGAAAGCGGCCAATCCTTTCGTTAACCTTTGCCACGGAGAACACCAATCTGAAGCTCAGTTTTTATGGTAAAGAATCACACGTGAAGAGCTTTCACCAAAAAAATTCAAAACGCATTCTTGTTTATTTTATTTACAAAAAAAATAATGATTGTAATAAGTGAGTACAATGATTTGTTTGTCTAATGAGTTAAGGATTTTTGGTTAACGTCTCTTAGTATACCTGTTTTTATATAAGTAGAATTATAGAAACTTAAGAGCTCTTTCAGTGGACGTCCACACTGGTCAGTTGCATTTGATGAAGCATCAGGTGTTCGTTAATTTCTGAGGACGGAGCTACGGTTGTTTCGCAGCCATCTCTCGTAAGCTCTCAAGAGCCGGCAGATCAACATTTTTACTGACAAACTTGAGAGAATTGGTGATGATCTCACCAATCTCTTCGTGAGAATCGAAGAGTCAAAGATCGTCTTGGTCATATTCTCCAAGAGGTACAAGGAATCAAGATGGTGTGTAGACGAGCTTGTTAAGATCAAACAACACAATGATCAAAGATTGCTCAAGGTGGCGTTTACGTAAGCATAGATCGAGTTACATTATTACACTGATTTCTTCGATCCAGACCAATGTTAACAGTGCATGGATGTCTAATTTTGCGTGGTTAGATAACTCTCGGGTATTTATTTTTCTAACAACAAAGTCGAAACTTTTTCTTAGTCAATTTACCAAAAGTCTTATCACTGATTCTTTAAATGATATTAGGGTCAGCTTCATTTGGATATACCAGAAGTTTATCAAATAATGTCTGACCATTGATTCTGTTGGACTCAGCTTAGGAAGCTAAGCAAGTGGCTGCGTTCACTGAAATCTCTATCAGGATTCATCAGAAAGATTCCTGATTTTATGGTGAACCCTTGACAAATGTCTTCCTCTTCCCAGCCAGTCATGACCTCTGTTAATGTTTATTCTCTGGTTATGTGGGTCTTGCATAATCGAGTACATCTTGTTTTTGAAACCCCCTTGGTATAATGGATTTGTAAGCAATCCTTGACATTATATTTCTAATTGTCATGATCCAAGTTCAACTGCATCATAAGCTTGCACACATTTTGTACTTGAATATCTGAGTATTAGAAAACAAATACTTGTAGAGAGTTTGGATGATATTTTGCATGAATTCGGAAGAGGATGTGTCAATCTCTTCATTTATTTCAACAACCTACAGATCTTTTATGTCCTTCAAACTGAAAGGTGTCTTAAGGTTCCTGCTCACTTCCAGCACTTTTAGACCAATCGTGTTAGAGAGTGAAGTGTGTAATTCCTTGATTTCGGTAACGCTTAGATAAAGATGTTAAAGTTTCCCAACTCGTTTTGGGATCAGCACTGTGCAACCAGAAAGATTGAAAGCTCTCTGCAGTTCACTAGGTCCAACTTTACTAGTCTTGAGAGTGTCTCAATGGATGCAGGTATCTCGCTTATACTAGTCCCCTTGAATCACAGTTCTTCTCTTTGGTGGATCAATTCTTCTTTTGATTCTTCCTCTCTGCCTTACTGGTCTAGTCTATGATCACAATTGGTATCTACACAATATCCACTCCAATTTCCGTTTAGAAGGTTCAGGGTTCATTCTTGTTGTGTCAAGAGATGCATAAAGAAATGGTGACACGTGAAGCCAGCCTCGAAGGCTACCAGTTACTCAACGATGATATTGTGCAAAACATCATTACTCCTGATCAGAAAAGTTTCATTGAAGATGACGATGTATATTGTTGCAATAAGCTGCTCATTACTAGAAATCAGCTTGGAATGCTTGGAGAGGAACATCTATCTTTGCTCTTATGGAGATCAGATTTCTGGCTTTACTATATCACGTATTTTTGGGGTGGCACGATTGGACTTGTTTATAGCAACAACTTGGGACATATTGCACAATCTTTAGGGAAAAGCTCTGGACAACAACTCTTGTCACGCTTTATTAGTCAGTTGCTTAGGACATATTGCACAAAGTGGCAACTCTCAAAGTTACATTCTTATTCTTAGAAAATGCATATTTATACTAATCTAAACTTACTAGAAAACTTTAATCTATATGGGTTTACACTCTTCAGTTAGGTCATAAGATTGGGGTTTGCTATAAAACAACACCCACTGCATAATCACTAGCATAAGTCATAATCTCAAAAGGGAGTTCTCAATCCGGTGGTTACACAATTGGGGCGCTGACAAGTGCTCCCTTAATGGTGAGAAAGGCCTCGAGACAAGCACTGTTGAAATCGAACTTCACATATTTGCAAAGCAGTTGGGTCAAAGGTTTAGCAATTTTGGAAAAATCTTTGATAAACCTTTTGTAAAAGCTAGCATGCCCTAGAAAACTGAGGATTCGTTTGACCGAATTGGGCGGATGGAGCCTTGCCATTACCTCGATCTTCGCTTTGTCCACTTCAATCCCATGATCCGAGATCTTGTGTCCTAGAATGATCCCGTCTTTGACCATGAAATGACACTTCTTCCAGCTCAACACAAGATGCTTCTCCTCACAACATTGTAATACCCTGCACAAATTAGAAAGACAAACAAAGAAAAAGGATCCATAGACAGAAAAATCGTCCATGAAAACCTCCATTATGTCCTCAATCAAGTCAGTGAAAATCTACATCATACAACGATGAAATGTCACCGGGGCCTTACACAAACCAAATGGCATTATGCGGTAAGCAAATGTGCCATAAGGACATGTGAATGTGGTCTTCTCCTGGTCATATGGATGAATAGGAATCTGAGCGAACCAAATTAACCGTCTAGGAAGCAATAGTAAGGATGGTTAGCCAATCTCTCAAGCATTTAATCAATAAAAAGCAAAGGAAAGTGATATTTGCGAGTAGCAGCATTCAACTTCCTATAATCAATGCACATCCTATGCTCTATAACCGTTCTAGTTGGAATAAACTTATTCCTATCATTCTTTACCACTGTTACCCCACCATTCTTTGGAACAACATGGAACAGACTCACCCAAGTACTATCAGAAATAACATAGATGATGCCCGCTTCTAGAAGTTTCAAATCTCCTTCTTTACAACATCCTTTAGATTTGGATTTAACCTCTTCTGATGTTCTATATAAATAATTGATTCATCTTCTAGATGTATCATATGCATGCAAAGGTCATGTGAAATTCCAATGATGTCATCCAGTGAATAGCCTAAGGCCCTATGATACTTTCTAAGTTCATAAAGAAGTAAAGCAGTCTCAGCATTATTCAACACATCATTGATGATGACATGGTAAGTAGAGTTAGGACCAAGAAACGCATACCTTATCCCAAATGAGAGTGTTTTGAGCTCAAACTTTGGAGCTTTCATATCGCTCCATGAGTTGCTGCTGGAGGCGCGAGAAGGCGTAGAATGGCTTGGTGTTGGCAGTTTCCCAACAGTTTCATCCAAGCTCGTGTAAGCCACCATTTTTCCCATGACCTTGCTCGATTTCAGCATCTCAGCATACCCATTTGTATCCACACTTAGAAAACCAAATTCACCTTGAGCTGTCGTCCAAGCAATATCTAGTGGGTCATCCATCAAGATCTCTTCAGCTACTTTGTCAGAGACTTCTAGCGAATCATCGACCGAGAATGTTTGTCCATCTAACGTTGGCTTCTTTAGTAGCTTTTCCATCTAACATTGGCTTCTTTAGCAGCTTGTCCATCTCAAACTTCATGATAATATCTCCTAGGTGGAGATCAATACATCCATGGCAAATAAGTAGGGTGAGCAGAATCCAAGGTAAGAGTTCTCGAATTTGCAGCAGGAACAACCAACAATGTTGAAGTAGTCATCGATCTCGAAGACAAGGATGAGGCTGAGAATGAGGGAGCCGAAGATCTCGCATAAAAATCAAACCCCCGACCACATGCGCGTGTATATGCTCCACGGATCTCGTACCCTACTCATTTTAAGAAGACACGAAAGAACTTGGAAGACGCAAAGTGCAAAGACATGATGAATGATCTTACTCATTCGCCATGAAAGAACTCTTTTCTCGAATTCTGCTCACCTTTCGCAAGAAGTACTCCTTACTCTCTTTACTGCTTCTGCGGTCTGAGTAACCTGAGTATCTAACAGCTTTAAATGTGTTGAGACAACCTCAAACTTGCCATTTAGATTGGTGTACATGCTATCAACTTTCACGTTGATCTCAGAAGCAGATTTCTGTTGTTGGAGGAGGAGTTGCTGCATAAGGACCTTGAGTTTGTCTTGGGATCCTGAGAAGTTTGTGCTTGGAAGTTGTTGATTTGTTGTTTCTGCTGGAATCCACCTTGGAAGTTGTTCTGAAAATCCGAATTTTGCACGCCCGGATTTTGCACAAATTGTTTCCCCTGAAACCCCTGAGAAAAGTTCTTCTAGAAGCCCGGATTCTGCACGCCCGAATTTTGCATGAAATGTTTTCCCTGAGAAATTCCAGTGATGTCCGAATTTTGCACGAACGTTTTTCCTTGAGATTTTTGACCCTGAGCGACCACTTGCTGTGGATAGACTGATCCTATGGATTCTCAACGTTTATGCTTCTGTAAGACAAGATAGGGTGATTTCTGTAATTTGGGTTAAATCTCCTGTTTTGCACGAATAGTGTCCATTCACATAGTTCACTTCCTGATACTCCTCAGTCTCATCCTCAACAATCTCTTGGTAGTAAATGCCCTCTGAACCATCTTCACAAATTTGAACCCCTTTATGATTTGCCTTCATCAACAAACTCACTTTCGTAGTCAACTCATCAATCTTCTAAGATTCCACACTGTCAACCCTCTCGGACGGATCATACTCTGCACATCTGCTGTGGAAACTTGCAGCCAAGTTCTCTATCAATTGGTATGCTCATGTCACACTCTTAGTCATAAAGTCTCTGTTACTCGCAGCATTGAAAGTATTCTTGTAATCACAGTCAAGACCATCATAGAAGATGCTAAGAGTATTCTCGGCTAACCCATGGAAAGTATGCTGCTTGACTAATGCGATAATCTTAATCTCATAGTCTTGCCTTGCAATCTCTGGCGGGCGAATCGAAGTTGTGTTCTAATAGAATGTGTAGGGTGTGTCAGTGTCCCTAATAGCGCGCTACTGCGCTTGTTGTTGTTGTTACTATTGACGCAAATGATGCAACTTCCGTTGTAATTCCTGGAGTTTAGCAGCTGGATCGGCTTGAGCATCAGTAAGCGCATGATTTTGGTCGTCAAAATTATCACTCATGTTGGCTAGCTTTGACTTTGATTTTGTAGCTTTGTTGTTAGCACGTTCTGTTCTTGCTAGCTAGGAGTTAGTGAGTTGAAGGAAGTTGTGAGAGCCTTGACTTCTTCTCTACACACAAGCAAGAAAAAACCAACTAAGTTAGTAAATATTAGACTAAGTTTCAGTCTTAGTTTCAAAGGTAACACAATTGGTTCCCGACAACGGCGTCACAAACTTGGTATAGAGGTTTTAACCCTATTAAAACTACCCCAAGTGCACATCAATTGTTATAGTATCTTAGGTATCGAATCCACAGAGACCAAGTGTCACACTTCAGTTCTAATGAATAAATGCTAAGCTAAGACAAAATATGGAGTTTATTATTTGTGAATGCAATAAAGTAAACGACAAAGTAAATAAAAGATCTAAACTGATGGATTAAAAGCGTTAGGATTTAGGGATATTCGCCAAAAATCAGAGATCATTAACCAGACAACTATTCAGGACACTAATAAGAACTATCTAGATATCGAACATAAATATATAATCAATCCACTATCATGGTATCAAGTACTTTATCTAGCCACCTAAATATCTAAACTGTCGATTGAACTTAAAATCCTATACAAGCATTAACAAGCGGGTTCAATATGTTTACGAATTACTTAACATCAACTTTCGTTGGGTAAGAATTATCCGCTCACCTATGTTCTATCGAGAAACTTATAAAACTTTTGATGAATAAGCTTAAGCAATAAGAACAACCTTAGATGAAGATTACATAAGATAAAGCCATATTTGTGTCTGATTCAATGATTCATCATTCAGTTGAAAACCCTAAACCCTAACTAATAGATTACTCAGACATGGAGAAATATGAATAGCAAAGAAATGAAGATAAACTCATAATCATAAATAAAAGAATTCCAAAAGGGTTTGGAAATCTTCTTAAGAGGTGTAGAGTAAGAGATTTCTTCTCCCTAAAAGTTTACAAATTCCAAAAATAAAAAATCTGATAATAAAAATTGTGTAGTCTAAACAATGGTTAAAAACTAGTATGTATACTCCTAAACATTTCTAGGTTGAAATCCGAATCACAAAAAAAAACGACAGTTTCTATTTTTCTCGAGCAGGTTGATCTGGTATGGATCGATGGATCCAAGGCCATATCGATTGATCTGGAATCTTCATCTCATTAGTTATTTTTTTCACTCCTATTGGAACAACCAGGCCCAAACATTGGAAAAAATTGTGGATGGGGTTAAGAGAGCGCTGGAAATTACAAATCAGCTAGGAATGATAATAGGTTATCTTCTGCTTCTCCTTTTTTTTTTGTCTCCAACAAATTGTTTACCTGAGCATACTTTTAATGTAAGTAATTTTCTTGCAAAAATCTTAAATTTTTCATTTGCTACCTAATTTTTTTTTAAGGTTTATTGTTGGAATAGAATCACTTTGTTTTCTCTCACTTTCTTACCAGTGGTGAGTGCAGTGCCATCCATAGAATTGTGGAGAACGTACCAAAAGTGCTAGAGTACATTCCTGCAGTGCGAACAGAGAATCCAATAGACAAAGATACTGAGTTCCCACAGCCGATTTCCTTGACATGTGACCTACAGTGACACTTGGGTTTTCTAAAACCTTTGTCTTCAAAAACATTAACCATACGGTGACACTTGGTGTAAAGAACTCGCTCCAGTTTTCCAATGGACGTCAAAGTCAAGCCACCAAAAATTCAAGTTTTTATCAATTTTTGAGGAGAGCAGCTGCACAACAATTCTGTCGGTTTTCTAGTGGATGCACTTCGGAAAAGTCGGATCAACGTCTTCACAGACACTAAGGCGAATATAGGTGACGCACTTAACAATCTTTTCAAGAGGATCGAGGACTCTGGGATTGCCATAATTGTGTTTTCGAGCAGGTACACGGAATCAGAATGGTGCTTTAATGAGCTTGTGAAGATTAAGGAACGTGCGCACCAAGGCCTGCTCAAGGAGTGATGGTCAACATGTAAATATCTCTATATATATACTATAAAAAGATAATCGGAAATCCGTTGAAGGCTATTTTTGACGAATTTCTGATTGATTTGACTGTCTGATTTAGATGGTCAAAAATAAAACACGCATCGAAAATTCTTTGGTAATTTCGACGGATTTCCAAAAACCGTCTGAAACACGCTCGTAAGATATCTGCCGAAAATCCATCGGTTACTGTTTCGACGGGTGAACCGACAGAGTTCTGACGGCCTTATTCCGACGGATGTGTTTCTGACGAATTTTCGACAAATATGTATTTTATTTATTTTTTAAATCAAAAATAAAAGTAAAATTAATATGAAAATTGAAATTAAAATTAAATTAAACATTCAAAAAATGAAATTATCCAAATAAAATAAAAATTATTCAAAATTAATAGGCATAAAAGTATTTAATACAAATAAAATTGTAATCTTAATTTTGTGGTGGCGGTGGCGGAAACGATCAGAAAAATGCATCCATTCACGCTTGCATTGCTTGGTGTGCTTCCTTATATGATAGTCGTTATTCTCCTATTTGTTGGAGCCATTCTTGGCAATTTTCTTCAATGGTTTCAATTTTCGTCTTCAAAATTTCAATTTCGGCCGTTTTTCCTAGAGTTGCATTATAAGATCGGGATCGCCGTAAAACCTTGAAGAAGTAGAAGATGCGGAACAATGGCGCTCCTGTGAAAGTCCAAAAATGCGACCTTTGGACTTTCGAGTTGCCTACGAAACAAATTAAATGATACAATTATATAAATTAAAATTAGAATTTGATAATAAGTAAAAAGAAAAAAACGTTACTTACTTCATAAACCAATTCGTTGATCTTCTCGAACAGAACTTCGGTGCACAGAGGATTTCCTTCAACAACCGGTTGAGATTGGAGAAATTCGTCACCAACCCTTGTCACGTTCTCGACGATCTCCCGAGCAATTGTATTTTGTATTTGACCCGTCTTTCGGTTGGTGTGTGCATCTTGTAGCAACACAAGATAGGGACGCGAACAATCTTTTTGAAACTGTAAAAAATGAAAAACTGATAAAAATGTTTATGAATTGAAACAAAAATTAAGAAAAAAATAAACTTACAATTTTTTGTTTCTGGGTAACCTTGCTCGTTGCTCCCAAATTATGCGTAGAAACTCCTTTACCCTTGCGGTCGTTCTTCCGGTTGGTAGATTGAGTTATCAAATTTTTCCGAGTTTCTTCCATCCTCCAGTACTCAATGATCCCGTTCCATAGGTTTGAGTTTTATCTTATCTGGATAATAGTTGCGTATTAGCGTGATGTAAATCCTATAAGATAACCAAAATTAATAATAAGATATTAATTAAGTTCAAATAATTGATAATTGACATTAAAAACTTCATTACCTTACATACTCCACAATATCCTTACAATTTGTGAGGATATACATATGCAAGTGTGCAAACTCCTGCTCTGATAGTTTGCGTTTCTTTCTTTTTCCACTTACTGGACCAACTTGGACAAACAACTCAGAGACAAACATAGGATAAATCGTTCTCTCACCTTTATCATCATGGAAAGTAATATTCAGAAAAGTGTGAGGTTTATTCGATGAGACTCTATACGACATTAGATCCCTTAACTTGTTTAAATTTTTGACTTTTTTCTTGAGGTGGAACATGAAACGCCAAAAAAGATACATCAACCAGTATTGAACAGGGCCTCCAAGTGTTGCTTCTCGTATGAGGTGGATTCGAAAATGTTCCATAACATCAAAGAAAGACGGCAGAAATATTTTCTCAAGATTACAAAGGATAACCGGTATATTGTTCTCTAAATTGCGGATACTCTCAATTTAGAGGGTAAACATAAATTTCGAAAGAAAGCACCAACTCCTACAAATAAACAATAAACGCATTAATATAGATATATGCATGAGAAATGGTTAACATTATTGAATTAATGATATACACCTGCAATTGCTTGGTGGACATCTTTTTGAAGAAGATGGACAAAGACAAATAGAAGAAGTCGCTGCATTACAACATGACAGTCATGGCTTTTCATTCTAATAAACTTTCCTTCGACGGAATCCACGTAATTACACAAATTAAATGCGTATCCATCAGTGAATTTTATATCTTCGTGAATCCAATAAAAAATTGCTTATTTCTTAGCTGCGTCTAACCAGTAGATATGCATAAGATATCTACCATTTGATAAAACTTCAAGAACATTCAGAGAACAAATCAGTGGCAAGTCTAATATAGACTTCATAATGTCTTTCGTCTTCCCTGGGACGTTTAAAACAGTGTTCATGATGTTGTCAAAAAAGTTCTTCTCAACGTGCATAACATCTAAATTTTACCTCAATAAATGGTCTTCAAGGATGTGTAATGTTTCCATGGTTCTGCGTATGAAAGATGTGCAATCTCTCCATCTTGACGATGTTCTGCATGTCATCTCATTGCCTCTGATGTGCGCTTTGATTGATATAGCCTCTTCAACCTCTTCGTTAATGGTACATACCATATCCGTTTAAATGAAATTGAAATTCTACCACTCGTTTCCTGAAACCGCGGTTGACGGCAGAATCGACATCTTTTGCAGTTTCTTCTTCTCTCCAATATATCATACAATTGTCGATGCATATATCTATCATCTTATATAATAAACCAAGACCAACTACAAGTTTTTGTACCTCGTAGTATGATGTTGGTGAAAGATTATCTTCAGATAAAATATCTTTCACAAAATATGCTATCGCATCAACATATTTCTTCGCTAAATATTAGTTCATCTTAATGGTCATCATTCTACTAGCAGATAAAAATGGTAAATGACCTTATCTACAACTGCTATATAGTGGCTGCTTCATTGCATCGCTGCATCTAACATATCAAAAAACCTTTGCGCTTCTGTATTTGGTTTTTCAACCATATCTCCATCATAATTGGGTTATTGCATATTCTCTAAATGCATCATTCACCATCTCAACCGTATCTACACCTAGATCTACTTCCGTTCTATCTCCTAAGCTATCCGCAATATATGGTTCTCTAGTACTACCATAATCATAATTTGTTTTTTTATGTAAATACCAAATCTTGTAACCCAGCATAAATCCATTTTTGTACAAGTGATGCCAAACTAACTCAACTTTAACATTATGACAATTCAGGCAAATACAACATTAACATTTTATCTTACCACTTTTCTTAATTCCCTGTTGATTTCGGCCAATCCTATGAACTCGCATATACCTTGTTGATACTCATCTTTCATTAAGCTCAACTCCGGATCCATCATAGGTTCGTCCATCCATGACCAAAAATATCTACAGAAGACATCTTTTCAAATTTTGTTGTTTTAATAATGTGATTGAATGAAGAAATGGTGTGATTGAATGAAGAAGTGTTGAAACATATATATAGAAATCATTGTCGGCAAAAATCCGTCGGAATATACAAAATTTAAATGGCTATAACAATGGCTATATTAACATTCGTATTTATCAATGTGTTTTGGACAGATTTACGATGTATTTTTGATGCACACCTGTTGGAATTTCATCAAAATTTAACGTTCATATTATCCGATGGATTTCCGATGAATTTATGTGTTTTTATCAGAAATTCGTCAAAAAAATACTGACAAAGTAGTTAACCATTGGAAATCCGTCAAAACATTTTGAAGGGTTTCTGACGATTTGAGTAGAGGCAAATGTAAATATTCGTCAGCAAAAAAAAATTTTATTTGTAAAAAATATTAAAATACGAAAAGAAAATTCAAAAGATAATCCGTCGCATAAGGGAGAGTTTGGTGACAACTTCAGAGATAAAGAGCACATGTACGCGTCTGATGAACCTAAGATAAGCAATGGAAAGAGGCAATTGTGTTTGTATCCCATAAGTTTGCCCTGACTTTCGATGAGAAAAGGTATCATACTTTTAATTCTTTGTTTTGTTGAGAAGCCAAAGAAATCTCTCATCTCTAAAAAAAAGTTTGATAGATTAAAACTTAACTGGTTCCTCGGAAATGTTAATGTATCAAAAATTTATTGTTTTTGTTTTCGTTAGGCCTGATAAAATTCATCGAAGTCTTCTTCTATATTTGCAACTTATTTATGTAAACTTGCACGGTCGTGTGTGAACTGTAAAAGAACTCATCTCGACCTTTTTCTTAACAAGTGTAGCAGCATATTGGAGACTGATTTTATTGAAACTATCGTCAAGGGAGTCTTGAAAATGCTACAAGCCATTTCCACAGTTGAAAGCGGCCACTCCTCTCGTTAAAATTTGTCATGCGGAGAAACCAAGCTGAAGCTCTATTTTTATGGTAAAGAATCACACATGAAAAGCTTTCACCAAAATTAAAAACGCATTCTTGTTTATTTTATTTAAAAAAAAATAATGATTGTAATTAGTAATGAGTACAATGATTTGGTATGATTAATGGGTTAAGGATTTTTGTTATAGTCTCTTAGTATAACTGTTTCTATATAAGTAGAATTGTAGAAACTTAACCGCTCTTTCATTGGACGTCCACACTGGTCAGTTGCATACGATGCAGCAGCAGGTGTTCTTTAATTCCCGAGGACAGGAGCTATGGTGTGGTTTCGACAGCCATCTCGCTTAAGAATATCTGACTATTAGAAGACAATACTTGTAGAGAGTTTGGATGAATTCGGAAGAGGATGTGTTTATATCTTCATTTATTTCAACAACCTACAGATCTTTTAAGTCCTTCAAACTGAAAGGTGTCTTAAGGTTTGAAGCACCCTGTCCCGTATGTGCGGGTACGAAGAGTACATGTTCATGCCTATTTACGGCCGAACCTTTTTGATTTTTTTCCTTATTCCTTTAGAAATGTCTTCTTTAAGCTATTCTTTTACCCTTAATCATACACAACATAATCTTTTACCCTTTGGAAATTTCGTCCTTTCCTTTGTAACGGTTTTATCCAACTTAACCAATAAGTTAGGATTGTTTCCATACTTTGGCCAATAGGCGGAATCGAACCCTTCCTCGATCCGTTCCTCGTGTCGCCCAATTGTTCCTCAAGTGTTTTAACCCACCCCTTCATTACTTAGCTATATAACCAACCATCTATTAGGCTTTGTATACAGTAGTGGTGGGGATTAATCATCCCCCGGTAGTTCTTATCGATCCATCGACGACTCAATGCTCTACCAGCTAGTTCTCTCTGTTCATCAATTGGCTACACGTTCTCTGCTCGGTAAACTGTTTGAATCTTCTATCAACTCACTGATTTACACGGTTCGTACTAGTATGTCGGTCGACTGACCATTGTACTCGGCAGTTCATACCGATCAGCCAGACGAGTCATTGTCATACCCAGCAGTTTGATTCTCGGTATGTCTGTCTACTCGACAGCATATCTGTAGGGATTCTTTGAAGATCATCTTTCTTCGTGATTCTGAGTTCCCTACAAATTATTCCTTGATCTGACTTCCATCTTTCCCACCTCGGAACCCACGGTCATCCCATCGACCGTGATTCCTGATCTCGCCATTTCTCTGGTGGTTTCTCCTTTTTTTCCTGGTGAGATTTCACCCATAGGCGAGATCTTCTTTTTCGCATGTGGGGTTCTGGATGATGGTTACTTCGAAAATGCCTTCCTTTTATTGGAGAATTGATCATGTAACTTCCACCATTACACACCCTTTCTCGTGCGTTCTCGGCCATTCAGTTTATCAATGGTTGGATTCACACTCTTTTGGGTGGTAATTTCCTTGGGCGGTTACCAGGAAGTTACTAGGTGGTTACTTGGTCATTCCACCAACCGTCCATGTCCCAGCTGCCTTGTTAGCTACCTGATCAGACCACCCAGCTCGGTCAGTACTTGATCAATCCATCGAACTGGTTGAGCTATCAGTCAGCTCAGCTAGCTAGTGCTTCTAGCTAGCTAGTGGCTCAGTTTACCTAGCTGGCTCAGCTTACCTTGCTGGTTAGCTCGAGCATATAGCTTCGATTTTACTCAGCAAAGTCATTTGGTTCGTTTTGTGGCCATGACTAAGCCGTTTTTAACCTTTCCTTGATCTTTCTTAGATCCTTAAGTTGTTAACCCATTCGTCTAGTCATATACCATTCATGACTTAGAAGTTTTCCTTTTAGTCATCCCTTGTTCGATCCGTTTACCTACCAACGCATCAGCCCCAATTTCCTGGGATAGGGATGGTACAAGGTTCCTGCTCACTTGCACCATTCTAAACCAATCGTGTAAGAGAGTGAAGTGTGTAATTCCTTGATGTATGTACCGTTTAGATAAAGATATTGAAGTTCCCAACTCGTTTTGGGATCATAGTTGTGCAACCAGAAAGATTGTGCTGTTCTAGAGACTTCATGTTGTAGATCTTTACTAGAAAATTTGAAAGCTCTATGCAATTCACTAGGTCCAACTTTATTAGTCTTGAAAGTGTCTCGAGGGATGCGGGTATTTCGCTTATACTAGTCCCCTTGAATCATAGTTCTTTTCTTTGGTGGATCAATTCTTCTTTTGATTCTTCCTCTTGGCCTTCCTGGTCTAGTTTATGCTCACAATTGGTCTCTACACAATATCCACTCCAATTTCCCTTTAGAAGGTACATGATTCATTTTTGTTGATGTCAATGAGCTTGAGATGCATAAAGGAATGGTGACAAGTGAAGCCAGCCTTAAAGGACTCAACAATGATATTGTGCGGAACATCATTACTGTTGATCAGAAAAGTTTCATTGAAGATGATGATGGATGTTGTTGCAATAAGCTGCTCATTACTAGAAATGAACTTGGAATGCTTGGAGAGGAACATCCTTTATCTTTGCTCTTGTGCAGATCAGATTTCTAGCTTTACTATATCATGTATTTTTGCAGTGGCACAATCGGACTTGTTTATAGCAACAACTTGGGACAGATTGCACAATCTTTAGGAAAAAGCTCTGAGACAACAACTCTTGTCACGCTATATTCATCATCCTCATTCTTTGGTCGATTGCATTCAGCAACACCAGACTATATGAGAGCCTAAGTCCTTTACACAAGCTTTTATATTCCTCTGGTTCTAGCATCATGATGTTTATTGCAATGTGAATGATGCATGAAGTTTTATTTGCGAGAACCTGATGGTTAACCGTTGCTCTTTTCCCAACCACAATCGTGCTTTTCTTGTTGGCATAATTAGGAAGCTTGTCAGCATTACAAGCAGGAACAGCTTTAATCGGTCTAAGCTCGGGTTTCATATTTGCCGCAGAGGTTTCTATTACATCTGAGCTTTTTGGACCAAACAGCGTAGGGTCAACCACAAAATCCTTATCACAAACATACCGATAGGATCGTTAGTATATAGCTGCTTTGGTCTATGAATCCCCTAGCATGGCTTCCTCAAAGAACAAGTCAGTTTTATGTATGGGACGAGACTGTTATCTACTAACGTTTGTGTGGTGGGGATGCTTGTCGGTGATTGGATTAGCTTCCAGTGTTGTCTTGTTTCTGAGAACTAGACAAGCCTATCAACGTTTTGAACAAGATAGATAACATCGAGCATGCTCTATTCTTAGTATTTTGTCCAATGAATTAGGGGAAAACTTGAAAAAGATGCTCAAACTTGTGCAGAGATATTATTATGCATAGAAGTTTTGATATCTTTTTGCAGAAATAAGAAGAAAGATGGAATC
The DNA here is from genome assembly GCA_963922655.1 of Cardamine chenopodiifolia. Taxonomy (NCBI): domain Eukaryota; kingdom Viridiplantae; phylum Streptophyta; class Magnoliopsida; order Brassicales; family Brassicaceae; genus Cardamine; species Cardamine chenopodiifolia. The sequence goes on along the minus strand of OZ000480.1, from coordinate 19,401,347 downwards.
TTAGGACATAACTTTGGTCAGAAGAAAATGTTTTTTTAGCTTTTCTGAACAAATACAAATAGAGTTTGGCCTCCTATGTGAAGTCTCTAGACAATCAAATTGTCCAAGTGGCAAGTTCTGATTTGCTCCGCGGCAATGGATGATCAGTAAGTTGAACCGGGGAATGGAATCATAGGGACATTAGAAGTCACGGTTTAGTGACTTAGAATTCTCCTACTAAACCAGCCTAACAGTGTCAAGAGTTTGTTTTGTGTTAGACTTCTGACATTTTGAATGAACCGTGATATTATTATGCATAGGTGTTAGTGTTATAGCAATTTCTCGATTAAATTTAAAATCATGACTTATTCAACATTATTTAGAAAATTTTCTAAATTACAATATGGTGAAAAAGGTACTATGTATATATTTATCAGTTACTTTTGACAAACCCAGCTTTGCAATTGAGAAATTATAAATTGAATAATATAATTACAATCGGCAAGGATACGCACGAAAAAAGAAATCTGACATATTATTTGTGAAAAAGCTTTTTGCGTGACTCTAAAACAAGCTTTAGTTGCTAAATGACGAAACACATTTGGCTTTGTGGATACACATATTGTAAACCATAACACCATATTATTAATGTATTCAATGATATTTATATCAGTGTCATGCAGTTTAACAAAATCACATTTGCCATTTTTAAATTTTGAATAAAGATCCTTTCATAAGGCAATGATTGACAAGAGTTGCTGAATTGAGTCTACTAAGTTAGAGCTATCTTATGCGATCAAGTGGATGGATCTACTTGCCCGAGAAAGGAACTAGACAACGGAAAAAACTACAAAAAGACAAAAGTAACAACACACAAATTGATTGGCTGAAAGGCTAAAGTCCAAAGTAAAAGATAAGGATGCATATGTACGTACAATGTGGAAATTGGGTGGTTAGCGAGCGTTGACGAAGAAATCCAATATGTTCGTCCCAAAGTCACTCAACTAACTTTTTTTACATATTCAAAGTAATGATTGCATGTTATTTTAAAAACATCCTTTTGGTAACAACTAGATTTGAGTTATGTGGTGGGTTTTGGGTAGATTTATGAATCGAGAAGTTCATGAGTCACAATATAAATATGTATTGTTTCAGGACCTTTTCGTTCTGATAAATTTTAATATGCGATTTTGAAAAAAAAATTTATTTCTTATTCGAATATTTTTATTTTGAATTTAAGTTTTCAAATTTAAAATTGATTCAACCGAGTTTTTGATATACTTTTACTATAATGTTTTTATTTTCTTGGTTTGATATTGATTTTTGTAATAAGTGTCAGAACCACGTCATTTAGCCATAAGTAAAATAGAGTTTTTGTCATCCCTTAGTGTCCATGATTTAATTTGCATTAAATTAAAACATAGAGTTAAATCAACATCTTAATATTTATCAGAGTTTAATATGCATTAAATCAGAGAACATATAATTTAATTAACACTAATATATTTGTTAGGATTTAATATAGATTAAATTGAAAATATAGGTATTAATTTACACTACCATTTTTATTGGAATTTTTGAAAATGAAACTAAGATTCCTAGGAGTATTTTTTTTTTTTGTATTTTTCATGTATGCATGCATTACATTTTTTGTGTTGTTTTTTTCTTGACTTATTTCAAATTAAAGATAAGGATGCATATGTACGTATGGAAAATATCAATCTTTAGAAATTGCGTGGTGGTTACCGAACGTTGTTCCTCTTGAAGGCCAATCTGTTCAAAGATTGATAATTCATTCAAATTTGTGTAGCGCAGACGCAAGTCACGATTGCATGTTATGGGTATGATTTGTGACTTGCAATCGTGACTTGTGTCTCGTCTAAACTTTTCTCCAAACAAACCCAACGAGACCAGAAACAGTTTTCTCCGCCATGGAGGGATCTTCTACGATCGAAGAACTGCCAGCCCAACATCAAGTGTTCATCCATTTTCGTGGGGAGGAGTTAGTCCATAGATTCGTCAGCCATCTGCACAGCGCCTTGAGAAGTAATAATATTAAAATCTTCATTGACGATGCCGACGTCAGAGGCCAACCGATACTAGTACAATATCAGAGGATAGAGGAGTCGACGATCGCTCTGGTTATCTTCTCCGGAAAGTACACAGAATCAACCTCGTGCTTGAGAGAGCTGACAATGATCGCTGATTGTGTTGAGAAAGGTAAACTGATGGTTATTCCCATTTTCTACAAGTTGTATCCATTCACCGTGAGATACCAGATGGGACAATTTGGTCATGCATTCGGGCATCTGCCGTGTAGTCATGCAACCAAGAAGATGTGGAAGAAAGCTTTGAAGTCAATAACTAAATTTGAAGACACAATGGGCATCATAGTGGACATGAATAGGTAACTGATTCTGCCCAATTGGTTGAGAATTTTCCAAAAAGCTCGACCATTTATTGTAGATAGATTTACGAATCTTTCATGGGAATTCGGGGAGGTCTTGACCTCATTAGTTATTTTCCTCACTTGTATTGCAGCGACGAGGCCGAAAGACTTGAAATGATTGTGATAAGGGTTAAGAATAATATATTGAATTTGGAGGGAAACCAAGAAGCCTCTGTGGATCTATCAGAAGATATTGAAACTATAATTTCTGCAGGAGAGAACAAAATTGTGGAGGAGGTTAAGGAAATGTTGAACAAAATTCCATCGGAGGGAAACCAAGAAGCCTCTGTGGATCCATCAGAAAATGCTGAACCTAGAATTTCTGCTGGAGGGAACAAAATTGTGGAGGTGGTTAAGGAAATGTTGAACAAAATTCCATCGGAGGAAAACCAAGAACCCTCGGTGGATCTATCACAAAATATTGAATTTGGAATTTCTGCAGGAGGGAACAAAATTGTGGAAGGGGTTAAGGAAGTGTTGAACAAAATTTCATCGAAGGGAAACCAAGAAGCCTTTGTGGATCCATCAGTAGATATTGAAACTAGAATTTCTGCAGAAGGGAACATAGTTGTGGAGGAGGTTAAGGAAATGTGGAACAAAATTCCATCAGAAGGAAACCAAGAAGCCTCTGTGGATCCATCAAAAGATATTGAAACTAGAATTTCTGCAGGAGGGAACAAAATTGTGGAGGAGGCTAAGGAAATGAACAAAATTCCAGCAGAGGGAAACCAGGAAGCCTTTGTGGATCCATCAGAAGATGCTGAACCTAGAATTTCTGCAGGAGGGAACAAAATTGTGGAGGAGGTTAAGGAAATGTTGAACAAAATTCCATCGGAGGGAAACCAAGAAGCCTCTGTGGATCCATCAGAAGATGCTGAACCTAGAATTTCTGTTGGAGGGAACAAAATTGTGGAGGAGGTTAAGGAAATATTGAACAAAATTCCATCGGAAGAAAACCAAGAACCCTCGGTGGATCTATCACAAAATATTGAATTTGGAATTTCTGCAGGAGGGAACAAAATTGTGGAAAGGGTTAAGGAAGTGTTGAACAAAATTTCATCGGAGGGAAACCAAGAAGTCTTTGTGGATCCATCAGAAGATATTGAAACTAGAATTTCTGCAGGAGGGAACATAATTGTGGAGGAGGTTAAGGAAATGTTGAACGAAATTCCATCAGAGGGAAACCAAGAAGCCTCTGTGGATCCATCAGAAGATGCTGAACCTAGAATTTCTGCTGGAGGGAACAAAATGGTGGAGGAGGTTAAGGAAATGTTAAACAAAATTCCAATGGAGGAAAACCAAGAACCCTCGGTGGATCTATCTGAAAATATTGAATTTGAAATTTCTCCAGGAGGGAACAAATTTGTGGAAGGGATTAAGGAAGTGTATAACAAATTTGTGGAAGGGGTTAAGAATGTGTTGAACAAAATTCCATCGGAGGTAAACCAAGAAGCCTCTGTGGGTCCATCAGAAGATATTGAAACTAGAATTTTTGCAGGAGGGAACAAAATTGAGGAGGAGGTTAAGGAAATGTTGAACAAAATTCCACCAGAGGGAAACCAAGAAGCCTCTGTGGATCCATCAGAAGATGCTGAACCTAGAATTTCTGCTGGAGGGAACAAAATTGTGGAGGAGGTTAAGGAAATATTGAACAAAATTCCATCGGAAGAAAACCAAGAACCCTCGGTGGATTTATCAGAAAATATTGAATTTGGAATTTCTGCAGGAGGGAACATAATTGTGGAAGGGATTATGGAAGTGTTGAACAAAATTTCATCGGAGGGAAACCAAGAAACCTTTGTGGATCCATCAGAAGATATTGAAACTAGAATTTATGCAGGAGGGAACATAATTGTGGAGGAGGTTAAGGAAATGTTGAACAAAATTCCACCAGAGGGAAACCAAGAATCCTCTGTGGATCCATCAGAAGATATTGAAACTAGAACTTCTGCAGGAGGGAACAAAATTGTGGAAGAGGTTAAGGAAATGTTGAACAAAATTCCATCGGAGGGAACCCAAGAAGCCTCTGTCGATCCATCAGAAGATGCTGAATGGAGAATTTCTGCTGGAGGGAACAAAATTGTGGAGGAGGTTAAGGAAATGTTGAACAAAAATTCATCGGAGGAAAACCAAAAACCCTCGGCGGATCTATCAGAAAATATTAAATTGGGAATCGCTGCAGGAGGGAACAAAATTGCGGAAGGGGTTAAGGAAGTGTTGAACAAAATTCCATCGGAGGGAAACCAAGAAGCCTCTGTGGATCCATCGGAAAATATTGGAATTTCTGATGTGTCTCGTCTAAACTTTTCTCCAAAAATACCCGTAACCAGACCAGAAACAGTTTTTTTTCCAGCCATGATGGGATCTTCAACGATCGAGCAACTTCCACCTCAACATCAAGTGTTCATCAATGTTCATGGGAAGTTAAGCTCTAAATTCGTCAACCGTATTGTCGAGGCCTTGGTAAGGGACAAAATTAAAGTCTTTATCGACAAGGACGAAGGCAGAGGCCAAAGGCTAGAAGTACCATTGAAGACGATAGAGGAGTCGAGGATTGCTCTGGTTATCTTCTCCAAAGAGTACACAGAATTAAACTACCGCTTGAAAGAGCTGGTAAAGATTGCAGATTGTGTGGAGAAAGGTAAACTGGTGGCAATTCCAGTCTTCTACAAGTTGGATCAAATTACCATGAGGGTCCTGAAGGGACAATATGGTATTGGAGATGCAGTCAAGCATCAGTGGGCAAGGGATGCACCCAAGGAGAGGTGGAAGAAAGCTTTGAAGTCGATTACCGACACAAAGGGCATCATAGTGGACCAGAAAAGGTAACTGATTTTGCCCAGTTGGTTGAGAACTTACCAAAAAGCTCTACCATTTATTCTAGAGGTTTATAATAGTGATTACAATTACAGATAGATTACAATAGTGATTACAATTCGGTGATGCATTCAGGGATCTGAGGGAAAGTGATGCGACCAAGGAGATGTGGAAGAAACCTTTGAAGTCGATTACCCAAAAGCCAATCATCGTAGTGGACAACATGAGGTAACTGATTTTGCCCTTGAGAATTTACCAAAAAACTCTACCATTTATTGTAGATAGATTTAGGGACCTTTGATAGTGAATTCAGGAAGGTCTTGATATCAATAGAATTTCCTCACTCGTATTGCAGCAGCGAGAAAGAAACACTGAAAAAACTTGTGGATGAGGTTAAGAGTGTGCTAAACAAGATTTCATCGGAGGGAAGCCAAGAAGCCTATGTGGATCCATCAGAAAATAGTGAAACTGGAAATTTTGCAGGATGGTACAAAGTTGTGGATGGATTGCTGAAAATCCAAAAGGCTTCTCTGGATCCATCGAAAATTCAAGTTTTTATCAATTTTCGAGGAGAGCAGCTGCGCAACAATTTTGTCGGCTATCTGGTGAATGAACTTCGGAAAAGTGGGGTCAACACCTTCATAGACACTAAGGCGGATACAGGTGACGAACTTGACAATCTTTTCAAGAGGATTGAGGACTCTGGGATTGCCATAGTTGTGTTTTCGAGCAAGTACACGGAATCAAAATGGTGCTTGAATGAGCTTGTGAAGATTAGGGAACGTGCGCACCAAGGCCTGCTCAAGGTGTGATGATGAACATGTATATATATCTCTATATATACATATATATACACATATATATACAATTATATATCGTATCTAGGGAATAAAACTGAGTTACAATATAGACCAATATTATTTCTTTCTACTGAAGGTGTAGATTATACACCTTTTGACACATATTATTAACTTTGGAAATTCCTTTACTCTCTCTATCACAAGGTGCTTCCCATCTTCTACAAGGTGACTCCAGGCAATGTGAAAAGACTTAAGGGAGAGTTCGGTGACCATTTCAGAGATAAAGAGTATATTTACGCGCATGACGAACCTAAGATAAAGCGATGGAAAGAAGCAATTGCGTTTGTCTCCAATAAGCATGCCCTGACTTTCCATGAGAAAAGGTACTAATGGTCTACATCATACTTTTATTTCTATGTTTTGTTGAGAAGCCAAAGAAATCTCTCATCTCCTAACCAAAAATTTGACATATTCCAAACTAAACTAGTCCCTCGGAAATGTTAATGTATCAAAAATGTATTGTATTAGTTTTCGTTACATCTGATGAAATTCATCGAAGTCTTATGAACTTTAAAAGAACTCATCTCGACCTTTTTTACCATTTGTAGCTGCACATTGGAGATTGATTTTATTAAAACTATCGTCAAGGAGGTATTGAAAATGCTTCAAGCAATTTCCACAGTGGAAAGAGGTCAATCGTCTCGCTAACCTTTGTCATGCGGAGAAAACCAAGCTGGAGTTCAAATTTGATGTTAAAGAATCACACGTGAAGAGCTTTCACCAAAAAAAATCAAAACGCATTCTTGTTTATTTTATTTACAAAAACAAAAATAATTGTAATTAGTAATGAGTACAATGATTTGTTTGAGTAATGAGTTAAAGGATTTTGGTTATCATCTCTGTGAAGGTTTTGATGACGAAGACTGCTTCTTCTCTGTCTTATCTTCTAAATTATATCTCTTTCTGTAACTTATCTTTTTCTCTGTGTAACTTATCTTTAAAGTTTGTTTGATTCAGTTCTTAAAAAAAAAAAAAAAAAACAGAGCACACACACAAGCTTTTACGAGTTCGGGTTCATAAACTTGAATCCCTACGTCTCGCCGGGTCGGTACACCGGAATCCATTAGTATCACTTTGAATATATATTACATACATCCAAAATACCCAGAAACATAATCATCATGTCTACAACACCTATTTGCCGCCTCAGATATTGGTCCAAGACTGTGCTCTGTACTTGTTTCTTCTTTTGCTGAAACAGAGAGCTTACTTAGCAGAAAACGTAGATGATATGTTTTCGGCAATCTCACGTGCGCGCCAACGTGACTTCAAGACTTTCTCTTCTTGGGCTTTAAAGGCTGTAGCTTCCATTGGGTTTGTCATTGTCAATGACTTAGACAAAACGAGAGCCCACTTGATGATGTTGGATCATTGCTTCATTTGTTCTTTCTTGCAGAAGAAACTTCTTTTTCTTCTTGACTCAAAGACAAACTTCCACAAAACTCCACCTTGGATTTGAGTCTTTTGATTCTAGTTCTTGGATTCCACCCGGTTTCACTATTCTTTTTTTTTTCAGTGCCTTGTAACATTGAGCATCTCCAACGCATCCTGGAGTTTGCTCACCGATAACACCTTTGTAAGTATATCTGCAGGGTTGTAAAGAGTTGAGATTTTGGTTACCTTTATCATGCCGCCTGCCATTAAATCACGGATAAAATGATACTCTGTTGCCATATGTTTTGTTCTTTCATAGAAGACTGCATTCTTGGACAAAGCAATGGCACTTTGCGAATCATAGAAAATCTCAACTGTGTCTTGATGAAAACCCATCTCTCCCATCAGTTCCTTCAACCAAACTGCCTCTTTCACTACCTCTGTCAAGGCCATATACTCAGCTTCTGTGGTAGATAATGCAACCACTTTCTGTAATCTCGATTTCCAACTAATTGTACCTCCTCCAGCCATGAAAACAAAACCAGTGATAGATCTTCTTCTATCTTGATCAGCCGCATAATCTGAGTCACAGTATCCCTTTAAAATGAAGTCTTCTTGTCTCTTGAACACTAGTTGTGTTTCCGTGGATCCTTGAATATATCTTAAGACCCATTTCACGACTTGCCAGTGCTCTTTGATTGGCCTGCTCATAAAACAGCTTACGACTCCCACCGGATAAGCTAGATCAATTCTTGTGCCTATCATAGCATACATGATGCTTCCGACTGCGCTTGAGTAATGGACATTCTTCATGTAATCAGCTTGTTTCTTGTACTGATCCTCACTTGCTGCTCTTAACTTGAAGTGAATCCCAAGTGGTGTCAAAACTGACTTACATTGATCCAACTTGAATGTTCCTAGAATCTTCATCAAATAATTCCCTTGAGTTAACCTGAGAATACCATCACGGTGTATCTCCATTCCCAATATCTTCCTTGTCGTCCCCAAATCTTTCATTTCAAATTCTAAGCTTAGAAGAGTTTTGAGATTTTGAATTTGATCTTTGTCTCTTGATGCAATAAGCATATCTCATCCACATAGATTAACAAATATATGAATTGACTTGCTTCAAATTCTTTGACATACACACACATGTCACGCCTGCTTCTCTTGAAAAACCTGATTGTACCATGAATAAATCAAATCTTTGATTCTATTGTCGAGAAGACTGTTTGAGACCATATAAGGCTTTCTTTAGCAAACATACTTTATCTCCTCCTGATTCATCTTGATAACCTTCAGGTTGTTGCATAAAGATTGTTTCTTGTATGGTTCCATGCAAAAAGGTTGTCTTCACATCCAATTGTTCAAGCTCCATGTCAAACTGAGCAACAATGGATAAGAGAAGTCTTATTGAAACATGCTTTACCAGTGGACTGAAAGTTTCTTTGTAATCAACTCCTTCCCTTTGTGAGAATCCCTTTGCCACTAATCTTGCTTTGAATCTTGGTCCTTCCATTCTAGGAGTTCCGGATTTTCTCTTATAAACCCATTTGCATCCAATGATCTTTGCCTTTTCATGGCTTTTTACCAAAGAAAATGTCTCATTTTTGTATTGAGATTCCATCTCCTCATCCATTGCATTTTTCCATTCTTTCCAGTCTAAATCTTGTAATGCATCATCATAACTCTTTGGCTCAGGTCTGCCACCATCTTCAGTCATAGCGAGAGCTAGACCAACTGTATTTGAATGTCCAAATCTCTTCGTTGGCTTACTTACACGTTTTCCTCTGTCTCTCACAAGTTGATACTCTTGAAGATCTTGACTATCTTATGAGTAGTACTCCTCATCCGATTCAGTATCACTTTGGTGAGAATCATTCTCAGTGGAATGTTCATCTATTTCTTGGGGAATTCTTTCATTTTGAATTTCTCCACCTTGATTTGAAATTTCTTCTACTTCAGTATTCTGAAACAAATCTAGACTGATGCTTTCTGAATTTCCTTTTTGTTTCTCTGCATCTTGAGAGTCTTGTTTCAAATCCTTAAATAGCTTTTGTTCTTGAAAAACTACATTTCTACTTATGATGCACTTCTCATCATCTAGAAGCCATATCCTGAATCCTTTAATGCCTAGAGGATAGCCAAGAAAAATTCCTTTCTTGGCTCTTGGATTCAGCTTTCCTTGGTCGGCATGGACATAAGAGATGCAGCCAAATCTTCTTAGTCCACTGTACTCAGGTCTGTGGTTTATCCATTTCTCCTCAGGGATATCGAAATCAAGGGCACTAGACGATGATAAGTTTAACAAATGCACAGCAGTGGCTGCAGCTTCGGCCCAAAAATCTTGTGATAGGCCAGATTCACTCAACATGCTTCTAACTTTCTCCATTATGGTTCTGTTGAGTCTTTCAGCCATGCCATTTTGTTGGGGTGTGTATGTGCATGTTCTGTGTCTAGTGATGCCTTCTTTTATGCAGAAACCATCAAACTCATTGTTACAGTATTCCAATCCATTATCTGTTCTCAACTTCTTGATCTTCTTTCCTGATTATAATTCCACCATCTTCTTCCATTCAACAAACTTAATAAAAGCTTCATCTTTCCTTTTCATGAAGTATATCCATACTTTTCTGCTAAAATCATCTGTGAAAGTTATGAAGTATTGGCAACTTCCCAGTGAATGTGGAACAGATGGAGAACCCCAGAGATCCGAGTGTATATACTCAAGTTTCTCTCTAGTGACATGCTTAGCTGCTCTAAACCTTAATTTGTGTGTTTTTCCATAAACACAGTCTTCGCAAAATTCTAGGCCCTGAATATTGTTGTTCTGAAAACATCCCTTCTTTGCCAATAATTCCAATCCCTTTTGACTTAAATGGCCAAGTCTACTGTGCCAAAGTTTTGTCTCATCTTGGCTCTTGTCAACTGCATTTGCTTCTCCTGTAATTGCCTTTCCCTTAAGCAAATATAGAGTTTCTTCCTTTTGAGCTTTCATCACTGTTCTGCAGCCTTTGACAATCTTAAGAACTCCTTCTTTGGATTGAAACCAGCAACCTTGGTCTTCCAATGTCCCTAGAGATATCAAGTTCTTTGACATTTCTGGTAGATATCTCACATTTGAAAGACGAATAAGGGAACCATCATCATTTTGAATCATAACAGTCCCTATTCCTTTGACTGTGGAGATTGTGTCATTTGCCATCTTGACACTTCCATTATCCGACAAAGATAAAGTTTCAAAGAAATCCTTTCTAGGACACATGTGAAAGGTACAACCAGTGTCAAGGATCCACTTAGCATTGTTTTCTTCACTTGTTAAAAGTAGCATCAGAAACCATAAGGGCTGTAACTGCAATCTCATTTTCTCTTACTACAGAAGCTTCTTCTCTCTCTGAGGATGAATCCCTTTTGTTTCTTTCCTTCTATACATAGCACTGTTTCTTGAAATGACCCTCATTTCCACAAATCCAACATGTTTTGGCCCCTCCCCTAGACTTTGATCTCTTCTTGTTCTTTCCTTTGTCTTGACCTTTGTTTCTTGTTTCAAATCTGCCTCTTTCTTGTACAAAGAAAACTTCTAAGCTGTTCTTGAGTGGTTTTCCACCAACTCCTAACTCAAGGATCTTGGATCTAATAGCTCCTGTAATTTCTTCCAATGCTAGAGTTGTCTTACAGTACTTTAATGTCTCTTTTAGTTGATCAAACTGTTTTGGTAGAGACATCAACAAGACAATGGCTTGGTCTTCCTCTAGGACTGCAACCTTGACATTCTCTAGGTCTGATATAAGCTTGAAGAAATCATTTACATTCTCCTCAATCGACATATTTTCACTCATCTTGTAAGCATAAAGCCTCTGCTTCAAGTATATGCGATTTGGAAGAGATTTTGCCATGAACAGTTGGTCAAGAATCTTTAACATGCCTGCTGCTGTCTTTTCCTTGATAATCTTTCTGAGGACATTGTTTCCCACACTCAGTATGACGGTGGATCTGGCTTTTCCTCGTTTTTCTTTGAGGATTTTCTCTTCAGACCTTGCAGAAACAGCAACAGGTATAAGAGTTGCTTCTCCACCTGTATCAGCAATCGATTCTTCAGTTGTGCTTGCTTCTTCTTCGTCCAAACCTTCCAGAAGACCTAACATCTCCATGTGAGCCAACAACTTCTCTTTCCAGAGAATGTAATCCCCATCTCCATCGAATTTCTCCACTTCAACTCTCCCAGACGACATTGCAGAGAGATTTTTTTTTTTTTTTGTTACAGCTTGAGAGCCAAGCTCTGATACCAAATTGTGAAGGTTTTGATGACGAAAACTACTTCTTCTCTGTCTGATCTTCTAAATTATATCTCTCTCTATAACTTATCTTTTTTTCTCTGTAACTTACCTTTGAAGTTTGTTTGATTCAGCTCTTAAAAAAAATTAAAATAAAAACAGAGCACATACACAAGCTTTTACGAGTTCGGGTTCATAAACTTGAATCCCTACGTCTCGCCGGGTCGGTACACCGGAATCCATTAGTATCACTTTGAATATATATTACATACATCCAAAATATCCAGAAACATAATCATCATGTCTACAACACCTATTTGCCGCCTCAGAGATTGGTCCAAGACTGTGCTCTGTACTTGTTTCTTCTTTTGCTGAAACAGAGAGCTTACTTACCAGAAAACGTACATGATATGTTTTCGGCAATCTCACGCGCGCACCAACGTGACTTCAAGACTTTCTCTTCTTGGGCTTTAAGGCTATAGCTTCCATTGGGTTTGTCATTTTCAATGACTTAGACAAAACGAGAGCCCACTTGATGATGTTGGATCATTGCTTCATTTGTTCTTTCTTGTAGAAGAAACTTCTTTTTCTTCTTGACTCAAAGACAAACTTCCACAATCTCTTAGTATAAATGTTTCTGTATAAGTAGAATTGTAGAAACTTAAGAGCTCTTTCAGTGGACGTCCACACTGGTCAATTGCATACGATTCAGCATCAGGTTTTCTTTAATTCCCGAGGACCGGAGCTACGGTGTGGTTTCGACAGCCATCTCGCGTAAGTTCTCCAGAGACACCAGATCAACATTTTTACTAACAAACTTAAGATAATTGGTAAAGATCTCACCAATCTCTTCATGTGATCGAAGAGTCAAAGATCGCGTTGGTCATATTCTCCAAAGGTACAAGGAATCGAGATGGTGTGTAGACAAACTTGTTAAGATCAAGCACTGCAATGATCATGGATTGCTAAAGGTGCGTTTACGTAATCATAGATCGAGTTACATTAGATTTTACTAATTTCTTTGTTCAGATAACCATTAACAGTACATCAAGGTCCAATTTTGCGTGGTAAACGATAACTCGGGTATTTATTTTTGGATTTTTTCAAAAAAACCATAACATATTTATTTTCTGCAAAAAAAATCTCCAACCCAATTT